>CM068953.1:46149968-46180668 GCA_035128595.1 Eptatretus atami
CAGACGGTCCTTTTAGCGAGACATAGTGAGAGTGTGAGATTTGTCAGGATTGGAAGACATGTTCCACGTGTTGGACCTGCTTGTGATTTTATCCAGATCTACAGAGAGCGAAGAGGCTACTGCCTGCCGATCTGAGGGATGGCAGATGGTACGGCAGAGGGTGGAGTCATCAGAAAAAAAGATAAAAAAGGATTTTCCAGAGAGCCACAGAGATCATTAATGAAAACCAGAAAAAGAACAGTGCCTAGAACACTGCCTTGAGCAACTCCAGCCTGGACAGGAAGAGGAGATGAGAGAGAGCCATGCGTTGACTGCGACAGGGGATGAAGTCTGCAAGCCATGAGTGGAGATTGCCTCGGATACCATAAGAAGAGAGTTTGGTGAGCAGGGCAGGATGCCAGACCACATCAAAAGCTCGCAATATGTCTCAGGAAATGGCTTGATCTCATGTCTGGCATTGAGTACCTCCATCCATTATTGGGAGAGCAGAAGCAGCAAATCCAGGGTAAAGTGACCTGGTCTTAATCTAAATCGATGATCGGAAATCAAACCATTGGAGAAGAGGAAGGATATAATGTCAGAAGCGATGATGGATTCCGTAACCTTACTGATGATTGGGAGAAGGCTGATTGGTCTGTAGATTCCAGGGATCTGTTTTTGCACCTTTTTTTATGCAGGGCAGTAATGTTTGCAGATTTCCAAGCAGATGGCAGATGACCTTGAGCAAATGAGAGGGTGAATAGAACAGAGAGAGGGTGAGCAAGAGCAGCAGAGCAGGTTTTAGGAATCTGTCCAGGTTCTTCCTAACATCTTTGTTATTTGGTCTTCACATTTTTTTTTTTTCATAATTCTCTTTATTCATTCTAATTCTTGCTTTTTGCTTCTCTTTCATACCTTTTACTCTGTATTACTCTCTTTTGTTACCTATCTCTCGAAGGAAAAGTAAATTCTTGCAGAAATTTTTCTGTAAGACCTACTTGGCTACACCTGGATGGGTTTGAGGGTTGCGTAGTAGCGGCTGAAAACCGAATCCTCTCCGGGTTCCTTCTGATGACTCCATCTTTGCTCTTTACTTCTTCGGTTTCCTTCTTTGTGTTCATTCTAATTCTTGGTCAATATACAGTTCTCATTATTTCACAATTGTAACATTAACTAGAACTGCCACTTTATAACTGCTGGCAGTGATAACCGGGTACCAAGACGTCCGGCTTTGATACAACCCTGCTTTGATACAACACGGGATTGCCGAGTTACTAACTGAGTAACACAAAGTGTTTAATCTATTTATTACGTATGCAGGTAGCCTTTTTTCCTGGGGAGATCGTCGGTATCAATTGAAATGGCATTTAAATTACCTGAACACAAAGTAATATATGTGTGGGAAATGTCACCATGGGTCCACAGGGTAAACCGGAACTCCACCGAGTAATACGAAGCCCCCCACACGTCTCTCTACTATACAGGATTGATGAGTCATGGACCGATTAACACGCCACATTCAATCTATTTATTACGTAAGCAGTTAGCCCTTTTTCTTGAACACATAATCGGTCTCAATTGAATTGGTGTTTAAATAACCTGAACACAAAGGAATAAATGTTGACACCATGGGTGCTGAGGTACGATTTTACAATGAACGTACATCAGACAAGAAAATGTGTGTTTTGATTAATTGTCAGAAATCATGTTTCCAGATCCAGATATGTGGTACTGGCTGGGATTCCAGTGGGAACTGATGTAAGGCCTTTGCCATAACAGCGAAGTTCTGTACCACTGCAGGAACAGGGAGGAGGCACAAACAGATCTCATATTATTATCGCAATTCTTTATCCATGGGAATTACATTTAATTTTAAAACAATCGCAGAATCATGGACTCTGTGTGGTCTGCGTGTCCCAGAATAATTTCTGAACCCCGTCCCCAAAACAAACTGTAAAATATCAAACATGTTAAACTTATTAAACTTCATAAAGCACCGATCATTCTTTGTTCGCAGTTTTTAAATTCAACTCCACTCCTCAAGTCATTAGAAACAATCACTGAAGTACCAACCAGGCACTGTTAACATTGTACAAGATTAGTGTTCCATAATCCAAGAGGTTCGATCAAAATTTCCTTCAGCTCAGCAAGTCGTCTTAACAATAACCGCATGAAGATATTTGAGGACGTATCTTCATCGAGGAAATGTTGTCTTGTGTTTTCCTTCAAGCCACAAACTGCTCACTGCATCAAAGAAAATTTCTCTGCAAAAATTGCTCGACCTCATTTGTGGAAGAGATACAAAGATTGCTAAAAGCTGACTCAGGTAAAGTTACAAGTATACAGACAGCATTAAAAATGCCAAATGATATGGCGATGGCAATGCTAAAAAGTATGTGAAACAAGGTAGGGATAGGAGCTTAAAAATATACAAGATCCATCTCTACATAATTTTTATTACCACCGCCACTGAATGTGGATGGACGTTGTGTTTTACACACCTGTCTGTTTGTTTAGTACTTGTGAAATCGAAGATTTGTAACTATATTGGTTGGTCTGATCTGTTATTCTGTCTGATTCTTTGTCTATTTGTTTGTCAATCACCTATAGGTCGTGCAATTTTACTCCGATCTTTACAAAACTTAACCAGCTGGTTGAGGTAGTCTCAGGCAAGAAGCCTATTTTTTCAGGTCAAAAGGTCAAGGTCACATAATTCGTCAATTTTCATCTGATTGACTTGATATCTACACAGTGGAATGCAAAAGTATTCATCGCAGACCAAGAATGCCACATTTAGATGAATTATGTAGAAACAATTTTTCAAAATGAACCTTTTTATTTATAACTGAAGAGATCAAACTAAACACTTAGAGTTGAAGGAGGTTACATGTCAGGAATACCTGTAAAAACCATGTACAGATCAAACTTCACTGGTTGTAAAAGTATTCAGCACATTTGGTGTGTACTTGCTGGAAACACCTTTTGCAGCAATGACTGTTATGAGTATTTTGGGGCAGATCTCTACCAGCTTCGCACAGTGAGATGGTGAAATCTTTGCTCATTATTCACATGAAAATTGCTCTAGTTCTGCCAAGTTGGATGGGGATCGTCGATGGACTGCGATCTTTAAGTCTCGCCATAAATGTTCAATTGGGTTCAAGTCAGGACTTTTTTATTTTCTTCTTATTCAGCCACTTCAAAGTGGCTTTAGCTTCGTGCTTCAGATCATTGTCCTACTGAAATGTGAATCTCTTACCCAGTTTCAGATTCATGGCTGACTCAAACAAGTTTTCATCAAGGATTCTCCTGCACTTTGCACCGTCCGTTATCCCTTCCATCATGACAAGCTTGCCAGTCCCTACTGATGAAAAACAGCTCCATAACACGATGCTGCCACCACCATGCCTGACAGTAGGGATGGTGTTGACTGGGTGATGTGCAGTGTTAGGCTTACACCACATGTAACGCTTTGAATTTCGACCAAAAATTTCGATTTTTGTCTCGTCTGACCACAAAAAAGGAAACAGTATATTGTTGATTGATGAGTACTGACCCCCATCTCAGACATAGAGCCTTGCAGATCTTTCAAAGTTATTGATGGCTTTACAGTGACATCCCGAAACCAGTTTCCTGCTTGCCCAGCTGCTGAGTTTGGATGGGTGACCTTATCTGGGTGGTATGATATGTCTTCCACTTCTTCATCATGTAGTTCACCATACTCAAAGGGATAATGAGTGACTTTGAAATCTTCTTATAATCCTCTCCTGAATGGTGTTTCTCCACCACTTTATGTCTGACTTCTTTGCAAAGCTCCTTAGTCTTCACATTCGCCTTGTTGGTTGACCAAGTGAGTTGCGCCTTAAAACTCCTTAGATAAGTGGGGGAGCTTAATGTTTAAGTTAAACCACTGATTACACACAGGTGAAACCTACTACACTTATTTTGTAAGGGTCATTCCTCTCTATGCCTGGTGTTAGCTTAATGGCGAGAGTGGTGGGCTTGGGGTCCAAGGGTCCTGAGTTCAAATCCTGCTTTGCTGTTGAATTAATACCAGGTGGGGTTGACTCAGCCCATCATCCATCTGAGGTTGGCAAAATGAGTACCAGCATGCTGGTAGACTGCGTCGGAGTGGCGACCCATCCAGGATTGTACCCAATAGCCCAGGAGACTGCTTAGGCAGCACCAACGCTCTGCACAGAGTATGGTCCCAATGGATGGATGGATGGATTCCTCTCTGGCGTATATAGATTACAGTACATCGAGGTTCGGTCCTCAAGAACGTTGGGGGTGTATTCAGTTACCAAGTTTCTTGTCGAGCGCTCGCCAAGTGGCTTCAGCATTCCAGCAAGCACATAAAGAATGTCTGGCTTTGCAAGCGCCAGCTAGCTGCTTGGTAACTGAACACACCCCGGTATCTTAATATGGATATACACATCTACACAGAGATCCTGTGCATTAGCTATCGTCATACAAATCTTATTATTTTCAACATGGCGGCTGCAAAGAAGCAAAAGGTGGATAGTGCATGCAGGAGATTCTAGTCACCCTGGCAAAGTGAATAATTTTTTACAGAGTACCGAGGCAAGTGTGTGTGTTTAACTTGCCAGGAATCGGTAACAGTAATGAAAGAATTTAATGTTAAGAGACATAATGAATCGAAACACGAAGCGTCTTTTAAGGCATATACTGGACCAGAGAGGGAACAGGAAGTAATAGTTGGCTGCACGCTTATCCTCGCAACAAAACCAGTTTTATCATGCTACTCAAACTCAGGAGAAAGCTACCAGGGCTTGCTCTGAGGTGGCTATTCTTATAGCGTAGCATGGAAAACCCTTTGCCGAGGGTGATTTCATGAAGGAGTGCATCACAAAAACTGTGGGCATTGTGTGCCCAGAAAAAAAACAAGACTTTTGCGATGTTAGTCTTGCGAGAAACACAGTCACCCGGCGAATTGAGGATTTGTCGACTAACCTTAAGGAGCAAATATCAGGCAAAGCACCGTTGTTTGATTTCTCTTCATTTGCGTGTGACAAGACCACCGACATGACAGGCAAAGCTCAGCTGCTCATGTTTTTTTGCGAGGGATTGATGACTTTTGCATTACTGAAGAGCTCCTCAATAATTTGGAGCCTGACTGGGACAACAAAAGCAGCAGATATTTTTGAAGTTGTGTCAGTCGCCACTCAAAACCTGAATCTCACTTGGAACAAGTTGTGTTGAATTACAACGGATGGTACTCCAGCCATGATAGGTGAGCATAACGGAATGGCCTCCATGGTTTGCAGGAAAGTTAATGCGTCAAGGGGCAAGGCTATTAAATTGCACTGTATTATACACCAGGAAGCTTTGTGCGCAAAAGTGACCAAACTGGGGGATGTAATGAGTGCAGACGTGGAAACTATCAACGTAATTCCATCAAGAACACTCAACCTCAGAGAGTTCCTGGAATTTCTATCTGCCCTCAAATCTGAGATTGACCAATTCTTGAGAGAACAAGGAGAAAGAGACATAAAATGTCATAGCCCCCATGATTTTAGTAATTTTTCTGTACAGAGTTAAAGGGCTAGCCCATATTTACAAGATTTATGTGTATGAGTATCTGACTTGAGTGGTCTTGTGACATGGAAGATTGCATACGATTGGGTTATACAGTCATGAATGTTAATGATTTTGGTCACGTAGTTATATTGTGTGAGATAGTTGGTCACGTGACATGTATGATGTTTTCAATTGGGAATGCAAAGTTCGCACAGAAGGCATTTAATGTTCATATATTTTGGGGGAGACGTACTGATTGACGCAAACAGTATAACATGTAATAATAATTATTTGTGTATAAAATAAATTCTAGAACTGAAGACAATAGAAAAGTATCATTCAGTTGAAAATGCCGTCTGATCAGTTTTTGTAAACTACTTAACTTTAGGTGGTTGGGGTGAAATTGAAATGAGTAATCAGAAGTTTTTTTTAATCTCATGAAAGATGCTTCATGGTATCGTATGAAGAAAAATAGTACCGTGTGTCCTGAAGCTAATCTGGATCAGCAGCAACAGTCACTCAAACCCCCCCCCCCCCACAGACCCCAATCGACACAGATTTTTTTTTTTTTAACGCCGTGAAAAAACTTTGGTACATCACGGGTAATGAATGGTGTTCATTGAAATTGTGTGTGTGGTTTCAGAGAGGAGAGCGAATACCTATTCGGGGGGGCTAAAAAACCCGCAGACCTCCCTAGACCTTGATTTTTATTATGACATGAACAAACCTTGGTACAAACCTTGGTGATGAAGGCTGTGGTCAAGTTTCATGAAATCATGTGTGTAGTTTTGGAGAAGAGAGCAAATACCTATTTTGGATGGGTCATCCATCCCCCCCCCCCGGTAGACCCCTTTAATTAATGGAAATTTTGATGCAGTCGATATACTCTGGTACATCACTGGTGATGAAGGTTGTTGGTTAAGTTTCATCAAAATTGTGTGCGTAGTTTCGAAGAAGAGAGCAAATACATATTTTGGGGGGAGGGGGGCGTCAAAACCCCCATGTAGTCCCCTTTAATGAACACAGATTTTGATGCGGTCAATATACTTTGGTACATCATGGGTGATGAAGGTTGTGGTCCAATTTCTTCTCTGAAACGACCCACACAATTTAGATGAGAGGAAATACCTATTTTAGGGGGTAAAAAAAATCCCCCATAGACACCCTTAATAAGCACAGATTTTGATGTGGTCAATGCACCTTCGTTCGGCATCAGATTTGAAGCTTGTGGCCAAGTTTCATCAAAATTGTGTGTTTGGTTCAAGCGATTAATGACTGAAGTCTTTACGGACTGACTGACTCACTCACTCACTCACTCACTAACCTATGGACACTTCCATTGCATAAGCTCACTTGACTAAAGGCGCTGTCACACCTTGACGATTTAGCCAGCGTATGCCGACTTATGCAAAATTTGTCTTAAATGCCGGCACACGTCGAATACGTTATGGGTAAGTTTTGATACATTAAGAGCACGCTGAAAAACACTGCCATACGTGTAGTACGCTGGCTTTCATCGTTGTACTTTGCAGTTGTCCTCAAATTTTAGCATGCTTGAAATTTTACGACGTATGCCAGCGTATGACTCACACGTTCCGCTACGCTGACATAAGTTGGAGGCACGTTATGCGATCGTTGACACACGTCGACACACGTTACTTGTAAGTTACTCATAAGTCGAAACACGTCGAGGTAATGATTAGCGTACCCGAAACTTATTTATAACCTATGAGTAACGTGTTGTAGGCACGTTACACGATCGTTGACACACATCGAGGCACGTTATCGATCGTGACACACGTCGAGGCACGTTATGCGATCGTTGACACACGTCGAGGCACGTTACTTGTAAGTTACTCATAAGTCGAACACGTCGAGGTAATGCTTAGCGTTCCCCAAAACTTATTTCTAACCTATGAGTAACGTGCTTTGAACCTATGTGTAACGTACCTCCAACGCATATTGACGTATGTAGACGTATTTGATTGACGTCTTCTGGACGACCACAGAACTTACTGAACGTGTTTCTAATTTACAGCTACCGTATAATGGCGTATTGGCAGCGTTTAAAAAACAATAACTTCCGATATTTCGTCATGTGCCGTTACGTCACGTCCGATTGCCTCTTCAGTTTGCTCATGTCTTATTCTTAGTTCCTCCTCTGTGAATATTTTCTGTTGAGGATATTGTCACGTCGATGTTGAAACTTAAAGCAAATGTCCGAATATATTTTAAAATTCGTGATAGACTAAAAAAAACAAAAAACAACAAAAAAACAACAAATTCCGATATTTCGTCACGTGCCTTCACGAGCCAAGGAGAAAAAAAGAAAATGTCTTGACGGAGAAAATAAGTTTCGGGTATGCTAAACATTACCTCGACGTGTTTCGACTTAGAGTAACTTACAAGGAACTTGTGTCGACGTGTGTCAACGATCGCATATCGTGCCTACAACTTATTCCCAGCGTAGCGGAACGTGTGAGCCATACGGTGAGTACGTCGTAAAATTTTCAGCATGCTTGAAATTTCACGAGTACTAAACGTACACAAATATGACAGCGTACTTCATCGTTTTTCAGCGTGCTCTTAACGTATACACAACTTACCCATAACGTATTCGACGTGTGCCAGCGTTTTAGACACATTTTTCATAGGTCGGCATAAGCTGGCTAAATCGTCAAAGTGTGACTGCGTGGTTGACACTTCCAATTCTCAAGCGGTTATGATTTAAATCGCGTGTGCGGCAGGTTTTTAACGAGCTATGCCACGAGTTCGTCGGCGATACGTGCAGCGCGCTATGCCTAAGTTAAACTATCGTTGGGCATAGGTTGTGAACGCCGACAACAGCTAAGCATTCGTTGGTATAAGTTATCTATAAGACAACGAAACGTTCTGTGCCCGTTACTAAATGTTATGATCGCAACACGTTATAATACGACCAAAACTTTAAAAAAAAACATCAAAATTTCAGCGTACGCCAACGTTTTACATACATTTTTATACGTTGCCATTGCTGGCTAAATCGTCAATGTGTGACAGCGCCTTAAGGGCCAGGAGAGCTAATATTAGAACAACATTAGTAAATACATGTCCAAGAAATGATTGAGGACGTGTTAAGTACCGGATTTTTTTAACAACTAAAATGGCCGCCAGTCTACCAGTCGGCCATCTTTAATCAGCTCGCATGAAGTGAGGTGCACGTGTTTGCCATGACTTATGCCAAGTTTGAACAAAATCAGACCATGCATGTCCGAGAAATGTTTGGGAACACATTTAAGTAACAAAATGCCGCCATTCAGCCATCTTGAATCTGATGTCTAAAAAAATGTATGTGCTTATGTAAGCTGTCATTCATTACCTGTGTGCCAAGTTTGAAGAAGATCGGGAAATGAATGTCCGATAAATGGTTAGACACGTTTAAGTAAGGAAATGGCCACCAGTCGGCCATCTTGGATGTGATATCGAAACAAAATGACATGTATATGACGTGTAGTGGACGACCGCTAAGCTCTCATTCATTATCTGTGTGCCACATGTTTGAACAAGATTGTAAAATGCATGTCTGATAAATGGTTGAGGACGTGTTCAACATCGGGTTTTTACAACTAAAATGGCTGCCAGTCGGCCATCTTTGATCGATTCGTGAAACAAAATGTTACTCATATGTACACCATAATGTGTTGTCTTTGTGCCAAGTTTGAACAAAATCGGTCCATACATCTCGGAGATATATCTTCGGACGGACGTACGATATATTGTTGTGGTGCCGGGTTCGGTGGCGAGGACGACCGCGAGATGGAGCAGTTGGGCGTCTCCCCCGAACACCGGAATTGAAGGTCGTAACCTTCGGATAACTCCGAAGGTCACGGGTCCCTTAGTGGAACGTGGACGCCAATATTTTGACGGCGTGGGTAGGGTTAATTGTCTAATTCCAATTTACCTAAGTACCCACGCCGTCTAACTACCGGGGAAGCCACACCCTCGGCCGACTTTGTCCGAACCGAGTCGCTGTTACCGACTCAGATCTGGCGTAACCGAGCGGGGATTATCAAAGCCTGCCGGACCAAATGACCAATTTACAGCACAAACGGCCTCACTATTTCTCAAGCCCGCACCATGCTGGGTCAATGGTAGAAACGACAGGCAATGAGCTGGTACATTTAACAGCTTGATTTATTTACAATAATCGGGAAGGGATACACAGAGCAGACTTAATCACGAATATGCAGGAAAATGTACAATGGAATCACTTAAACAGTTCTACTTACAGACTGGCCACAGACAGACACACACACCCAAAAAGAAAGGGACCTCGTGGGCCTTTATTCGGCCCTTCAGCCGAGGAGGATAGTTCAGCTGGGGGTCAGAATCTGGCCGGGTACCTGGCCGCCTCGTGCGGTTTCACCGACTCACAACACCACGGTGGGACTCGAACCCCGACCCGGAATCCAACGAGCCCCCGATTCTCGCTGCCACAAACGACGATACGAGTAACACGGAACACCTCCGCCACGCCCACCACGAGGAACCCCAAAAAGGCCGCAGACCGCCAAAAGACCTCGGAAAAGACCTCAGACCAGACCAAGACCGCAGACGACGACCAAAAGCAAAGAGCCCCGACCCCCGACATGACCACCTTTCTATCCTTCCCCCCCCCCCCACGCGGGTGGAGGGATCCACTCTGAGGTAACTCGCCTCCAGATTGTTCTGGGGGCGTCGGGCGATCGGTGTCCTCCCCTCATTGGACGAGGCGGACATCCCATCTGGCTGGGGCGGAGTCAGCCCTGAAGCGAGGGGCTCCGCCCATGTCCGTAGCCTTGAACACGTGGGTTATGGCGCCGTGGTGTGAAGTGAATTGATGTAGAAAACTAACTAAAAGAAACTCGCAGCGCACACATGAAATTCCCATTAGACATACGGGAGGAATCTATCCACATATACTTAACGAAATAACTGAACTGCGGGGACTCTGGCTGTTGTGTGCAAATGGCTGCCGGATTCGTAACAATATAACCCAATCCATAAGCCCCCGTTTCGGATTAAGTCCAACGGAGGCTAAAAACGTCTGCCCACCAATGCACTAAGTGACCCTGTTTGGTTGGCAGACCTGGGCTTTTTAGCTGAGATCACCGGACAGCTGAATGTGCTCAACACAACCTTGCGAGGGAAAGACACAATTGTGGAACAAATGTACTCGCACATGAAAGTACTTGCCATGAAGCTCCGTCTGTTTGAGAGACAAGTCAGTGAACCCATTGCCACACACTTCCCCTCTCTGCAGGAGGTAATTGACACTTTCCAAAAAGCCAACATCCCTGGAGCAGATGGGGAAATATGTGGCAGTATTCACATCAATGATCACAGAGTTCGACAGGCACTTTCAGGATTTCGTTGCCATTGCACTCAAGGTCGTTAACATGTTCTCATGCCCCTTCTCCATTGAGGTGGATGAAGCACCAGAGGACATACAGTTGGAACTCATCAAGATGCAGTGTGGTGACACGCTCTGCAGTCGTCTCCAGCAGCTCCCCCTGCCAGAATCCCGCAGGAGCTTGGAAAAGACTCGATTTCCACAGACAAGGTGCCACACAAAAAGAATGCTGGGTTTGTTCGGCTCCACGTACATTTGTGAGCAAACATTTTCTCCAATGACGCTAAACAAGAACTGCTTGAGATCAAAGATAACAGACGGTCACCTTTGCGATGTCCTGCGAATCACATCAACAACCCTCACGCCCGACGTCGCAACGATTCTCCAGTCCAAGGCAAAACATCACTGTTCTCATTAGAAGTGTCATTGGTGAGTAAAATCTCTTCAAACTCACCTTTTATTCGGCTATAATAATATTCGCATAATTTAAACTGCAATGTATGTATGATATTGGCTTCTGTGTGCCGCATGTCTGAGCTTGCTTATTATTCACCCGTTCCTCGCTCAGCGGAGAACGGGGTTTTGCAATCACTTCTGGTGTCTGTTTGTGTGTCTGTGTGTCCGTCCAAGCCGTAACTTTGTTTTACCATTTGAGCTTTTGTCATCAAATTTTCAACAAAGCTGTATTCTGAGAATATGGAGAAGACAAATTAATAATTTGGTCAAAAGGTCAAAGGTCAACATCACATAAAATCGCCAATTTTCATCCAATTGACCTGAAAATTTATATAGGTATAATAGGTTGCATAAACTCGTTGCATCGGTATTTTCAGATGCTTTCTAGTTCTATATTTGTTTTTTCTTATAGGGAGCCTGTGGCCCATGATATTCATCGGTTTTTTTCCGTCTGACCTTCAGTGAAAAAAGTTTGGACACCCCTGCTCTATACTTTAGATGCCTTGAGTCCCTTTAGATCTCTAAGACCCTTCAGTACCTTTAACACCACTTAAGATCCTAAGGCCCGCTGCCATTCAAAAGATCCTTAAGACCCCCAAAACCGCAAAAACCCTTCAGACCCTTAACACCCCCAAAAAGCTAAATATATATATATATATATATATATATATATATATATATATATATATATATACTTCTTAAGACCCTCAAAACTGCAAAAACCCTGAAGACCCCCAAATGCTTAAGACTGCCTAAGATCCTTAAGACCCCTAAGATCATTAAGCCCCATAAAACCCATAAACCATATATACCCCATTAGAACCCTTAGACCCCGAACACCCCACAAACCCCCTGTTAGACCCTTTAGAACCCTAAGATACGTCAGAACCGTTAGACCCCATAGACCCAGTTAGAACCCTAAGATCTTGTAGACCCGGTTAGAACCCTAAGACACCTTAAAACAATAAGACCCCATTGACTCATGAGACCACTAGCACCTTTTAGAATACCAAGACCCCATTGTAACCCTCAAACCATTATAGACCCTTTAAAAACATAAGATCCTGAACACCCTATAGACCCCATAGACCTTGTTAGACCCTTTATAACTCTATGACCCCTATTTGACCCCCCAAAATAGGTATTTGCTCTCTTCTCTGAAACTACACACACAATTTTGATAAAACTTTACCACAACCTTCATCACCCGTAATGTACCAAAGTGTATCGACCGCATCAAAATCTGCACTAAATAAAGAGGTATATGGGGGGTTTTGACCACAAAAATAGGGATGTACTCTCTTCTCTGAAACGACACACATGAGTTTGATTAAACTTGACCACAACGTTCATCACCCATGATGTACCAAAGTTTGTTCACAGCATTAAAAAATATGAGGGTCTAAGTGAGTCTGCAGGGGGTTTGAGTGATTGTTGCTCCTGATCCAGGTGAGCTTCAGGATGCGTGGTCCTATTTTTATTTATTATTGCACCTCGACTATGTTGATTAATTACGGACAATTGGAACATACCTTTTAGACATCAGGACCTTCATGGCCCTTACGCATTGTCAGGTCAGGCCAGATCAGATCTGTGACTTGCTCCAGGTACCACGTAAGCCTGTACGAACCTGTTTCATGGTCGGGTTGTCGGCGACTAAACCGTCTCCCTCACCAGGCTTCCTGGTGAGGAGGGTGTATGGATATGGACACCCAGCAGGATGAAAAACAAAACCGGTCAAAGGGTGGAGGAGATCCTTGTGAGCCAACGGCCATCCATATCTGGTGCCCAACAGTGTCTGCGGATGCCGTCCTGCAGTTGGGTACCTCTTCTGGGGGGTTGGTGGCAGGATTTTCACTCCGGCCACCGTAAAACACTTAATTCCACAAAACACAAAATAAACTGAAAACCCACTCCATGGGAGCACCTGCTGTGCAGCTGTCCTTCACAGGGTAACTCACCGGATGAGGGGATTGAGGCAAAGCCTTCAGGACCACCATTCTTTGATGGCAGGAGGAAAAGCATGGGGTAAACTTCCTGGGTCGAATTGTGGGGGTGTGTGTCAAGATGGTGCTGAGATGTCATCCACAAGACGGCGGTCTCCTTGGGTTAACCTGAGGTGGTCCCTTCAGGTGGGTGCTTGGAATCTCCTATCCCGAAGAGAGGATGATCACCTGTCTCTGCTATCATCTGAGCTCCAGCATTTGGACATCGGTATTGCAGCACTCTCTGAGGTTCAAAGACCGGATAGTGGTGAGATCAGAGTGGGTGGTTACACCTACTATTGGTCTGGTTGCTGTGATGGATACCATGCCCAAGGAGTTGCTGTAGCTGTGTCCAATTAGCTGACTCCAATGATAATTGAGGTAACACCGGTCAACGAGCGTATTATGAGACTGAGGATTCGTCACTCCTTGGGTGTCTTTCCCCTGGTCTCTGTGTATGTTCCAACTGAGGTGAGTTACCTCACTCTGAAGGAGTCATTCTATGCCACGCTCAAGTCTGTTGTTGATCAGTACCCCAGGCAAGATACTCTTCTGGTCTTGGGGGATTTAATTGCACTGACTGGCACTGATAGGGATGGTTATGAGACCTGTGTTGGTCCCCATGGGTCTGGAAAAATAGAATAGCACTAAGTTCCTTGACTTTGCAATGAGTTGTGGACTTAGGGTGGCTGGTTCATGGTTTCAGTGCTCACAGCCTCATTGCTGGACTTGGTATTCCAACGCTGGCGGTGTGGCAAAGGAGAATGACCATATGCTTGTTGATGGTCGCTGGAGGATGCACCAGAACTGCAGGGTCTACTGGAGTGCTCAGTTCCTCAATACCGACCAAAGGCTTGTTGTAACAAATCTGAAGTTGCAGCTTAAATCTGGGAGAATGGTACCATCCCAGCCAAGACTGGGTGTTGGCAAGCTCAAGGATCAGAGGAAAGCTGAGGAGTTTGTGAACAGGCTGAGTTGGGGGGGGGTTGCGTGTATTTGGGAATCATGAACAGTTGTGGAGTGCCTTCAAGACTACAATCCTTGATGTTGCCGGTAGATGTCTTCAAACCCACCGTTAGGTGAAGAAGAACTTTGTTTCCCAAGGTACACTGGATACCATTGACAAGATTCACAGGACCAGGCGTAATGGCAGAGCTGAGCTGTTCAGGGAGTTGAAGCGTGAAACTGTAAGTGCGCTGAGGGCGGACAAGGAGGCCTATGTGTCAGGAATCTGTGAAGTGGTATAGCATCTCATGTGGTCAAGTGATTCTCATTCTGCTTACAGAGGAATTTGTGCATTGTGTTCCTCCAAGCCTGTCCATCAGTGTACTGCAATTATGGAGAGTGGTGGGCTCTTGACAGAGGAGTTTGAAGTTAAGGCCCGCTAGGCCAGTTACTTTGACAGACTGTACCTAGGCTGACTGACCAGCTGTTGAGTTGGAAGTCAGGTGTGTATAGATCTCGATTGCTGACCTTCCATTCAACTGTGAACCGCTTTTCTTTGTGGAAACACAGGCTGCGGTGAACCAGTTGAAAGGGGGGTAATGCTCCTGGTATCTGTGGCATCCATGCTGAACTTCTGAAGGCTGGTGGAAATGCTGTACTCATGTCATTGCATGCAGTTCTGTGCTCTGTTTTGAGCACAGGCATCATCACAACTGATACTGGAAATCCTTATGGGGGCCCTTGAGGGGTTGCATGATGAGTCAGAGCCACTGTGATTACAGGTTTCCTTGGTCAAAACTAAGATCCAGCCTTTCAATGACATATTGGATGCTGCGATTTTGTCTGTACGTGTTTGTGGTGAAGACGTTAAGGTCAGGGAGAGATTCACTTACCTTGGCAGTGATATCCATGTCTCCGCATGTTGTGAGCCAGAAGACGATAGACATCTGGGTCAGGCCTGGGGAGTCATGGATTCACTGGATCATGGGGTGTGGTACTGTCGGCACCTCTGCAGGAGGATGAATATTTGATTCTTTAATTCATTGGTCCTTCTATTCTTGCTCTACAGATGTGAGACTTGGACTCTGACCAAGGATCTGAGATGGAGACTTAACTCCTCCCGGTACCAGGTCTCTTTGAAGAATCCTTCGCTATCATTGGTCAGACTTTGTGTCCAACAAGCAGTTGCTGAGAGAGACTTAGACGAGATTTGTTACCTGTATAGTCCGTGAGCATCAGCTGTGGCTGTATGGACATGTGGCTCGTTTTCCTGACGCTGATCCTTCTCACCGGATTCTCTCAGCGAGGGAGCCTCGTGAGTGGAGGAGACCAACGGGCCGACCACATGCCTCGTGCTTGCAGCAGGTTGATCGGCATCTCAAGGAGATGGGGATGGGCCAGGCATCTATCTGGGGGATGGCCAGACGGAGGCCCATGGAGTACCAGCTGAAAGTGGAAGCAGCGACATGCTGCTCTGGCACATGCTCCCATACCTGACTTGACCTCTCTTTGTAATCCCGTCAGTGAATTGAGAGGTAGTATTTGCTAGTGCTTAATATAGCATAGTTATTTCCTTTTTCAATGTTCAGAATAAGCGTAAAAGTAATTAAATATCATGTTGGATATGCGTCACTATAACAGTATTTTCTGATAGAGATGTCAAACTTCCCCTCATGTGTATGTCTAAAAATCATCAACACTGGGAGCCTTTATTTAACGTTTATATCCTCCATTATCTGTGTTAAATGTGTCTTTTTAGCATTTTGCAGGCCACAGCACACACGTATAGGCAGCAAAGTGTCATTATCAGTGTGAAACGACGAGGCCTTGTCAGTTTGTGGGGGTGGGGGGGAGGTGGGAGAGGAGGAGTTTGCCCCCTCCCACCTTCCAGGCCAAGAGCCAATTGCGGTTGGGAGAGGAGGGGCCAACCACGTCACCAGCACAGGTGGAGGCCCGAGGAGGTAAATGCGGGTGCATCGGGCAGAAGCAAAAAGATGCCCGGATTTAGCTTAGGGAGAATCTGCAGTGTCGATTTTGCAGAGCCCCCATCCAGCCAACCACGCCTCTCCTGCATCTTACGCTTGTCCTCGACTGACGTGGCACCACCCTGCAGTGACTGCTGCTTCGCTACCAGCATCGGTCCTTGCTTGTGCTTCCTCAATTCTTGTGGTTTCCTGCTGGACATCACCTGGTATTGCTGTATTTTCAGCCTCTAATGTCCATCTCCTGTGATGTGTTTGATTGGACCCAGATAAGGCGTATATAATTAAGCATTTGTTGTTGATTCGTGGGCACATGTATCAAGTAGTGGGTAAGGGGATTTCTCATTGTTTTTTTTTATTGACTCTCATCATTGCTTCTTGTAAATTCCCTCCTGGCGTGGCATTTCTTTAATAAACAATAAATGGCTTCCAATTCAAAATGGAAACATTTAATTATTATGAAGTACAAGCTTGGGGAACCTTGCGTTAAAAACATTTATGTGAAACACAACCATACAGAATTGAGGAGCAAAAATTATTGATGAAACATCCAAAGAAAAGTTCTGGCCTGGCAGGATGGCCTAGAGTTCTGGCCTGTCAGGCCAGAACCTTTGAACCCAGGTTAAGGCCCTGTCACACCTTGACGATTTAGCCAGCGTATGCCGACGTATGAAAAATTTGTCTAAAACGCTGGCACACGTCGAATACGTTATGGGTAAGTTTTGTATACGTTAAGAGCACGCTGGCATACGTCGTAGTACGCTGGCATACGTACTACGTGAGCTTCAGGATCCGTGGTCCTATTTTTATTTATTATTGCACCTTGACTATGTCTATTAATTACGGACAATTGGAACATACCTTTTAGACATCAGGACGCTGGCATACGCTGGCATCAGTAGTACGCTGGAATACGTCGTAGTATGCCGAGCTGTTAGACAAATTTTCCATGCCTGAAATTTTTCGACGTATGCCAGCGTATGACTCACACGTTCCGCATAACGCTGGCCATAAGTTGTAGGCACGTTACGCGATCGTTGACCCACGTCGACACACGTTACTTGTAAGTTACTCATAAGTCGAAACACGTCGAGGTAATGTTTAGCGTACCCGAAACTTATTTCTAACCTATGAGTAACGTGTTGTTACTTAAATCCGTGTTTACGTGTTTACTTAAATTAAAGGCACGTTACGCGATCGTCGACACACGTTACTTGTAAGTTACTCATAAGTCGAAACACGTCGAGGTAATGGTTAGCGTCAGTGTTCCAGACTCCCTGGTTTTTTTTTTTCTTTGTATGACGGTGATGTTGACACTTCGATTTCTAGTGCGGTTATAATATAATATAATTAATAGGCTGCCGCTCAACGATTTAAATAATAACCGCACTAGAAATCGAAGTGTCAACATCACCGTCATACCGAAGAAAAAAAAAAACAGGGAGTCTGGAACACTGCGCCTAACCATTACCTCGATGTGTTTCGACTTATGAGTAACTTACAAAGTAACGTGTGTCCACGTGTGTCAACGATCGCGTAACGTGCCTACAATTTATGGCCAGCGTATGCGGAATGTGTGTCATATGCCGAGTACGTCGAAAAATTTTCAACATGCTGAAAATTTGTCGACGTACTCGGCGTACTACGACGTATGCCAGCGTGCTTCAGCGTGCTCTTAACGTATACAAAACTTACCCATAACGTATTCGAGTGTGTCAGCGTATTCGGCAAATTTTTCATACGTCGGCATACGCTGGCTAAATCGTCAAGGTGTGACAGTGGCTTGACACTTCGATGTCTAGTGCGGTTATGATTTGAATCGTCGAGCCGCAGCCTATTAATAGCCTACGTCACGTGATCATCGGCGATACGCTGCCGCGCGCTATGCATAAGTTAGACTATCATTGGGCATATGTTGTGAACGCCGACAACATGCTCAGCATTCGTTGATATAAGTTATCTATATGTTATCGCAACGTTCTGTGTAGTTATAATACGTTATGCATACGTCCAACTCCTTATGAATACGTCCAAAACTGGGAATGGGAAAAAAATCAATAGTTCACGTACGCCAGCGTTTTACATACATTTTTATACCTTGCCATACGCTGGCTAAAACGTCAAGGTGTGAAGGGGCCCTTAGACAGTTTAGAGGTGCATCTAAACTGCCTAGCTTGGGTTCGAATCTCGGCCCAGCTATAAACTGTCATCCTCGTGTTTCACAGGCAAGGCGAGGCATCAATGTGTGTGACGTCCTTCGGATGGACGTTAAATTTGGCATCCCATCTGTCATCATTAGTTGGTGGACGTTAAAGATCCCACGGTGTCCTTTGCAAAGAGCAGGTGAGATATCTCCGGCACAATGAAGACATTCCAAATTCCTGCCCTAACTATTTAGTGGAGCATCAGGCCTGACCAGCCTGTTCATTAAATACTTGTGCCAAAAAATTTCCACGGCCAACCCCACAAGAACGTGGGAATAATTGTGGCCATTAAAAAGAAGAAGAGGATCCAAAGAATCGTTCTCTCATGAAAAAAGTTCAATTTATACCCTTTTGCCTCTTCATAGAACTTTTAGAACTTTCACAAACCTTGAACAGGTTCTCTAAAAGAGAATCTTAATCTGAGAGATTTGTTCTATAACTCATCCAAAATACTCCATAAATCATATTGAAGAAAATATGGGTTGAAAGATACGTCAGAAATTGTCTTTTTTTTTTTTGTATACCTCGTCGAGGCTCGTGTGAGAGCTAACACACAACGCATAGCAAGGGGGGCAAGAGACAAGAGGGGTGGGAGTGGGAAGGACAAAACAGTGGGAACAGAGACATTAGATCTGTGGAAGGGAGAGGGATGGGGCGGGGAACACGGGGAAACAAGATGGACATTACAGGGACTTTCAGGAAGGAAAGCAGGGAATTTGAAGGAGGTGGGCTTGGGTGGATTATTGGGGTAGAAAAGATCGAGGATTTGGATGGGGATAATAAGAGGTAGTGGTGAACAGCTGTTTTGAAGGCCTGGAGGAAGAATGAGATTGAATAGAGTGAGGGAGTTTATTCCAAAGGCGGGAAAAAAGAGGAATGAAAGAGTGAAGGTGAGCAGTGATTCGTGATTTTGGTAGTTTTACCAGAAGGGGTTTTTGCGGACCTTGAACATCCTGCGGAAATGTGGTGGGGACAAATCGCAGAGAGAGCAGGGGGGGGCGAGGCTGGAGAGGAACGGTAGAAGACAGAAAGACCACCGACCACCTGCGGTGAGAGAGTGAGAGGCCCAAAGACTCAGCCTCATTGCGGGAGATGGCAATGATCCGAAATGCCTTGGTTTCCACAGCGTGAAGCCGAGAAAGGTGAGAGGCAGGAGCACCAGCCAGAGGGGAGAGCAGTACTCCTCAGGCTGCGACGAAAGCTTTTTAAGTGATCAGGAGCTCAGGTGGGCCGAGGAAGGACTTTGCACGACGGAGGATTCCCAGTCGCGACTGGCTTTGGAGGCGAGGTTTGAAATGTGGCTTTCCCAGGAAAGATCATGGCAGAAGTGAGACCCAGAAGCTTGAAAGAAAGGACTTCTTCCAGAGGATTGTTGAGAAATGGATGGGGGGGGGCGGTTCAAACGTCCTTTCGGAGAGACATAGTGAGAGTGTGAGATTTGTCCGGATTGAAAGACATGTTCCACGTGTGGACAGTTTGTGATTTTACCCAGATCTGCAGTGAGCGAAGAAGCTGCTGCATGCCGGTCTGAGGGATGACCAATGGTACGGCAGAGGGTAGAGTCATCAGCAAAGAGATATAGAGGATTTTCCAGAGAGTCAGAGAATTCTCTTGGCTCATGTTTGGGGACAATAGAGAGGTTTTATGGAGTTTTTAGCCCGTCGGGCGTCCCTCCTCCAAACTGTTTCATCATCGGTTTCAAGCTGTTTCATCATGGAACAGGAAAAAAAATAAATCTTAAAGTTCCACAAAGTTAGAAACGTCTCAAAAAGACCATCATGAGCTGGGGGTGCAGCACAGCTTTGGAGGTCCAATTGGCTGTCTCAGAGAAAGGTGCACCATGACCTCTTATCTGGTCCGAAGGCCCAACTCATTGTGACCTGTTCATAAGAACGATTGAGCAGATTTGCTCTTGTGAATGTTCAATCTACCCCCACATGATTGTCGACCCTGTACGATGGATGTTTTCCCCCAACAAATGTCAACAGAACTGGCAAAAAAAAAACATTTTGTATATAAATAGGATTTTTTAAATCCTAAAAATATCTGGAATTTTTTTCTCATGGAAGGAAATTGATTTCAGCTGCACCAACCTAAATAAAGGACCAGCACACATATCATTATCATGAGTATCCTCACTCATACTGTACACAAAGAGATAAAAAGGACGGAGCCAACTTGATAAATATCTCTACACACCATCCGCCATGAATTAATGTAAAATCGTTATCAGTCATAATTGTATCTGAATGTGCTCCATCATACAGAAAGCAGCCTGGTGTTGGATTAACCGCTCAGGTGGCTGGCTTAAGATCTTCGGGTCTTGAGTTGAAGCCGCTATTGGTCTCTTGAATTAAGACCAGGTGGGTTGATTGAGTACCAGCTTACTGGTAACAGGAGGCACTGCATCAGCGGCACAGCTGCGCCCCCAGAAAAATGATGCAGCCAAGTAGCCATAGGCTGTGAATGAATGAAAGAATTAATGAATAAATACATACATACAGTATCTCGAACAAAGGAGTAGCGGCACGAACCAGCTGGCCAGGCCTGGAGTTCAACCAGTCTTCAACAAGTGTGTGTCCGCTACATTTGACGGATACAGTCGTGCCTGGTTGAGCCAGGTGTCCAAACAGGCACATGTGTTCCCCAACTAGGATTCTCATTGAGTCGAAATAGTCGAGTATTCAAAGACTTCCTCCTTTCTCCATAAGCTGGTGTTTCCATGGCTTGATTCCCATGGCTGCTCACTCTTGGCAAGCACAGAGAGCAGGTCAAACGCTCCTTCCTGAATGGCAGTTGAGGGAGACCTGTTCCTGCGCATGGATTGAAATTGCCTGTTTCAAGGTTTTCTTGGAGGATTACTACTCATCATCCTCCAAGCATGTGAGCCTTAAAAAAAAGTTTTTTTTCGCAACATCTCAAATTATCATGACATTGAAAAGATAAAAGATTTAATTTCATAATCATAATGCATGCAGGAAATACTGGGGGAGTGGAAGGAGGCATTTGATAAACATGGGATGAAGATGAGTATGGAGATGACTGAGGTGCTGTGAGTCAGGCAGTTGAGCAAATAAATGAATATCAGGGTAGAGGGGAAGGAGATCAAACAGGGAAATAGGTTTGAGTATCTGGGAGGAACAGTGACCGGGGTGGTAAGTCCGAGGCAGAGGTGTGGAGAAGGATTCAGGTGTGTGTGAATGCGTGAAGGAGGGTGGAGGGAGTAAGGGCAGATATAAAGATAGCAATAGAACTGAAAGAGAAGGTTCTGTTGTTGTGCGTAACGCCGGCCGACCTTTACGGTCTGGAGACGGTGGCACTGATAGAAATACAACAACAGAAGCTGCAGATTTGTGAGAACAACTGTGTCAGGAGGATTGTAGGGGTGAAGAGGGTGGATAGAGGGAAGATGGATGAACTGAGGGAGGAGATTGGTGTGCAGATGAGCTTGGTGAAGAGATTGGTGAAATTCCGGCTGGGATAGGCTGGACACTTGATGTGGATGGGGGAAAAGAGAATGGCAAAGAGAGCGGATAGGTTGAGGGAGCAAGGTAGGTGGAAAAGAGGTAGACTGCGGTTGAGATGGGAGGATTGTGTGAGGAGGGACATCAGTGTGGGAAAGGTGGCTGGAGATTGGAGAGAGCTGGCTGAGGACAGTGGACAGTAGAGGAGTATTGTGGTCAAGGCAGGGCAGAAGCTTGGTGCCATCACAGCTCACTCCTTATAAAGGGAAGAGGAGGAGAAGAAGAAAAAATGGATGAAAACCAACATCGATGCTGTAATGGTTAGAGCATCCACTCTGGGTTTGGTAGGTCGGTGGTTTGAACCCTGGCCAAGTCATACCAAAGACTTTTAAAATGGTACGTGCTGCTTCCTTGCATTTCAGAGGATGGAGGACGAAAAAACAACCCTGGGTAGTCAATGTGGCAAACCACCCAGTATAAACCTTACCAATAAACTGCTTCGACAACACTCATGCTCTGTAAAGAGTATGGTACATCGAATCAAATCATTGTACACAAATTCCTGCACTGTAATTAAAATCCTTAATTTAATGACATAAAGATTTAATAATAACATACCTGACTAGAAGGGCACTCGGTAGAGCGCATACCTCCACCCCGTAATGCCTGATCCACGAGTATATATCAGGCGCTATACGTTTTTGAAAAATCATGCCATACAGGACTATATCGTTTTTGGCCCTATCTCTCAATGATGAAGAATCACTTGAAAAATTCTAGTAGTCTGATCCGGATTCGGATCTTCACCAAAATCGAATCATTTCTTCCTTGTCACACACGCAACATGTCCACCAAGTTTCATCTGAATCCATCCACAACTTTTTGAGATATCGTGCTCTATATCATTTTAGCCCTATCTCTCAATGGTGAAGAATCACTTCAAAAATTCTAGTAGTCGGATCTGGATCCAGATCGGGATCTTCACCAAAATCTAATCAGTTCGTCCTTGTCACACACCCAACAACCTGTCCACCAAATATCATCCGGATCCATCCACGACCTTTTGAGTTGTTGACCTCGGGCCTATGTTGACCTTTTGGTCTATGTTGACATCAAAAATAATTGGTGGTTGAATTCTGTGACCTGAAATATAAATCCTCTTCAAATTTCAAGTCAATCGGATGAAAATTGAGGATTTTAGAAATCTCACCTAAGTTGTTGACCTTTGGCCAATGTTGACCTTTTGACATCAAACAATAGGCTTCTTCCTTAAGACAAACTCTACCATGTGGCGAAGGTTCGTGAAGATCGGTTAAAAATTTTGACCTGCAGGCGACAAACAAACAAACAAATGAAATTGCTCGTTGAGCAAGGAATTGCCGGAATAACTTTGTCATATCTCCATGATCTCTGAAAAAAAACAAAAACCTGGAGTTTGATCTTTCAAGGTCACCAGATTTGTCTTGACCTTGTGACTTCAAGTCGTGACAAGCGATGCATGCGCGAGATCAAACCTCCCTGGAATGAAACCAATAACAACGAATTCACAACACTTGAACTTTGTTGCCATGGTAACCGGAAGTGGCTGAACCAAATTTCATCATTTTTTGGCATATTATAGGACACTCATACCAAGATACCACATGCCAAATTGGAAGTCAATCGGGAGCCACCTTGACCGTTAAGCCAACACCAAGCTCGTGCGTTAATAGATGGTTTAAAAAAATTCCATGGTGGATCTCTGAAAAATTGTTCAAGAAACACAATGGTCAATCCGAAATAAAAGAAAAGTTTAAAAAAACAAAACAAGTTCAAGAAAAGAGGAGTTCAAGAAAACCCCCCCGTCCTAAAACCAATATTAGGGCAGCTGAGTTCAAATCACACGTTGTGGCAACCATTTGGACACTTGCTCGGTTCCAATCCCAAAGCTTGTTGTTGTCCGGGTCATTGACGAACCGGCTGGCCAGGCTTGACTTTCGACTTAGGTTCGGGCAGGAATTTGGAATTTGTCCATGGTGCCTGCGACTGCGATAGCTCGCCGACTCTTCACGAAGGACACCATAGGATCTTCAACATCCACTAATGAATTCCTGCAGCTGAGTCTCCCAGTTTCACGTCTATCCCAGGCACGGCACCACACATCGTGCAACATCAGGATGACAGTATATAGCTGAGTCGGGATTCTAACCCAGGCGAGACAGCCTAGAGGCGAGTGGCATTCCCCCAGACATGGAATCAAAAGGAACAATAAGTTTCACTCGAAGTGTCTGTGTGAAGAAGTAGGGACATTAACCACAAATTGGTAATCACGGACATAGTTATTTGGTGTTATTAACTTTGATCGTTATGATTTGTTGATGAGGCTCGACTTGCGGACTCGCAGAGAGGACAACTATGGTCCAGGGTTTCTCCAGTGAAATGGAATGAAGTACTTGTTCGTAGGTAGTGGCTCCTTTACACTGTCGGATCACAGACAGTCCATTGACTTCACAGCCTTCCAAGAGCCCAAACACACCAGTAAAAGGTTCATGCGCAACACAACCTCACCCAGACCATCGTTCCAGCAGTACCTGTTCAACATCCTGAATTAGGGTTGGTGAACATAGTTGTCCCCCCACTTCCGTCCAAATGCACCCAGCTCCAACGTTTGCCAACCCCTCTCTTTCCGAGTCGTGTCACTTCACAGAAATAGAATATTCTCTCACCCATGGGAGTCGTGTTGGCAACACGAGCCAAACAGAAGGTCCAACCTGACCTCAATGATGACATGCTGCTGCTGCTTCCTTTATTCTCACTCGCCAAACCCTTCCACACCCTAATCTTTCCTCCCACCTATCTCGGGACTATGATCAGTCTGAGTCTGACAGGGTTGTGCAGAGGCAGCACACCTACTTTTGAGTAAGATTTGTGCTTTGCAAGAGCGGGGGTTTTTTTGTATTCAGTCGAGGCTCATGGAAGAGCTAGAACACTGAACGGATCAGGAGGCAACAGAACAAAAGGAACAGTAGAGAGAGAGAGGGAGGGTGAACACCAACGGCAGGGTTGAGGTATAAAATAGAGGGCGACTGGACAAATAAGGGATTTGGGGAGGAATGGGGGACAGGAAAGGACGCATGGGGGTGGACAAGATGGACACGGAAGGAAACGCCAAGGAAGGAAGGACTGAAAAAACAAATAGTTGGTCTTTGGTGGATGGTTATTGGGGGTAGAAAAGATCATGGTTTTGGATGGGGGGATGATCTGAGATGGTGGTGATCACAGCTGTCTTTAACAGGGAAGAATAGAATGAGATTGAAGAGAATGTGGAAGTTGGTTCTGCAGGCAGAACGAATGAGTGGAGATGTGCGGTGATTCTGGATTTGGGAAGTTTTGCTAAAGGAGGGTTGATGGTGGACCCTGCGTGTGTGATGCTGGACCGTGCGTGTGTGATGGTGGACCGTGCATGTGTGATCTGGGACCGTGCGTGTATGATGGTGGACCGTGCATGTGTGATGGTGGACCGTGGGTGTGTGATGGTGGACCGTGCGTGTGTGAGGGTGGACTGTGCGTATGTGATGGTGGACCGTGCGTGTGTGATGGTGGACCATGCGTGTGTGATGGTGGACCGTGTGTGTGAAGGACGTGGCATGTCGATTGTGGACCATGCGGTGTTGATGGTGGACCGTGCATGTCAGTGGTGGGCTGTGCAGGACCAGAAAGGAGGCGGTATAAGACAGACCACCAACCTGTCTGCGATGGCAAAATGATAAGCCCGTAGACTCAGCTTCATCGTGGGAGATTCCAATGATCTTGAAGGCCTTGGTTTCCATGGTGTCAATCTGAGGAAGGTGTGAGGCAGCGAAGCCAGCCCTCGTGCCTCGCACCTTGCTGCGGAAGCCTTGTAGATGGATAGGAGTTCAGGTGTGTCAAGGAAGGACTTTGCACAATGGAGAATGCCCAGTCGGCGGCTGGCTTTGGAGGCCAACTTCGAAATATGTGGTTTGCCCAATAAAGATCATGGCTGATAGTGAGACCCAAGTGTTTGAGTGACTGAATTTCCTCAAGAGGATTGTTTGTAAGAAAGTAGATGGCGGGTAGAGAGGGGCTATCCCACAGTGTTCGACTTTCACGACTGAGGAGGCGAGCTATCACCGGCTTCCTGCGCATATCAACAACTGCAGTCAAACGTCCGGCCGGCTCAGCCGGATCGTGAAAGACTTGGGCCAACAACGCTCCCCTTAGCCGACCCCAGCAGAAGGCGCAAGTCATTCGGGTCGTCACAGAAGTACAGTGTCGTACATACCACGTAGTGCCAGCTATGTTGGGACTATGACGTCATTGGAATGTTCATGGTCACGGTCCAGGCAGGCACGATGGTGTCGCTCCCTCTTACGAGCCGGAAACGAGATGCACGCGATTTCCTACCTGGGGAATTGTTTTGCACACCTTCAAAACAATATTATGAATCCTTCTTCCGGCAGGAAAAGTAAATTATTCTCTCCTTATAAATGCACAGTAAGTAAGATGCAGACGAAAGGCAAGGACGAGACAAAACAACCGCAATTATGACGAACAATCAAACACATCTATGACGCGAAGCAAGTCATAGACAAAAAGAAATCACGTGACACTTGATGTCATTCGACTAGTTAATGGAGTTTAACACCGTCAGATTAAACTAGCGAGAATCAGTAAATAAATAGATGGTCCGACTGAATTCTGTATTCGTGGAGAATAAGACATTAAGAAGAATACAACAATAGCAGAGATCAAAGAAAGTACAAGTAAATATGGATGATTAATAACTAACGAGGAATTGTTGTCTGCCCCCATCATGCCCCTCCTCCTCTCGGGCGATCTTACTCTGCACCACGTGCTCTTTCCTACCAATCAGGCGTGACCACGCCCCTTATTTTTCCGCGCTCACGCTGTGCCACGCCCCTTTGAAGGTTGCTCTGTGTTTGCAGCGAGACGAGCGTGTCTCGGTTGTCTCGGATTCCTGTCTGGTTCTTCCTGCTGGGGTCGGGTTGCCGTGACCACGTTTGTGATCTCGACCTTGCCCTCTCCTCTCCCTTCTTTCGATGAAAGCTTTTACCGTTACAACAAACTCTCAGAACTTCCAGGTATAAACGCGGCCGGGAAGACGAAAGAACCTTGGAAGTGAAGGAGTCGCGGAAAGTAGGTACAACAGAAGGTACACGGAGCGTGGGAAAGTTTCACGGTTCTCCACAGAGTATGTGTAGCTGCTGCTGAAGTTAGCACGTGCCGATGGACGGGTTCCGGTTCTTAGTTCCTGTGAGTAGCTGGGAGTCGGGGTTAAGTGGAGGGCAGACCACAGGAAATGAAGAATCTGGAGCAAACGGTGGTGGTGGATCCATGGGAGGAGAGTCGCGAAAGGACGTTGGTTTGAATTGCACACAAGATGCGAGAGAAGCAAATGGGGTTGAAGCCAGTAAAAGTCCTCAAGTTTGTGGGCCTGCGTGGGTTGCAACATGTGGACCCGGCGGACTTGAGGCGGGTGGATCTGGCGGAGTCGAGTCAGGTGGACCCGGGGGAGTTGAGGCGGGTGGACCCTGGGGAGTTGAGGTGTGCGGGGGTGGACCCGGGATAGTTGAGGTGGGTGGACTCGGGAGAGCTGAGGCGAGTGACCCGCCGCAGTAAGTGTTGCTGGACCTGCCACGGTGACAGTTGCTGGGTCCACCGCGGTGAGAGTTGCTGGTCCCACCGCAGTGAGAGTTGCTGCACCTGCCGCGGTGAGAGTTGCTGAACCCGCCACGGTGAGAGTTGCTGAACCCTCCACCGTGAGAGTTGCTGGACCCGCCACGGTGAGAGTTGCTGGACCCGCCGCGGTGAGAGTTGCTGGACCCCCCGCTGTGAGAGCTGCTGGATTTGCCGCGGTGAGAGTTGCTGGACCCGCCACGGTGAGAGTTGCTGGACCACCCACAGTGAGAGTTGCTGGACCCCCCGCTGTGAGAGTTGCTGGATTTGCCACGGTGAGAGTTGCTGGACCCGCCGCAGTGAGAGTTGCTGAACCCGCCGCAGTGAGAGGTTGCTGAACCCGCCGCGGTGAGAGTTGCTGAACCCGCGCGGTGAGAGTTGCTGAACCCGCCGCGGTGAGAGTTGCTGGACCCGCTGCAGTGAGAGTTGCTGGTCCTGTCGCAGTTAAAGCCAGTGGTCCCACCCAGTTAAAGCTGGTGGTTGTTGGGGGTAGACTGACAGGAGGTGCAGCTGGTGGACCTGCTGGAAGTACATTTGGTGGTCCTGCTGGAAGTACATTTGGTGGTCCTGCTGGAAGTACATTTGGTGGGCCCGCTAGAAGTATAGCTGGTGGGCCCGCTGGAAATATAGCCGTGGGTCCAGGGAAGTATAGCCAGTGGGTCCACAGGAAGTACAGTTGGTGGGTCCACTGGAAGTACAACTGGTGGATCTACAGGAAGTACATTGGACGGATCAGGAGTGGTTCCACCGGGCATTCGGCCCAGGGGCGCTTGTGTGCTGCCACAACGGTGGACCTCGTGCTGTGCGAGTTGTATACGTGGGACGTGAGGGAGCGAAGGCGAGGCAGTACTCCGTGCCGTACAAGATGCCTGCGAGACCACTGATGCACTCTTGGAACACGCCACCTTCGGGAGCCTCGATTTCGGAGAGGCTGCGGTGTTGGACTCATTCTACTATGCAGGTTGGGAAACACTCAGAACCATGCATGCCATGTGTGCTGTTTGTTGTGATAACCAATCAATATATTTGCCCTGCATAGAGAGAGGTGCACATAAGCTTGCCCAAATTATTGGTGCACTCTGAATTTCCCTTGTTCGTGCCTAACGCTGTACATATGGTGCTGTGATGTAGATGTGGCGCTGGTGGAGGTGGGAGATTGTTACAGACAGCCCTCTCTTTTCTACCACGTGGGTGTCCGGGAGTCATTCAACTCGCGCAGCACGGCGCTGCTGTACGGAGGAACAGACCCGACACGGCCAGCTCCCTGCAGGTAGGGTACCACATGCTTCATCACCATGGTGTTGAGTGTTTCTTTGTGGAGATGTAATCTTAATGCATCTTACGAGTAGCTTGGTGTTCATTTTTGTTTTACTCTCTCGGGTTTTTATTTTGATGAATATTTGATGCTATATTTCTGTCTGCTTCCCAAGATTAAAAAACAAAAAAGAGTTGTTTTCATTGTTAACGAAATAAAGCGATACCTGTTCGGAGCTCTGCTTTGAGAGTGTCAAGAATAGCAACAGGCAATGTGTGGGTGAAGATGTCTGTCTGCAGGTCGTGAATGTCTCCAATTACAATGTTGATGAACCCATAGCTCATTGGTAATTCCCACTTGTACCATATGATCTGATTTTCTCTCATCACGTGACGCCGATGAGTCCATTACAGTGCAGTGGTTCTTCAGTTCTGTCCAAGCAATGCCTTTTGGGTTTTTATCTGCTTGTTCATACAGTAATTAGGACTTCAACCCTCAAACTACATTCATCCTTTTACTTTTGGCTGAAATGAGACATTGCATTGCATGGGTTTCCAACATTACAGAAAATAAGAGCCATTTCTTTCTTGTTTGTGCAAATATGGTGGAATTTGGATTTCCCCTCCCTCCACCGCCCCAACACACCCCCCTCCACCACCCCACCCCCCCCCCACTCACCCCCTCCACCCCCACCTCTCTCACCATACAATCTACAACATTGGAACTTTGTCTCCGCTATTTAATACCAGACTACCAGAGAGCAGATGTTGCTGTTACAATAACTAGAGGGGAGCACTCGGTAGAGTGCAAATCCTCCGCCGCCAATACTGCTGGGTCACTTAAGTGAACCTATATCCTATTCATTGTAGGTCAAAACGGATCAGACTCTACTGAACCACGATTGAATAAACTAAACTAGATCGACGCGCATGTAGAAATGCCAAAAAAATACAATCGAAATTTTTTTGAAAAAAAAAGTGCAAAAATGTTTGTTTTTTCTCTAACAAATTTTTTGGGGGTTGGGGTTGGAAATAACTTAAACATGTAGAATGCAAAAAAAAAAATTCAAATATTTTTCAAATAAATTGAAATTTTTTTGAAAAAAAGTTGCAAAATTTTGTTTTTTTCCTCTAACAAATTTATTTTTTTTTGGTTGGAATCACTTAAAACATGTAGAAATGCAAAAACAAAAATTCAAATATTTTTTCAAAATGGCCGCCATAGCGGCCATATTGGACTTTGGACCAAGTCCAAAATCTAACGGCATGATCCTTGGACCATACCTAATCCCCCACCAAGTTTCGTCGAAATCTGTCCAGGAGTTTTTCCGTAATACTGTTCACAAACAAACAAACAAACAAACAAACAGACAGGGGTGAAAACAGTAACCTCCGTCCATCTCCGATGGCGGAGGTTAACGAGCCGGGAGGTGACGATGGTTCGTGGGCATTATTGAACAATGCCACGATAGGTACAATTGAGTTAGTGGAAGCTTTTGAGGAAGCCCTACCATAAAAACCTATCTCTTCCGTCAAAATTGACCAAATCAAATCAGATTTTTTATATGTTGTACTTATGGACATTACGCACAGCTTCTAGGAAATGAAATTGCGAGAAAAAAATAAAAAAAATAAAAAGTTCAAGTGGGCGTGGCTCCACCCACAAGGGGCGTGGGACGCTCCTCATACAAAAAGACACAACGAGACCATGATATCTAGCTTGCGTCCAAGTTTCATCAAGATCTCATCAAACGTCACGGAGCTATGCTCTGGAGAAAGTCACAGACAGACAGACACACAGACACAACAAAAATAGTGGTCACTG
>CM068953.1:46181226-46191355 GCA_035128595.1 Eptatretus atami
AAAAATATTAAATAATGTTTTCTCTGGAACTACTTAATCAATCGACGTGAAACTTCACATTTATGATCTAGTCGTGATGGGGAATAAATGTTTTAAATTTCAACTTGATTGGACACATGGTCTGGCAGCCAGAATAATTTAATTTGGTGATATGGGTTCTTTTTTGTTTTTGAACAAGGCTCACTTGGTTGTGACTGGAAGGGTCTGAGGGTGGAGGAGTAGCAGCTGAAATGCGAATCCTATCCAGGTTCCTCCTGATGACATCTTTGCTTTTTTGCTTGTTTGGGTTCCTTCTGATTACTCCAATGCAGGACTGTTCCTATTTGGTCTTCAATTTGTATTTAATTGAATTTATTTTAATCCCATTCAAAATTCAATTGAATAATGAATAATAATTGTAAAAACGTCATGGGTCAGGGTCAGGTGTCCGATCAAAGCGGTGTTGCATCAAAGCAGGACGTCTTGGTATCCGGTCATCACTGCCAGCAGTTATAAAGTGGCTGTTCTAGTTACGTCTCATTAATTACATAACACACCAGTACACAAACGCCACACAAAATAAGTCCTGGTGTGGGTCTGCAATATCTGACTGCTCTTTTTCTTGTTATTCCTTTGCATGCAACATGTGGCTGCAGGTAGCATCATTGGCTGAGGGTGGGCAGTGCTGTTGATACAGTGCCCTCTGTAAGTGAGGGCAGGAATTTGTAATTTGCCTCTCCTTGAAGTGTCACAGACAATGTTGCAATTCAATTTCCAAAAATAAAACATAATGGCAATACCCTTTGGTGCTCACCTGGTAGCGGCTGGATAAGATAACCAGGGAACCACTGGTACGCATGGGTTACCCACAAAATGTGTAATGGAAACGCTGTGGAAACCAAGGCATTTCGGATCATTGGCATCTCACGCAATGAGGCTGAGTCTTTGGGCCTCTCACTCTATCCCCGGTGAAGGCTGGTCGGTGGTCTTTCTGTCTTCTACCGTCTCCTCTCCAGCCTCCCCCCCTGCTCTCTCTGCGATTTGTCCCCACCACATTTCCGCAGGGCGCTCAAGGTCCGCCAACAACCCCCTTCGGGTAAAACTACCAAAATAACGAAATACTGCTCACTTCACTCTTTCATTCCTCTTTTTTCCCGCCTTTGGAATAAACTCCCTCACTCTATTAAATCCCACTCTTCTCTCCAGGCCTTCAAAACAGCTGTTCACCCACTTTTTATCGTCCCCACTCCAAATCGTCGATCTTTTCTACCCCCGATAATCCACCCAAACCCACCTCCTTCAAATTCCTGCTTTCTTCCTGAAAGTCCCTGTAATGTCCATCTTGTATTCCCTATGTTCCCCACCCCCATCCTCTCCCTTCCACAGATCTAATGTCTCTGTTCCCCACTATTTTGTGCTTCCCACTCCCACCCTCTTGTCTCATGCCCCTTGCTGTGCGTTGTGTGTTAGCTCTCACACGAGCCTCGACAATGTATACAAAAAAAAAAGTGTAATGGAGAGAAGAGAGTAAACACCTACGGTGTTTTTTTTTAATGCTGTGAACAAACTTTGTTACATCACAGGTGATGAAGGTTGTGGTCAAGTTTCGTCAAAATTGTGTGTGTAGTTTCTGAGAAGAAAGCAAATAATTATTTTGGGGGGAACCCCCATCAACCCCCTTCGGGCCCGATTTTATTTTATTGTATTTTTTTAATGCCATGAACAAACATTGATACATGCATGGTGATGAACATTGTGGTAAAGTTTCGTGGAAATCATATGTGTAGCTTCAGAGAAGTTGCAAGTATTTATGGACTGACGGACGGACGACGTGCCAACCCATAAGCTCCCTGGAATTATGTTTCATGTGCACTAAAAATTAACAAAGAGGGGGTGAAATAGACTGGAAAAGTTTACACCATTTGGCCTGTTAAACACCTGCGGTTGTCTTTCCAATTAAAAAAGCACGATGACATGATTAAATGCTCTGATATTACAAGCTTCAAAACGATTCAAAAACACAATCACTTCTTATTCATCTTTGAAAACATTCCCTACACGAGCATGGCTCTGAAAGGCAGAGTTGTGCACTATAATATCCTACTATATTACGGGTAAATAAGACATTTCTATGTATGTATGTATGTATGTATGTACATCTGAAAATAAATAAGGACTGTCTGGCAACAGGGCGGGGCCGATCACCAAATTTTGCATATATGTTCGCAGTACCCAAGGTCAGGTCATGGGCACAGAGAACATTTTTTACAAGGAGAGATGATCTATGATTTTCACCTGATGTCCACCAAATTTTGCATATGTGTGCTGGTAGTACCCAGGGTAACTCCCTTCACCTCACCTGTGAGAGGGGGTGGGGGGGGAGATGACTTGCCAATGCTCCCGAAGGGAGTGGGTGTTTCTTGTAACAGAAAAACATCCCACACTCTCACCTTGTCTCTCCAAAAGGATTGTCTGGCAAACCCTCCCATCTACTTCCCAAACAATTCTTTTAAAGTGGTTAAGTCATTCAAACTTTTGGGCCTCACCATCAGCCATGATCTTTCTTGGGCAGACCATGTTTCCAAGATGACCTCCAAATATAGCCGCCAACTGGGCATCCTTCATCGTGTGAGGTCTTTCCTTGGCAAATCTGAACTTTTGACAATCTACCAGGCCTTCATTCTCAGCTTGGTGGTGTACTGCTCTACCCTTTAGGCTGTAGCCCCTGCCTCACACCATGCCCTTCTTGATGCTGTGTAAAGTAAGGCCATCAAAATCATGGGGATCTCCCACGATGAAGCTGAGTGTGTAGGGCTGTTACTTTTGCATCACAGATGGGTTGGTGGCCTTCCTGTATTCTTCCGCCTTCTTTTTGGTCTTGCACTGTCTGCCCTCTTGAGGCTCCGTCTCTCCCACGTTTTTTGCATGGTGCACATGGTCTTCCAGTAACCCTCTTCTTCTTAAACTCTCAAAATCTAGGCTCACTGCTCATATCCACTCATTTGTTCCTCTTTTCTTTTACCTGTAAAACCAACTTCCCCAGACTGTTCAGTCTCATTCTTCTCTCCAGGGCTCCTTTGTTCATTAGTTATCAGTTGGTTTGTTCCTTTTCTGTTTCATCCCAGCTTTCCTCTTCCTCCTCTTGCTGTGTTTCATTCAGCTTGTACACCCCATGTGTCCTTCTCCCCCTCCCCTTGATCTCACTCTCACTTCTACTCTGCTGTTTGTGTTTCCCCCTCTCCATCGTGTTCCATTCCATGCTGCTCGAGCTCTTCCACGAGCCTCGATCATGTCTACAAAAAAAGAGCTCAAAGGTCTAACTTCAGATCAATAATATTTGATTGTCTATTAAACACATCCGTGTGTGTGTGTGTGTGTGTGTGTGTGTGTGTGTGTCACATGGTATGACAGCCATATTGGATATTAAAGGAAATATTTGGCCATTTTTTTTTTCTATGAAACCACTGAACAAAATTAATGGCATAAATTAGTATAGGGTGATAACATGGGGTTTATAGGGTGATAATGATGACGCCATTGGTGAAGTGGTATTCCAGCCATCATTGGTTGAATCAAAATCCGTATCCAAAAAATCTGAAACTTCATATATATGGTCAGAATGAGTGCGCGAGGTGAGACTACATATATTACTAGAATTACGAGTGCCGTTAGTTGTATGTTTTTTTTGTATGGGGACTTTAAAACTGGGTTTGTACACCTTGACCAAGCTAAAATCCTAGGCCATTTTCAGGCATTCCCCAGGCTATGTCCAGTATTTTCCAGACCAATTTAACCACACTTCATCTCTTTTATCCTTCGCTTCTCCCATCTATGGAAGCACTTTCCAGAGGCTGTTCTGTCTCACTCTTCCCTCCAGGACTTCGAGCAAGCACTGCACCTCCACCTTTTGTCATCCCCCATTCTGACCCATTATCTTTATTACTTCTACTAACCTTTCTTAACCCAACCATCTCACTTGGTACTTTTAGTGTTTCCACCCACCCCCCCTCTCTCTCTCTCTTTTCCTATTCATTCATTCCCTTGGTGTTTGTCTCACTGTCAGTTTTACCTTACTCTTCCATGAGCCTCGTTCCTGTAAATATATTTTAAAACCTGTCCTTCACTTGTGTGCCTCTACTATGCTGTATGTTTCCACTATGTTTTTCTTATTCTTCTGTTATATTCTGGTCAGTTCTGTGTTCCAGATCTTACATGAGACTCGACTTTGAACACAAGTATGTACATTTGATTACTAGACAGGTTTTGGTTAATTTCCCAACAGGCATTTCGGAAAAAGAATGTGCTGTGGGTGGATGGGATGGGGAGCAAGTTACTTTTTGTTTTAGCCAAGACCAGGTGAAATTAACAGATCATCAATATGACTGATCTGGAACACCTATAGCCCACAGTATGTGATACTAAAATAAGAATATGTACACTGAAATATAATTTATTACACTCCTTCATTTTACCAACAAAATACTCAAGAAATTTGAATGTTTCTCACCAAGTGATGTTGCACTCTCTGTGCCCTTTCAACTAGTAACAACTAACATCAAGCTAACAATAAGTAGTGAAGTTTTTACAAACAATTTAAGTTTTTATTTCCTGATGGCTCACTTTGCTCAGAACAGGTGACGGAAGTTGCTTTGTCATGGGATCTTCCTCAGAACTTGCTTTCCACATCTTATGCTCCAGACATGTGGTTCTTTACAGCTTCTTTGCCCACATTTCGTCCCTCAAACACACGTTCGAACACTCGACAGTATGCTCGTTGAGTGCCTTTTCTTATCTGCAGCCAACTACAGTTTGTAATCCCTATATCCAGCCAATGATCCTGCAAACCTGATTTCCTCATTGTTTTGAATATAGCTTTTGTTATCATAATCTAACAAGCTATTTTTGTGTGTCCCACCGGGAACATTCGATGTCCAACAGCTGCACCCACTACCTTGCGAACATGTGTTGGCCCATTCTCCAGACAGTATGACTTCCCTTTCATTTATTATTAAGAGAAAGGCAAGGGGACATAATTATTGTAAGAAAATCTACATCATTCTCCTCTAGGATTGTGTCGCCTTGTTCTCTGAGAGGACCTGGATAAAAGCGGTAATTTTTTCTTTTTGTTGTTGTCCATGTTTCAAGAGCATTTCAAAGTGGGACATTTGAGCAACAACAACAACAACAACAACAACAAAAATCAAGAATGGAGGCAATCATGAATTTTGAGTCGGTGATTTTCCGTTTCAAATAAGTGCCTTTTCTGTTATCAAAAAAGCCCAATTCTGTTTTGCAAAATTAATTCTGTGTTGTGTTGTATCCGAGCTTCTAAACCAGACTCTTCAAAAGGTCCCAAGTACGCCTTGTCTAACTGAGTGTGTCTGGCACTCTTCCTCGCAGGTGCCTTTAGGCATTTTTTTCTTTTCTTCTAAACTCTGGAGAAAAATGTCAGAAATCCATGCAATTCAAGGATTTTCAAGCTCTGTCCGAACAGTGTTAAAAAGTTGTTTGGCTTCCCAAATAAATAAATATCAACAATTATTATCAATGCGAAAATCTAAATCAGGAAAATATTTGAATTATACATATTATTCTATACTTGCCAGGCCTACCCTCCCTCCCCCTGTATGCACCGTGTGTGCATCATCCCAAACCACCCCCTCCCTCCTTCCCACATCATTATCATCGTCGTCAATGTACATACTATTGACTGCATTTGCACAGCCGAAGCAGTAAGGGTGATGTTGCGTGGTTTGCTGTTGTCTTCCCAGTAGTCAGTCATGACTTTGGAATTTATTCACAGTGTTTGTGATGACTCGTCTACTCTTCATGAAAGACACCCGGAGATATTTAACTTCCAATAACGCCACACGTGCTGGTGGACAGGTCCACCTTCTTAGCGTCCATCCAAGGGACAGCGCACGCATTGATGCCTCGCCCTGCTTGCCATGCACCAAGATGGTAGTTTATTGGTGGGTCGAAATTCAAACCCAGGCTAGACACCTTTAAAGCAAGTGCACATGCCTCTAGGCTATTCTGCCAACAAATATCAATGCATACATGATCAAGAGGATGACCATTGGAGTAAATATTTGGGAAAAAATTGGCAATCTGGTTCACAATAAACTCGTTAACTGTAATTTTGCAATATGAATAGAGCGAGCAACTTTGCAATATCTATAAATCGTGCTGCTGTCGTGCAATAGGGAAGATCTGCAAAGCAAAGGTAGTTTAAATTATGCAACTTGAAATGATCAAGTGAGCAATGATCTCTAGGTTGATGCTTTTCAGCATGAGAATAAAGAACTAGTCTTGCTGGTGAAGGCTCATGCCAATCTGTGGTGGCGGACAGATAGAACATTGGGTGAAATTAACAAGATATTGATTGGGATTAATAACCGCCATGGGAAGCAAGGAGAAGCTGACATTTCAGGCATTAACCCTTCGTCGGAGTATTCGTTAACTCTTCCCTATTGCTCTGACGAAGGGTTAAATGCCTGAAACGAAAGCTTCTCCTTTGTTCCCACGGCGGTTCGCGTACCTCAATTAACGTCTTGTTGATTTCATCCACTTTTTCAGCATTGATTGCTAGATGCTGTAACTCTTAATGATATTTAATGACTTTACTTATATTTGTTATTCTTCACACACTATAGTTTGTTGCCGTTGCACTGCATTCAGTGTTGCCTTTTTCTGTTTTCTTCTTTGATTAAAAAAGGGTAAATAATCAGTTGAAGATAGTGATAACGGATACTGTCATTGTCCAATTGTATTTGTCAGGTTGTTAAGAGGTTTTAAAATGCACTTATTCTGCTTTCCTCGTCATCACTGTCATTAACACAAGTGCGGTTCAAGGAAGTTGAACATATAGACTTTTCTTGGTTGTACAGGGGAGGATATCAAAAGTCACGTCCTCCTCCTCCTCCATTCTTCAAGTCTAGAGCCAAAAACATGACTTCCATTCCAATGGCATCAGGAAACTCAATCATTGCTGGGAAGCATTTGAGACACTTGCTGGAAATTACAAAGGAAGGAGTAACATTTCTGTTAAGTTTTGTTGGTACAGGACTGGGAGGGAGGGGGAGGTGGTTGAGTCAGGAAACTGGCTCCCCTTGTATTAATTATTAGTATATAGAAGGGAATGTGAGAGACCAACATATTCAAGGTCATTGGAATCCCCTGCAATGAAGCTGAGTCTATGGGCCTATCACTTTCTCATTGCAGACAAGACGGAGGTCTCTCTGTCTTCTACCACCTCCGTTCTGGTCCTGAACCCTCTGTCATTTCTGTGCTTTGTACCCCCTCCATACCCCCAGGTCTGCAGCGGGCACGCGGTCCACCATCAACCTCCTTTTGGTGACCCTCCTAAAATCCAGAATCATTGCTCACTTCCACACATTCGTTCCTCTTTTTTTCCTCACATATAACCCACATTATCTTCAATTTAATTTTTCCCTCCAGATATTCAAGACTGCTGTTCACCAGTATCTCAATGAACACACCATCCAAAACCATGATATCTTCTACTCCCAATAACAACCCCCCCTCCCCACACCCCCACTCTCCAAACCTCTTTCCAAATTTCTAGTATTTCCTTCCTGAGAGTTTTCTTCTGTATTTATGTTGTCCATCCACGTGTGCTCCCCTACCCCTCATTCCTCCCCCACATCCCTTATTTGTTCAAGTCTCCCTCTATGTTGTCCTTCAACTCGGGTGTTGGTGTTCCCCTCCCTCCCCCCTCCATTTTTCTACTGTTCCTTTTGTTTTGTTGCTTCCTGATGCATTCTGTGTTCTCGCTCTTCCATGAGCCTTGACTTTTTTCTTTAAAAAAAAAAATCACCAAATCGAAAAATGACCTTTGATACAAGGAGTATTTGTAATTGGACTGCAAGGTGCAATGCCCTCAAAGGATGGCCATCGTCGTTACCTGTCATTGGGATATATCCCATGAGAAATAGGCAATAGAGTATGGTGCATGCCGGTTATACTGTATTTGAAAAGTCCTATCTGGCTTGGGTTTACAGTTGTCTGCCTTTGTCCTATAAGGGCTCCTCTTATACTCTGAATCTGAAGTCGTTTTGGGCATGTACAGACAAGGCATAGCCATGAGGCCTCTGTGTGGCTCTCGGTTAGAATATAATTAGGTTAGGTTAGATAATGCACTCTTAATGTTTATTAAACTGGGAAGTCTACCCCCAGGGAATCTTAAAACTGCATGGGCTTCAGTTACCATGTCTTGATGATGATTTGCATAGTTCCTGCCCTTTCATGTTGGCTGTTCCTCAACAACAATAAAAACAACAAAAACAGCAGCAACAGCGGAAGGACAATAGTTTCCTCACAGTGTTCGTTGGCCGACTGCCCAGCCAGTACAAAGTGCTTATGGTTTAGGTGTGGCTGCCATGAGGTAAGTTGGACTCGATGCCGTGCTGGGAAAGTGAAATTAAAATGGTGTGGAGGGAGGGATCAGGGTTATGTGGGGTAAAAGGTAATGCGAGCAAAATAGAAAATCATGGCGAGGATACATGCTTGTTTACCTGGACGTAGGTGAATGGTTCGTGGTATCTGTGGTAAATGGCAGGAGTGGTCATTAACTGCCAACATGCTTTCATGCTTAACCACAATGAGTGTGGTAGGAAGTACTTCCAATTGTAATTTTGTGCACCTGCTTCACTGGCATTATGTTTTTACTTAATCCCCTACTGTCTCCCTCCATAATACACAGAAGACCCCCTTAGGCTCATTGGAATAGTTAGATGGCAGAGCCACTAAATACATTCAGCTAATCAATCTTTCAAAAGGATTTGATTACAAGAGATCTTGTAGACATAAATAAGGGTTCTGTGGCTGGCAGCTGCATCGTCACAACTTTTTTTTTGCAAGTCAACTTCAGTGCCCCTTTCTGCAGGAGTGGTGCCAGGTTTGATTCCATGAACATCCAAAACAACAAAATAACAAACTAATAGGGGATGTTTGTGGCCACTGGGTCTCATAAGAGTTATAAAGGATAATATACTTTGGGGCTTGTGAAGGACGTTCTGTTTAGTTGGTCTTCTTGATTCCATTGTTCCGCAGGCCTCATGTGGTTCAGTGTACACGTTCCTGACCTACTGTGTGGCACCATGCGGTCAGGCCATCTTGTGCGAGTGGGAGTCCGGGCTTCGAAAACAATCTGTTGCATCATCGGCCATAGAACATCCAGTTGGCCAGCCCAATGGCCCTTTGCTTGTTGAGCGACTTGTAGAAATGCTGCAGCATATCCAAGTTACATCAAGGTTGGGTATACCACTGATCTCTGTGCTCCATACTTCATAATCCCTCACCATTTGTGATAAACTCTAGTTTTGCTTTGTGGCTCACCCTCTCCCCTTTCTTTATGCATGGATGACTTCACTTTTGATAGTTCATAAAAACAAGCCAACCCCAATCTGCTCTCACTGCCTCACTTCAGACTGACATATCTGCAAACTATTTAAATTTTAACAGTGATGAAATGCAAAATTCCCTTTCAGATTTAATCTGCCGCTAAATTTGCTAACACATGTCATGATCAGCATGATATAAAAAAGTTATCTCACGTCAACTTCTGCTTCAAGGTACCTTAAAGGGAGGACTGGGGAGTCAAGGGTCGGGGGGGGGGGGGGGCGTTAGTCCCTCATGAACAATATCAGTTACAATTCGGCAAGAGAGCATCGTGTCATTCATTGCTGCCTTTTATCTCTGAAAATAGTTTCCCTTGTTTGCCTTGACATGCATGGGCGTACGAGCCAAAGAAATTTCAGGGGGCGGCTACTGATTTACCCGAATGTACACTTCAAGCTATTGTGTGCCTTATTTTTTGGTAGTCCGGGTCCATTTCTTTTTTTCACATTTTACGTGATAGCGATAGGGTCGCTTTTACAATTTCATGGGGAACATTTTGTTTTTTTCATTGTAACCTCAACACATGTGATTATGAACGATCTGAAACAAAGGAAAATGAATATACATAAAAGAGGTGCATTAAGACATTTACATCAACAGGCAACAAAACATGATATAAACTACATGGCCACTCCACTCGATTAGAGTGCAAACCTCCGGCAGAGATTCAGGTCACACAGTGGCACCACCACCATCTTCCCCTCCACTACCATTCCCCCCCTTCCAC
>CM068953.1:46191365-46220423 GCA_035128595.1 Eptatretus atami
CCTTCCACCACCATTCCCCCTTCCACCCAATCGTAGCACAACCCAATACGACCCTTCCCCAAACGCAAGGACAGCCATAATAAGCCAGCCATTGCATGGGTGATGCCCTCCATCATCATTTTAAACACTTTTGAGCAAACTAAAGAATCAAACTAAGGGCAATTACAAAATGGTTAACTAAAAATAGGACCACTGTACCTGTAGCTTATCTGGGCCCTGGCCTAATGTTGTAACCCAAATTTGGATACATTCTGACTGCTGGGTCTGGAGAGGAAGATTTTTGAAGGAATTTAACGTGATTTTCCAAAAATTTACCGTCCACCATTTTGACACACTTCCCAAGGGTATTAACATACAGGACACCTGGTCAATCTGCGACGGGACAAAGCATTCATCGCCAATTTTATCGACGGTGTCTGAGTATGCCTCGGCGGTGTCGTGCCGTGTCCATGCTGTATCGTGTCCATGCCGTGTTGTATCCCACCATCGTGTCCATGCTGTGTCGTGTCTCTGGTCATGTGTCATGCTGTGTTCATTTCCACGCCGTGTTTCTGCTGGAATAATATAACTGATTTATCAATGAATACAAAATCCCTTGTAAACCTGTCAATTGAACAAAAAAACAAAACCTTCCAAACTGTGGTGAACATGTGACCGGCGTTTCCATCTTCACTAACACCTCCACTGTCGCCATATTCGTCTAAATTGCTCGCATAAGGCTCCAAACCATTCGAATCCATAAATCCCCCAAAAGTTTTTCCATCACTAATTTCATCTCCATTAGTTTCTTCAAAATCCCACTGATCAGTTTCAGAATACTGAGAACCTTCAGAGTTGCTAACGACGGTGAAATCAGCATCGGAATCCGAGCTCGAAATACATTGTTTCTTAATGTATGCCGCCGTTTCGATCAAAATTGGTTCAAGGTGTGACATCACTGGCGAAAATCGAAAGTCGACACTCTAGGGCTTTTTTTATACTTTGTGATTGGCAATTTTTTTTAAATTTTTTTCCCCTTCAAACTAGACCGTGATTAATTATTTTCAATGGTTTTCAGAAGAAAAAAAATGTGTTTGGGTTCCCCTTTAATAAATGATGATCGATGTTTCTCTGGACATTTTGCGTTCCTTATAGTTTTGCAGGATCCTTGGCTAAAAAAAGCATCAGATATCTGTCATAACTCTTAGATAAATAAAGTAAATAGTTGTCCTTGAAGTGATTTTTCTTTTTAGGTTGGATTACATAAAATAATTTATCAGGTTATGCACAATCTTTTCCATGCAGTCTAACACGCACCCCCCACTTTCCTTATGCTAGTGCGCGGTGCAAGGCAACCGTGCTGGCAGAAATTCGACGAGCACGACGAGATCTTCAGGGAAATCTTCTTGCCAAAGAACTAGTTCGGATCCGCCAGCGCCTCGATACCACCGAGCTCCTCAGTCCCGACATCGTAGTGAACCTTCTGCTTTCCTACCGAGACGTCCAGGTCTTGCTCACACTATATTGCATGGCTTTGGAGTTTGGGAAACTGCCGGTGCTGATGTTGTTTTTTTCGTATGACCTTGGCAGGATTATGACGCAATGGTCAAGTTGGTCGAAACCCTTGAAATGCTGCCTACATGTGACCTTTCTGATCAAAACAACATCAAGTTCCATTACGCGTTTGCCCTAAACAGGTAAGCTTGACTTGTGATGTGTCTTGTTCCCATGCTTCCTGATTCTGTGGAGCTTCACAGTCATTATTGCACTCAAGTTCACAGGATGTTCTACAAATGTGTTGAAATCTCCCACAGTTTTCAATTGATTTGCCTTGCATCAAAAAATTCATTTATCTGTAAGTTGAGTATCTGGTTTAAATATGAAATATTCTTATGCCAAGTTGTTAAGTATATTTGTGGAGGGAGGGAGGTGGGCTTGATTATTGCAATAACTCAAAAAGGAAGTCACTAGTCTGGCTAGTGTTACTCTGGAGGAGCGTTGTTCATGGGTGTTCTTGTGTCTCAATGGCATCAAGGAAGTGTGTGCCTCTGAAACAGTTGACTTGTGCAATGTGTTTGTGCTGATGCCTTTATGAGTCTGTTTTATCTGTTAAAAACTACCTCTGGCACTCCAACTCTGAAGCTACTTCGTAACTCCCACGTGAAGCTTCACCTTCCTCACACAGGAAGTCACTTCCTTTTTGGAGCCACAATTGCAAACAGCTATGTTCACTAAGTGAGAGTTATTGGCTGCAGCTGCCACATTGAGTGAGTTGTGATTGGCATGGAGTTTTTTTTCAATAAATACTTTGCCAAGGGCCATCTACATATTACATATGCGAAAGTGGTGGAATTTATCCCTCCGAACTCCCACTCCACCACTATTTCCTCCTTTATGTCCCAATAATCTCCCCCTCCACCCCTCCATTCCATTCATTCTGTGTCTTCACAGCCAATTCTCCCCTTTCTCATTCTCCTTTCCAACTGCCTAGCCCATTGAATATGAAACATTCATTGTGGTCTATTACTGACTGATGCAGTGTCTCCGAGAGGCCCCACCAATGTTGAACCTCAATTATGAGAACAACTAGTTCTGGGAATAATAAATTCCTCATGTTTCAACAACCTAGTGAAAATTGGTATTGTGTTGACTGATATTGGAAATGACATTGGACTTTGATAAACGGCTTGTCGAATGGCCTTCGTGTATGAACTTGCTCTTTTGTTCATTTGAACCAACTTTGGATGCTGACTGTGTGTATGCAAGGACATTTTCTCATCTGTTGAAATTATTACCTGCACCACCGAAGGTGTACAGAGGTTAGGTTTTCACCCGTTTGTCTATTTGCCTGTCTGTCTGTCTGTGACAGGATATCTCAAAAAGTTATGGATGGATTCGGACAAAACTGGTGAACCGGTTGATTGTGTGACAGGAACAAACTGATTCGATTTTGGTGAAAATCCGGATCCGGATCTTATAATTTTTTCAGTGATTCTGCACCATTGAGTGTTTGGGCCAAAAGCGATATCTAGCACGATATCTCAAAATGTTATGGATGCATTTGGACGAAACTTGGTGGACTGGTTGGGTATGTGACAAGGACAAATTTATTTGATTTTGGTGAAGATACAAGATCCAGATACGAGATTTTAAAAACAAAATTTTTTATCGTGATTCTTTACCTTTGAGAGGAGAGGAGGAGATTGGGACCATACTCTTTTGCAGAGCGTTGGTGCTGCTAAGCAGTCTCCTTGGCTAATGGGCGCAAGCCTGGACGGGTCGCCACTCCGACACAGTATACCAGCAAGCTGACACTCATTTTGCCGACCTCGGAAGGATGACAGGCCGAGTTAACCCCCCACCTGGTATTAATTCAACAGCTGAGCGGGATTTGAACTCAGGACCCTCGGATCCCAAGCCCACCACCCTAACCATTTAGCTAACACCAGGCATACCTTTGAGAGATAGGGCAAGAAACAATATATAGCATGATATTTCAAAACGTTGTGGAACAAAACTTGGTGGATGAGTTGGGTAGGTGACAAGCACAAGCCAAATGTATTTTGGTTGAAGGTGCGGATGGAGATCCGGCCTATCAGTGGGCGACGAAATGTAAACTGTTCAACCTTGCAGAGGTGTGAGCTCGATCAGTGCCGTTCTATTGTAATTCGTTTTCCTTTCTCTGTGCAATCTTTTGTTTTATGTGTGGCAATCAGCTAAGCATCGTGTGTGAAACAGCTTTTGTGCAAACACGGTAATTGGCTTTTGGTTATAAAGAGAAAAGAGAGTATTCCACAGAGTTCCAGTGTGCTGCGATAAGTGATGAGAAAGGGTTTTAACACGTGTACGAGAACACTATATCATGAGGATAATTGCATTTACCAGTGATTGATTTCAGTGCTGTCAATGTAGCAATGACTCCAAACGAATAACTTAGACCTGTCTTTCGCAAGAAGCTTGCTTATGGGAAGCTGGCACTGCTGCTTTGTTATGCTGCCTGGTTACTAGAACCAGCCAGGATTTTATACATTACATCCACAGATGCTTTCTGCAATCACTTTTTGCCAATAACATTCCACTTAAGGCACTTTGGATCATTGGCACACACATAACCTGAGCAGTGACAAAAACCGAATGAGCAAGTGCATTTAAAAAAACAAAAAAACAGTGTATGGACCATTGAGGAGCTTGTGCATGTTCAACATGCAGGATTTGGACACATCAATGGACTTTTATGTGAATTTTAAGTACATTAGTCAACTATGGACAAAGCAACACAGTATAATAATGCGCAGTGTACGTGTGGTCACGTGGGAAGGCCGAACAGGCCAACCCATATCGTATTCCAGATTTAGTTCAGTGCATGAAAAGACATTTAGCCTCTTAAATTTGAATCAAATTTCAATACTTCTGCACACCCAAGGTTGATAATTAGGGTCAAAATGTGCACCACTCAAGATAAATTAGCATGGTTAGAACAAGCGACCAAATATATGCACATCAAAAAGCAAGCCTGCTGCCTGAACCGTGGACTTCATTCACGTGGTAAAATGAAAACTCGCGCACGTGGATTACCCGAGAGAAGCATGGATTACAAAATGGCAACTGGACAATTAGGGAGTGAGCCGATGCGTGAAAAATAGCTTCAGGTGCACGAGACTAGTGGCGTTTCACAAGCATTGAAGAACCGTTCTGAGACTGCATTTCAAAACATTGCTCAAGAACCAGGAGAGTTTTTAATGTGTCTGCCTTCAAGCACGACACAACACATCCTAAACTGCATATTTACTTTTCAATTTGCCACTCGCGGTACTATAGTCTCGAATAAATTTGATTTGGATTTTGTCGGTTTGGAGTTGCACATGATGCCGCTGCACCCCACCCTGCCAGGATGATTGAAGTCCCCTTAGGAGCATGGTAGGCTGTGAGGATCGAGCTACTTTGGTTTGAGTAATAGGCGTTGTTAGCTATTAAAATGGATGGGTCAAATGTTTCCCACCTACAAGGATCTCAGGCTTTCAATCGTTCTACTGTTCATGACTTCTATCTCTACCAATGGAAATAAATGAGCTTAAACAGTCACGATCAGACAGATGGGTAGAACTAAATAAAGGACCATTGTTGTACATAGACAAACAACTTGGAGACAAATATGCAAAAGTAAAAATAATCGATTTAGGCTTTAATAGACCTAAACATCTTTTTTTATGTCGATTTTAAGGCTCAGAAGGAAAGAAGTGACACACACACACACACACACAATTCCACTTCAGGTGAACACAGACATGAACTGACCTTGAGAGGTAGTAACTTCCAAAAACACGCTATGTGCCATTGGCGGCCTCAAGTGGTGGTGCTTTTTTCTCCACAGTCAGCGGAGCATTTTTCGGGCAAAATCTCCCACACCTCGCCAAAGGATGCCATTATATACTGTATGTATGTATGTATATGTAGATTGGCAAAGAGCAACAGGGGTTTAGAAAGGGTAGGGGATGACGGATGTGATGTTCACGTTGAGAGCTGGTGGAGGGAGAAGAGCAGGGTGAAATGGCATTGGGATTTTTGGACCTCGAGAAGGCTCAGGACACTGTCTTGAGAGAGATGGAGACACTGAGATGGATGGGAATGCTGGAAGTCGAAGTTAGGTTGGTGGAAGGGTCATGCAAGGGAACAAAGAGAAGAGTTTTGGTTGGTCTTGGGATGTTGGAGGAATTTATCGTGAACGTCGGTTTGGGGGCAGGGAAGCTCTCTTAGCCCACAAACTCGTGTTTATCATGGTGATGGAGCTGTAAGCAGGAGGGTAAACATGAAAGGTATTCTGGGGAGGATGTTGTATGTGGATGATCTGGATGTTGTGGCAGAGAATATCTGGATCTGAAGATGCAGGAAGTACATGGGGAGTAGAAGGAGGCATTTGAGAAACATGGGCTGAAGATGAGTATGGAGAAGACTGAGGGGATGTGGGTCAGACAGCAGAGAAAATAAATGAATATCAGGTTAGAGGGGAAGAAGATCAGGCAGGGAAATAGGTTTGAATATCTGGGAGGAACAGTGACTGGAGATGGTAAGTCAGAGGCAGATGTGCGGAGGATTCAAGTGAGTGTGGGTGGGTGGAAGGAGTAATGGAAGATTAAAAAAATATCAAGGAAATTGAATGGGAAGGTTCTGATATCATGTGTGACGCTGGCCTAGACACAACAGAGGTTGCATGTCTGCAAGAACAACTGAGTCAGGAGGATTGCAGCGGTGAAGAGGTTGATAGAAGGAGGATGGATGAACTGAGGGAGGAGATTGGTAAAAAGCCAACTGAGGTGGGCTTGATTCTTGGTGCAGATGGAAGAAGAGAAAATGGCAAAGAGAGAAGATAAATTGAGGGAGCAAGGTAGGAGGAAAAGAGCTAGACCGTGGTTGAAATGGGAAGATTGTGTGAGAAGGGATACCTGTATGGTGGGGTGGTTGGAGAGTGGAGAGAGATGACTGAGGACAGGGGAAAGTGGAGTACTGTGGTCGAGGCAGGGAGGAACTTGTTACCATTGGACCTCACCCCTTAGAAAGGGAAGAGGAGAAGAATAAGAAGAAGAAGTATTAGCCTTATGTGGAGGAACTCTGGGAAGGGTTTGAAACAGCAAAGGGCTTACTTTGCGTCGCCTTTGATGGTTGCTTTATGCAGCTTTTTCAGCTGGAAGAGCATGGGAGGAGTCGATTTATTTATATAATCCTAGCCACTTGGGTTTATAATTGATTAGGTGAGAGCTAATTGGTTATTCCCTCCATTCACAGGTGTGAGATGTGGGATGGTCTTTATTTTTCATTTATATATTGACTGCTTTTGACGTTTACATGTAGTACATGCTTGGGAGCCTCGTTGGTATGCATTTCTGTCTGGGCTGTCGCTGATGATTCTTCAACAAGTGAAGAAACTGGTCCGATAGCTGAGGGTGTGTGTAGCATTGGGATTCTCTTGTGTGTACTACTTGTGAATGTCTTTACAGCTGTGGAGGAACTCTGGGAAGGGTTTGAAACAGCAAAGTGCTTACTTACCTTGCGTAGCCTTTCATGGTTGCTTTATACAGCTTTTTCGGCTCGAAGAGCATGGGAGTAGTTGATTTGTTGAAACACATATATATATACGGTATATATATATATATAATATATTATATATAATATATATATATATATATATATATTATACGTATATATATTTATATAATATATATTATAATATATATATATATGTACACACACACACACACACACACACACACCAAATACAACCTGTTGTTTTGCTGATGGGTATATGAATATTAAATGGAGGAGAGGGAGAGAGAGAGAGAGAGGTGGGGAGGGAGGGGAGTGAGAGAGAGGAGGGGTGGGGGGAAGAGAGAGAGGGGGAGGAGGGAGGGAGAGAGAGGGGATGGGTGGGGGAGGGAGGGAGGGGAGGGAGAGAGAGAGAGAGGGGTGGGAGAGGTAGAGAGAGGGTGGGAGAAAGAGGAGGGGTGAGAGGGAGAAGGGGAGGGAGGGGAGGAGAGAGAGAGGAGGGGAGGGAGGGGAGGAGAGAGAGAGGAGGGGTGGGGAGGGAAGGGAGAGAGAGAGGAGGGGTAGGGAGGGAAGAGAGGGAGAGCGGGGAGGGAGAGAGAGTATGGAGGGGAGGGAGAGAGAGGGAGGAGGGGAAATGAGGGGAGGGAGAGGGGGAAATGAGGGAGGGGAGGGAGGTAAGGAGGAGGGAGAGAGGGGATGGAAGTGAGGGAGGGAAGCTTGGAGGGGTGAGGAGGGGAGCTAGGAAGGAGGGAAGGTGGGGAGAGCGGCGCCTCACCAAATGTTGCTATACATTGTGGGAGGGAGGGTGCGAGAAGGAGGAGAGGAAAAAAGAGACAGGGACAGAGACACAGACACAGAGACAGAGACAGAGACGTGGATGAGATTGCTGCATTTTATTAGAGAGAGTGAGAGTGTTGGGGAGGGAGAGGAGGAAGAGAGAGAGAGAGAGAGAGAGAGAGAGAGAGAGAGAGAGAGAGAGAAGAGAAGAGAGAGAGAGATGTGAGAGAGGTGAGGGAGGTGAGGGAGGAGGGTGGGGTTCGCAGAGTTGTGCTTGATGACCGAATACACACCACACACACACACACCACAATTGAGGCTTTAGTACCCAGCATTTTGGCCTAAACAATGCAGAAATCAAGAAAATGACCAAATACCAAGATCTCAAAAATGAAGTGAAATTTTTTTGGGTCTTTTGGTTCTCTGGGTTTTTTGTGTCCTCTGGTATTTTTGATCCCCTGGGTTTTTTGTGTCCTCTGGGTCTTTTGTGTCCTCTGGATCTTTTGGGTCCTCTGGGACCTTGGGTGTTTTCGGTACTCAAGGTCTTTTGGTTCCTCGGGGTCTTTTCATTTTTTTGGGGTTGTCAGGGTATTTTTGAGTCTTCTGGGTCTTTTGGGTATTTTTGGGTCTTTGGGGTATTTTGGGTCTTTGGGGTCTTTTCGATCTTTGCTGTCTTTTGTGTTCTCTGGGTCTTTTGTGTCCTCTGGGTCCTCTGGATCTTTTGGGTCCTCTGGGTCCTTTGGGTATTTTAGGTCTTCGGGGTCGTAGGTGTCTTTTCGGTAATCGGGGTCTTTTGGGTGTTTCGGTTCCTCATGGTCTTTTGGGTCCTCAGGGTCTTTTCGTTTTTTGGGGTTGTCAGGGTATTTTTGGTATTTAAGGGTCTTCAGGGTTTTTTGGGTCTTCGGGGTCTTTTCGGTCTTCGGGGTCTTTTGGGTAGAAACTTGTTCCCGTTGGATTGCCTCCCTCCAATCTCTCTCCCTCCCCTTCAGCAGGCAGGCTGAATCAACCTGCCTGCTGTTAATTCAAAAGCAGGAGAGAGGCTCGAACCCAAGACCCTAAGATCTTAAGCCAGCCAGCCTAACCGTTAAGCCAACACCAGGCTCCAGCAATGAATGTTCAGGTGAAATAAAAACAATTCTTCCCCAAATATCACTTTCATTTGCATCTTTTATTTATTTATTTGTTACAATATGGACAGAATCGCCCCCAAAATGCATATTTTGACATTGATTTTTCAAATTTTTCTGGGGGAGCATACCCCCAGACACCCCTCGGAAAATCGGCATTTTTCCTTTTATCAAAAGTACTGCAGCTTCACCCATGTGAATTGTTATTCCCTTCAATTATGGATGAGAGACGTGATTGGGTTTTGTTTTTCATATGTACAATATCATACTGTATCTGTGTTTGTGTGTATATTATATATTATATATATATATATATATATTTATATATATATATATTATATATATATATATATATATATATTATTGGCCACACTGTTCCACCCTCCTTGCCCATCATCTCCATAATATATGGGCGTAAGCCTGGAACTTCTAACACACTTTTCTCCGAATATATTCTGTTCATACTTCTGAAATCTTCACATTATGTGTTCCATGTATTTACGCAGGTGATAGCGATTCAAAAAATCGAATATAGATAGAATTTTCAAAGAGGGAATCGATGACGTCACAATCAGCAGCGTTTGGCGGCAAACCGACGGCCGGGTCCCAGACGACGTGCTTTACTTAACCAAGTCCATGAGTTCAGGACGTTTGTTCAACTCAGCATTTACGACTTTATCCTGCCATGTTGTTAATCTGTTGATGGAAGTAACATAGAAACGATGAATATGTCAAATCGTTCGTGTTACTCATCCGGCACTATGTATCAAGGCCAACAATCTAAAGCGACCGGTCTCAAACGCTACCATGGGCACCCAGACACGCCACCAATATGAACTGAGCTGTTAAATGCGGCGCAAAACATCCAAAGAAACTACCGTAACCGAGTATTGTGATCCGTCCTGTCCCCCATACCCGTCGTTTACAGGTATCTGCTAGACCTAAGAATGGATAAATTAATAAATTGGATTTATGTGTGGGTTGATGTAGCACAGGCTGGTATGATGGCCTAAATGGCCAGTTCCTTGTGTATCATGATTTGTATAACCAATCTTTTTCTATTTGTGACCATAAACAATAATCTGTTTCACTGACTATTCCAACCTCACTCACTTATTGTTGCTATAGTATTACCTATTTTACCTTGCTATCTTTTACCTCTACATAGTTTGCATTATCGTGGGCTCTGATGGCCAAATATGACATTCCCCTCAAATCTAATTTTAGGCGAGGAGAGGTTGGTGACAGAGACAAGGCCTTGTCTGTCATGCTGGCCGTCTTTTCTAGCTGCAACCAACCTCCTTCAGACATGTACTGCCTTTGTGGGCGCATCTACAAAGACATCTTCCTCGAATCAAACTATCAAGACATTGAAAGTCGGGATAAAGCGATATACTGGTGTGTGTTTTTCTTTCTATCTCCATGATGTCAACATCCATCCTCCATGCACACACCACAATTTTTATTTACCTGTAATCCCACTGGCCTTTCACATGCTAGGTATCGAAAGGGGTTTGAGCTGGAGCCAAGCTTATATGCTGGTCTACACCTTTCCTCACTCCTTATCGCACGAGGAGAGACATTCAACTCATCGTCAGATCTCAGCAGGATTGGTGATAACCTCAATGCTTGGTTTCAAAAATTACTTTCTTGAGATTAATTTTTTATTATCATCAAATTCCTTAGATTCCTGCATGCTCACTCACAAGACTACTTTTGTGCTCAGAGACATGGTTAGTTGGTTATTATTATTATTATTATTAATTTTATTGTTTCAGGCATTAAACTGAACAGTTTGCTGGGCCGACAAGGTGGCCTCGAACGTATTCGGAGCTACTGGGATGTTGGCCTGTTCATTGGTGTTTGTCTACTGGCTGGAGACCATGTCAAAGTAGTGAATGCTGCAGAAAAGCTTTACCACCTCCATCCTCCCAGCTGGTGAGGAATAATGAATGATGTATGTTAACCTATGCTTACCTTAGTAAGGGTCAGGACTGTTAGGGTAAGGGCTGTTTAGTTTCTTGCTCCATTGCAACAATGATAGTGTCTCAGAACTTGGTGATGGTTAGCACATTAGCCTGGCAGAATGAAAAACTAGCCTTCCTGACGAAGACTAGTGTCGCTCTCTTCCTTTTTCTTTTACTCTGCTAAAGGATTATCGCTCGACATCAGCTACTTGTTTCTCATGGCAGTTAACATCTCTCAGTCAACATCCTGCTGGTTCCATCCACATAAGCCTGGCAATCTGTCAATTTTCAACGAGAGTTCTGTTTTTAGGATTGGCTCAGCAACATGGTATTGACTGAGCGATCGTTTCTGAACTCACAAGCAATAGGATGTGCCTCCCTGCAGGTATATGCATTCTGTGGTGGAAAATGGACAACTGATTCTGTATTATATGAGGAAAGACCAGGGAATCTCATCAGGCCACTCTTCGGAAAAGCCTGCTCCACTGGATTTCTGGATCGATTTCATGACTGAGGCGAGCAGAGGAATGGACCCTATCACAGCACTTCGATTTCCGGTAAAAAAGATTGCTTTATGAAGAATGTTGAGTGGTGACGCTACGTAAAGATGAGGCATATTGTAGCTCTTCTCCACAGGTTCTCATTCAAGAGTCGGCCGGAGAATATCTACCAGGTTATGTGGCTGTTAACAGTGAAACTGAAGAGCGCTCTGTGCTACTGTGGCTTATTGCTCCAACAGACACGGTAACGGCTTGTTACAAGACATGATCATGAGGCAAATATTTGTGGAAATAATCGGAATGGTGGTAATTATTGGGAAATTTTACCAAAAACATCAAAAATTGATAATTATTTTGGTTGATTATATATATCATTGATTGCATCATTTGACATGATTGTATAAATAATGAACCATTAAGTAACAAATACAACTTGGTGAATTTCCAAGTAATTTCTGTGGAGGCAGCCATGCCATGCTTTTGGAGTTCTGTGATTGGCTGTGAAACATTACATGCTCATTACAGTCAACCGGGGACCTGCAAAGGCAAGACATGGCTGCTTCACAGCACCTTTTATGGAAGAGGTTGAAGCGAAAATTTTTCTAATTGTCAGATATTTTCCTTTTTTCGGAATTTGAGTTAAATTTCCCTCTAGGTGGTAGGTGGTGGATTCATGTGATGGAAATTTTAAATCTGTTTGAGCTAAAGTGCTGGCGATGGACTCACGTCAAAAGCTAATGATGACAATTAATTTTTTTTGATTTTTTTTTTTACATTTCCAGATGAAGGTTACAGAGTGGACCATTGAGGCATCTGAAATCCGGGGGGTCAGGTGAGCACTCGCCTTCTACTATTAGTTTTTGATCAGTGCAGTATATGATTTTTACCAAAATAAAAAGAACTAGAAATGCGCTTTATAACTGCGAAAAGTTATGGTTGGGTACCAAGCCACCTCGCTTTAATAGAACACTTCTTTGATCAGACACATGAACCATGACATCATCTTTATCAAAGTGAATTCAGAATGGGTAGTCAATCACATATTTAAAGTTTCGCTTTGATTAGATAAGATTTCAAATGGCTGCCATATGGCTTCCACCTGCCATAAGTTTGGACTATGTTGCAGTAATTGGTCTTTATTTTGATAATGTGATATTTCCTCTGTCTAAAAAGGGCATAACTCTGGGAAAAATTCACGAAACACCCTTAAACTCGAACTTGTTCTGTAACTTATCATAATAAAGCCATGTACCAAGTTTTAGTTGAATATGTTAAAGGGTATAGGAAAAAAAAGTCTGAAAAACCAGGTGAGACGGATGAACGGACAGATGGAGAGCAAATCTAGAGTCCCCTCAGATGAAACCGGTAGGGGTCTAACAAGAGGAAGAATTGCTTTGCAAAATATGCCCCCTGCCGATGTGATTTTTTCTAAGTCCAAAAAGGGCAAACTTTGTGGAAAAAAAGGTGAAACGCCCTGAAACTCGAACTTGTTCTGTAAATTATAATAAAGCCATGTCCCAAGTTTCAGTTGAATATGTTGGAGGGTATGGGGGAAAAAAAAGTCTGAAAAAAACAGAGGTGGGATGACTGGATGGACAAAGAGACAGACGGACAGACACAGAGCAAATCCATAGTTCCCTCTGGTGAAACCGGTAGGGGACTAATAATCTGAACAAAAACAATGGGGTACCAACCTGGTAAGGCCTAAAAATACATGAGTGGTTGATACGAAATATGTGAATGCCTTACATAGATACAATTGCACTTGCTTTTCTCCATACTGGCTTCTTGCTGGTATAGTGATATGCTCTTTAAACCACAGCACAGTCTCATTAGTTGAGACTATTTCAATAGGCTGGAATCAAGTCTGAACTTTTTGTTGAACTTCCATTGTTCACCCCATATGTCCTTCTCCCCCTGCCCTTGATCTCACTCTAACCTCTACTCTGCTGTTGGTGTTTCCCCCTTTCCATTTAGCTCCATTCTATTCTGCTCTAGCTCTTACACAAGCCTCGACCATGTATTCTTAAAACAAAAAACACTGACACCTTGAAATCAAAATTCAACTATCATGTACTTTCTACATATGAGGAAATGCTGAGAATTAGAAACTGATTTTAATGTTTGAATTGCACACCTGTCTTTATCCGGTCATCTGTACCCTTTTTTTCTGTCCCAAAAATCTTTTTTCCCCATTCTCTCACCCCCTCCCCCTTCCTCCCCATCTCCTCAGCATCTCCAAGCATGATGAGCGGTGTTGCTTCCTCTATGTTCTGCAAAATTCCAATGATTTCCAGATCTTCCTTCCTTCAGAGGGACATGCCATTAAGTAAGTGACCAGTTTACTGACAGATGGACTGACCATACCTTTCACCTGATGATTGAAGCATGCAGATACTACCTGATTTAAAGTCATTGAGCAAATTGAGAGGAGTAATGCTTCTACATATACAGTTTTCGCCTACAAAGTGTCGCAGGTCTACAAGAGCTCGACATTGCTGTTGTTGGTGTAAGGGTTCTTGTCTTAGTCTGCCTCTGTGATGAAGTCCGTGCCGAATAGGTGTTCGTTACCGTGATAACTTAAGAACGACTGAAGGGATCTATGTCAAACTTGGTACAAGTATGTATAATGATGCAAAAATGAACAGATTAGATTATGGTGTCAATAGGTCAAAGGTCAGAGGTCTCGTTTGGCAAAAATTCTGTTACCGCACTAACTTGTGAACTAGTGATGAGATTTTGATAAAACATGGTAGAAGTATATATTGTGATGCAAAGATGAACTGACCAGATTTCAGCATCACGAGGCCAAAGGTGAAGTCTGTAATGGGTTTTTGTTACTGCGATAACTTAAGAACCGCTGAAGGGATCTATGTCAAACTTGGTACAAGTATGTATAATGATGTAAAGATAAACAGATTAGATTATGGCAACACTGAGATTATGGCAGGGCAGAAGTATAATTGTATGCTATTATACTTCTGCTTCGGGCACTCCCATCCATCTCAGTGTTGCCATCACCATCTCTCTCAGGACTGAACAATGAGCAAAAAATGGGTTTCAAGGAAGTGAAGAAAATAAAATAACAACCAAGAATAAGGGAACAGAGAGAAAGAATAACCAATTTTAATCTCAATGCAGATGTGGCTGAGCTCAGAATGTATACCTCAGCAAGCTATCTGAGCTCAGAATATTTTGCTGCCGGGATAAAAACTTGGGATCTGAACCTAAACCAATCCTGTTGGAATCAAACTTAACTAAAAGTAACTGTTTTGATGCAGTACTAAAATAGGTGCTGCATATCAGAGCACACCATTTAAAGCTGGCTGTCATTTTTGCATTTAGGTTGTGGATGTTCCTTTATTTTCAGTTCTCAATTTCTGCTGTTTTGCATTTTTTTAGTTGTGGGTCCTATGGGAGGGATTTTTGTTTTGTATACAAAGTCCAGGCTCTTGGAAGAGCTCGAACACAGAACGGATCAGGACGCAACAGCAGAAAGAGAGGGGGGGGACACCAACAGCAGTGCCGAAGGATAAAATAGACGGAGACAGACAAACACGAGACGCGGATGAGAGGTAGGAGAGAATATAGGTAGTTGACAAGATGGATACAGAATTAAACTCTCAGGAAGGAAAAATGGGAAATTTGGGGTGGGAGTGAAAAATTCATGAAAAGGTGGGCCATTGTATGCATGTACTTTGGCCAAATTAGAGGTGGATGTTAAGCTGGAGTCAGTCATGGTAAGAGTCGGATCAGTACATGTAAGATAATTAAACCCATTGATTACGGTTATGGGTTTATGGATTAAGAACATGTGATGGGCCCAATATCCTTGTTTGGTACAGGTTTCACTCTATGGTGAAAAGCTTCATGGAGGAACAGGGCTTCAACCTGGACCTTGAGCTGGAAAACCACCAGGATCTGGAGGTGAGTGAGAGGGTCTGTGTCTCTGGTAATAACACGTGTTCAAATGAAGCTTTAAAATGTTGGCTTGAATACTGCCCCCTAGGGGTTGTTTTTGTTGTTCGTCTCAGAGAAAGATGTTTCCTTAATTCATTCTTTATGCTGAGCATATGCAGGGTTCTATAAACTTTGTTGATCTTCATTTCTTCTGATTTTTATATTCTTCTGTTTTTGCTTGTTTTTAAAACTTTTCCTTTCTGCATTCATTTCTATCTTTGCCGTTAAGGATGTTTTTATGGGTTTTTTTGCACCCTTGCATTCAGTATTAGTAGAATTTAACTGAACAGCTTGTTGATACAAGTTTCATATTCACCATTTTTGTCCTGCAAGTGAAACTGATCAGGACTGTTGAAGTGCATTTATGGAAATCCATGTGACCATTGCACACTACCTCCTTTGGGTTGTGGTCCATGATAATGCCTGATGGAGATTCTCTCTTTTGTTATCTTTGTACATAGATACTGTATTTTACTTGTTGCAGTTCTGTTGTTCTGCAGAACCTCCCAAAATAAAGCCTTGACTAGACAATTGTGCACAGCTTTAAAAAAAAGAATTCCAGATTTCTCTCTGGCACTGTTCCACATACCTCCTCAGTGGGATTATGAATACGACGACAATGGCGTACGTATTGTACTCGGCCGAGGCACATTTGGCGTGGTATATGCTGGACGAGATCTGCACAGCCACGTACGCATCGCGATAAAGGAAATACCAGAAAAGGATGATCGGTGAGGCAAAGCAACATGGTGTGGGATGGTGTTGAGGCAATGCATGGGCTGGGGCTGAGGCATCGCGTGGTTGGGTTGGGGTGGAGGGAGGGGGGGATGAGGAATTGTACACTGATGGATAGGGTTTGATTGTCATAGTGCTGAGCAGGGTTGATGCTTCATGCAAGGAGAAGCTGAAGCATAGCTAAATGAAAAGTTAATTGTGGAGTAGAACAATATAAGCATATTGTGGGTTGTAGGAATAGTTGTTGAGGTGGATCATAACTAAAAGCCTAATGACTTAAGCTGACGAGTATGATTCAACACTGCGGTTAGTTGGTGACACCCGCTTGTTCCCTCTTGTAAGGTATTCTCAGCCTCTGCACGAGGAAATTGCGTTGCACAAGCACCTGCAACATCGAAACATCGTGCGCTACCTCGGCTCATTGAGTCATTGCGGCTTTTTCAAGATTCTCATGGAGCAAGTTCCTGGAGGTTCCTCACCCAAACTACACACACAACAAATCCTGCTGTTGCACTTCAGTCATGTAATCTGATGCTGTAAAACTGAATACTCTTGGTCAAGTTTATATTTCCGCAGCAATAGCAACTACTGTCTGTGGCTTCATTGTATGTACGTATCATTTAGGACAGCACAATAGCTCTGTATTGTCTTGGTTGCGTTGATGTTGGTAAGCTCTGGATTCTTTTTTTTAGCAGAAATGCATCCAGCTTTAAAACTGCTGTTTCGGTGCAATGTTAAAGGCCAAATAGCCCCTTTCCTCCACCTCACATTCCCTTTATAATAGCATGATTTTTTAAATAGTTTGTCTTTAGTTTGCAAAGCAATGTTTATGACCACCAATGGAGAGTTCACAGAACACTTTACCCTGTGCAGTCTTAAGTAAAAGGACATGGGAAAGGTCTTTTAAATTCTTGCTTTGCGTTTCTGAGCATGATCTATATTTCCTACATTTTTCTGAATCTCGATATTCCCCCAACGCTGAGAGTGCGTGCGGCAAATTTGATTGGTCGGGATGGCGTAATATTTTGTTCAAGTACTGCTAAACTGGAGGTTTTTAAAGTTCCAACAAGGTTATTTGTGTTCTCCAGTATTCAAGTATATAATTCAATCGAAATAAAATAAAAGTTTTAAAAGGCTGTAGAAAAACGTTTTTTTGGAAGTTTACCGCTGTTGACGCAGTCTTTTTACACCACCTTACTTAACACACAAAATTAGTTTTTCGTGCCTGCTGTTTGTATCCTTTATGACGTCCTGAAAAACAGTAAGTTTCCTTTTTGGAAATATTTTCAATTTTGTTTGACTGCCAGACAGGCAAGAAGACTAACATAATTACCCGACTCTTCTGTGCACATGCACTTGGGATGAGATTCCGTACAATTTGCCAAATTCAGAGCCAAAATACTGTATTGCTAAACTGCAGGTTCATGTTCCAAATCGTGTTCTCTCGTGTTCAAAATATTGAATTCAATTGAAACGAGAATGGAACTCGGAAGAGGTTATAATGTTGCCTCACGTGCTCATTCTGAGCAAAAAGTGCTGAGCAGTGTTGATCTGAACAAAAAGTGCTGAACATTGTTAACTAAACATGCTACTACTATGGCCCAATACCCGTATCATCCATGCACCCTATTATGTCACGTACATTGCCATTATCATAGCTTTATTTATTACTTGCAAATACAACCTGTCGTTATTACTAACAAATACAACCCATTGCTTCACTGACAGGAATATTAAGGGGGGAGGGAGAGAGGAGGGGTACGAGGAGGGATGGGGTGGCTAGAGGGTGGGGAAGGGGGAGCGAGGAATGAGGGTGGGGAGAGTGTGTGCCTTACCAAACGTCACTATACACTCGGAGTTGGGGTGGGAGTGAGGAGAATGAGGGAGAGAGGAGGGGTGAAGCAGGAAGGGGCTTTGGGAGGAGGTTAATCGTGAGGTCTTAAGGTAATTGTGGGAGGTAATCGATGACCTTAAAGAGGTAATCGTGGGAGGAGGTCTTAAGGATACGCCTTATGACCCCATAGGGAGTGGTGACTGAGGATGCACCTGATAAAGGATATAATTAAAGAAGGCCGTTAATTATCTTCAAAAGGGGTGTTTTAATTAACCCAAACATCCAATTTTCACTCTTGCACTTCCTTGGAGTTTTCTTCGTATGCTGCTATTTTTTTTCGTATTTCGTATTTCAGGCTGCTAGGTTTCATGGTTTTGGAGTTATGGAGGAGACACAGACACACACACAGACACACTCACATTTATTATTATAGACTGATGGATTATTAAGATGTTTAACGACCACTTCTGTGCGCATTAAGGCTGCATTGCATCAATGAAGATGAATATGAACAAAAATTCAAACTGTATTCACCATGGCAAGTTCAGCATACGTATGAAGTTTTGCATAGATTTGTTAAAGGTTGTGGAGAAGAAGATTTTTCACATTTTTTTTATTTTCAATCAAATATGGCCACCAGACCACGTGACCGATGACGTAAATTTAATTCTTCACTCGCATCGGGTCGTAGATCAGATATATGAAGTTTCAGATTTTTTGGATAAGGATTTCAATTCAACCAATTATGGCTGGAATACCACTTCACTAAAGATGTCATCGTTATCACCCTATATACTCCATGGGGAGTTGATGACATATGCCAAGTTTCAACTTTTTCGTTGGTTTCTGAGATGTCCATTTTTTCCTTAATCCAATATGGCCTCCATACCATGTGACTTATGATGTCAGAGTTATCAATAAAATATTCTCCATGGGGAGTCCCTCCGATGTTTAAAGCTTTGCATTGATCACACAAGCGGTTGCAGAGAAAAGAAGGATTAAAGCTAAAATGTATCGAGGTGGACACACACACATACAGGGAGTCTCGCAACCCCTTCGGGGTGAGACCAATTAAGTAGTTCCTTTTTTAGGCCATTTTTGAGATGTTAGAGTACTTTTGAATACCATGTTATTGTTGCTGATACTTTCTGCAGGAAGTTTGTCATCTTTGTTGCGAGAGAAGTGGGGACCACTGCAGAACAATGAGCCAACTATGGCGTTCTACACACGCCAAATCCTCCAAGGAATTCGCTACCTTCACAATAACCAGATTGTGCACCGTGACATCAAAGTACACCTCTCCTTGTTCTTATATTTGACTTTTCTCATAGCCCCCCATCTCTTCTCTCCACACTTTCTTTCTCATGTGTTATCCATCGCTTCTTGTTTCTGCCGCTGCAGGGTGACAATGTCCTTATTAACACTTACAGTGGAGTGCTGAAAATCTCTGATTTTGGAACATCCAAGCGTCTTGCTGGAATAAACCCCTCTACGGAGACGTTCACAGGTGTGGCACAATCAGACTCTCAATCACAAAACTTTGTCAGATCCATATCGTGGTGATCATGGACAGCGAGCGATAGCCAGACTCACCAATTTTAATCTGTGGCTCATTCACGGACCACATATATTAATTACCTCAGCAACAGTATATTTCATCAAATAAAAGTTGATGAGAGGACGTTTATTGCAGTCGGAAATGAGGTGCAACAGATGTTTTGAACATTCGTCCTTCGTCAGAATAGAGTCATCCTCAACAAACTTGCTTGCTCTTTACTCTTAAGACCGTTTACACAAAAGTTTGAGACTGGAGTAAGGGAATCCAAAATGTGTAGATTTCAATTACAAAATGTAGAGTGAATCTTTTCAGATAGAGGTATGGCCAAGTACCAAATCCATCAGACTTTACACGTGACATTTGTGGTCGTCATTGTATATCATACATTGGCCTCTAGAACTACTGTAGAGAGCACGTTGGCTGAGGATGAGATCAATCGAGTCGATGGTTCACTCCATCATCATCCATGAACCAATTAGTTGTCCTATTCTCAAATATTTTGCTTTGGTACTCATCAATGTATTAGTTGGACAAAAATATCAAACATTCTAATCTCCTTCCCCCAATTGCTGCTTTTTTTCCTCAAAAATTACCCTTTCTCCCTCCCTTCACTGCTACTGTGTCCCAACCTTAGTCTCCCTCTCCCCCCTTTTAATTTGTTATCCCACTGCATATGTAAAATTATTTGGCCCCTTACTATATCTGAAGTTTATCAGGTCTGGAGGGCATTCATTTTACAAAATCCTACAAATGGTTTTCCATGCAAATCACACTAAGGTATAATACTGTAAAACTTTAAGAAACAAAAGGATATTTTTTTTAAATGAAAGAGAAATTGTAAAATCATGGAGATAAACTCACTTTTCTTGTTTTTGTGCATTCAGTCACTTATTTGGCTCATTTTAATTGTACAAAGTATATGCAGACAAAGGAAGAAGCAATATATTGATATCAGTACCATGATATCAAAAGGAAAAGGAAATGTGACATTGTGTTGATGGTAATCTGGACAAAAGAGATGATCAAAAGTCTGTGCCAAAGGGTGAGGAAGTAGCACGTATTATTTTAAATATTTTGTATGACTCGGTCAGGGCCAGAATAGAATCCCCGACCCACTAGAGTACTAGACTCTCTAAGCAGACACTTTATTTGGCTTGCTGGGTTTATGGCATAATCATGTGCTGTACCCCTTGGGGATGACAGGCAAACACATCTTTGATCCACTGCCAAATAGATCTTTGATCGTCTGTGAGAACTCATGTAATAATGGATTTTATATGCATGCATGTATTCCAGGAACATTACAGTACATGGCACCAGAAATCATTGATCGGGGTCAGCGAGGATATGGAAAGCCGGCGGATATTTGGTCTCTTGGTTGCACTGTCATAGAGATGGCGTCTAGTCGGCCACCTTTCCACGAGCTGGGCGAACCACATGCTGCAATGTTTAAGGTAAATTATTCTGTTTTGTAGTTAAGAATAAAGCACAATTCATCGATTAAATTTAAATTACTAATGGCTAATCATATTTCCATGAAACCATATAACATCAGAGAGAGTGGAGAGATATTTCCTTAATTTCCAGAGAACACCCCTTAAGGGTAATTGTTCACACCAGCATTTTGAAACGGGGAGAAAAGGAAGGTTCTGATTTTTAAACACGTTAAAGTACTTTGAGTTTCCCCTACTATAAGTGTAATAATGTTGTTAGTGGTGGGAGGGTGGGGGTTGGAGCACTACAACACAAAGTAGGCTGTGTTTTTACTTCCTGGTTAGCATTAGGAAGTGTATATTCCTGATTGGCATTTGAACAAACCATGAGTTACAAGAATTGAGGACACGAGACTGAACACAGTGACTACCATGCTGCAATAGTCGGTTGGGAAAAACAGTACTTGGGATGGCAATGATGTCCATATAGCCTTTGATTGCACATTGTTGAGGAGCACCAATTGAGTTGCTGAAGTGCAGGCTAGTTGTGATGAGTGGTATGACAGATGATGCTGTATACAACAGTTTTATTTTCCTGACGTGAGTAAGGGTGTAGTGCCGAGGAGGTAGTGCAAAGGAATATGCCCAGGCACTGTTGCTTTTTGGAGAAATTATGTGCGATTATGTCTGCCTCCACTTATCTATATTGTAAAAGGAGCCGTGTGTCTGTCTGTCTGTCTGTCTGTGTTATAACTTGAGAACAGATTAACGGATTTCAATAAATCCAGCTGTGGTGGATTCAGGGAACTCCCGGGAAGGTTCGTGACAAAAATATATTTTTTTTTATATGGCTACAGGGCACACGTGGCGAAACTGCAAACGCCAATTTGCGACACTGGTTATCCCCGCATTCCCAGGAATCCTTTTTCTTCTTGCCCTATTGATTAGCCATCACAGCAAAGATTGGTATTTCTGTCAGCGAAGTGACAGGTCTTATATTCTAGTATTTATACAAAAGAGTACCATATATCTGTTCTTTGCATCAGCTGAACGTAGACAATGTGACATTTACAAGATGGTCTTTCAACAACTAATCCTGTGTTTTTTCTTTTGCTTTAAGGGCATGCTTATTCTTCTTTAACGGCCTCAATTATTCCCACGTTCTTGTGATGTTGGCTAGGGAAAGCTCGGCCAAAGTCTTTCACGAACAGGCTGGCCAGGCCTGATGTTTGACTAATGTTAGGGCAGGAATTTAGAATTTGTTCATAGTGCCAGCGATAGCTCGTCTCTTCTTTGCGAAGGACACCGTGGGAACTTTAACGTCCACCAACTGGCAAATGGGACGCCCAGTTTAATGTTAATCCCAGGGACGGCGCATACATTGATGAATCACCCTGCCTGTGAAAAACCTGGATGAGAGTTATAGCTCGGTTGGGATTCAAACCCAGGCTAGACAGCTTAGAGGTGAGGTTGCATACCTCTAGGGCCTATAGTCTAGGCTATCCTGCCTGCCCTTCCTTCAAGTGCATGCTACAAGCATGTCTTCTATACAGCAGAAGGGAAGCTATTTTGGAGACTGAGGCCATTAGTGAAGTAGAAGGTTGTTCAAATGTGATTATGTTAAGGATGTAAACAAAGAGGACTGTTTGCAGGATATTTGATTAATATCTCCTCTGAGACATCAGTTAATGGTATCACACCACAGAGCCTGGATATCCATCCAAGCCAATGAACATTGTAATCAGTCTTGACTGCCTTAATAATCCCATACTATTGTCCCCTCTTCCACCCTCACAACCTTCTGCCAAGGTGGGCATGTTTAAGATCCACCCTGAGATTCCAGAGACCCTTTCTCCAGAAGCTCGTTCGTTTTTGCTCCTGTGTTTTGAGCCAGAGCCAGAACGCAGGGCACACACTGTGGAGCTTCTGCAACAACCGTTCCTGAGGGGTGCAGGATGGGGAGCTAGGCGCAGAGGGCAGAAGACTGGACCAGGTATGAGAAAAGTATGTGTGCAGGATGAAGTGGTCCCTTAAGGTATTTAGGGGAGTGCTTTATTGATTTTTATTTTAGGGTTTGTCGTGCGAATATGGAAGGATTTATACCACTGGTTTTTCCTCCATCTTACCCCCCTTTGCACCCACTGCCTACTGGACTTTGTTTCTTTATGATCGGAAAATGGAGAGAAAGTTATAATTAGCCTTGGACCTGCATTGACAACAGGCCCAGATTGCATCATTGCCCATCTTCTCAAATCTCGCTCTGCTGCTCTTGCTTCTCAGTCTGAACTCTTCAGCTTGTAATTCTTCTTTGGCCACCTCCTCTTAGCTTGGAAGTCAACAAACTTCCACAAGAAGGGTGTGAAAAAAACACTTTCAACTACAGACCAGTGAGCTTGCTTCCAAATATAAACTAGACTAGAAAGCATCTGAAAATGCAAAGCCCGTCCACGTCCGCTTTGTATTCGGACTTCTTCTTCTTCCTTATGCTAAACATGACAAAAACAGCTAAAAAAAACTAGAAGGGCACTCGGTAGAGCGCATACCTCCACCGCGTAATGCCTGATCCATGAGAACATATCGGGCCCAATCAATACATTTTTGAAATATCAGGTTATGTATCGTTTTTTTCCCCCAATCTCTCAATGGTGAAGAATCACTTTAAAAATTAAACAATTCTCACATCCGGATCAGGATCCAGATCTTCACCAACATCAAATCAGTTTGTCCTTGTCACACACCCAACCTGTCCACCAAGTTTCATCTGAATCCGTCCACAACTTTTGGAGATATTATGCTTGTATATCGTTTTTGGCCCTATCTCTCAATGGTGAAGAATCACTTTAAAATTTCTAGTCGTTCGGATTCCGGAATCCGGATCGTCACCAAAATCTAATCGTTTGTCCTTGTCCACCACAAACCTGTCCACAAAATTTCATCCAGATCCGTCCACAACTTTTTGAGATATCCTGTACACAAACAGACAGACAGGGGTGAAAACATAACCTCCTTCACCTTCCGGTGGTAGAGGTAACAATACAAAAGGATTGACGATTTAGGTGACCTTGACCTTTTGACCTCAAAAGCAATAAGCTTCAGTGACCCAGTATGTAAACCCTGCTCAAATTTAAAGGCAATCAGATGGAAATTTAATTTGTGACCTTGACCTTCTTGACAGAACACAGGTTACACTCGATGAATTGGGTCATATTGTTATACTGGGTCTTACATATTGATATTTCATATTGGGTCATACATATTGATATTTTATGCAAACTTGATCTTTGACCTTTTGATGTGAAAAAAAAATCTGCTTCCAGATTTTGCTTGATGAACCAATTCAGTGACCCAAAATTCAATTCTTAAAAGTTCAGGTCAATTGGATGAAAATTGATGATTTTATGTGACATTTACCTTTTGACCTTATTGTTAATTTGGCTTCTCCATATTCTCATAATAAAGCTTTGTGGAAAATTTGATCACAAAAGCTAAAAGAGTTACGGCCAGGATAGACACACACACAGACAGAAGTGATTGCAAAACCCTGTCTCGCATTGCACGGAGGACGGGCTAACAAAGTTATGGAATCCATCGATGCTGCTGATGTCTTCTTTCCTCTTTTCAAACAGTCTGATCTCTGACAATCAGTTTTGATTCTGGTGTTGTCACTCAACTATGGGTATGGTCTTGCTTCTCTCTTAGCAATGGTCAGAGGTCCCAAATCCCAAACAAGGTCATGGTCGACCCCTGGACGTATCTTGGGCATTGTACAGTCTGGCTTTCTGACTTACTCCACTCACACAGTCAATGTGTTGCTAGCAATGAATGGTACCATCTCCTATCCTCTCCTACGGTCGGCTGAAGTGCTCCAGGACAGTATCTTCGGTCAAGTTTTGTCCCTCATGCACATAAACAACCTCTCTGATGCTATGAATCTCTCTTCCTTTTACAGAATGACTCAACATTGTGTCGTACAACACAACATCCCACTGATGGGCAGACAGCAGCTATCGCTTATCACGATCTGGAATTGATTAGACGAGCAGAGTACCTGCCCTGTGGGCGATCTTGTTCCAAGCATGCAACACATTCTTGTGACGTATACCTTTATTTGGGTGATGCATAGGCAACTGACAGCTCTTTATAGGCAAAAAACAACAACCCGGTTACGTGCATGAAGCAAAAGCATACCTACTGCTTATAATTCAAAACACCTCACTGCACTGGAAAACGTGGGGACAGGAATACTGTACTGTAAATATGGTGGAGCTTGTAATACCCTCCCCCCCACCTGAATGCGGCACGAGATGATACACATTTACATAGAGAATATGTGTTTTCCCCCCCCCCGTCCCCATCCCACAAGAACAGGGCAAAGATAAAAACACCCCTATACATTTTATTAGGGGGCACACTGAATCCTATGTAGCAAGTATGGATGTAATCTGCCCAGAACTGTCGGAGGAGTAGCGTAACAAACAAATACACAAACGCCGGTTTGTGAATTATAGTAAGGATACTTGTTTGACTAATTAATGTCCTTCAATCCTGGAAAATCTCAGTCTCATCCTGTCACTCTAGAAGAATCATCAAAATAAGCCACCTGTCTATTTCAACGGTCAGCCACTAGAAGAGCTTCAGTATCTTGAACTTCTCTGTCTTACATCAGTCATGACCTGGGCTGACCATAAAGCAAGTCTCTTTTGTCAGCCACAGACAGGGAGCGCATCGTCTGTCATTCCATTTAATTCCTTGAGAAATCAGAACAACTTACAGCCCACAAGGCCATTGTTTATAGCTCAGTGGAGTAGGGTTACATATTATGGGCTGATGCCCCAGCATCACATCCGTCTTTATTGATTCTGTATAACTTGAAGCTCTCAACATTATTAGCACCTCCCATGATGAGGCCAATGCACAAGATCTGTTGCTCTCAGACAGGTGTGACCTCTGTTTTTTACCGCTTCTCCTGCGGCCCAGTTCCCACTGCTTTCTCAGCCTGTTGACATATCGCAGCATCTTCAGGATGTATGCATTCTTCCAGTTACCCCTCCTGGTTGAACTCCAAAATCCATGTTTAACACCAACGTCCACTCTTTTCTTCTTCTTCCTCACTCCTGTTTGTGTGAACTGCCGATAGAAGCAATTCTCTCTGGGAAGATACTTCAAGCGGGTGGTATACCATCATCCCCAATCAATAACCATAATCTTTTCTATCCCGATTAACCCAACCCAACAGACTTACTCGCAGGTTACTGTTTCCTTCTCTACTTTTCCCCTCTTTTCATGTTCATTCATCCCCTTACTTGTGTTAATGTGGCCCCAATGCCCCACTTTCAGTTTGCTGCCTTTGACCGTCTGTCACATCCCTCTTTCATCAGCCTCGATACAAAATAATAAAAATGAATAAACAATGCTTTGTTTGATTTTGGCAGTCATAGTATTGAACCTGCTGCTCTTTCATCATCATTTCATTCATCATTAATCTTTCATTCGACCTTCTTCCATTATATGTGGATTTAATTTTTTTATTATTATTCTTGCCTCCTTATGGAGTCATGTCTTTCACACGTCATTGTTTGTCAAAAAATTAAATCCCTTGTTCTTTTTAAAAATATCTGCAGTTCCTTTCAGATTTTCTCTCCCTACTTTTGCCCAGCTTTGCTGAAAAAATCCAAAGTCTTGTTAATCCCACAACTGCATTGCATTTATACACATATTTCCAATCATTTATTTCATTAATCTTTCCCACTGTTCCCTGTCCCCCATTCCCCAAGATTATGGTCGGAGTGTGTCTGTGCCAATTCACATCGACACGAGCAGTACGGGCAGTGAGCACGGCTCATCGTCCTCTGAGTCAGACACCCCAGTTCCTAGGAGGTCTCGAACTGCTCAACCAATTATAGCACAACCAAAGATCTTTCTGGGGTGAGAAGTTGTTATGCAAATCATGGTGGTTGTCGATAATCAATCTTGCAATATTTCCCAAAATGGCTTCCGTCTTCTTTGTCTTTGTATCGTTACTACCACGATTCTTTTGCATCATTATCGTATAAATCTGCACCATTTGTACTTTGTAAAAAAAACAAAACGTGGTGTTCGCAGCCTACCAGAAGAGGCATGGCAGGGTGAGGAGCACAGCGCACCTCCATCACCTGATGAAGCAGAACCAAGCCTGTTCCTTCTACGCAAGGACAGCGAGAGGCGAGCAACACTGCATCGCATCCTTGCTTCTGAAGAACAACATCTAGCTGGCCATTTGCATCAGCTCCTCTTTAAGGTTTTTGTGACTTCTTCAACCTTTCATTTACATTTCAGTTTCTAAAATTGTTGCTAACCATCTTCACCAGTAATTCGATTATGTACAGTATATGAGAGACAGAGTCCCTCGGCGAGAGGTATAAAAGCTAAGGTAATGAGAACGTGGTTATTACCCCCACCACGAAGGTGGATGGAGGTTATGTTTTCACCCCTGTTTTTCTGTCATCTATTTGTCTGTGAGTAGGATATCTCAAAAAGTTTGGGATGGATTCGGATGAAACTGTGTGGACAGGCTAGGTTTGTGATGAGGACAAATTTATTTGATTTTGGTGAAGATCCAGATCCGGATATGAGAATTTTAAAAGTTATTCTTCACTGAGAAAATGGAGCCAAAAACGATACATACAGTGGTATGCAAAAGTATTGACCCCCGACCAATAACACCACATTTACATGAATTATGCAGAAACAATTTTACCAAATGAACTTTTTTATTCATAACTGAAGAGATCAAACTAAACACTGTAATAGTTGAAGGAGATTACATGTCCAGAATACCTGTAATAAACATGTACAGATCAAAATTCACGTGTTGCAAAAGTATTCAGCCCCTTAGGTCAGTACTTAGTGGAAGCACCTTTAACAGCAATGACTGCTATGAGTATTTTTGGGTAGGTCTCTACAGCCTTGCACATTGACATGGTGAAATATTTGCTCATTCTTCAGGTGACAATTGCTCTAGTTCTTCCAAGTTTGATGGGGATCATCGATGGGCTGTAATCTTCAAGTCTCGCCATAAATGTTTAATTTGGGTTCAAGTCAGGACTTTAACTGGGCAACTCAAGACCATCTATTTTCTTCGTTTTCAGCCACTCCAGTGTGGCTTTAGCTTTGTGCTTCGGATCATTGTCCTGCTGAAATGTGAATCTCCTACCCACTTTCTGATTCATGGCTGACTCGAGCAGGTTTTCATCAAGGATTCCCCTGTGCTTTGCACCGTCCATTGCCCTTCCATCCAGACAAGCTTGCCAATTCCTGCTGATGAAAAGCAGCTCCATAACATGATGCTGCCAACACAATGCTTGATAGTAGAGATGGTGTTGACTGGGTGATGTGCAGTTTTCGGCTTGTGCCAGACGTAACGCTTTGAATTGAAACCAAAATGTTCAATTTTTGTCTCGTCTGACCACAAACCTTTTTTTTTTTTGGATACAATGTCGAGGCTCATATGAGAGCTAACACACAGAAATGCACAACAAGGAGGCAGGAGACAAGAGGGGCGGAGAGAGAAAGAAAAATTGTGGGAACAGAGACATGAGGAGATCTGTGAAGGGAGAGGGATGGGGTGGGGTGCACAGGCGTAAACAAGATGGACACTACAGGGATTTTCAGGTCCTTACACGACAGGGACTTTCAGGAAGGAAAGCAGGGTATTTGAAGGATGAGGGATTGGGGTGGATTAGCGGGGGTAGGAAAGATCAAGGTTTTGGATGGGGGAAGATAAGAGATGGTGGTGAACAGCTGTTTTGAAAAGACCTGGAGGAGAGTGGGATTGAAAAGAGTGTGGGAGTTTGTTCCGGAGGTGGGAAAAAAAGAGAATGAAGAGTGAAGGTGAGCAGTGATTCTTGATTTTGGTAGTTTTACCAGAAGGGTGTTGCTGGCAGACCTTGAGCACCGTGCGAAATATAGGGGGGGGGACATATCTCAGACAGAGCGGTAGGTGGGGGGCGAAGCCAGAGAGGACACGGTAGAAGACATAAAGACCACTGACCTGCCTGCAGTGAGAGAGTGAGAGACCCAAAGACTCAGTCTCATCGCGGGAGATACCAATGATCCTAAATGCCACAGCATGAAGCCGAGAAAGGTGAGAGGCAGGAGCACCAGCCCAGAGG
>CM068953.1:46266183-46283348 GCA_035128595.1 Eptatretus atami
GGGACAGTTGGGTGCGACTGGGTAAGGTGAGTACAGAAAGCAATGTGTTTCGGACACAAGATTTAGATGCAAACACAAAGTTTAGGCATTCAGCCTTTTCACATGCAGTGTCAGCTGTGTGGCCATTTAAGGTAATGGAAGGGAAGGAGGGGGAACATCCACCAGAAACAGACTTAGCTCGATGCCACCAGGATTTGGAGGAGGGTGACCAGTTTGAGAATTCAGACTTGAGTTTAGAAAGATGTTGTTTCCTGGCTCTCCTCAGAGTAGACGCACACTTGTTCCGAGCTTTGTGGAAGGAACTGAGATTGCCTTCCGTTGGTTTTGCCTTCCATGAGGCAAAGGCAAGTTGTTTCAGGACAACTGCCTTGCCACAAGCCTCAGTGTTCCATGGGCAGGAGGAAGGGCAAGACAACTGAAGACGAGATGGGATAAATCTGTGCATGAGAGAGAGCAAGTTTCTTTGAAAGAATTCCAGACGAGTTGGATGTCGGAAGGAATAGATGATGGGAGACCAGATCTAGAAGTTTGATGGCTGCTTGAAGACCTTGCCAGTCGGCCTGAGTGAAATGCCAGACTCGACTGCGCTGAGGTGGTTCTCTAATGACAGCCAAAGAGATGTTTATTTTGACAAGCATGTGGTCAGATGAACCGATTGGCGCAGAGGAAGAACAGCAGATATTTTCTGGGAAATTGGTATAAATCAGATCCAGAAGAGATGGAATACCGTTGGTTGAGATCCTGATCAAGTTGACAGATTGTGTCAGTCCCAATGAGTTGCAGAAGTCTTTTTTTGCTGAAGTGCCATGGCAGGTGAGGGAGTATCCACACCCAACCAACTGGCATGATAACAATTGAAGTCACCACATATGAGGAAGATAGAGTTGTGATGAGAAGATAGAAGTTGGTCCATGTTTTTGGCGAGCGAGGTGTAAATGGAGTCATTGCTGTTTGATGGACGGTACAACACACAGATAAACATGAGGTGGGAGTGGAGGAGAAGCTGTATCCAGAAGTATTCCTGGGGGTGTGGAGGAGTGATGACTGCATGGTGAGTGAGGAATAGAGATTTTGATGAAGAGAGCAACTACACCGCGAGGACGAGGCTCAGGTCTGTCATACCGGAGGAGGGAGTAACTAGGGAGTCAGAGACATCTTGAAGGAGGAAAGTGTCTGCTAAACAGCCTTACCAGTTCCAATTTAAAATGGTTGGGACAGATGCAGAAGAGCTGCAGCAAGTGGATGACATGACATATCTGCAATGAACAAAATCAATTTGCCAAGTGAATGCTGTACCCTTACAGGTCTTTATTAACAAATGTGCCATGGTCTTTGCACAAACGAGTGTGGTCACCCAGCCTGCCACTATCCATGACGCCAGATAATGAAAATGACCTTATGTTTAATGGTGAGATTCATTAGAACTTTTTATTTGACTCTCAATGTCAACTTTCAGTGCAATTTCCTTCTGTGGATGTTTCCTTGGTTTTTTTTTGTTTTTAGTGTTCAAGTTCTCCAAAAACTCATTAAGGCACAAACAGCTCTGTGACTGCTTGTTAAGTGTCTACATAACTTTTACTTTGAGGACATAAAAGCTTCCCTTTGTGTCCATTATTCCAGGCTAAACAGATTGCTCTCTTCCCTCCATCCCCCACTACCCCTACCCTGATGGTGGCACTGTACTCAGCCAAAAACCCAGAGCCTCCTCATGTACTCTCCTTGCATGGTTTTAAAATATCTTGTCCTTATTGTCTGCACCTTTCTTTGCTTATATCATTTCCTTTCATCTAAATATAGTTCATTGTTGTTATTGTCTACAAACAAGCCCAATTACAACTCAATTCACATTTGACTAGCTGCCGACATATCAATGCTGTGTTTGGGTGTAGCTGATACATGTCTGTATCAAATCACTATTTTAATGTACAGTAGGTATTGGATAACATAAATACTGGACAAATGCATTGACCGTTGATGGTGGAGTCGATCAACGATGAAAACATATAAACATGCATCGGACAAGCCTCGTCTGTGAAATGTGGGGAAATGGATAGGGAGGGGCATTGAGACTGATCAAAAGAGCCTTTCATGACACTCACCCTCACGTTTCTCCTCCTGCTATGCTTCTTGCTTGGCAGCCGCACGAAAGGGACCACAGAAAAAGTGGGAAGGTTAGTAGAGGCCAGTGTAATGTCATGGAGGTGGGCAAGGTGAACTTACAGTGGTGAGCTCTTAACCATATGCACACTTATCCCCTTCCCCCTCACAACCTGCACAAATATAAATTGGTGAGAGAAGGAAAGGTTCATATGGGTAATACAAGGTTAACCTGGGGAATGGGGTGGGGGTCGGGGGTCGGTCTAGGAGCTGATGAACAAATGAAAATGAAATCCCATTTATAACATAGAGGAATACTGTAGACTCTCGTTAAAATGAATACTGTAGACTGTGACACTAATTTTTGAGGAATTAATTACCTCAATGACTTTAGTATGCCTGGTTTTGGCTTAATGGTTAGGGTGGCGGGCTTGGGATCCTAGGGTCCTGAGTTCAAATCCCGCTCAGCTGTTGAATTAATACCAGGTGGGGTTAACTCAGCCTGTCATCCTTCCAAGGTCGGCAAAATGAGTGCCAGCTTGCTGGTTTCCTGTGTCGGAGTGGCAACCTGTCCAGGATTGTGCTCAATTGCCAAGGAGACTGCGTCGGCAGCACCAACGCCTGCACAGAGTATGGTCCCATTGGATGGATGGAATGACTTTAGTGATTTATTTATTTTTATTCTTTGCTATTATTCTCACAATAATATGGCCCAAAGACTGTTTGCATTTGTTTCATCATATAAATAATCTGATCACAGTTTCTTTTATCATGAATAATGACAAAAATATATGAATTTTATTCGGGGTCCATTCACCATTGCTCCGACATCAATAATCTCTCTGAATCTCTGGAAAATCTCCTTTATCGATTTACTGATGACTCCACCCTCTGCTGTGGCATCCCTCATCCTTCAGGCAGGCAGGCTGCAGTTTCTTCCCTTTCTTCAGACCTTGAAAAAAAAATCACAAAATCGTCAAACACTTGGAATATATCTTTCAATCCTGACAAAACTCACACTCTCACGATCTCTCCAAAAGACAGTCTCACAAACCCTCCTATATACTTTCTTAACAATCCTCTTGTGGAAGTCCAGCCACTCAAACTCCTGGATCTCACTATCAGCCATCTTCTTTTTTTGGCAAATCAGATTTCAAACTTGGCCTCCAAAGCCAGCCGCCGACTCGGCATCCTCCATTATACAAAGTCCTACCTTGGCACACCTGAACTCCTATCCACATACAAGGCTTTCATCTGCTGCTGATGGAGCACTACTCTCCCCTCTGGGCTGGCTCCCCTGCCTCACATCATGCTCAGCTTGACACCGTGGAAACCGAGGCCTTTAAGATTATTAGAATCTCCCGCACTGAAGCTGAGTTTATGGGCCTATCACTTCGCCATTGCAGAGAAATCGGTGGTCTCTTTGTCTTCTAACTCCTCCTTTCTGGTCTTGCACCCCCTGTTCTTTCTTGCTTCATTTCCCCCACCCCCACCCCTCCCCTCAGGTTTCTGCAGGAGACACACAGTCCACCAGCATCCCCCTTCTGGTGAAACTACCTAAATCCAGGATCACTGCTCACCTCCACTCATTTGTTCTTCTTTTCTTCCTGCCTGTGGAATCAACTTCCACATCCTCTTCAATCTCACTCTTCTCTCCAGGTCTTAAAGATATCTTTTAACAACCATCTCAGATCATCCCCAATGCAAAACCATGATCTTTTCTGCCCTTGTTAATCCCACCGAAATCCCTCCTCCTTCCAAATTTTTAGTTTTCCCTCCTTGGAGTTTCCCTCCATCTTGTCCACCCTATGCATCCTCTCTTGCCCCCCATTCCTCTCCACACCCATTGTTTGTCCAAGTCTTCCTCTGTCTTGGCCTTCAACTCTGCTGTTGGTGTTGAGCCCCTCTCTCTCTCCTGCTCCTTTGTGTCCTGTTTTGCATGTTTTGATTCCTGTTTTTTGTCTGTTACGTCCTGATCCATTCAGTGTACTAGCTCTTCCTCCATGAGCCTCGACTATGTATACAAAATCAAAATTCACAACAGCGATGAGCACTCTAGTTTTAACTGTGGGAGCTAGTGTGAAAGAGATGTTTAACAGTGGTGATGAAGGAATAGTTTTATCTGCTTCTGAAAGCAGCTATGAAATTGAATTTCCAATGAAACATCAGTGGACCGTCGAGGCATCACTGATGAATATTCCAACCAAAAGCTGATAATTTAAATATATATTTGCCAAATCATTTCATGAACCACAAATGGCAGCAGATTCCAATACTGCTGAAAGTAAGGAGCAATTGAGTGACTAATATATCAACTACAGCTTTGAAGGTCCCAATAATGTTAAAAGATTTGTGAATATTTTGATTTTAATTCAAAATCATAACAATGGTGAAAAAATAATAGTAGATGCGAAGTTTTATGGCTTCCGCTCTCCTCATTCGCACTCAAATAGTTCTGGTTAGAAATGACCACATTGTGTTTAATGATAAAACTGCAACCATATTCTTTTGATTTTCAGTTTCATGTGAAAATCTGGAAGAGATATGAGAGATTCTCAGCCAAATTTGGAAGGAAAAGGGGTTCAAACCAAAAATATGACCTCCCCCCCACACATAGCTAATTTGACTTTCAAACATTGAGTCTGCTTATGGAATAATATGTTCCATGAAAAGAGTTCCCAACATCTTTAACAGCGCTATTGCACCACTTGGAGTTTGCCCTATTCGTTTTCATATTTGAAAACAAATACAAGTCAGAGGGAGACAAATCAGGAGAACAATTAGGTGGATGAGCTGGTAATTTAAATCCCAAATCCCTCGCTGTTGCTTTTGGAACTCTCGAGGTGTGAGCAGCTGCGTTGTCCCGAAAGATGATAATTCCTCGCCTGATTTTGCCGCATGTCTTTCCTCGATGGCTTGCTTCAAATTGTGCCGGGTTTCGACAAAATAATCTCCGTCGATTGTGCGGATGCTTCATTAAGTCCACCAGTAACATGCGTTGAACATTTCAGAGACAATTGATTATGATCTTCCCAATTAATGCTCATTATTTGACCTTTGGGAATCCATAATCAAAATGTTTTGGCTGTATATAGATTCTCTTAAGGCTTCTGTGTCAAAGTGGAATAGCCGTGTCACTGTCGTAAATAATATTTCTGGGTCAAAGTAGCATTGCTCATCTTGCGTAACTATAATGATGTTTATATACTATCATGATAATATTTTAATAGCTCCAGAAGAAAGAAGCAACTTCCCTTTGTTTTTGTTTTTTTTTATTTTGAATTGTTTTTTTTTTAATACAAAATCTCAGTTAATAGAAGAGCAAGGTGATAGAGGATAGAAGACAATGCCCAGGCATGAGGAAAATGCATGGATGAAATGAGAACGGCACTCTGTAGAGCACACACCCCCACCAGGTAGAACAGTTTACGTTTTGTATCCCATTGATGGGCTAGATCTGGATCTGGATCTTAATCAAATTCGAATCAGCTTGTTCTTGTCACCAATCCAACTCATCCACCAAGTTTTGTCGTAATTTGTCCACAACTTTTTGAAATATTATATATCGTTTTTGGCCCTACCTCTCAATGATGAAGAATCACTTTCAGGGTTAAAAAAAAATCGTATCCGGATCTTCACCAATATCGAATCAATTCTTCCTTGTCACACACCCTGCACGTCCACCAAATTTCGTCCAAAACTGTCCATAACTTTTTTTTAGATCCTCCTGGAGGATCTCTAAGTCTTACTCACGTTGTTGTTCTTCATCTTCTTCTTGTGGACTTTTTTGTTTCCAGCCTACAGTTTCATCGAAACTTCCTGAAACTTGGCGTATATATGTAAAAATACCCCGCGCAGACAGTAACATCTCCGATTTTGAAAATTCCTCCGAGAAAAAAAGTTATGACGTCAAAATATCTCTGCTAATGGAAATCGCCTAAAAAATTATCTTCGAAACTAGGCAAGCTTTTTGAATTCTGTTTGTGGGAATCGAACAGGGCATTAGCAGAGATGAATTACCGCACATATGATGCATCACTATGATGTCATATCAATTTTTATGACGTCATTCCTATTTTTGACATTTTTTGTTTCACAACCCAGAGTTTTCATCGGATCTTCGTGAAACTTGCCATGTATATGCAGAAAGCCACGCGCAGGAATAACCATCTCCGATTTGGAAATTCTTCCTAGAAAAAAAGTTGACGTCATAATATTGCCGCTAATGGAAATCGCCTATACCATTATCTCCGAAACTAGGCAAGCTATTTGAATTTTGTTTGCGGGAATCAAGCCGGGCATTAGCACAGATAATTTATCGCAAACCTGATGCATCACAATGACGTCATATTCGTTTTTATGACATCCATCATTAAGAGGACGAGGATCTTAGCTCATTTGAGCTTGTTTATATCATGCTCAGAGACAGACAAACAGACAGACGAAGTGAAAACATAACCTTGATCCACCTTCAGTTTCGGATATAACAAGGGGGTGAATGAAACTAGGAGGAGAGAGAAAAAAGGAGGAAACCTAGCAACCAGGAGGTAGATGGGGAGGGGTAGGAGAGGGTTATTCGGAGTAGAAAATATGAAGCATTCATTGAGGCGGTGGTGGTGTATGGCCAAGTTGAAGCCTTGCGAGTTCAAATTGTTAATAGTGAGTGGGCTTGAACAGGTTCAACATCCTTGGCAGACACACCTTTTGAGATGAAGATGTTGATTGCAAATGGTTTCAACAGTATCTGTACTAATGTCAACTTCTGCAGCAAGGTATCTAAATTTCACGCAGACCTCGTTGATCACAAGGTCCTCCGCCAAGCTAGAAAGGTTTTGGGTTAATTACAGTGGATAATCATTATGCCTGGTGTTGGCTTAATGGTTAGGGTGGTGGGCTTGGGCTCAGGGATCTCAGGATCCTGAGTTTAAATCCCACTTGGCTGTTGAATTAATACCAGGTGGGGTTAATTCTGCCTGTCATCCTTCTGAGGTTGGCAAAATGAGTGCCAGCTTGCTGGTATCCTGTGTTGGAGTGGTAAACTGCCCAGGATTGTGCCCAATAGCCCAGGAGACTGCTAAAGGCAGCACCAACACTCTGCTCAGACTTTGTCCGCAATGGATGGATGGATGGATAATCACTGGGTGTTGCTTGTAGCACATCATTTTCCCATGGAATATGAAGGGACATGACCCCTCAATATCCTCCATGTATCAGCATGGATACCCTTCATTCTGACACCTTTCAATGCAAGATATTTGAGCATAAGTTGGAACTCAACATCATTCGTTTTCACCAAATATGGCTGCAGTTACAGTTACTTTTGAAAAGAAAAAAGAAAAAAAAAAAGAGTTGGTTACTCAAGAGAATTTTGTCATTGAAATAACTTGTGACCTGTTTGGCTATTACATTCTCAGTAAACACACTTGAGTATTTCAATCTCTTCCTCCTCAGCCTGAGTATTTTTTTTTAGTTTTTTTTTTTTTACCCTTCGCATGTTCCATGAGAGACACATCTTCGTGTTTTCTGTCTTTTGTTGTAATATCCTTTAGCAGGTGTCAGAAGGTGGAATGAAGCCCTGTCATGGCCCAAAGTATCCACCTTTTAATTTGAATCACGTTTTGAGGGCTAACTTGTGATGTTTGGATGTTTAAGCACTGCAGCACATTCTGTTTCCAATTTTTCCTTCCAAGATCTTCATTAAAGATTGTCACTGAACATCAGACAAGCTCCAATTGCAAATGTATTTGTTTGTAATATTTCCCAGTATCGCTTTCAGAATCTTAGTAAAGTTCTGTTTTACCACTCCAGTTACTCTGATTATCACTGGTGTAACGTTGGCATTCCCCAAGCTCGAAAGTACTGTTGACTTAGTTTTTCAGGTCCTGGAACTTGGAGATTTTTGTAATTCCTGAGTTACTGTATTTTTGCCCAATTCACTGGGTGCTGATTGATACCTCAATTGTAATGCTGTCCTTTTATTTTTAGATCTCATCATGATGTCTGGACTAGTTTTCAATGTTCATACTTTATGGGATGGTCTGCACACTTGTTTTTAGCTCGCCTGTTCGAAGAACAGAGAGCTATAGTGATACCCCCGGCATGAGCGTCAGCGTCAGCGTGAGCATGAGTGTGAAAATGTTAAAGTTTTTGGTGCAAGTTATTTCCTTTCTAATGTTTTTATCTACCACACTATTTTTTACTGATTACAATATACAAATACATATATTGCTTTAAAATTATTTGGATCAGACTTCACTGCAATGCTTAATAAAAAAATATTATTAGACTAGTCTTTTTAAAACGATAAATGTATAAACAGGCGAGCATTGGGTGGCTTTGACACCAACTCTCTGGTTCTTTACAGGAGTGAGCCGCATGGATTTGACGATTTCCCTTGGCTCATACCTCCATTAATTTTCAGGATCTGTGATATTGATTTGACGATTGCCCTTGGCTCCATTAATTTTCAGGATCTGTGATATTGAAGTTTTTTCCCCGATATGCTAGTGGACTACACTGCACATGCTGTTATGCATTTGTGTGTACAATTGTTCTAACATATAGGTTTATTGCATCCTGAGAAAAGGTGATTGGTGCTCTCTCTTTCAATCTTGGAAAACCTTCCCTTATCCATTGACTCAATCCTGCCAATTTATTTTTAAGACATTTGCATCATGTCTGTGATCTTTAGCATTTATTACAACTCATTCTCTATCCCAGTTAAGCTGCTCTCTTCTAAGCTACTCCAATGAGGCTTTCTCCTCTATTTGCAATCTCTCCAGACGTTTTTTTTTTTTTTGCATTGTTCTGCTCTTCTATCATCCTCCCAGTTAATGATGTATATATATATATATATATTAATAGTTAACTTCATAATTTTCCTTTGTCTTTTTTGCAATTGTTGTTACCTCTGCCACCGAGGGTAGTCAGAGGTTATGTTTTCATACTTGTCTGTTTGTCTGTGAGCAGGACATCTCAAAAATTTGTGGACGGATTCGGACAAAATTTGGTAAACACGTTGGATGTGTCATAAGGACAAATTGATTAGATTTTGATGAAGATCCGGATCTGGATCCGGAGAAGATATTTCTTTAATTGATTCTTCATCATTGAGAGATTGGGCCAAAAATGATATTTAGCACAATACGTATCTCAAAAAGTTGTGGATGGATTCGGATGAAACTTGGTGCACAGGTTGGGTTTGTGAAAGAACGAATCCATTCGATTTTGCTGAAGATCTGGATCTGGATATGAGAATTTTTTTCAAAACATTTTCAGTGATTCTTCACCATTGAGAAATGGACCCAAAAACGATATATAGCATGATATTTCAAAAAGTTGTGGACGAGTTATGACAAAACTGGGTGGATGGGTTGGTTATGTGACAAGAACAAGTCGATTCGATTTTCGTTAAGGCCCAGATACAGATCCGGTCCATCAGTGGGATACAAAACGTAAACTGTTCAGCCCGGCAGAGGTATGTGCTCTACCGAGTGCCATTCTAGTTTAGTGCTGTATTCAGTCCTGTTTCAATTTCCAGTGTACAGCATTTTCTAATTGCACCTGTTCTTGAAAATGGGAAATCTCTCTCTTTGTGTTCTTTGATGTTGCAATCTGTCGTTTCTTTGCATTATTCACATTTTCACTCCTTCGTTGTTTTTTTATTTTTATTTTTTAACTTGCATAGGTAACGTACTCTGATGTTATACAGTTTCACAAAGCTGCCTCCAAATATTTTTTTCCTGAACTTTGTTCTTCATTAAATTAAATACCATGGACTTTGCTTAAAATTAAGCATTTCACCATTCTCACGATACTTTTCAAATACTGGTACATGGCATGTGCATAAGGCCTGTATGTGGGTAGAATTGAAGTGTTTTTAATGGTGTAGGATGGGCAGAACACAAAGACAGTGATGTTTTCAGCACTGTGTGATGCACTCTGCAGTTCTCTAAGCAAGAAGGATGGTGTTTAGGATGGTGGGGGAGGGATTGGGACGTTAAGAAATGACTAATTTAGTTATGCCAAGGCCTGTTTTGCTGCACCACTGGGGAATTGCGCTAACTGGCATGCTGCAGTGCGGGGCTTCTCGACCATTTTCTTGGATAATGTGTTTTACAACAGTACTGCAGGGACAAAACAATAAAGGTCCTAAAGTTGGTTGGATGCCTGGATAGGAAGAAATTTTCTGGTCTTGCCTGGACTAAGTGGGTAAATTTAGCTGCTGTTGTTATGAAGAAGGAAATGGTGATGCCATGCCTTGAAGTAATAAAGGTACAACCATCGAATATACCTTTCCAGCAGGCAAGTCTAATGTCTGAAAATTTGACCACTTTGTGGACTTTATCCATCCACAACTATAAAAGCAAAGAGTGCCGGGCATTAGGTACCCTCCAAAAGAGGATGGATGGGAGTGGGGGGGGGGGGGGGGGGGGGGGGTAGGGTGTACATCACTGCAATTTGCAGATGGTGAGACAGTCTTTTTTGTCATAAATTATAGTCTCATCATCTACACAATGCAGAAATGTTAATGCCCCCTCCACCTTGGAATGATAATTAACATCTGACACAATGTCTACGCAATCCCGGAAAAAGAGTACTCGGTGATCAAATTGTTGAACCTGAGCTATGACTGGTTAGCAGATATACTACAGGGGTCACGTTGATGGTGGTGTTTTTTTTGAGCATGGACCTTCTAACTTGTAGTCTGGATGGACCTCGTGTGATGGCACACCAATCTTAACACCAATGCCACAGCAATCCTACTTCTTGTTTGATACCGATAGGAGATTCAGTTCTTCCTGCAACAGAAATCTTCGAGGATAACATCATATTGACGGACACATCATGGGATGTATGTTGGTGCAAGCACTGCCAACCGGATGTACCGTATACAAGTCATTTGTTTATTGCTTTTTGTCTGCATGATCTCTATTTCTGTCTGATGTAATTTATACTGATCACCATCTCAATAAGTCAAAAAAAGAATCTCTATTGTACACTGTACCTATTCACATCATGGTTGGTGTAGTTCAAACAAGTCAACGATTTTATTTTACCCTCTTGGCTCAAATTCAAGGCTTCTCTCCTTCATATTTGTTCTCTTCACATGGGCATTCTGTGTCCATTTGTTTTGGGGTGACACACATATGTACAAATATATACATGTACAAAATGGACAATTAAAATTTTTGTAATCATTTTGAAAACCACAACACCATTACTTTATATCCAATACACTAACAAACCAATAAAACATTCAACATGGTGATGCCTCCATCATTAAACAAGAAAATGACATTGTTTGTTTGTTTTGCCTTTCCTTCCAGAGGTCTCTGGAGGTCCAGATGTCGCCAGATCCAGACAAACATGGATGGAGGTAGGCTGTGTGGGATTCTTCACAGACTTTAAGAGTTTATTTTTTATGAACAAATAGAACCCATCGCTTTGCTGACTGGGATATTAAGGGTGGAGGGGGGGGGGGTGAGAAGACGGAGAGAAAGGAGGGGAGGGTGAAGAAGGGGGGAGAGCAAGGAAGGGGGGAGGTGGGGAGATTAACGCCTCACCAAACGTTGCTACAAACTGCGGAAGGGAAGGGTGTGAGGAGGGGGTGAGAGAGAGGAAAAATAAAGAGAGAAAGGTGAGGGGTGGAGGTGGGTTAGCAAAGAGAATGATATTGTTATGAATTCGCGCCCGCCGGCGTGCGATCGGCCACGTAACTCAAATCGCGACACGTCGCCCACCGGAACGGACAATTCAGTCGTGACCTCTCGGAACAACGCCGGGAGCTAGTCACAGGTGGGGTTTAACCTCACCACAACCCAGTCCGCATTCTACCCCACGAAATAGGGTGAATCGCCGAATGTCGATATACCTAAGTACCCGCACGAGTAGCGTACCGAGGAGTTGTACGACGCCGCAGGTCGACTCCGGACACGAACCGCTTAAGCGGCTCGTTCCGTGCTGCAGGGATAACCGAGCGAGTTATCGTCGACCTCGACGGTTCAGATTATTTACCGGGTGTTTCAACCCACTACCAATCCCTTACGTGTGCAAGATGGAGCTTTCAAATAAGGGAAAAAGATGCAACGAAACGGGAAACAGTTCAACAAGCAAGCACTTTATTACACACACACAGACAAGCACGTATTTACACAGTCGGCAACAGTTTTCATGCAGTCAAAGAAAGAACAAAAGCAAGAACTACAACCGAATATGACTTACACGGGCACACTTACACAGTTCTACTTCACAAGACTGGCGCCACACACACACACACATACACAAAAGCAAAGAAAAGAAAAGTAGTGACTTCCTGCGCGCGTCGAGTCCTCCTCCCGCGACCTCAGCTCCAGCTCCTCCGGCGTGGCAGTGAGCTCGTGCTTCGCGCCGGCACGTGTTGGTCGCTCGCCCACGACGGGGTTTCTGGCCTATCTCAGCGCGGATAAAGGGGGGGAAACCGTTGATGCTCGGGGTCGGGAGAGGGGAATGGCAGACGCTCCGTCCCGCCAGCGGGGTCTCGGGACCGCACCGACAGAAGACCTTGGCACCGACAGAAGACCAGACCAGACCACCAGGCGAGACGAGCCAAGACTAACGACGAGACCAGCTCCAGGACGAAGAGAGCGAACCACCCCGTGTGCGCGCCTTTATAGACCGATGGAGGGGCGTGTATGCAAATTCCCGGATCAAAATGCATTTGGAGGTGGGGCCACGCCACCCCTTGGTCAGCCATTGGTCGGGCAAAAAGGGGCGTGAGCCTCTTTTGATCCGCATTTCTGCCAAACGGAATTCACATACACGCGCTTGGAGGCGGGGCCAAGCGCCCCACGCTCTCCTTGGACGGAGGAAAGGGGGCGTGAAGCTCCCCGATCCCTTTTCTCCCTCGGAAAGGCCGCCATTCGCGCTCGCGGCTCGACGCGTTCGGCACCAATCGCCGAACGGGCCTAGACAGCCCGACGTTCAGTGTTCACAGGTGGTGCGGTTGCTGGTTGCGAAGGTGGTGGAGGTTTGCCGTGGGTTGGGCGTTGTTGGGCATCGTTAGAGAATGGCGGGTGAGGCGATGCTTGCGGGGTTGGGTTGTGGAGGTGAGGTAGTGGCGGTTTGGTGGAGTTTCGGGTGCGTTGTTGATGGTGGCGATTTGGTTGTTGGGTGGTGTTTGGTCCAAAATAACGACAGCAAAAGAAAAACGGCTAACTGAAGAATCGCAGCCCGAATGGATCACATATATTCCTCTATACAACGGTTTGGCTAATGACACATGAACTTACCGCTATATCTCACCTGAGGACTCTTTATGGTGTAATGCGAATTTCCACAGCCGTAACAATATGTTATGCTTAATGACTGAATACAAAAAAAACTCGTGGCAGAACAGCTGTACACGCAACGACACAACAGAGTTTGTAATGTAATCCGCTGGCACATCTGCAAAAACTTTGATATCCCAGTTCCAGAAATTTTGTGGGAACATGAACCAAAACCAATGACTGAAAACATGGAAGCACCTCTCACACATGACCTAATGATCCTATCGAGTGTGAACATCGAAAGAAAACAAAGCGTTGCGACCAGATATCATGCTCAGTCACAAAAAAGAGAAGGCATTGCTCATTGAGGTGTTGATACCAGTGACTTTTTTTTTTGCACTAAACAATGCAGAAATCAAGAAAATGACCAAATACCAAGACCTCAACAATGAAGTGAAAAGATTCTGGAAGCTGAAGAATGCCAAAATTGTACCAGTGAGAGTTGGAGCTATGGGAATGATGATGAAGAACCTCACAGAAATATTAAAAACCATCCCTGGGAATATTACGACAAACAAACTACAGTTGGAAGCTATCCGGGGCTCAATAACGATCCTGAAGAGAGCCCTCGGCACAAAACATTGAGAACAAAAATCTTCGCAGCTTGGTCCATGAATCGTGACCCCTTACCCAAATGAAGGTGGATATTTTGAGCCTGTCCTGGGAGGACTCCATTCCACATTCTGAAACTCACATATGTAGATACCAATCAATCACACACCCCACACACACACACACACACACACACACACACATTGATATTTATTAGTATAGATTCCTAATTGTGTAATTCATAATGCGTTGGTTACTTTCACACACATTCGGTTTCTTGTCCAAGTCTAACCAGGTGACGACATTTGAGACCACATGTCCTGCATGTTGAACTTTATCTTCTCCTGACACCGTGTGCTTCTTGGCTATGCAGAGACTCTTTACTTGATGCAACAGAATGAGGTACGATGTCAGGACGAAGGCCTCGATTGCCGTTGCCTCACGGCTGAGCAGAGGAGAAAACAACGTCTCAGTCAGGAGCAGGTAAACAACTCAGAATGCTGTAGAAGATTACATCTCGACCTGTGGGCCACTGCACCTCACTTTGAATGTTGTCCTTTATTTTCATTTCACATGATACCTGCAAAATTGTCCAAATTAAAAAAAGTCTACACAAGGGAAATAATTAAGGAACATTGCTAGAACGTTAAGATGATACATCTGTACAAACGTTAAAATGTTGTGGCAAATCAGTCATTCAAATGCAAAGCCTTGATTTGCTTGCAGTCAGAGTTGGATTTCTATCAAATAGGCCATTTTAAGTTACCTATGGACCATTATCTTCATATCCAAGCCACTCTGCATGCTCCATTACTCTTTCCAGACATGCCAAAGCAAATGAACGATTTCATCAAAGTATTGTTTTATTAATAATCCAATTGAATGGATTATAATCACATGTGACCTTCCAGATACAAAAAATAAAAAGCATGTGACCTTCCAGACTCTGTCAACTGCCCCCCCCCACCCCACCTAACTACTTTCTGAACAATCCTCTCGAGGAGGTTCAGTCATTCAAACTCGTGGGTCTCACTATCAGCCATGATCTTTCTTGGACAAACCACATTTCAATGTTGACCTGCAAATCCAGCCACCGACTGGGCATCCTCCATCGTACAGAGTCCTTCCTTGGCACAACTGAACTCCTATCCACCTACAAGGCCTTCATATGCAGGTTGATAGAGTACTGCTCTCCCATCTGGGCTCGCTCCTCTGCCTCACATCTTGCTCAGCTTAATGCTGTGGAAACCAAGGCCTTCAAGATCATTGGAATCTTCCGTGATTGATGACGCTTGAGTCTATGGGCTTATCATTTTGCCATCGCAGACAGGTCGGTGGTCTGTCTTCTACCGCCTCCTTTCTGGGGCTTGCATGCACCCTCTGCTCTTTCCGTGCACCTTCCCCCCCCCCCCCCCCCCCCCCCACCCTGGTTTCGCAGGGCTCACACAGTTGCACCCCATCAATCCTCTTCTGGTAAAACTACCAAAATCCAGGATCACTGCTCACCTCCACTCATTTGTTCCTCTTTTTTTCCCACTTGTGGAATTAACTTCCACATCCTCTTCAATCTCGTTCTTCCCTCCTGGTTTTTAAGACAACTGTTCACCACCATTCCCCCAATCCAAAACCGTGATTTTAAGACAACTGTTCACTCAGATTGTCCCCAATCCAAAACCATGATCGTTTCTAGCCTCATTAACCCCACCCAAATCCCTCCTAATTTTACAGTTTTTCCTCCTTGGATTTTAGATTTTGGTGAAGCTCCGAATTTGGATCTGGACACAAGAGTTATTTAACTTTTAAAGTGATTCTTCACCATTGAGAGATGGGGCCAAAAACGATATATAGCATGATATTTCAAACATGTATTGGGCCCGATATGTTCTCATGGATCAGGCATTACGTGGCGGGGGTATGTGCTCCACCGAGTGCCGTTCTAGTTTTAAAATTAAACTTTGTATGTGCAATCATCATTTGGGATGCATGAAATATGTAACAATGTTTTTGTATTTGACCTCCAGTTCATGATCCAAGGGTGGGAACTTGGGGTCACAGGGGTCAAAATGGGGGGGGGGGGGACTAAAAATTTGATATTGGGTCATTCCTGATGAAACGTTTTGCCATCTTTGAACTGCTTTTGGTGGGAATTGTGGGGATTTGTGATGGCGTGCCGTTGACTTCACTCTAGTTAGATCTTTTCATCAGCGGATAATGTAATGTTATGGTTTGCAATGTTATCACTGAATGATGATTTGCTCCATTGTATTTGGGCATGTCCAAAATTTTTCAGTTGGTTGTTGGCTCAAAAACTTCGGTGAGTGGAAATGGAGTGCAGAGTGAGGATTTTGAAATGAAAGTGGGTGTTCATCAGGGGTCAGTCTTGAGCCCAATCCTGTTCATTATCATTCTTGAGGCTATATCACAGGAATTTAGAGGAGGCTTACCTTGGGAACTCCTGTATGCGGATGAGCTAGTGCTGATAGCTGACAGTGTGGAAGAGGTAATGGGTAAATATACAGTATGGAAGCCAGAGGACTAAAAGTGAATACAGGGAAAACAAAAGTACTTATTAGTGGTGTTGGAGAAGGAAGTGTGGGGGGTAAAAGAGGGAGGTGGCCCTGCGCTGTCTGCAGAAAAGGTGTAGATAGCAATTCAATATTGTGTAAATCTTGCAACTGTTGGGTGCACAAGAGGTGTCGGGGCATCAGGGGTAGATTGCAGGTGGTTCACGTCAGGTCAGGTATGGGAGCATGTGCCAGAGCAGTGTGTCGCTTCGTCCACTTTCCGCCGGTACTCCAGGGGCCTCCGTCTGGCGATCCCCCAGGCAGATGCCTAGCCCATCCCCATTTCCTTGAGATGCCGATCAACCTGCTGCAACCACGAGGCACCTAGTCGGCCCATTGGCCTCCTCCACTCACGAGACTCCCTCACTGAGAGAATCTGGTGAGCAGGATCAGCGTCAGGAAAATGAGAAACATGTCCATGCAGCCGCAGCTGACACTCACGGACTATGCAGGTAACAACTCTCATTTGAGTCTCTCTCAGCAACCGCTCGTTGGACACAAAGTCCCAGTGATAGCAAGGATTCTCCGAAGAGACCTGGTACCAAAGGATTAAGTCTCCATCTCAGATCCTTGTCAGAGTCCAAGTCTCACATCCATAGAGCAAGACTGGAAGCACCAAGGACCGAAAGACTCGGACTTTCGT
>CM068953.1:46285607-46301424 GCA_035128595.1 Eptatretus atami
CAGCAACTCCTTGGGCATGGTAACCATCAGAGCGACCAAACCAATAGTAGGTGTAACCACCCGCCATGATTTCACCGCAATCCGGTCTCCGAACCTCAGAGAGTTCTGCAATACCGATGTCCAAATGCTTGAGCACAGATGATAACAGAGACAGGTGATCATCCTCTCTTAGGGATAGGACATTCTAGGCACCCACCCGAAGGGACCGGCCTCAGGTTAACGCCAAGGAGACTCCATCTGGTGGACGACACTCAGCACCACTCCGATACACTCTCCCGCAATCTGACCCAGGAATGTTACCCCCGTGGTTTCCCTCCTATCATCAAAGATTGGGGATCCCGAAGGCTTTGCCCCAATCCATCATCCGGTGAGCTGCCCTGCGAAGGGAAGCTGCACAGGAGGTACTCCCACGGAGTGGGTTTTCAGATTTCTTTGTGTTTTTGTGTTTTGCGGAATGAAGGGTTTTACGGTGGCCGGAGTTTTACGGTGGTTTTACCAACCTCCGAATAAAAAGTAGCCCAACTGCAGGAGGACGTCCGCAGACACAGTTGGGCACTAGATATGGATGGCCGTTGACTCACAAGGAGCTCCTCTGCCCTTTGACAGGTTTTGTTTTTAATCCTGCTGGGTGTCCATATCCAAACACCCTCCTCACCAAAAAACCTGGTGGGGGAGATGGTTTAGTCGCTGACAACCCGACCATGGAACAGGTTAATTCAGGTTTACATGATACCTGAAGCAAGTCACAGATCTAATCTGACCTGACCTGACATAAATGGCAGGTGGTTCCTGACTTCAAATGTGCTGTTTGCACAGGTCAACAAGTGGCTCCAGTTAAAGCGGAAAGGTTAGTTTATGGAGATGTATCTCTGGAATGTGCAGATAAATTCTGTTACCTTGGTGATATGATTGGTGCAGGTGGTGATGTGGGAGCAGCAGTGATTTCAAGAATTAGAATTGGCTGGGGGAAGTTTAGGGAGCTGTTACTCCTATTGACATCAAGAGGGACCTCTCTCCAATTAAAGGGAAAACTTTAGGCAGCTTGTATTGGAAGCGTGATGTTGTATGGCAGTGAAAAGAAGGATGAACAGATGGTCAAAAAGAAGGATGAACAGAGGCGTGAACGAAATGAAATGAGAATGGTGAGGTGGATGTATGATGTGACACTGAGGGATGGGAAACCAAATGTGGAATTAAGAGATAGATGCGGTATCGAAAGTATTAGTGAGGTTGTGCATAGGGGTAGGTTGAGATGGTTCGGACATGTGGAAAGGATGGGGGCGGGCAACTGTGTGAAGAGCTGCATGAATATGAATGTGAATGGAAGGAGAGCTAGAGACCGTCTGAGGAAACATGGGATGTGCTGCTGAGAGGCGATCTTAGAGTTAAAGGCCTAACAAGAGGGCTCGCAAGGGATCGTGCATCCTGTAAAGCAGCCATTAGGTGAACCACAGCTTACACATGCAAGCATGGAAACGGCCATAAAACAATGATGATGATGATAATGATGAGTTGTTGGTTTCCATCAACTCACACTCTGACCTCAATGTTTGGCATTTTCACCTCCACCGCCTGAAGCACAAACATGGGTGACATGGCCATTCTCAGCCCAACTATTTTTCCCACAAACTGAGCACTTTAACCCGAGCCTGTAAGAGGTATTACTGGAATTAATGAAGTTATTATGACAATTATCCCAAAAATGCTGTCACCCCGCTTCGCTTTTTTCAAATAAAATGTCTGAAAATAATTAAAATAGTAGAATTAGAAAAAAAAATTAGAATCAAAATAATGGCATCGCTACCAATGATGTGGCCATGGCAGTTGGCTTCAGTAAAGATGACATCTGGTAAATTAATGGTGATGTAGAAGAAAAATTCACACAAAATCCACGAAGAAATGATTACAGTATATATCTTCCTAAGATGAGTCTACACTCAAGAACTGTTTTGTGATGGTTATCAACATTTCTGGGAGGAAAAACAGATGGGCACGATCAGTTGGACCTTCCACCGGGAAGATGCAAAAAATAGTCACAGTTAAAATTGCTTCACTGTTATTAACGTCACTGTTATTTTAACGTCACTTCACATCACTTCACGTCACTTCACGTCACAACGTGTTAACGTCACGTCACTTCACATCACTGTTATTAACAAACTTGCTTCAAGATCTTCTTATCCATTTCAATAGCTTGTGATTTAGTCATTAAAACCCTAATCAACAGTGCATCCCATTGAGGTTATGGCACAATGCATACCACACATCCTCGATGAAGAGAAGAAACCACATCACTTTGCTCTGTGTCAACCGCAACTTTGACGTTTTCTTCAGAAAGGCAACACTTATTGGAACACATAATTTGTGTGTGTGTGCTGGAGACAAAACCTGGTGCCGCAACTACAAGCCAGAACTGAAGCTTTGTTCAGCAGAGCGAAAGGGGCCAATTTCTCCATGTTTGGAAAAGGCCAGAGGCCAAGCATTGAGGTGCTTTACTTAAATTGAGTTGTTGGACGAAGTGCATTTAAGAGGATGGAGATTATGTAGAATACTATGACATCAATAAAGTGTGTTAATAGTTCATCTAGTTCCATCAAGCCGTGTTCGACTTCTGGTGACATTCATGATCCAAACATCCCTATCCTGCACTCTCTGTTAATACATGTTGTACTCTTTCTGTTACATAGGTGGGGTGACAGAACCTTTGGGGTGAAACTCATGGAGTAAGGTTTTCAGTTTGAATAGACAAGCATTGATCATGTTCCAATTGCAAGTTAAGCTTGTTTTAAAATAATTTTTGGAGGTCTTGAGCCTGATAAAGGTCCAGGGATGGACAATATGTGCACAGGGGTGTTTAGAAAGCTTTGAAAAACAGGCAAGCAAAGTCCTGAAAAAAAAAATTACATTTTTACAATCCAAATTCAAGAAGAGTACAGGAGTCCTAATATAACAAATTCAGAAAAGGCAATTAAAAGTCGCCAAATAACCATGATGCTGTATTATCAGTTGTACATGTTTGGTAATGAAGTAAGATGGGGTAATATACCCCTGTCGAGAATAGTGTCCAGCAATTTCCACCACATCGTGTAGCATTCCTCGGTCCTGGTTATGTGTTCAATCCTGAACATTTGCATAAGAGAACTCTCTGATTGGCTGTATAATGGGCCTTTTCAAATGAGAAACGTTAATTATACCAAACAAAAGGAAGGAGAAGTGTATATATTGGGGGTGGGAGGGGGGAGTGGGGTTGGGGTGGGAGCATCTAGCCTCCACTTAACTTTATTCATGATGTGAGGAAGAACTAAGCTCGGGCTGTTAACAAATATATCAAAACTTGTACAAACGGCTGATTGAATCCATTGGCACTGTTATTCTGCTCTGTAATTTGGGAACCCTGCTCTGCAGTTACAGATATATATATATATATATATATATATATATATATATATATATATATATATATATATATATATATATATTCGTTCAACAATGAAATGCTTGTATGCTTGGGGCAGTGCTGAGGTCCATTTAAGGTCATGCGGGAATTGTTATATTTTAACTCTCAACAGGTTTTTTATTTGTTTTCACTTTTTTGTTTTTGTCCAAATTGGTTCAACAAGTTAAAAACCAACTTCAATGAGGTTGTCTCCTTGCAATGAATTGATCATAGCTGCACTCTAATCTGTTGTGACATGCAGGACCAGAGTGACAGTAGCTCACAGCGAACAACACCAAGGCCTAAGCGTTGGTCGTGGCAAGGAGATTCATCAGGATCCTCCAGCTCGCCCAACTCTCCCAGTAAGCACAGCACCAAGATATCCGACAGTATGCATAATGGGTATGCATGTTTGCATCAACTTCAGCATGAGGGTTAAAAAAATTTTTTAACGTAGGCTACATGACAGTCATAATGGTGAAAGTGTGGTCCACATTGTGGGAAGAGTAACATGATCACACCTTTCACCAGTGACATACTATGACTCGACAATAATCACAACAACTTGCATTAAGTCAACCATCTGAGATACCACGAGGAGAATCAAATAGCTAACCCTTTCTGTATCAGTGATGTGTTGGCAACATTAATCATTTCAATGATAAGAGAATACTTCACCCTAAAAACTGAACATTGACTCACAGACGATGCATATTGTTTGTCATCCCTCTGTGCAAAGTCCACAGAAAACTCTCGAATATACTTTAGTAAAGCTCTCCATGGGAAACTGGATGTTTGTGGTCATTATATGTCCACATCTGGTTCTTTATGAAATGAAACCGAGCGTGAGCCCTTATTCAAAGCTGCCAGCCCTCTTGCTTTGAAGATCAGCTGTTGTGTGGTGTAGGTATGCACTCTACCAAGTGCACTTCTAGTTAGATATAATTTGATCAATGGTTGTTTCAAGCTGTTCATAATTTATGAAGTTATTTCACACACTCACATGGGCTGCCGTTGATAGGATGGCCGAGAGATGCACACACTTGCCTCTAAGCTGTCTAGCCTGGGTGTGAATCCTGACCCAGCTATAGACTCTCGTCCCAGTGTTTCACAGGCAGGGTGATTCATCAATGTGTGTGCTGTCCCTCAGATGGGCGTTAAACGGGAATCCCGTCTGCCAGCATTCGTTGGTGGAAGTTGAAGATCCGACAGTGTCCTTCGCGAAGAGTAGGCGAGCTATCGCCGGCACCATGGCCAAATTACAAAATCCTGCCATAACCAGCAGAGGGCATTGCATCACCTGCGCCCTCAGCCAACGATGATACCTGCAGCCTTGTGCTGCATACGAACGAGGAAGTCACTCACCTGCTCTTTCTCTCATATTTTGTCTGAATATTCTTCATATTTTAATCAAAATTCATATATCGAGGAAAGTACTCTCAAAAATGGTGAAATTGACAAAGCTTGGTGAAGTTGATGCATTTGGCACAACCAGGTGGTTAATGGAATGTAATGGACCATTTCCTTCTGCCATACCTTTCCAAAACCAAAATCCACATATGGTGGAATAATAGAAGAAATTACAGTGCTCTTTTCTTACTCATCCACTTGTGTGGATATCTGTCTCTCGTTTCCCCTTTGATTCTCTGTCGGGTTGTGAACCTGTAGCCCCCTGTTGTTTAGCTCCTCCATGAGCCTCCAATTCTGCATTTAGAGTGAGACATAACTGATAGATGTCCGCCAGCAAGGATCTCACAGTAATGCAATTGCACCAAGTGGAGAGATTCGAACCCAGGCTGGACTGGTTTGAGACTTCAACCAAGGCTCGACAGCTCAGAGGCGAGTGGTTTTACACAAAGCTATCACACTTGCCCTCTTAGAGATACCAAATTCAATGCTTTAAATAAGTAATTCACAAACATTGAACATAAATTCACAAACATATATGACATGTTCAAAAGGTTATATGAACAGGATATTCACAATTATCCAAGACACCCCCCACCCTCAAAAAAGCATAACGATGTGTATCCAGTATATAAATCTTCTTCATCTTTTTCTTTCGGCTGCTCCCGTTAGGGGTCGCCACAGCGGATCATCCGTATGATCCACATAGTGATTGGCCATGGTTTTACGGCCGGATGCCCTTCCTGACGCAACCCTGGTCGCCTCTTACGACACAGGGATATGGTACACCTATTTTAACCGGGGCATACACCGGGCCCAGTACACTGGTACTCACTTCGCGACCTCGGAAGGATGACAGGCTGAGTCAACCTCCTGGTATGTATTAATTCAAGCGGCCAACGGGGTTGAACTCAGGACCTTTTGGATCCCAAGCCACTACCCTAACCACTACTCGCAACATCAGGCTTGTATCCAGTATATAAACAAGCCGGTAGGCGGACATGGGTAGTCGATCAAGTCGAATTTAGTCGTTTTTCAGCCGTTACTAGCCAACAAAAGTGTCCATAGCAACGGTTCTTTCTCACACATAACTAGGACATACCATGAACCTACCATACCAGTTTCATGTATGTCTGACTCATAGTCTCTGAGAAATAACGAACTTGGTTTTTTTGTTTTTTTCGACCAGGGTTCATTCAAAGTCTATCTTCTCCAACAGTTTTCATGGGAGCGGGCTGAATTTTTTTTGTCAAGGACGCTGAATATGTTGCCACAAACGATCATAGTTTGATTTTTGAATTTCGATATTTTATTTTTTTTGAAAAATTTCAAAGGCCCGTTGCTAGGCAACCGAGGGGTCCATAGCAACGGTTCTCAAACGCGCACAACAAGGTCATGGTATGAACCTACCCACAGAGTTTCATCAAAATCGGCCTACGATTAACGGAGTACTGGCCTGGACAGACAAACAGACAGACAGACAGACATAACGACGGAAAACCTGACAATAAGGGTAGATAGATCGACTACCCAACGACATAACGGAAAACCTGACAATAAGGGTAGATAGATCGACTACCCAATAAAAAGTAAAATGGTCTTTCCTTACTAATTGCATTTATTTGCATACACAATTTTTATTTTTATTTGCAATAGTCTTAACAGAGCATTGATGCTGCCAAAGTGGTGTCTTTGCAAGAGTTGTACTAGGTGGTTTGTCATTGCCTTTTCAGCATTGTTTGTCCGTATTCTATCCATTTAAATGCCGAACGTCAAGTAAGGAAGCAGCACGCACCATTTTAAAAGTTTTTTTGCATAACTTGACCGGGGTTCAAACCACCAACCTCCCAAACCCAGAGAGGACACTCTAACCCAGGGGTTCTCAACCAGGGGGGGGGGAATTTTAGGGTTTCAGGGGAGACCTGGACCCAAGAATTGGCAGACTCAAACTGTTGGAATATTGATCTTTCTGCAAACTACAATTCTACAGATTGTACATAATCTTCAGGACATCACACTTTATTGAATAAGTGTGATGTCCTGTAGATTATGTACAATCTGTGGAATTGTAGTTTGTTTTTAATTTAATCTGTGACATTCAATAAAGTTTATTGAATGTCACAGATTAAATTAAAAATAAAGATAAATATTTCACTTTTTATCTGTCGAAAATATTCCATTTATAGTTATCTTTGACTTATTCTTGTTTTTTATTCACAGAATTTGGAGCCCATCATGAGTGTCAAAAAAGAGGGTACGATGATTCATATATTCAATATGGATTCACATCCATCATCATCAATGGAGAAGAAAGGCCTCAATGTGTTATTTGTAGCAAAGCTTTGTCTAATGATTCGATGAAACCAACAAAGTTGAAGCAACATTTGCAGAATGTTTATCCTCAACACAAGGACAAGGACAAAAGCTTTTTTGAACGTCATGGGAATGCTCTCAAAAAGATGAAGCTGGATTCAACAGGGGCACTCCAACAAATGAACCAAAAGGTTATTGAAGCTTCTTATGTCGTCGCACTGGAGACAGCAAAGCAGAAAAAAAGCACATACAATTGGGAAACTCTTGATCAAACCTTGTGCTCTCAAAATGGTGGAAATTGTGTTGGGAAATGGATTGGAGAAAAAACTTGCAGCAGTTTCACTATCAAACAATACTGTTCAAAGAAGGATCAGCGACATGGCCATTGACATCAAGGATCAAGTTGTGCAGGAGGATCAAGTCTGCAGCATTTGGCTTATTTTCAATTCAACTTTATGAATCGACTGATGTGGCATGATGTTCCCAGTTGCTGGTGTTTGCAAGATATGTTCACTCAGGTTCATTTAAAGATGAGTTTCTCTTTTGTTCTCCTCTTGAACAACTACCAAGGCCTCAGATATTTTGGAAAAGGTTTCATCTTTCTTTGAATCAGAAAATATTTTGTGCGATAATATCTGTGGGTGCTGTACAGATGGAGCATCAGCTTTGTTGGGGACAAAAATCTGGATTTCAACTTTGTGTGGAAAAGCGAGCTCCAAAAGTGAAAGGCATTCATTGTATGATCCATCATCAGGCACTGCCTCAAAAACACTTCCAGCTCCACTAGGGAAGATTTTTGATCAAACAATTCAAATTGTGCATTTTGTCAAAGGAGGAGCTCTCAACTACTGACTTTCAAACAGTTATGTATTGACACGGATGCAGGCCATTTGCTTCTTTTCCACCACAAATGTTCAGTGGCTTTCAAGAGGAAATGTAAACTGAGTGAGTATTTGAGCTTAGAGATGAGCTCAAATTATTTTTTGAAGTTCAGGGTAAGATGGAATTTTTTTGCCTGGCTGGATGATGAGGAATGGATCATGTGCTTGCCTATTTGGTTGACATTTTGAGCAGCAGCTGAATAAACTGAATCTTCAGATGCAAGGAAGGAATACAAACATCATAAAATTAATGGATTCCTTGGAAGCTTTCATGAGCAAACTGGAAATTGGAAGATAAAGGTCAAGATCAAAAAATGTTTGCAATGTTTAAGAAACTGTCATCAATTCTGTTGCTGGTGGTGATCGACCAAGTGCTTCCAGAATTTGCAAAAAATGAAATTTTGCAGCATTTGACAGCATTGGAAAATGAATCAGCTGATATTTTCCTAACTCAGTGATGAGAAGTTGGATTTAGTGTGAAATCATTTAAATTGTCAGTTGAAAAAGTTCCTTGATGATGTTCAAGATGAATTTCTGGAGCTGAAGACTGATTTGGAGCAAGAGATATGTTCGATGAGAAATCAATCACAGAGTTTTGGCCTTGATGTGCGATTCCTACCAAAGGGGCAGAAAGAGCTATCTATGCATTGCTTCCATTTGTTTCGACATATTCTTTTGAGTCAGGCTTTCAACTCTGTTGCAAATGAAAACGAAGCAACAAAGTAGATTGGAGGTTGAAAATGACCTGTGTTGTGCTCTTTCAAGCACTCCTCACGTATCCAAGAATTGGTTAAGAAAAAACAATCACAGTTTCTCATTGACTGTAATCTTCATCAGAATAAAATGAATTACAATACCCTGGCATGATATTGAACTTTTTGTTTATTGAAGTATGCTCAGTAAACTTAGTCTGTTAAGTAATTAGTTATGAATATTAAAAAACACTACTTTTATTGTAGTTTTAAAATCCATCAACATTTTCTATTGCTGTTAGTTTGTAAAATTCTACTGTAAAAATAATCCAAGTAAATGTATATGTACTCGTATAGGAAAAATAAAAGATTTTCAATATTGTAATGCATGTTATTTGGAATGCACCTTTTGAGTCAGACAATTTTGGAAAGGGGGGAATGACATTCTGACATATGCTGAAAAGGGTGCATGGGGCAAAAAAGGTTGAGAACCACTGCTCTAACCATTACACCACCGAGTCTGGTAAGCTGGTAGACCACATAAAGATAAAGTCCACTTCATGATGCAAGTTATATTAGATGTTTTAAAAATTTACCATATCTTTTCACAACCCTTGTGTATTTACCCTCCCTGCTAATGCCAATAAACCATTTGAAGCTTTCAACCTGCCATGAATGTTTAACATTTGAGGAATTACAGAATCTGATGTACTAAAACCATTGAAAAGGTATTATCTTTTGCTCAATGTGGTATTATTTAGCACAAAACTGTTCATTGTTGCTATTTAGCACTTGACCAGTAGCTTGCATGCAGTGTTTGTGACCAGTAGTAGTCAGGACAACACTTACCTGTTCTTGATCATGTTACTTATCTGACTGTTTGCCTAATAGGCAGCCCAGTGCGACATGGAAAAATCACAAATCTCTTTCCTCAGCCCTCATCTCATCTCCAGATAGAGGTGTGTTCATTTTCAATACAATGCTGTTTTTATTGTTGAAATAATGAAATTGAGAACTTGTCTTGGAATATTGAAAAGGTGAAGATACCATGATTCATTTTTGGTGAGTCAGTATTGTGATGTAAATACATGATTTATATTCATACTAGAAGAGTACCCAGCCCCAATGTATGGGAAAGCAACAAAAGTATCCATCCCAGTGAGGAGAAAGGTTTATGTTAACGTATCAATTTAAATTATTTCATGAAACTTTAAAAAGGTTAATGTGTTGCATTCTTAGTTTCACTCAGATCCAAAGCTCTGAGCTATTTGAACCGCTCACCATGAAATGTTGGTGCAACATCGGTGGCTGAGGTTGACTTTGTCTGAAAGAGTGAGAATATCCTGCTTGCGAAATAAAATTTGGCATGAACATTTATTTGCGTCTGTTCTCCCATAATTTCAAAAGTGAATGTTGAGCTTTTCAAACACGTGCAGGAAGTGGCCCATGGTAAACAGAGAGCTCAGATTCGACGATGTCAGGAGACAAATGTTTCATTCAAAACTTGTGGATAATCCTCATACTATCTTGCAGAGCGTCGGTGCTTGCCGAATCAGCTTTTCTGAGCAAGGGTTATAACTGGGTGGTTTGCTATTGCCTTCCCAGCAGCAGTAGTATAGGGCAAGAATATGTAATTTGTAATTTGTTATTGGCACCAATAACTGCTTACCTTTGAGAATGACACCTTGGGATCTTTAAATCCACCAACGAATGCGGTTGACGAGACACCCAGTTTAACGTCCATCGGAGGAACGCACACACATTGGTGATTAACCCAATCTGTGAAACACAGGATGATAGTTCATAGCTGGGCGAGATTCCAAATCATGCTAGACAGATTAGAGCAAAGTGTTGGAGTGTGCGTACCTCGAGGCATCCTGTGAGCCCGGGTCGTATCCTATTTATTCTCACTGGATTCCATGTTGTATTTATTCATTTAAAAATGTATCTTCATTGATATCATGCATGTCTTTCTGGTTGAATGTTGAGCTTTGACTGCATGTAAGCTTTTCAAAACGCAGCCGGAAACGGGAGAAGCTGATGTACGAACATGCAAATGCACAAACAGACACCACCCTTTGCATTATATAACAGATTTAACTGGGTCAGCCAGAGAGAGCATTTCCAGGAGCCAGGATATGTCCAAGGAAATGAATGACATGAAACATCAGGATGCAAGTAAACACTCAATGTGAACATCACCAATGAAGCTTAGCGTCCATCCGAAAGACGACACCACACATCATTGAATCACCCTGCATGTGAAACACCGGGGGATGACAGTTTATTGTGGGTCAGGATTCAAACCCAGCGATGACAGCTTTGAGGCGAGTTGCGTACATCGAGGGCCATCATCTAAGCCATCTGCCAGCCCTAGTTTATTATTACTGCTCAGTATAAAAACAAACTGTCCAAAGTATATGATAAACAAACTGTCCTAACAGATAAGCAGGTCCACAAAATCAGAAAAAAAAACGACCTTTTTTTACTTTCTCTGATGCGGACAACACTCATGATGCATGCAAATTTGCTCAAACGTATGAGAATTAGGTTGTCATGCAGATTTCTAAGCAGACACTCTTTCATTATGTGCCATCTATTTATTACCCTCGCCGAAGGAGAGAGTATTGCGCTTGGGTCCGTTTGTTTGTTTGTCGCTGTCTGTTGTTTGTTTGTTTTGTTTTGTTTTTTTTCCGCCACCAGAACTTTTTGTTTTTTTTGTTTTCTCCATAACCGCTTGTCAAATTGAGACGAATTTTACCATAGGTCGACTACTCATGGAGAATGTTTAAATGATAATTATGACGTTATAGTCACGTGGTGTGGCAGCCATGTTGGAAAAACAGAAAAAAATTGGACCTCTGTATCTCTGAAACCGCACCAAGGAAAAAAATTGAAACTTGGCACATGGTAAGTACTCCTCATGGGAATAAGGACATTTTAATGATGTCATAGGTTGCCTTTGTTATGACATCATAATGCATATGTAGAATGCTACATCCAATCAGTATGAAAATTTGAGGGTTATCTGGGGATAAATTGTCCACAGAAAAAAAAATTTGATGACATCAGTTTTGTGATTCGGCAGCCATTATTGTTTTTTTTTTTTTTTAACCTTCAAAAATCTTCTTTTTCTGAAATGATTGAACAGATCTTTGGTGAAACTTTACACATATGACTGCGCCTACCATAAGGAAAAAAAGGTTCACACATGACATCATAGGTTCAAATGGTTTGGCAGCCATATTGATTTACCCTAGAACTAAAAATTTCTTCTCCAGAATTTCTGGACAGATCGAGGGGAAACTTCACACAAATGTTCCCCAAGCCTTGGGGATACCAGGTTATTCACAAATAATTGATGTCACATGGTCTGGCAGCCATATTGGATTGAGCGAAAATCTCAAAAAAAAAAATATTTCTCTTGAACGCCCTTAATTAATCGATGTGAAAACTACAACAATTATGATCTAGTGTTGATGCGAATAAATATTTTTAAATATTTCAACCTGATCGGATGCATGTGTGGCAGCCAGAATTATTTGTTTTTTGAATCTCTACATTTTTACATGGAGAGAATCTCCCCCTTTCCCCCACCACATTTAACTCCCAGGACTATGAATCCTTTTTACCACCTAAAATCCTCCCATGCACCCCCCCCCCCCACCGGATACAACACCAAATTTCAACTCATTCTGTTACAGTTCAGGAGTGCATAGAAGTCAAGCAAACAAACAAACAGGCACTTCTCGCATTATATATAGTACTAGACGACCCGTGAACCCGTTGGGTCCCGTTGTGACAGCGGTGATGAAAAAAAATCATTTTCAAGAAAAAAAAGGATAGCTCCAGCAAACTATACCGCTGAGGTTGTTTGCATTTGATCAAATTCTCCCGAAGAGTACTTGACTGAATCGGGAATTGATTTTTTTTATAATTTTTTTGTTGCCCGATTTGAACGAAATTGATATTGCACACTGCAGTGAGAATGGTGAGTAAGGTGCCCTAAAATTTTTGCGCTATCGGTTATCGTTTTGGCTGTATTTCGGGAACATATACATTACATACATACATACAATCATACAAGATGAGAGTTGTAGTAATATATAGATAGATAGATGATAACATTTCAGCAATGAAGGATGATAGGAGAGATAAAGGAAGATTGAGGAAGTTTGGAGGAGTGGGAAAAGAATGGAAAGAAATTTGGTTTGGAGATATGAAGAGAAGAGAGAAAGAATGGAGTGTATAGGATTGGGATGGAATGTGGGGGTGGGCGGAAGGATTTTAGTGAAGGAAGGGGAGAGGGCATTGTCATAAAGTCTATTGAATGAACTCCTAATTAATCCTATAATAAATCCCAGATTTGCAACAGATTGCCTTCTTGCCTCTTCACTCCTCCATTATTTGCTTAAATAATAAATCACCAGCCCTCTATCTGACCAATGAAATTGAGTTTCCTTTAGTTATGGGATGATGATGAGGCAATAAAGCAATCTGTTGGAATTATGGGATTTATTATAGAATAATTGGGATTTCATACAATGATTTATGGCAACGCATTGATCTCATGCTTTTGGTCGGGCAGTCAGTTTTTATGAACTGCTTTTCTGCTTCAAATTTTCACAAACCTGAAACATTAATAGGTTTCTTGTTCAATCAAAACGTATTTATTACAAACTTATCAGATATTTTTATATTCATCTTCCATAATATACTGTTACCTTTGTTGTAATGACCAAGTTAAGTTGTGAATCTTCCCCCATGTCCCCCTCCCCCAAACAACAACAACCCCTCAGCATATGGTTCAGGACGGTGGAGGATAAGGGATGTCAGCATGGGAGGAAAGGCCTGAAGCTGTACGACCACCTCGTTCTCACCTCACCACACTCACACTCCTGAAGGAGGTTTGCTCTCCCAGCTCTCCCAACAGCAAAAGGTGTGTTTTCTTTAACTTGCATCAACCAGATAATGACATGTTACTAGTCTTCAGTGCGACACTGATGCTCTTATAGTGTTTCATTCAAGTAATATTTTGAGAAATTGAAGTATTCCGGTGGACAAGTCAATATTGCTTTTAACACATATGTCACGCGTATTTTGTGTTAACATTCTGAGACCAGCAAATGAGCATTCGAAAACCATATAAATCGTGAGAGAAATACGTCTCGTAACCCCCATTGTTCTTGAACACAGAAAGCACAAGAAGCCAATGTGGGCAAGTACAAGATCTCATCACAATTAACCTAGATACTCAACATCTATATCAGAGCTGTACCTTTCTGAGACAGATTTAAAATCTTGTTAAGAGTTGGTACATATCCTTTTGATCTCCCAATATCAGCCGTTTGTGAGAAGGATTTTTCTGCTGTTAAGCGTATCAAGTCTGACTAGACAGCATCTCTAGCAATTGTCATGATGAATCCTTGTTGTATTATATCCATGGATGGTCCCAGTTTATAGAAGTCTATGATGCAATACAAGCTATGCACCTCTGGTGGAACAAGGAGACAATGGTTACGTCATCCAAAATTCAGGCCTGTGGCAATCCACAGATGCAGATGGTCAGGTGTAAATAGATGCCAGATCGTAAAATCAGGATGCAGATTGTCATCAGGTTGTAGATCTACTTCTTGTTCCGTTAGTCCTCATACCATCCCTATGGATGAGCAAGCACCCAAGTGACAAACAATGTGTGTGGGAGTATGTTTGGCTTAACATGTTTTGTTAATTGGCCATGCACTATGCATCTTATTTTAAAATATGAAAGTAGTTAGTACTGTGTTCATTGTTTCTTTGTCATCCAGAGCATCATCTCCTGGCATGGAGGATAGGAAGCTAGACGTTCATCTGCCAGGAGGGCGACGCAGAGGCCTCACCGAGTACACGAATGCCTCAATCCCCATCACTGCCTCCACTTCCACAATCCCGTGGATCCTCCGCGGTTCCGGCACTGGAGGTTACCCATCCAAGCCTCCTTCTCCAGCACGTCAGCGTCCTCCTTCACCTGGGAATCTACGTCCTGCTCGCCGAAATTCAGAAAAACAGAGGAGTGGACGAGGAACTCCAGAGCGCCGAGGAAGGAGGCAGGCAAGAGAGGCTGATGAAGGGGAAGCCATACTCCAGGTGAATGATGATGTATTCTATATGCATTTTGGAATAAAATCTGAGAAGTCATTTTGGTAGAAATGACCAAAGGGATTTGAGCCAGATGGTGGAACTTGAATTAGCAGTTGAGAAAAAGAGGACTGGTGATTATAGGTCAATGGTGGAGCCATTTTAAGGACTAAAGTTGCTATTGTATGGACACTAATGGAAGTTCGTATTGGTGTGGGACACTATTTGGATGTGCATGTGTTGATGAACGTCGTTCTAGCTGGTACCACAGACCCAGAAGAGGCTGCACGAGCACTTGCAGAAAACCGACGTCTGATGCGAGAGCAACGTGACGTGAGGATTGGAACGACAGAAGCGAGAGGAAGAGGAAAAGTAAGGGTGGATTAGAGATTAAGGAGGCATTCCTGTATTACATGCACAGTGGTAGGATTTTGACAGACACCCCTTCCCTCCATCTATAATATCCATACTGTATGCAATGCCCTACTTTCGTCCCTCTCTTACCAGCCAGCCTTCATCCACAACACTTCCCACCACCCTTCACCCCCCCCCCCAACCCACCTTTTGATGAAATAGAAAAATTGTGTATTTTAAGAAAGGATTGTAGATTCCTTGCAATTGATGTAATACATTTTATGAAAAGCTTGAATGAGCGATCAATTACTTCGCTAGTGGAATATTAATCGAATGTATGCTTTTTGGGAACATGTTGCATGACGCCGTACGGCCTGAACATAATTAATTATGTTTGGCCATACTCGCTTAGCAATGCGGATATTTTTGGCTGCAACCACTCCATAGCATGCACAGACCGGCACTTAAGAGTGCAAGTTGACAAACACTCGAGGGCTTGACAAGTTACACATCACACATACTAAAATACACATTTTGTTGCAGGCACGTGGGAAGGTATTTTGAGTGGGGTGCTGAGGTGCTGTCTATTTAGCAATGGTGTTAGAGTATCTCTCTCT
>CM068953.1:46329690-46343488 GCA_035128595.1 Eptatretus atami
TCAGTCACGTGATTCGGCAGTCTTTTTTTTTACCTTCAAAAATATTCTTCTCGGAAGTGGCTCAACAAATCAAGGCGAAACTTTATATGTATGACCGCCTATCCACGAGGAACAAAATGTTCACACATATGACATCATAGGTCACATGGTTTGTCAGCCATATTGGATTTACCCTAAAACCAATAAAAAATCTTCTCGAATGGCTGGACAGATCGAGGGTAAACTTCATACAAATATTCCCCAAGCCTTAGGTGTACAAGTTTGTTGAGGAATAATTGATAGGTCACATGGTTTGGCAGCCATATTGGCTTGAAGAAAATATTAAATAATGTTTTCTCTGGAACCGCTTAATCAATCGACGTGAAACTTCACAACTATGATCTAGTGTTGATGGGGAATACATGTTTTACATTTCAACTTGATCGGACGCATGATCTGGCATCCAGGATTATTGATTTTTTGATCTGTGTCCTATTTCTTTTTTTTGATATACATATACGTATATTTTTGAATAAGACTCACTTGGCTGTGCCTGAATTGGTTTGAGGGTAGAGGAGTAGCAGCTGAAATGCGAATCCTTTCCAGGTTCCTCCTGGTGACTTCATCTTTGCTTTTTGCTTGTTCAGGTTCCTTCTGATGACTCCAATGCATCACTGTACCTATTTGGTCTTCCATGTGATTTGAATTAATAAATTTTAATCCCATTCTAAATTCAATTGATTAGTAATAAAAAAAAGGGTCATTGGTCAGGGTCAGGTGTCCAATCAAAGCGGGATGTCTTGGTATCCGGTCATCACTGCCAGCAGTTTTAAGTGGCAGTTGTGTCTTTTATTAATCACGGAACACACCAATGCACAAACGCCACACAAAACAAATTCTGGCGAGGGTCTGCAATCTCTGATACTACCAGATACTCCTGTCTTTTGTCTTCCAGTCTTTTGTCCAGTCAGAAATCCAGTCAGTTTCCAGTCTTTTGTCAAAATCATTTTTCCTAAAGTGTGATAGTTTTATGTTATTGTGCTCAAAATGTGAAGCAATTATCAGTATAACAAATTGTTGTCATAATAACAACATAATTTACCGCATTTATTCACCAGGTGAAATCACAAATGGTGAAGTAATGAGCCAAGAAGAAAGACCTGTAGGAGCAGACGTGGAGACAAAGGAACAAGATAAGGGAGATGGTGAGATTGTTGGTGAGGAAGATGGAAGTGAAAGGGCTGCAAGTGATGAGGAGACCGATGATGTGCAGTCCATGGATGTGAGGTAAGAGGCTAAAACTCCATAGTCACTTCCCTTTATGTGCCATACGGCCTTCGCATTGGCAATCTGCATTTCTACCAATGCTCGCATTGAATATGTTGTCTCCAAACATTACTCAACCTAGGAAGAAACAGCTGGAATACCAGGAAAACCGTTTTGAGCATCATATGCATATCATGTTGCCCATCATCAGTCTGTGCTCATTCCAGAGTGCAGAAAATTTATTCTTCCGGATCTCATGTGATAGTCAGATAACAGAGGAAGTGTTTGTGGCAATAATGGGGAAGCAAGCGGTGATCAAAACGTTTCAGCTGGTACTCCAGCTCTTTCTGACGAGGGTTGGAGTGGATGAAGACAAAATATTTTGATTTCTGACTGCCAACCTCCCTTTAATGCAGTTGAATGCATCGAGGGCCCCTTATACCATATTGTTATGTTGCTGAGTTTGATCAGCAGGGGACCTATCTTTGAGATTCTTAGTAGGGTTTTATTATCAATCTCTCAAATAATCAATAATTTTTTCTTCTACAGCCCAATCTCCAAAGATGAAGGGTTATCATCTTCCAGCTTTTCCCCACTTCGGGAGAATGCCTACACACAACCTATGGCTCCTGGACCGAACTCGATCAATTCTTCCAGTAACTGTTTCCAAGCCTCTGGTCTGGGTCCAGGTTCTCCAACAGGGACTGTTGTCATTGAAAAGCTGGTACACCTGACTGAGAGTCTGGTCCCTGTGTTGCCACTACCAATGAGTTGCCTTCATCCTCCGACAGTTGTGGCTGGTGATAAAACTGTGGTTGTCAGTGAAAATGGTGGTGGTAAATCAAATTCTGTGGTTATTGCTTGTACTGCAAACACCATGGGTCTTGAGGATGTAAGTAACAGTAATGTGGTTGGGGTTCGGAGTGGTGTACAAGACTTGCACTTGTAGCTGAAAATGCTCTAGTTCCTTCCACATGGCTTTGATTCAGGTCTCTGTCCTGTCTCCTATCCTCCAACCCCCCTAACAACCTCGAAATCCACTTCTCCTGCTTTCCTAAAACACCAAGGCTTGACTGTCGTATTGTGCCGAGTTCTTCACGTGGACCTCAGGCTCAACTGTTTAGGAGTATTATGCTTGGTGCAGCTATGCTCCTGGTACTCTAACGAAACAAACAAACCATTTCACAGAAAGTAAGATCTCCAGCATGCTTCAAAAAATGGGATAGTACTGGTAATCGTTTATGCATAATGGCAGCACAAAGGCCAAAATTTTTTGCAAGCGCCATTCTTCACCTTCTGCTGAAGTTGTACACAAGTTAGCTGAAATGATCGAGTGAAGCAGAAAGCGTGGTTCGTCCAGTGCATCAAACAAACGCAACACTATGCTTATAACCTGTCGCAAAAATGCGCAAACATGTTGTTTCCTTAATTTATTCGATATTTGCACGAAAGCCTTCACGGAAACACATGCTGCCGTCTCCAAGGAGGTTACTACTGAACTTGCTTTTACAAACTCGCACCACGCTTTGCCTTCCAAGCTCCTCTACTGGAGGAGCCACTCACCCTGTGGTACCTCTAACACGTTTACAGAAACGATGAAAATGTAACAGTGTCGAGCACCAAATGGGAGTTAATAGCTGCTGATATAAATATGATGCGATTTTGTTGTACAATGTACATTTTGTGTTTTTGTTCAAAATGTGAACGTTTGTGCGTGTGGTGTGCGTTTTGGCCAGTTAACCTCCCTTTATCTCTCCCATACAACCTTTTCTCGCTCTCTCAATGTTCAAAGCGAGCATCGGGATAATTGTTGAGCGAATAAAAGCAATGCACCCTGCAAAGCTGATTGCACTTTGGTTGTCCTTTCCTTCGCGGGATCGACTGGTCAGTATGCAGACGACGTTTTAAACGATGCAGTCAGTGACAGATGCATTAAAAACCGAAAAGCTCGAAATTTATTTTCATGGTAATCCGCCAAATAATTGCAATTCAAAAGGAATCAAAATGCCTTCAAGCAGCAAAAGGAAATAGAAATATAATCTGAGATTTATATACATACACGTAGTCAGTGTTAAAAGGAAAGAACACTTCTCAAACCTGACCTCGAAAGAACGCTCAGCTGTCACTCCTCCGTAAAGCACAATTACAGTAGAATACGAGGGATTACCCCTGTCCAACATGGAGGGCACCAAGAGAATGTCCATGGTTATGAAAACATGTGAAAGATTACAAAAAATATATGAAAGAGGAGATGCAGATATCACGAATATGGACATGTATGACGGGTGTGTGAAAGCTGCGCAAGGTTAAAGGGAAACCCAAATGCACTTTTTTTTTCTGAAAGAATCATTTTTTGAGAATCATAAATCACGGTCTAATTTGAAGGGGAAAAAAAAAAGTTTGAATTTTTTTTGCCAATAACAAAGTGTCTTAAAAAAAAAAAGCCCTAGCATGTCAATTTTCGATTTCGCCAGTGATGTCACATACGGAAGCCATATTGATCCGGATGGCGGCTTACATCGAGAAACAGTGCATGTCGAGCTCGGATTCAGACACTGATTCCACCGTCATTAACAACTCTGATGGTTCTCAGAATGTTGAAACTAACTGGGATTTTGAAGGAACGGTTGGAGACAAAATTAATAATGAAAACTCTTGGGAGGATTATGGAGCCCTATTGTTTCGAGCTTTGTGCGAGCGATTCAGAGGAATAATGCAGAAGTGTTCATGAAGAAGAAAAAGCTGGTCGTATGTTCTACAGATTGGTAGGTTTTGATTTTCCTTTCAATTGATGGTTTACAAGGGAGGGATTTTGTATTAGTTGATAAAGCGGTTTATATATTACTCGAGCAGAAATACCTGTCATGCCTGGTGTTGGCTGAATGGTTAGGGTGGCAGGCTTGAGCAGGCTTGAGATCCTCGGGTCCTGAGTTCAATTCCCGCTTACCGTTGAATTATTACCAGGTGGGGTTGACTCAGCCTGTCATCCTTCTGAGGTCAGAAAAATGAGTACCAGTTTGTTGGGGATGATTGAGCCATTCGAGTATCCTGCATCGGAGTGGTGACCTGTCCAGGATTGTGCCCAATAGCCAAGGAGACTGCTTAGGCAGCACCAACACTGTACAGAGTATGGTTCCAATGGATGGATGGAGAAATACCCATCATTGTCTTGCAGCATGGACACCGCCCAGGCACACTCGGATACCGTGGACAAAATGGGTGATTAATGTTTTGTCCCACCTCACAGACAACCAGGTACCTTGTATGTTATGTGATCATGCAGTTTATACTTTCCCCAGATGCCATTTGTGTCCATGCCGTGTCCTACTGTCATGTCTGTGAGGTGTTGATGTCCTGCACCAGTGGAGGGGGGTGGTGCTCGGGGGAGGGATTTTGTGTGTGGAGGGGTGGGATGGTGATGGGTATTGTGGGGGTGATGGTTGATGGGGATTGTGGGGGGGGGGAGGGGGTTTAGTTTTAGCGTCCTTGGTGAAATCCTCTCAGAGGAGTAGATGATGCATGCAGACTTTCTCTCCACTATCGATAGATGGTGGTTCATTTGGTTTTCAGAATTGTTGATAATAGATAATTATTTTCAGGTGCTCTTGTGGTAACTGCCTGGCAATGGCAACAGGTATTTGATTCACCACTCAAATCACCTGTGTACATGTGCTGGTAGATCGGTAGAGATGATGTTAGTTTTGAGCGACGGCTGTTCTTCCGCTTTATCATGAGTATGGCATCCTCTCTCAATCGTGACCAATAACCACAAGATCTCGCCATCTCTGTTGTTTCATAACAGTTCTCTGTAAATTCCGAGCACAAAAGCGAACATTTTGTAGGCCCGATAAACATGCGGGTATTTTGGACAAACCTCATCCAATTTCTGGCAAACTTCGGGTCTTTTGGCCATTGATTTAGCATTGAAACCGTCTCGGTTTATTTTACTATATAAGCATCAAGGATGCATTGACACAGCATATTTGTGGAAAATCGAAAATTATTCGCCGTTTGAGTTGAACCATACCGCGATATAACCTGGAGACAGTACGGATATGACGGTCTACTTCCTGATGCGACGTCGCAGCTGATCTGAAGAATAAGATTTCGACTTTTAATCGCAAATTTACATCTTTATAACTCGGAAATCGAAAAAAGACATCATATCTATTCTGTAGGGTATCAAGGGATATACATTAGCATTGAGATGGTCTGAGCATTAGCATCTGGGTTCCCCTTTAAGGTGGCTTCATCAGCAGCGTTGAAGCCATGACACATACCTGGCTCTGGTTTGATCTCAGGGGCATGCAAAGACAGACAGACATAGAAAGAAGTACAGAAATCCAAAGATATTAAAACATGGAGTATTGTTGGTGTTGATAATGTGTGTGAATCATTTCAAGGTTGCCGTTCATGCCAGGCAACTTGTGAAGCATTTCTTTGCTGCATCCCTGCAAAGCAAATAGGAAAGTGTTAAATGGAGATGGAAGAGGTGAGAAAGGCAAGAATGAAGAAAGATTGAAGGCAAAATCCCCAGTCTTCCCCTCCCTCCACCCTCCCCATACAAACTGTCCCGTTCCATCCCCCAGCGAGCTCAAGACAAGCAAAGGTTAACATGTTCGATTGAATAACTCACCGTGCATAAGGAATGTAGGAAAGGCTGTACCTGAACACACAAAAAAGAACATAATGAGACCTCACTTCGCTGAAAATTCAAGCCAATCATATAATGTGATGGATAACCAATGTTTAAGAACCAACGAATATTTTTCCTATACGTTAAATTATGAGTAGGCCTGCTTGGAGTTCCAATATATGCGTATCGTTAATGATACTGGAGTCCCAGGTTCAAATCCTGTGTCCTGTGTTGATTTGTCTGTTGTCCATTCTTATTCCTGTCTTGCATGTGATGTACATGCCTGGTGTTGGCTTAATGGTTCGGGTGGTGGGCTTGGGATCCTAGGATCCTGAGTTAAAATCCCGTTCTGCTGTTGAATTAATACCAGGTGGGATTGACTCTGCCTGTCATCCTTCCGAAGTGTCAGCTTGCTGGTATCCTCTGTCGGAGTGGTGACCTGTCCAGGATTGTGTCCAATAGCCCAGGAGAATGCTTAGGCAGCAACAACGCTCTGCAGAGAATATGGTCCCAATGGATGGATGGATGTGATGTATGTATCGTCAATACACACAGGGTGGCCCAAATGTTAGTTTACAAAGATAAAAAGTGCAAATGATTATTTCCATCCACTTCCTTAACGTTTCAATAAGACATTGTAATTTTTCGTTCTTTCTTTAACAGCCAAAATTATTCCCACCTTCTCGTGGGGTCGTCCGGGGAAAGCTTTTGGCCCAAACCAGCTGGCGAACCGGCTGGCCCGGCCTGACGTTTATGTATGTTAAAGCAGGAACTTATAATTTGTTCATGGTGTCGGTGATAGCTCGCTGACTCTTTCTTCGGAATCTTTGACATCCACAAACTAACGCTAGTAGATGCGACACCCAGCTAACATCCATCCCAGGGATGGCACACTTGCTGATGCATCGCCATGCCTGTGAAACACCAGGGTGACAGTGTATAGTTGGGTTGAGATTTGAGCCCAGCCTATACAGCACAGATGTGAGCATGGGTACCTCTAGACAATCCTGCCAGCCTAATACCTTGAAGCTTAAAGGACAGGGACAGGGAAAACCAATCATTTCATCCATGACCCACTTAAAGGACAGGACAAGCCAATCTCAAATGGTGTATGAGCCACCGAGCCCATACAATGGAACATGACGTAAGAAGAGAAGAAGATTCTACATATATGAGAATATACTCAGGAGGGTAGAGAGGAGAGTTTATTTAGGAGAATAAAAGAGGAAGAGGTATTGGGGGTGGGTGGGGGGAGGTTAAGGGGTCTGATAAAAGGAAACATTTGAATGGGTTTAGTGTTAAAAAAAAAAAAATCGTCAACGTTTTGCAAAAATATATTTTTCATCTTATCAGACTCACCAAGACATTGCGAGAAACTGCATAATGCAGAATAGAAGTGCGAGCCCCTTGTTGTGCCACTGTCGGTACAAACAAAATAAAATGAAGATAAAAAACAGTTATTTCATTAATTGAACCCAAGTTTGGTGATACAAGCTTGGAAGTAATGGATACTCCATTGAATGGAACTCACCCAGAATGCCGAAAATAAGGTAAGCAGCAAGCAAATCTGCGGTTTGAGAGCACACAAACAATAGGGAATGTTAGGAAAGGACATGGCAAGAATGGAATGGAGGAGGACGAGAGTAAGAATCAAAATCTTACAAGCATGGCTATTGTGGCAAAGACGCGTGTCGAATCAAACATCCGCTTGAGCTGTTTAATAGGGCCCATGAGAAAACACGTGCTGTGGACGTAAAGAGACAGAAGCAGGTGGTTAAAGTTCACACAAGGTGATCAAGATTTTTTTAAAAACTGGCTTCATTCTCCACAATGAGCAAAATTAACTAGCAACAATAACTAGAAATAAAAAATAAAACGAGGAATAAAATAACGTGTTGAATGTCTAAGTCATGGTTGTACACAAACTTTGGAAACTTTGGAATTTCAAGTAAGAGCGAAGTCGATGGCACGCCATTGCAAATCTCCACACTTCCTCCGAAAGCAAAATTGAAAGGTGGCATCAAGTTCCGCTGGGAATGAATGACCCATTATCAAATTTTGAGTTTAAATTTTTTTTCCTGGTTTGACCCACGTGACAATAAGTCCCCACCCTTTGGGGTGTGAACCGGGGGTCAAATCCAAATCAAATCGTTCCATATTTAATGCGTTTCCCAATGTTGATTGCGTACACAAAGTTTCATTAAAAAAATATGTTAAAGTGTGTCCGTAATTGCATTTTTCGGGATTTGACCTTTTAACCTCACCCAAGTGGTGGGCGGTGCCAAAATGACACTGCTCTTGCACCTGCCATGTGGTGATAATAATGACCAAGTTTGGTGAATTTCTGCCAATCCGTTTAGGAGGACAAAGCGTGACGGGTGAACAGACGGAGCCAATTACAATATGCCCCTGTGTTTGATGTCTCCACTGACGAAGTCGCCGGAGGCATTATGTTTTCGGGTTGTCCGTCCGTGCTAATTTTCTCTCTTTTCTCTGCAACTACTTATCCGATTCAAAGGAAATTTTCACCATAGGTGCAACTACTCATGTAGAATGTTTTTTTTATGATAATTATGACATCATAGGCCTCATGGTGTGGCAGCCATATTAGAAAAAAGGAAAAACTTTGGACATCTGCATCTCCGAAACCGCTCCACGGAAAAAATTGAAACTTGGCACATGGAAGTACTCCCCATGGGAAACGAGCAAATTTTTTTTGATGATGTCATAGGTGGCTTTGTTATGACGTCATAATTTAATGCGGCGAACGCTTTATCCGATCAGTATGAAAATTTTTGAGTCATCTCGGGATCAATTGTATTGGGGAGGGGGGGGGTGATGACGTCATTGGTCTTTTGACGTCATTGATGACGTCAACAATATGGTTTGGCAGCCATATTGTTTTAACATAAAAACCTTCAAAGATATTCTTCTCCAAAACAGCTGAACAGATCGAGGTGAAACTTTGCAGGTATGATTGCCTATCCATGAGGAACAAAAAGTTCTCTACATATGTCATAGGTCACATGGTTTGGCAGCTATATATATATATTTTTTTTTTAAAGAATAAACCTTTAAAAAACATCTTATCCAGAACGGCTTGACAGATCGAGGGGAAACTTCACCCACATGTTCCCCAAGCCTTGGGGATCCCAGGGTGTTCACAAATAATTCATCCTTGGTATTCCTAAGGAATGACCAAGGAAAGCTCCTTAGTCTTCCTGTTTGCCTTTTTTTCAAAAAGCATGGGAATAATTAAGGAGATAACTGAAGCTCTTGATAAGAAAGCAGATTTTGTTCTTTGTGCAAAGTCATCCACATACTACTTGTATACTAAAATGTAACCCTACAATACTCAATATGACTCACATACCCAGGCACAAGTATGCTTACCTTGCCAGAGCACAAAGGTTGCCACAGGTGTAGAAGAGGGCAAACAAAATGAGGCCATTTTTAAACCAAAGGAAAACTGTGCCCTGAAATGCAGGATTGTTAGTGAAACACTTCAAATTACATCAAGCACCATGTGATCCAGAACTAAATTAACACCTGAATTGCAAGCATTAAGTCTGACCAGTTTTATACTTGTCCATATACAATACATGCATTGTGAATCACACAGAGTAGAAGATAATGACAAAAACTGAGCTGAGGAGGTGGGCTTCTGAGTGAGCTAAGTTTTAATCTTGAAAGACTTTATGAGATCCCACTTCAGGTTGAATTTTTTTTTAAAAAGAAACATTCAACTCAACAATCCTTCAATGTGGCCTACATCATATTACATCTGCTACTGGCTCAGCTCCAGCCCAACTTCACGAAATACACCACATAGAAAGACAAAAGCAACACATAGGATGCAGACTTAACACGAGCAATACTTCGGACTGGCGGGATGGCCTAGAGGTAACTACACTTGCTTTTGAACCATCTACACTGGGTTTGAATCTCGGCCAAGCTACAAACTGGCATCCTGGTGTCTCGCAGACAGGGTGAGGTATCAATGTGTGTGCCGTCCCACGGAGGGACGTTAAACTGATTTGATTATTGGAATCTCCCATGACAAATTGATCATGGGAACTTCCCGTGATGGAGCTGAGTCTATGCGCCTATCACTTTCCCACTGCAGATAGGTCGGTGGTCTCTCTGTCTTCTACCGTTTCCTTTCTGGTCTTGCACCCCTCTTCTCTTTCCGTGCTTTGTCCCCCCCCCCTCCCCCAAGGTTTCTGCAGGGTGTATGTGATCCACCTTCAAGCCGCTTCTGGTGAAACGAGCTAAATCCGGGATCACTGCTCACCTCCACTCATTTCTTCCTCTTCTTTCCACCTGTGGAACCAACTTCCACATTCTCTACAATCTCATTCTTCCATCCAAGTCTTCAGGACAGCTGTTCACTACCACCTCAGATCATTCCCTTTCCAAAACCATGATCTTTTCTGACCTTGTTAACCCTCTCCCCAACCCGCCCCGCCACAAGCCCACCTCCTTCCAAATTACTAGTCCTTGCTTCTGTATCCATCCTGTCCACCCCATGAGTCCTCCTCCTACCCCTCATTCCTCCCCACATACCTCATTTTTCCAAGTATCCCATTACTTTGTCCTTCAACTCTGTTATTTGTGTTTGCCCCTCTCTTTCCTGTTCCTCTTGTTATGTTGCATCCTGATCTGTTATGTTCTAGTTCTTCCACGAGACTTGACTGTATACAAAACAAAATGGGCATCCTGTCTGCCTGCATTAGTTGGATGTTTAAAAATCCCACGGTGTTCTTTGCAAAGAGTAGGCAAGCTATCACCGGGACCTTGAACAAATTACAAAATCCTATCCTAACAGCTATGGAGAATATTGCATTAGCAGCACAGTTGTGCCCTCAGCCAATGATACTACTTATAGCTATGTGCTGCATGAAGAAGAATAAAAGACGGACTTACCAGGATGGAGCACAAAATGCCGAAAGCAAAGCAAGCAGCAAAACCTTTAACTCGAGTGCTCCAACTCAGCGTGCTTGCATCAGAAATCTAAAAGATAAAGGAAGGAACATACAAGTAAATCGGCTTTTAAAAATTACATCAAGACCACTCCGTGCCACATCCTATCTCTACAGAGTGTTCGAAAAATCTGGTTCTGGTTTGTACCTATTGCTGACTAACTGAACTGTCTGCCAATAAGAACAGTGTTTGTAGGACTGTAAACTAGAAAATGCAAGTTTTGGTGAGTAACAATTATCATTGGAAGTTTTACTGTTGGTTCAAGTACCAAGGCAGAATGGCCTACCTCAGCCTGTGTGAAAGTCCCATCTTCGACGAGAGCAAATGGGAAAAGAAAGAGCAGCTCAATTTGAGGACCAACAAGAAAAAGAGCTCATCATACCAATATCTGACAATGTGGAGGTCATCAATGAGGAAAATACCAATCACTATTACTCACCGACTTATCAAATGTGGCCTTGGTAACAAAGTATAGTTAAAAATCTTCATCACTGCAATCTCCATTAATGGCACAGAACTGCATTGCTATTATTACTGATGTCCAATCATGCAAATTGCCCCCCATTACCAATATGCAATCAGGCTATAATTCCCCCCCCCACCCCACCCCACTCCCTCACTCATACGTCCATCCCATCTCTTTCTCACATCCTATAATCATGATAACTTCCCCTATTAGCAATATAATGCCAAATGCCCATCCCACAAGCCCCTTGCACATTCTCCCCTTTATATGTATTCATCCTAATTGGCCCCATTACCAATATCATAATAGGCAATTCTACCTAATTACCCACCAAAGACATTACAGGAATATCATATTTGTGAAATGGTTTAAATTATTGCTCAGAGTTTATTATTTTTAGATTTTCAAAGATAAATAATTAATGAAATAGCCGTGAACGCAGAAATATAAATGGCAGAAAAATGGATTATTTATTTCTCACAGGGATTTATTTTCCACACATGTGCCATCATTACCTAAACCCCTGCACAGCAGGACACCTGGGTTTTATGTGTGGTGCGTGTATGTGTGTGTTTCATCTCCATATGCGGGTTTCAGAAGGTGGAACGGAACCCGCCCAGGTCTCGAAGTATCCACCTCCGTTTCAGTAAGGGATCGTGATTAATGGACCAATTTGTGAAGTTTTCTTGTTCTCAAAGTTTTGTTCTGACGGCACTTTTGAGGATCGTCACCGAGCCCCGGACAGCTTCGAACAGCAGTTCGTTTGTAGTAATATTCCGAGGGGTGATTTTTTTTCCCCCATCATTCACACTGCTCCAATCATCACTGGTACAATTTTGATGCTCTTCAGCTTCCAAGAACTTTTCACTTCACTTTGAGGTCCTGGTATTTGGTCATTTTCTTGATTTCTGCATTGTTTAGGCCAAAATCACTGGATAATGAAACCTCAATTTGCAATGCCTTCTTTTCTTTTTTGTAACTTAGTACGATGTCCGGTTGCAGTGCTTTGATTTCTATGTTCACACTCGATGGGATCATCAGGTCATACGTGAGCATTACTTCCTTGTTTTCAGTGATTGCTTTTGGTTCATGTTTCCATGAGTTTTCTGGAACTTGGAGTTTGAGACTTTTGCAGATGTTCCAGTGGATTATTCTCCATACCTTGTTGTGCCTTTAGGTGTACAGCTGTTCTGAGATGAGGTTTTTTTTTTTTTACATCACGATAGGTGGTGGCTCGTGCTTTCTGTTTATACCTTGCAGAACCGACACTTGGCTGATTGACTCAATCATGTCATCTTCTTAAAGCCATTGGTGAAGTGTCCTTGGTCTTGAGCATTATAATGATTCGTTCTCCATTCCAGTTGAGCTGACCTATTAGAAATTCCGATGAGCCTTTTTTGTCGATTCCCAATCTGTCCAACTTTTCTTTTTTATACCTTCCTGCTCTTTTATTGTTTTCCCAGTTGTCGGTGTATATCTGTTAATATTTTGTTTTATTACTTGCAAAAATCGAAGATTTTTTCAAGTATATTGGTTGGTTGCATACGTTATTCTGTTTGTCTGTTTGTTAGCTCACCTGGAACGTAGTTCCGGGGAGCTTATGGGATGACGTGTCGACCGTCCATCCACAAATACTTGCAACTTCTTCTCTGAAACTACGCATACTGTTTTGATGAAACTTTACCACAACGTTCATCACCCTGTATGTACCAAGGTTTGTTCATGGCATTAAAAAAAAAAAATCCGGCCCTTAGGGTGTCTTGGGTGGTTGCCCCCCATATATATTTGCTTTCTTCTCCGAAACTACACACAATTTCGATGAAACTTGACAACAACTTTCATCACCTGTGATGTACCAAAGCTTGTTCACACCAATAAAAAAATTTGGGTCTGAGGGGTTGGGGGGGGGGGGGTTGACCCCAGAATATATATTTGCTTTCTTCGCCAAAACCACACACAATTTCTATGAAACTTTAGATGTTCCAAAGTTTGTTCATGGCATTAAAAAAAAAAGTCCATAGGTATTTACTTTCTTCTCTGTTACATATTTTGTGGGTTATCCATGCTGACAAGTGGTTCCCTGGTTATCTTATCCAGTACAGCTACAACCAGGTAAGTGCCCAGGGGTACTGCCCCTATGTTTCTTATGTTTATCACCTAGTGGTCACAATTTTAAACCGATCTTCACGAAACTTCACCACATGGTAGACTTTATCATAAGCAAGAAGCCTATTGTTTTTGAGGTCAAAAAGGTCAACATAGGCCAAAGGTCAACAACTAAGCTGGACTTTCTAAAACCTCAATTTTCATCCCATTGATTTGAAATTTGAAGAGGATTTGTATATCAGATCACTGAATTCAATGAGCAAGTATTTTTGAGGACAACATCAGCTGAATTTCTAAAATTGTCAATTTTCATCCAATCGACTTGAAATTTGAAGAGGATTTGCATATTTGGTCATTGAATT
>CM068953.1:46368434-46379641 GCA_035128595.1 Eptatretus atami
TGTAGTTGCAGGGATCTGTTTTTGCACCTTTTTTAGACATGGCAGTGATGTTTGCTGATTTCCAAGCAGATGGCAGATGACCTTGAGTAAATGAGAGGGTGAATAGAACAGAGAGAGGGTGAGCAAGAGCAGAGGAGCAGGTTTTTAGGACACGTAGGCTGATGCCGTCTGGACCGGTTGCAGAATCTGAGTCGAGGTTTGACAGCAAGCTCTCCACCTTGTCAGGAGAAAGGGACACAGAAGTCCAGGGATAGTTGGGTGCGACTGGGTAAGGTGGGTAGAGAAAGCGATGGGTTTTGGACACAAGATTTTGATGCACACACCGAGTTTAGGCATTCAGCCTTTTCACGTGCGGTGTCAGCAGTGCGGCCATTTGAGGTAAGGGAGGTAATGGAGGGGGAACATACACCAGAAACAGATTTGATTCGACACCACCAGGATTTGGAGGAGGGAGAGAGGTTTTAGAGTTCAGACTTGAGATGAGAAAGATGTTGTTTTCTGGTTCTCCTGAGGGTACACACACACTTGTTCTGAGCTTTATGGAAGGAACTGATATTACTCTCAGTTGGGTTTGCTTCCCATGAGGCAAAGGCAAGTTGTTTCAGGACAGCTGCCTCGACACACGCTTAAGCCACACCTTGCAAGAAGCCTCACCACACCTTGCAAGAAAAGTACAAATACGTCGCCTTTACTGTTCTGCCGCATTGAGGCTACACACATAATCTAATTATGAATAAATAAATAAATAATTCAGAGAGATTGAAATGAGGGATAAGTGCTTCAAAACATGATAATGACATGTACCATATGGCTTACGGGGGATTGCCTATAGGTACGCACACTCACCTGGACTTGAATCCCAACCCAGCTATAAACTGTCATCCCAGTGTTTCACAGGCAGGGTGATTCATCAATGTGTGTGCCGTCCCTCGGATGGACGTTAAACTCGGTGTTCCGTCTGCTGGCATTCGTTGGTGGACGTTAAAGATCACACGGTGTCCTTCATGAAGAGTAGGCAAACAAATTAAAAAGGCCTGCCCTCATCAGCACAGCCACACCCTCAGCCAATGATGCTACCCCAGAGCCTTGTGCCTCATTCAAATGAAGACGTACTACACTCTTTACAGAGCGTTGTGCCGCCGAAGCAGTTTCTTGGCAAGGGTTACACTGGGTGGTTTACCTTTTCTTTTCCAATCATTAATTCATTTCATATCCATTCTGTGGTTGCTGGTTGTATCATTACTGGGAGCGTGGCTGTGCCGCTGATGCAGTGCCCCCTGTTGGGTAATTTGTTCAGGGTGCCAGCGATAGCTCCCCTACTCTTCAAGAAAGACATCATGGGATCCCTAACATCCACCAAATAATGCTGGCAGATGCGACACCCAGTTCAATAACCATCTGAGGACAGTCCACATGTTGTCGACTCGCCCTGCCGGCGAAACATCAGCATGACAGTTTGTAGCTGGACCAAGATTCAAACCCAGGCTCGACAGCTGATAGGTGAGAGTGTGCAAACATCTAGGCCATCCTGGAAGCCACACAACACACATACATACACAAGCCGTCAATGTAACCAATTCAAGGTCAATGTTTTGCAATTCTCCTTTTTTTTTTTTTAAATCAAAAACTTTTCCTAAACTCTTTCATTTCACTTGTTTGCCTTAAGGTAGTATTGTAATACTGCGACATTTAGCCAGCTCGTTTCACGAAGGAGAAATGAAAAATATGAGGACTTTGACAAAAGGACAAAAAAAAAAAAATGCAAATTATTGCATTTATCATTTCAACACCAATCCTCCTCCCTCTCGTCCATTCTTCTTCCAGGTCTTCTATTTTTGTCCCTCGACCCTGCTGTTGATGTGTTCTTCCCCCCCTTCCCTCCACCCATTCTTTCCACTCTTTTTACCTGCACCACCGAAGGTGGATGGAGGTTAATGTTTCACCCCCGTCTGTCTGTGAACAGGACATCTCAAAAAGTTGTGCAGATTCAGACGAAATTTGATTCAGACGGATCCGGATCCAGATACGGCCTATCAGTGTGATAAAAAAAACACTGTTCTGCTTGGCAGAGGTATGCACTCTACCAAGTGCCGTTCCAATCATTCTGTTATGTCATGGTCTGATCAGCGGTCCAGCTCGTTAGCTCGTCCATGAGCTGAGACTACGTATACAAAGAAAAGAAAAAAAAAGATCCAAGTTTCAGGGAGGAGTTTGTACATAAATCCCATGACAAGGACATTAAGACAATAGTGTTCTCTCAATATGAATGACAAGGACATCAGTAGACAATGGACGAATACCTAAAAGCATACAGAATTTGAACCTGAGTTCCGAGCATCACAAGCCATCAGTTCAAATGAGAAAGCTGAACACAGCAAACATCGACTGTATTAGCCCCAGCCAACATGGTCAGAGCCATAAAAAGTTGGGAGAGGGTAAAGGGGTAAGGGGTGAGGGAGGGGAAGTGTGTGAGAGGACAGAGTGATTAATTAGTCAGTACCGTGCTCATGGAAAGACTGCCTCCATCCTCAGACCATGCATAACTGGAAATTCCGGTGCACCACAAATTCATGATACCAAATAAGGTATGGAGGTGTATGTGTTGGCTGTAATATGAACTCCAAAACATGCCATTTCATGTGAAACATTTCCAAATCATTACAACACGACCCAAGAAATACTATGCAGCCTCTTACCAGCCAAGCAATTCCCCACATACATGGAAATCACACCGTGTCCTACACGACTCTTCTTGAAGAGTTGTTGTACTTACGACTCCAGTGTGAATAGGCGAGTCTGCAGTTGATGACCCTGTACAGTCTCCGGCTAATGGGCCATATTGGCAGGGTGCACAACTGCAGGAGGTTGATGAGTAGACCGCTAGCAACAAAGATGTAGACGAGAATCAGCTGCAAGATGAGGCGAGGATGCAGGAAGGAGGCCAGGCCCATTCCGCCCAGGCCTCCTGCAAAACATGAAAGAAATGAAAATGAAAACCACAAGGTGAATATGACTTTTCATTCGAGATTTAAATAGTTAATTCAATAACAAGTTGAAGATATTTGACAAAACAAAAAGGATTTTTAAAAAAAAAAAAACACAAAACAACAAATGGATATCCAATTATTTTCTTTAAATTCTTGAACATTACTGAAACACTTCATTCCTCTTTGGGTATCTCAATTTGTAGGTTTCAGGAGGTGGGAGGAGGTTCTCCCAGAAATCAAAATCTCCACTTCCTTTTTTGGTAAAGGATCGTGATTCACGAACCAAACTGTGAAACTTCGTTCTCAAAGCCTCGTTCCAAGGGCTCTTTTCAGAATCTTCACTGAACCTCCAACAGCCTCCACTTGTAGCTTGTTTGTAGTGATATTCCCCTGAATGATTTTTAAGTACTCAGTAAGGGTTTTCTTTATCATTCCTGGAGCTCCAACTATCACTGGTATAACTTCAGCTTTCTTCAATTTCCAAATCCTCTTGTCCTCATTTGTCAGATCCTAGTATTTGGGAATTTTCCTGATTTCTGTAACAGTTAGTCCAAAGTCATTGGGAACTGAAACCTCAATCAACAATGCCGACTTTTCCTTTTTGTGTTTGAGCATCATGTCCGGACGCAATGCTTTGTTTTTGCAATGTCCACACTTGATGGGATCATCTTGTCATACGTGAGCATTATATGTTCTTCATCAAGGATCGGATTTGGTTTGTGTTTTCACAATTGATCTGGGACCAGGATGTTGAAATGTTTACATGCCAGTGGATTACTCTCCAGACGCTGTCATGTCTTTCTGTGTACAGCTGTTCCGACATGAGTTTTTTTACATCCTCAAAGGAGGTGACTAGTACTTTCTGTTTGTTCCCCACAAAACTTACATTTGTCCGATTGGCTCAATCCCACCATTTTCTTAAAGGCACTCGTGTAGTGTTCTTGGTCTTGGGCATTGATGATGACTCGTTCTCCATCCCAATTAATTTGACCTCTTCTTAGACATTCCAATGAGCATTCCTTGTCGATCCCTGTGCTGTCAAGCTCTTTTTTTAAATCTTCCTGCTCTTTTGTCATTCTCCCATTTGTCAGAGTATATCTGCTCATATTTATTTTTGTAGTTTCCCTTTTTTTTTTTTTTTTTCCTTTGCAATCATTCCTTCCTTGTGGCTTCTCTTATGAGATGTTGGTTTGTGGTTTGTGACATGTTGTAAACACTCACACTCTTGCATGTCCATAGGTTACTGGATAATCAGCACAATAATGTGTTCAGAGTACCAAGGGTACTTTAAAATTGAATATTACAGTATTAGCAAAAATAAAATAAACAGGCTATAAAAGCAACTTAAAAACAATAAATAAAAATCTCACATAATGAAATAAAGCATCATTGGCATGACATTACTTTGGTTACCCATTGATGAAGAAGGGAAGAAAAAAAATCAAATCAACTTCGTGGTGTAATGGTTAGAGCGTCCACTCAGTCTGGGAGGTTTGTGGTTCGAATCCCGGCCAAGTCATACCAAAGACTCTTAAAATGGTACGTGCTGCTTCATTGCTTGACGCTCACCATTTAAAAATTATAGAGGACGGACAAACAATCATAGGCTTGGAACCATTGTGCAGGCTTTGATTGGCCTAATGGCTTCTTCCTGCTTTGAAATTCCTTGGAAGGGAACCGATATTGTTATACTGTACATTATAAACCCAGAATAAACTAGAATGGCACTCAGTAGAGTTCATACTTCCACCAGGCTGAACAGTTCACGTTTTTAACCTTTTGTATCCCACCGATAGGCCAGATCTGCATCCAGATTTGAACCAAAATCTCATCAATTCGTACTTGTCACATGCCCAACCTGTCCACAACTTTTTGATATATCCTGCTCGCAAACAGACAGACAGAGGTGAAAACATAACTTCTGTCCACCTTCGGTGGCGGAGGTAACAACAAAGCTTGCCAATCTGAATTTATGATTATGGCTCTACGGAGAAGAAAATACCATAAAAGTAGTTTTCAACGTAAGCATGCAACTGTAAATCGCCACAATCCAAGCAACAGCCATTGAAATTGCCAGAAATTTCATTCATCACGCTGAGTTGCTTGCACACACCCTCAAAAGGCATTCCACTCACTCAAGCTATTTTTATCTTAGATTTTGCCTATAAAGCTACAACCTCAATTACCTTTCATTTTTGTTTGCAATATGAAGTTACAGGAGAAGGGTAAAAGCCATAGTCAATCAGAACCCACCTCCTGTAACAAGGGTAGGGACAGAGACAGGAAGGAGAGCCAAGAAGGAAGGGGTGCAGTCCTGTGCTACACGATGAACCACAGCAGCATTGTAATTGTTGAAGGGAGATGCCAGGATAGATATAGGAGAAGAGGAGGGGAGTGAATGCATGAGTGCAGGTTCAACCACAACCAGAGGGAAACAACATGTCAGGAGCAAACAAGAAAAAGAGCAATCAGAGATTGCAGACCTTAGCCAGGACTTGGTTTGTGTGGTGTATTTTGTGTGGCGTTTGTGTACCGGTGTGGTACGTAATTAGAACTGCCACTTTATAACTACTGGCAGTGATGACCGAGTACCATTGGATGACCGAGTACTCCTGCATTGGAGTAATTCAGAAGGAACCCGAACAAGCAAAAAGCAAAGATGAAGTCATCAGGAGGAACCTGGGTAGGATTCACATTTCAGCTGCTGCTACTCTACCCTCAAACCATCCAGGCACAGCCAAGTGAGTCTTATGTCAAAAAATTCATACTGATCAGATGTCGCGTTCTACAGATGCAATTATGTCGTCATTAAAAATAAAATAAAATAAAAATAAAAATCACACTCATTCCCCATGAAGAGTACTGTACTTGCCCTGTGCCAAGTTTCAATTTTTTCCTTGGTGCAGTTTCAGAGATACAGAGGTCCAAAGTTTTTCCGTTTTTCAACATGGGTGCCACACCACATGATCTATGACATCATAATTATCAATAAAACATTCTACATGAGTAGTCGCTCCTATGGTTAAAAAATTTGTCTCAATCAAACAAGCGGTTGTGGCGAAAAACACTAAAATTCTGTGCAGAAAAAGACAGACAGACAAACGGACCCAAATGCAATGCCCTCTCCTTCGGAGAGGGTAATAACAGTTCAGTGGCCTCAGATGGGCCAGTTGTGGACCGAGAGATTATAAATCAGTGGATGAGGCACCCTTCCTGGGAAACAGGGTTTTGGCCTCTAACTGGCAGCAGACTTTCAGTGCACCGACTCCGTAGAGTCATAAAGCATCAGGCCAAAGATAGGAGCATATTGTACTCAGTACCACAACCACTTCCACTATCAAAACCACAAACCCAATTTTCCATCCCATTCCCCACTACTCCCCTTGCCATGGAGTGCAAATAGTGAGCCATTAAAGGTTTCTATATGGTATGCACCAGACTCGGTCGTGTAATGGTTAAAGAGTTGGTTCAGAGTCTGAGAGGTAGGTGGGTTCAGACTCTGGTCCAGTCATACCAAATACTTGAAAAATGGTCCGTGCTGCTTCCTTGCTTGATAGTTGATGCTCAGCATTCAAAAGGATAGAGCACAGCCAAACAGCACTGGGAAGGCAATGGAAAACCACTCAATAGAACCCTTTCCAAGAAACTGCTACGGCAGCACCAACGCTCTGTAAAGTGGACTGTCCAAAACTTGAATCAATATTGTAGACAGTGGTAATTGGTTAGACGGTTAGCAAAGGTTAACCTACCACCAACAATGGCATTTATAATGCCAAAGTCTGAACATGGGAAACACAAATTGTAGAAAATCCGAGCAGATAATTTTGTGCATTTGCTAACCCAGTAAAACGGGAAGGGCAAGGCTCGACCAAATGGAATCTTTTGATTCCTGGATATTGTTTGGACATGCCACTGTACATACATTTCCTTGAACAATCAAGTCAACCAATATAGACACCAGGAAAGGTGCAACAACCCTATTAGTATCTGACTTCCATCTGCCTATAAAATGGCAGTTGCAATATGATCATGCAGGTGTCTTGAGGCTGGCGGAAAAATAAAACGATTTTATTTATTATTTTGATCCACATTGATCAAAGGCTCATCACGTCGCTTACCTGCAAGAAAATAATATACACAAAGTATATTGGATCTGAACTTGAGTTCGGATGAGATCACGAGGCAATTGGTGCATCTGGGAAAGCTAAGCAGGCCAATCCACAAGTAGAACGGCAGAGACATGCAAAGAAAAAAAAAAGCAACTAGAAAATAAAAAAAACAACTATCTGGATACTCAGAAATGGATAGGTACCATGAAAGGACATCATTGTGAAGATCAAGGAAATGGTCTCAGAAAAGTTACCAAAAGAGACAAGATGGACTAATGGCTGGAATCCAGGGAATGCTGGAATCACATTCCAGAAGTTGTGGGTTCAAATTGAGCTGTCCACTGCAGTAGCAAGGATAGGGGTTCTAAGCCTCTGGAATCCAAGCTAGTCTCTGGAGAATTGGTGTACGTGTCTAATGGATTGTCAGTTTAAACAACAGAACAAAAACGAGATTACTAACGCCTTTGAGGTATGTCTCGATGTGCTCGTCCTGCTTGGTCTGGCCTACATGTGATACCACACTTCGTGGTTGGTTTAAACCACTTTGGAGAAGCCTTGGACAGGCATCAAAATGTTACTTATCCAAGAAAGCAGGACCCACATCACCCAAAACAAATTATATATATATATATATATATATATATATCTATCATGTTATATAACTCTGTTATTTGATATTGTCAGGTCCGGGTGGGGGGGGGGGTAAACACCAGCCTGAACGGACAGCCAAACGGTTATACCTTGGAGGCAAACCGTGATCCTTGGAGACTATGGCGTGCGCGGGAAGGGAGGGTGGCAAGGGCATGTAGCGACAGAAGCACAGCACAGGGGTTTGCACTCGAACCCACGACAAATAGACAACACAAGAAAAGTTAATAAACAAGGGTTTAATAAACAGAAATCAAATATTTGTGTGCCCAGAGATGAGTTTCTGAAGCTTGGGGCTCACCAAACCGCATCATCACTGCGTGGGAAAAAGCGCCCAAAATGGCGCCAAGCCGCTCTCTCGACGGGGAAGTATATGGGGAGGTAGTTTGTGCGGATGGTTCCTTCATTAAAGGCCCAGAAGCTGTCGTGAAAGTTCCTCCTCACTATTGAGATTGCCGACACCGCTGCTCTCTGCAAAATGGCGCAGTCTTCTTCCCCGATGGCACGACACGAGGCTCCGAGGCACGGGCTCACGTGACCCCGCTGAACGGTCAATGGCTAGCATCTTGCTCCATCACACGAGCAAATTTGCCTCGGCACAAACACGAGAATCATGCAGCCTTATCCACCGTGCCGGGGGAAAGCCAGAAAACCGAGACGTCCATCTCCATCGCGTACTTCACCACAAACTTCCCTTCACGCTCCTCTAGTGTCTGAATGCATGCCGATCCTAACTCAATCCTCATCTCTCTTCTCTTTCATCAACCCATCCATCCTCAACCCAGGGGCATGGTCTCTGCCTGCTTGGAAATGTCCGGCTCAGTTGTCGTTTTAAGGATGCGATTCCTTTTTAATCGCTGGTCTTGAAATGCAAAAACATAGGAAAAGGTCACAGGGGGCAATCAGGTACATGGAGAAATTAGCCTGAGACCCTACCTAATTTAACACAGCACCACTCCCCCTCCTCATGAGGTGACACGTAAAACTTAAGCTCACAGTTTCCCTACTTAAGTTACATCGAAATGTCTCCTACACGTCCACGGCCATGCTACTCTATACAGTCCTACTTTTACAATGAAGTTCCTCTATCTACCCCACAAGCATAACAATATAAAAATGTTCTCATAATCACGAAATCAAATTCATCAAGTGCTGTATTGTTCACCCACCAAGAACAATCTTTGAAAAATGCAACTGTGTTGTTTTTCCCCAAAGGGATGATTCACATCCTGAACTGCATTCACACTCACTATAATAAGCTAAATTCAGAAGTTTGATGTCGGGCAAAGAGGTAGAAGGCATAAGGCAACATTTTGAAGGATTAAGGCTGAATTCCTCAGAATCATTAAATTATTTCTGCTGACCAGCCATGTGCTGCAGGATAGGGTTTACTTGGTGTGGGGGGGGGGAGAGGGAGTGAGCGTTCTGAAGCTACAAAGCCATCAGACCGGTTCTCCCTACAACATCAGCTGTAAAGATCCACTGATGGGGTATACTAGAATTCTCTAAACTGATCTTTCAAAGCATGGTGGGGTTCCACATACAGTATGTTGAACACCTCGAACTGCAAATCCTCCAAGATCACCGATCTATGCTGATGCCAGCTAAAAATAAAGGTGCTGCACATTTATATTTTTAATGGCACTGATTAATGTGGGTGCTGAGAGTTGTTGCTCAAGTGGAGTTATGAATGAGAGAGATAGAGAGACAGACAGACACATAGACACACAGAGATCTGAGGAATTCCTTCAGCTTCCTGACATCCAACATTTCATCCCTTTGACCCCAGAGATAGAGACATTAATTATTTTTTATATTTATTTTTACATCACCCATCCTTGTTTTTAATATATTTATTAAATCTCTCTGATAATTATCATGGAGATCACTTTATGGAGCTGTGATCTCCATGACAATCAGAGATTTTAAAAAATAAATTAAAAACAAGGATGGGTGATGTAAAAAGAATAATAATAATTATTATTATTATTATACCAAGGAGGAAAAAAAAAAGAACTCGTGATGACATGGCTCTCACCGAATGGGAGAGAGGGAGAGGTGGAGAGAAAGCGCACAGGAATGTGACCTCTCAGGCATCCACCTCACCTTCCCTTCCCACCATTCTCACCGGAGGGTATTTGAAACAACTAGCAAACGATGACCGTGTCGTTCTTGATGAAGACCACTCGGTGGTTGAAACTTCAGAGCCGAGCCTTACCCCAAAGCAATTGCTAGATTTGATGTTTATCCCAGAATATGATCTCTCATACTTACAGGTTGTTCTTCATGGATCACTGTTACATCTCAAAAGTCACCAAAGAACACAAAATCGAAATGGAAAAAAATACAACCTCCCCCAAAATAGTTGGAAATGCAAAATCCGTTTCTCACCGTCGTAAATGAAACATCACTTGTAAAATATTTGGAGAATTTATCAATGGACTACCGGGAAAGCAAACGGATAAACCGAGATCCATGAGGCTCAATCGTCGCTCTTCCACGAGCCTCGATCTTGCAAAGAGAAATAATGCAAATCAAAGTATGAAATCCAAGCAAACATTCCACAAATGTGTTACACAGGTACGAGTGTGGGGCCAGTTTGAACATGAGGGAGAGGAAAGAAGGTATTTACAGACGCCGGTGAGATCACTTTCAACGTGACAATTCCCACGTGCTGCAGGTACAGGTGAATACATTACGGTTGGTCATGCACGAGTACAATTTGCAAGGTATTTCCCATCAATTAAAAAAAAAAAATTTTAAAACCTTTTTGGGAAAAGTACAGTTCGTTCTGCTTTTGCCACGAACACTCGTGCGTTCTTGTTAGTGTTGTGCGATGGTAAATGGCATGCCTTCTTCGTGTGTCTCGTTGCCATATTTGGATAAAGTTAAAAATGAGGGTTCAGGTTAAAATGGAAAACTAAATGATGATGGGGAGGTACGTCGGGACTTCATCTCGCTAAACAGGAGATTTCACGTGATTTCAATCACTGCTCTTTTTTTTGAGCATTTCAATTTCAATTTTCAATTTCATTTCAAATTGATTTCAATTTCAATCAATTCGTGATTTCACGAATCACTGCTCACCTTCACTCTTTCATTCCTCTTTTTTCCCGCCTTTGGAATAAACTCCCTCACTCTATTCAATCCCATTCTTCCCTCCAGGCCTTCAAAACATCTGTTCACCACCACCTCTTATCATCCCCCATCCAAATCCTCGATCTTTTCTACCCCCGTTAATCCACCCCAAACCCACTTCCTTCAAATTCCCTGCTTTCCTTCCTGAAAGTCCCTGTAATGTCCATCTTCTATTCCCCATGTTCTCCGTCCCATCCCTCTCCCTTCTACAGATCTCCTAATGTCTCTGTTCCCCACTGTTTTGTCCTTCCCACTCCCGCTTGTCTCATGCCCCCCCTTGATGTGCGTTGTGTGTTAGCTCTCACACGAGCCTCGACAAGGTATA
>CM068953.1:46379651-46391229 GCA_035128595.1 Eptatretus atami
CAAAAATGACAACGAAGTACTCGTCGTCGTGGGGGATTTAAGTAAGGATCACAATCAATTTAAGGCCAAGTCGGTAAATTTCATGTTCACATTTTTCTAATTTGTGATGGAAATGAGAATTTCTTTATTATATTTTTGTGAAGTTTTCCTTTGATCAAGTGCAATGTTTGATGGTGTGATCCGTGTTGTTGCTGGTCTTAAACAAGGCACTATTAATATTATTATTATGTTAAAAGCACTTAGTATTTAAATGATAGGAGAGTAAAAAAAAAAGAAAAAAAAAAGAGGAAAAGTCAACTGGGTTGACATTCATATAAATAACAGACCACTGTGTTGTGGATAAACTCGTATTGATTTTACCTTTCCCTTAAAAACCATGAATACTTGGGGGGGGGAGGCAAAGCACAGACACCACAAATAGCAATGAGAGTGCTCGGCTTGATGGAACATTTACAAGATGTAATGTCTGATAATTTCATGTCACAGTGATGCCAACTGTCCCACATATAATAATGAACTGTGCAAAGCGCTGCAGCTGTTCGACACTTTCCTGGACACGTCTCAATGCAGCGTTCTCCTAAAACCATAAAACCCTTGAGATACTTGCACTTAGAATCACTGCCACCTCTAGAATGTAATACTGTTACGAATCTGGAAGCCATTTGCCACAAACCAGACAGCAGTCCCGAAGCTTAGTTATTTGATAAGTATGTGTTTATAGTTAGAATCCTTCCTTCTGTCTAATGGGAATTTCGTGTGTGCACTACGAGTTATTTTATAGTTAGAATTTATCCATCAACTACAACAACACAGCGGACCGCGCTCGCCACCGTCGCCATTACGCACGTGGCCTTAGGTGAGGAGGTAGGCGGAGCTACAATCGCCTCAGCTCCGACTCCGCCCAAGAAAGGTGGGAGTTGCCCCGCCTACCGTGGGCCTGTCCAATGAGGGACGGCCAGCGAATCGCACGAGGCAACCGTCCAATCAGGAGGCGAGTGGCGAGGAAAGAAATCCCTCCACCTCGAAGGAGGGAGAGTGATCGGCGCGTTCGGTCTGACTGCCTGGTTCTGCCTCGCCTGGGTTGCCCGATCAGGGAAAGCTTTTCCAGACTTGATCGCCGGTCACCTCGTCATCTCTCGCCTCGTCCGCCTTCGTGCTGGCTGGTGACCGTCGCTCCTTTCCTCGTCCCGGTGTGCGTGCTGCGTTGTGGCGGTGGGTTGATCCCGCCACCGGAAAGCTCGACCAGACGCACGAGGGGAGAGGTACCCACAAGCCCTGGTCCCCAGCTCCCTTTCCCTCCTGGGCTGAGGGGCCGAATAAAGACCCCATTCATTTCTTTGGTGTGTGTGTGTGTGTGTGTGTGTGTGTCCGTGGGCCCCGTCTGTAAGTAGAAATTGTTTAAGTGCCTTGTACATTGTAAATTGCCTGCATATTCTGATAACTCTGCTCTGTGTCTCCCTTCCCGATTATTGTAAAATAATCCCCTGTTAAATGTACCAGCTCGTTCCCTGTCGTTTCTATCATTGACCTAGCACGGTGCATATTGAGAATTAGAGGGCCGTCGGTGCCGTAAGTTGTCATTGGACCGGCGCGGCTTTGGTAACTCCCGCTAGGTTACGCCGAGTCCGAGTCGGTAACAGAGCGACTCGGTTCGGACAAAGCCGGCGAGGGTGTGGCTTCCCGGTAGTTAGACGGCATGGGTACTTAGGTATATGAAATTAGGCAATTAACCCTACCTCACGCCGTCGAAATATTGGCGACCACGGTCCGCTAAGGGACCCGTGACCTTTGGAGTTATCCGGGGGTTACGACCTTTCAATTCCGGTGTTTGGTGGGAGACGGCCCGACTGCTCCGTCTGGCGGTCGTCCTCGCCACCGAACCCCGGCCCACAACAATACCAACTATAAGTCAAAAAACAGTAGTTAGGTGAAGTTTAAATAAGTTTGTTTTTCACCCATGAATTCGTTTGCAATGTAACTGGTGACAGAAAATTAAAATTATCCTTACAAGAGTAAGGCTCATGGAAGAACAAGGTTAAATCGATAGTGGGGTAGCGGGGTAACAATTGGGCATAAGCAGCAAGAACAGAGAGAGAAAACACTGAAATCAGTAAGTAGAAGGGTTGGGTTCAGAAGTTAGTGTGGGTAATAAGTGTGGATAATGGATCAGGATGACAGATGACATGAGGTGGAGATGCCCTGTCTGTTTAAATCCTAAAGGGGAGAGGTGAGAGAGAGAGAGAGAGAGAGAGAGAGAGAGAGAGAGAGAGAGAGAGAGAGAGAGAGACTTTGACTTTTGAATCTTTTTATTACAAAACAATATAAAAAATATATATATACATATATACATATATGTGTGTGCCAGTCGGTGAAAAAATACTATTTAGTGGCAGTACATTAATACTTACAACAATTCAATGTAAACAAAAAATACTCAAAACTCAATAATACATTCCAAAAACAATGAAAAAAACTACAGGATATCAATAAATTATTCTCATGAACTTTGCAAATCCCCTCATGACACCAAGACTTCTTAAGTCATCAACACTCTTTTCACTTTTCGAAAAACAAAATTCAAGTTTCAGTCTTGCTGTTATTAAAGCATTGAAAAAAAACATAACATTGCACATCACAATCGACTTCCTTTCAATTTCTCTTTCCTCGATAAATAAATCGCCATTTTGTGCTGTGGCAACTAAGAACAAAAATAATGAGTTTACTTGTTCTTTCCACCCGAAAATAAACAATCTTAATGAGAAGGTAATTTGCATCTTTTTTGCATGTGGTTCAGCCATTGAAATAATGGCGCAAGCCTTGCGCAGTCAACATATGCATGGAACAAATCCTCTGTACAAATACAGAAAGGGCAGCACCCGGATATGGGAGAAAAATTACTTAACCACTTATTCGAAGGAATAACCCAATGTGCTAGTCTCCACTGTAAATCTCAAGTCCTTTTAGCAACCAGCTTACTGTAGAAAGAGTTCCATACAGGCTCAGATGGGAGCCTTCCGGCATTAGTCTTTTCCATCTGGCCACTCCCTTCAATGGAGAGTCCTCGAGTAGGACTTGGGTAGACAGTCTATATTGGTCTTTACTGTTATATTTCTGAAAATATTTTTCCTGAGCTAATGGGGTAAATCTCTATGACTTGGTTGTACAATTAACCCAGGAAACCTCGGTCATTTGTTGTCAACAAGCTTTCTTGAGTCCATTTTAGTTCAAGTTGAGAACTTTTTTTCACAATTCCTCTAGGATTTTACCAATCGTCCTATTTGACCATATCCTTGTCATATCTGCTATCTCCGCACTGATTTCCACCCCAACCCGGAAACATGGCGGAGGTGTAGTATTTTGATTATGCCTGCTGCAATAAAATGTTGATAAAGTCACGGCTTCTCGAATTGCAGGAAACAATGGGTTGTAAAATAGGGGTTCTTCCATAAACATATTTGTAGCATAAGTTTCCTGCTGGCGACTAACCGAAAGGCTCTGCCAAGCGTTCAAAAGACTCTGATAAAATGTTGAAAGATGAGATATATCAACATGCTGGAGTTTGATCAAGAAAAGTTCAAGGCTGTAACCGAGCCCTTGCTTTGTTGCAAGATATGACGGGCCAGAAGTCGGCTAAGCAGCTGTTTCCCGTGCATCAACATCTGAGTGGAGCACAGCCGAAAGGCATTATGCGGCTTTTTATGTCGACAAGTCCTTGGCACCTTCAGCCAACGGGCGGCATATAACATTTGGCTGTAACCAGTGAAACCACTCCAGAAAAAATCAACCAGTAGTCTTTGAACAGCCTTCAGCAGCACTTCTGGTGGTTGGAGGCAGATAAACTTATGCCACAAAGACGAGGCAACAAATTGTTTAACAATTAGAACTCTAGCTCTGTAGGAAAGGTGGGTAAGGGCTCTCTTCCATAGTCCTAATTTTTTTTAACATGTTCAACCATCCTTCCCATATTTTTGAGGACATAGAATGGGGATCCCAGGAACACGCCTAGATATTTGACTCCTCTTCCACCCATTTTAACTTGAAGGCAAATGCATCGTGGGTACTATCCGTGTCCCAGCAGATTGTTTTAAGACTGGGAACCCATAAGGCTTTACTCTTGTTCCAATTACAGTATTGAAGTGCAAGCAAAAGAGATTTAAACACTAACATATGCAAATGCAGATGATACATTCATTGTCATCTTTATGACCACAGCGACATCATCTGCATAAGCTGATACAACTATCGAAGGAAACCCTGTGGATACAGTTACTCCTGAAAGATTTTTCTGAATAGAATCAGAAGTGGTTCTATAACCAAGGAGAATATAGTCCAGAAACGGGGCACCTTGCTCACCCCTCTCTGTACTAGTATAGGAGAGACGAGCTCATTATTAATTTTGAAAATACTAAATATATTGCTGTACAGTAAGGATACATAGCCCTAAAATTGGTACCAAGACCACATGCTTCCAACACATGATGCAAAAACATGTGATCAACACTATCAAATGCCTTTTCTAAGTCAGGAATATTATCCCAAATTCTTTTTCATGGAATCATACTCCAGCAAATCTCTGATCAAAAAATATTATCATAAATTGATCTGTTCGGGATACAGTAGTTCTGATAGCAGTTAACAAGATCACAAATTACGATCTTCAACCGATCTGGCCAACACTTTTGACAATATTTTTGTAGTCCGTACATAATACGAGACCGGTCGCCAGTTCTTTATCTGCCGTAAGTCTCCAGTCTTTGGTAGAAGAGAGACCACCGCTCTCTAAACTTAGGGCAGTTTCTCCATTTATCAAAGATGATTCCAGGACATTCAGTAACTCAGGGCCCAAAAGGTCGCAAAACGCCAAGAAAACTCTGCCGGTAAGCCGTCAATTCCAGGCGCTTTCCCCGAGTTCAATCCAGCAAGGGCCTGCGTTAGCTCAGGCAATGTGATGCGGTGAGTCCAAGCTCAGACGCTGGGGCTCAGTGATGAAGGAAGTGAGAAGTTAAAAGTTCCATAGTTTGCTCACAACAGTATGTTTTGCATAAATTTTGAAAAGAAATCTCTAATTGCACAACGTACATCACTGGAGTTGACACATGTTTCCTCTTGAGTCAAGCAAAGAAAAACGGTCTTTGTGATTTATTGACAAAATCCATTTGAAAAGGATTTGCTGGGAGTATCTAAAACCTTGAGTGTTTTATTCTTAATCTGATTAACATCCCTGCTACTTTTTCTTTGCGTCAGTTCTCTCAATTGGTCCTTTTTTCACTAATACTGAATTTGGTCCCTCCTGTTTCCATATCTGGCCACTTTACTCTCAACTGTATGATATAGCTTCTAACAGAGCCATTGTTGTATTTATTAACTGGTGACATTTGAAGCAAACTGCTGACAAAACACTCTGATCTGTGCTTTTGTGTTGTCCCACCATAACTCTAATGAAGAAAAAAGAGGCTTTTTGAGAGTTGGATAGCCAAAAGGTATAGAAGCTTTTTAAACAAGTATCTTCAAGATTGGTGTTGAATTTCCAGTACGTACTTTTATGTGAGGGTTGAGGAAAAAGAGGCCCATGGTAACTAAATGATGATCGGAAATAAGGATGGAAAGTGAACCCGGAGAGAAAACTGCAGTCCTGAAATGCGAGTTTATGTACAACCGTCAAGTCTAGCAAATGATGCTCCCCGTTAGCCCAACGTCCCCACGTATATTGAGATTCGTTGGGGTGACATAGCCTCCATGCATCTAACAAACCTATTGCTGAAAAAAAATTCGACAAATCGGCATAGGATTCAGGGTGAGGTTCTGCTGTATTCCTGTCTAAAAGAGGTTCTAAGGTACAATTAAAATCACCCCCATGCAAATACAATCATTGAGATCAATTGAGCGAAAGTGTCTGATTAAAGACAAAAAGAAGCTCTCCGTTCTACACTCTCACTGGAGCATACACATTGAATATGTAAAATGGAAATTATTAATGACCAGTTCCAGAGAGATGAATCGGCCTTTGATAACCTCTTGGAAGTGGCATGATTCAGGTACTAGCCCAGGTCTGAATAAAAAGGCCACACCAGCAGAAGAAGAAGACAAATTACTAAAGAAGCACTGTCCCTTAAAGAGGCGACACCATTCATACTCCACATCTTCAGTTATGTGCGTTTCCTGGAGTAAAAGTACATCGATTTGTTTACGATCAAACAAACTTTTCACTTGAACCTGGCGGTTGTGACTTGCTCCACCGCCATTCATATTTAAGGTCCAAAATGATCTTTTTCATGGTTTATCAAAGGCTTGAGCGGTTGCTGAGAAATTTCAGTCCCCGCTTTTGTAACAACCTTTCGAAGACGATGAAACTGTGACTTTGTCAACTTGAATTCAGCAGGCTTCCTGATGTGTCTTTTGCGGCTTGAACAAATGAAAATAAATCAGGAAAGTGATCTTTAATGATCACATTTCGATGTCGATACGTTTCATTCAGAAAGGCAAGAATAAGTTTGGGGCTATGTATGACTGATACGATGAAGATTGAGACAACTCAGTCACCTCAGCTTCATCATTTGATTCTGAAAAATCAGACCCGGCACCACCTGGGTCATATAAATCAGTCTGAGCAGTCATTATTTCAGGTCCTGGCAACTCTAAAGATTTGCCAGAATGTTCCTCAACTTTACTCTGGTACTCAGTACGTTCAACCGGAGGCAGTAACCTCGGTTTCTTGCTCTTGAGGGCTGATATTCACTGGCTCAGTTGAATAACCAGGATAATGAGTGGGATTTTGTATCAATGAAGGGAAGTAAGGACTGAAGCATCTCCATTCTGCTCGTTCTCAGCAGGAAGTGCTGGTGACGACTTGCTAATGAGCTTTCCATCAAATCAGCCTCACCTGATGCTTTACTCGTCAAATTCACCAGTGTTGCACAGTAATCCTTGAAAATCCTTTCTTCATTACTCAATCCAAAAACATTCTCCCGAGTATCAATGCAGCTTGGAGAATCCTGAGTACACATTGAGGTGCATCCTCATCTATACAATCTCGCAAAATACTATTTGAAGTGTTGGAACTACTAATATCGGATGCTCTTCGTTCTTTGTCACAGCAACGAATTCCTCCTCATCTCTCACACTACATGCAGCAACAGCCAAACCATTTGGGTTGTCAGGGGGGATTTCATCATCTCCTAATGCTGAGATGTTGACTTCTTTAGGATGAGGACTGGAGTAAACCCTGAGTCTCCTGTGCGAGGAAACAACAGGAAGCGTACGGGTATTAGAGTTATTGCTCAATTCTCAACACGCTGAAAGGCGGGCTAACGTTCCTTTTCACAGTCAGTGTCGTTATGACCTGCTTTCACCAACTTTACACAAGATACTTTTGGACAAAACCTTTTCACATGTCCAAATGCTCCACAGTTAAAACATGTTCGAGCTGAAGTTGCATACATTTGTACTCTACTTGTTCAAGGCACTTTAAACGAAATGTTTAGACCGGTGTCATCACCTCGATCGGGAAGAACCATATAAACCTGGCGTCGGAAACTCATCACATGTTTAATCCGTTCAATCTCGAGCTCTTAGAGGAATATCGAGATTTTGACACAAACTGTTCCGTATCGTGACAGAATACACATCAGTTTGTCATTGGTTATAAACGGGGGTACATTTGATATACAATTCTCATTGATGGGTATCCATGGTGAAGCCAACATAAAGAGACCAGTCTCTGTAGTTAATCCCGACTTACAACATCGTGAACAAATTTTTCATCAGACACAAAGACACAATTTTCTATTCATTTTCGATGCTGCTCTTACATTTTTGATTCCCTATTATTTCCCAACTGATAAAACAATGTCTTCGTGGCAATTCCTTCAGGTGGAACGCACACCAATGCATGCTTCCTCGTTAAATTATCAAATGCCTAAACCGAGTGTGTGTATCCACCATATAGCGGTTTATCTCCCCTTTTGCTCAAGCTTTACAAAGCAAAAAAGGGGGGGGGGGAGGGGGAACTAAAAGACACAAAAAACAATCACTAAAAACTAAGGAAAGTGCATTATAAAGCAAGAAAAAAGGAAAAGAAAGACCAAGTTTACAAGGCTCATCAACAGGTAGGCCACCACCAATAGGCCGGCTCTCGCTCTCTGCCTCTCTTAAGGTACAAGGGATAGAGAAGACACAGACAACCCCAAAATCACGTTGGGAGAAAAAGGGGGAAGAGGGAGATAGAAGGGGGGAGGAAAAAAGCACAAAGATCTCACCACAGCAAAAAGTAGGAGCAACGGCGGCCATGACACCCGCCCAGAACCAAACCACCAGCAGGGGAGACAGAGAGAGAGAGAGAGAGAGAGAGAGAGAGAGAGAGAGAGAGAGAGAGGAGACAGCTTCTGGAAGGTAATTACATTGACAGGAGAAATCAGGAATAAGAGAGTCAAGGTGTGCAGTCAGCATGGATTTTAGAAGTTTAAGCAGGAAGGATTTAATGGAAGAACGCATCAATTCTGGAGTCGTTATGGAGGTCTGAGGACTGAGAGAGAGCAGAGGGAGCAATGTTGTAAAACTGATGGTCAGAAAAATATATTTTAAAAACCGGAGAAACCACCGACCTGCCTACGATGTAGAGCAACACATCTTGTGCTTCGGCCTCATTACCGGAGATGGCAATAATATTGAGACTTCAGATTCTAGAGAATCCTGGAGAGACAGACTGTGTGATACTGGAGCAGCACCAGACATTGCAGAGAGCAGTACTCCAATGAGCTAAGGACAAAGGCCGTATAAAGTGAGAGTAGCTCTGATTTTCCAAGGAGGGATTTTGATCAACAGAATGGTGACTATGCTGTTGGCTTTGGAGACAGCTCTGCTTGTTGGTTTGCCCAGGAAAGGTCATGGCTGATGGCAAGGCCGAGAAGTTAAGAAACTGTACCCTTCCAGTGGATGACCCAAAATAGATAGGTAGGTTATTTTTCTGATCATTGTAGAATTTCCAGGATTGAAGGCCATTTCCCATTTATTAGACCAAAGTCTAATCATTTCCGGATCACCAAAGAGGGATGGTAGTTGCTGTCTGCTCAAAAGAGGATGGGGGCTGCACCACACATGTAGAGTTGTTCGCAAAAAGAAGAGGGTTTTCCATTGCATTGGAGAGGTCATTAACAATGTTGGTATGTATATGTACAGTCAACCCCCGCTTTATCGCGGTTCACCTATCGCGCCCCCGGTTCATCGCGGGTTTTCCTTGGAACGTAACTAATTTTTTCTGCGGTTCCCCGGTACACGCGTAATAATATATAAATATAAATTATTTAAGCAATAAATTATAACGCGTGGTGCTCGACCAGTCACACAACGCACGAGACAAAGTTTCTGTTGTGAACTTCGAATATTTTCTACGTTTTTTCTCCAAGCCCCACGATGCCGCCCAACGCCCTGCACCTTCTAAGGCTTCTGGCAAGGAACGAAGCGCCAGAGGAAGTCCTGGGATGCTCCAGGAGAAGGTTAAGGTGCTCGATATATCTTCGGGAAGGAAAAAGGTTTGCCGCCGTTGGACGAGCACTGCTCGTACCCAGCACCTCAAAACCGACCAGACCAGACGAGTCGATCTCCAGCACCTCAAACCCAATCACTGCCAAACGACCAGACCAGACGAGTCGATCTCCGGCACCTCAAACCCAATCACTGCCAAACCGACCAGACCAGACGAGTCGATCTCCGGCACCTCAAACCAATCACTCCCAAACCGACCAGACCAGACGAGTCGATTTTTTGGGGAGGTGTCCATTAATCGCGGATTTTCACTTAGCGCAGGGAGGTTTGGAACGTAACCCCGCGAGAAACGGGGGATTACTGTATATGTATATGTATATGTATAAAGAAAGAAGGTGTGTATACGTATACACACATATATATGGAACAAGACACCGAAAACACTGCCTTGGAAAACTCGATCCTGAATTTGAAACAAAAGACTCCATTGATCGCAACACATTGACTGCGAGAGGAGTGAAGGAAGTCAGAAAGCCAGGTATGAAGATGGCCTCATAATACCACACATGGCAAACTTGGCAAGCAGAGAGGGACAAAAAGAGTTTCAACTGGAAGGGTACTCAGTCGAGCATATTGGGCCCAAAATTTTTTGAAATATCATGCTATACTTGTATATCATTTTGGCCCCATCTCTCAATGGTGAAGAATCACTTAAAATAATTATTGTAGCAGGATCTGGATCCTCACCAAAATCCAAACATTTCGTCCTTGTCACACACCCAACCTGCACCCCAAATTTCATCTGCATCCATCCAAAACTTTTAAAGATATCCTGCACACAACCAAACAGACAGACAGATAGACAGACAGACAGACACAGGTGTGAAAACATAACCTCCTTCACCTTCGGTGGCGGAGGTAATAAATATTGTGGAAACGTTTGGATCGGTATCGCTTCATTGGCAAGTTATGACACACAAGAGAAGCAAATGACCAACTTGCACATATTCGGACGATCAAATATAAATTGTAGTTTCGACAGCTGCTTTCTCCCTCACCCAAAGGTACGACGATTATTACAAGTTTATAATTGTTCCTTCGAATCACAATGACAGAGGCACAGACTTGGAGGGAAATTATTGCAGGTCACTTATGTGAGACCAAAGGCCTTCAGACACTCCCAAAGGATCTTTAGCATTCACACCAAAGTCCAGCTGAAATAAATGATAACCAGATTTTAAACCACCATGAGAATCAAACCCACACAGGTGAAGCAAACGTGTCTATTGCCTAGAGAGAGACGCTCGAAACCACTCACTGCACGTACGGTGCCTTCAGCAAGTATTCACACCCCTTCACTTTTTCACATTTTGTTACAACCTGAATTTAAAATGGATTAAATAAAAAATTGTCACCAATCTACACTAAATACCCCATAATAAGTGAAAACATGTTTTTCGAAATATTTTACAAATCAATTGAAAAATGAAATACAGAAATATCTAATTTGCATAAGTATTCAACCCCCTGAGTCAATACTTTGTTGAAGTGCCTTTGGCAGCGATTACAGCTTCGAGTCTTCTTGGGTACGTCGTTATCGACTTTACGCATCTCGATTTGGGATTTTCTCCCATTCTTCCTAGCAGATTTGCTCAAGCTCTGTCAAGTTGAATGGGGAGCGTCGGTGAACATCAATCTTCAAGTCTTTCACAGATTAATTATCAATGGGATTCAAGTCTGTGCTTTGGCTGGCCACTCAAGGACTTTCATGTTCTTGTTCTGAAGCCTACCAGTGTTGTTTGGCTGGATGCTTGGGGTCATTATCCTGCTGGAATGTAAACTTCCTGCAGTCCAAAGTTGTTGTTTTTTGCACTCTGAAGCAGGTTCTTCTCAAGATTTGCCTGTATTTGGCTCCATTCATTTTTCCCTCTACCCTAACAAGTCTCCAGTCCCTGCCGCTGAAAGGCATCCCCATAGCATGATGCTGCCATGACCATGCTTCACGGTAGGATCATGTTAAATGAGTGATGAGCTCTGCTCATTTTCCACCAGATGTAGCATTTTGCATTCAAGCCAGAAGTTCATCATTCTCTTCTTT
>CM068953.1:46402463-46415694 GCA_035128595.1 Eptatretus atami
TCAAAATTTTGATGGCAGTGGAAAATTGCTGCCACAGCCATCAGCGGCTGAATTTGAGATGGCCCAATATCCAAATCTGTTCATAATATGTAGGCTACTAGTGTGCCAAATTGGTGCTTTCCTCACAAAATGCACAATTGTTATGCTATATTAGCTAAGTTGCCCCATACTTACTTTCATACGAGAAATGTTTCACCGTTGCCTAGTTCACAGCATCACCCACAGGATGACATCCCAAGCATAGTGTCGAGGACATCAGAAAGGTTGATTCTCATGGTAGCAGGCAAGTATATATTAAAAGGACGAGGAGGACGAGGACGGGGACATCACCATCAATTAATTCCACAGGATTCAAATTTCACCCGACGAGGTGATGGAATGTTTAGTAGAGCATTTGCTCTGAGCCTGGGAATCATGATTCAAACACCGTCCAAGTCAACCAAAAATAGCGAGAACAGCACTCGGGAAGGCATTAACCCCACCAGGTGAACAGTTAACGTATTGTATCCCACTGATATGACGACCTGAACCAACATGGAATCGGCTTGTTCGTGTCACCTACCCAACTCGTCACCAAGTTAAACAATTCTCCGATCCAGGTCTGGATCTTCACCAAAATCGATCAATTCATCCTTGTCACACACCAAACCTGTCCACCAAGTTCGTCCGAATCCGTCCATAACTTTTTTGAGATACCCTGTTCACAGACAAACGGAGAGGGGTGAAAATACAACCTCTGTCCACCTTCGGTGACTGAAATAATAACGTCATGAGAGCTCGGTTTTCCGTATAAAGCGATTAATATATCATTTATTACATTATGAGAAAGCCATCCAACTTCCAATGTCAACACACAAACATGTGATTACTGTAACCAAGTCCGGGTGACCAGAAATCCCATGTAACACACAAACACGTGGATTACTGTATAACCAAGTCCACGTGGGTGACCAGAAACTCCAACGTTAACACACAAACACGTGGATTACTGTAAACCAAGTCCACGTGGGTGACCAGAAACTCCCAATGTTAAACACAAACCAGTGGATTACTGTATAACCAAGTCCACGTGGGTGACCCGAAACTCCCAATGTTAACACACAAACACGTGGATTACTGTACAACCAAGTCCACGTGGTGACAGAAACTCCCAATGTTAACACACAAACACGTGGATTACTGTATAACCAAGTCCACGTGGGTGACCCCGCACTCCCAATGTTAACACACAACACGTGGATTACTGTACAACCAAGTCCACGTGGGTGACCCGACACTCCCAATGTTAACACACAAACACGTGGATTACTGTACAACCAAGTCCACGTGGGTGACCCCGACACTCCCATGTTAACACACAAACACGTGGATTACTGTATAACCAAGTCCACGTGGGTGACCCCGACACTCCCAATGTTAACACACAAACACGTGGATTACTGTACAACCAAGTCCACGTGGGTGACCCGACACTCCCAATGTTAACACAACAACACGTGGATTACTGTATAACAAGTCCACGTGGGTGACCCAGAAACTCCCAATGTTAACACACAAACACGTGGATTACTGTACAACCAAGTCCACGTGGGTGACCCAGAAACTCCCAATGTAACACACAAACACGTGATTACTGTATAACCAAGTCCACGTGGTGACCCAAAACTCCAATGTTAACAACACAAACACGTGGATTACTGTATAACTAAGTCCACGTGGGTGACCCAGAAACTCCCAATGTTAACACACCAACACGTGGATTACTGTACAACCAAGTCCACGTGGGTGATCCCGAAACTCCAATGTCAACACACAACACTGGATTACTGTATAACAAGTCCACGTGGGTGACCAGAAACTCCCAATGTTAACACACAACACCGTGATTACTGTAAACAAGTCCACGTGGTGATCCGAAACTCCAATGTAACACACAAACACGTGGATTACTGTAAAACAAGTCCACGTGGGTGACCAAACTCCCAATGTAAACACACAAACACGTGGATTACTGTAAACCAAGTCCACGTGGGTGACCCAAAACTCCCATGTTAACACACAAACACGTGGATACTGTATAACTAAGTCCACGTGGGTGACCCCGACGCTCCCAATGTTAACACACAAACACGTGGATTACTGTTACCAAATCCACGTGGGTGACCCGACACTCCCAATGTTAAAACACAAACATTGGATTACTGTATAACCAAGTCACCGTGGGTGACCAGAAACTCCCAATGTTAACACACAAACACGTGGATTACTGTATAACCAAGTCCACGTGGGTGACCCAGAAACTCCCAATGTTAACACACAAACACGTGGATTACTGTTATAACCAAGTCCACGTGGGTGACCCCAACACTCCCAATGTTAACACACAACACGTGGATTACTGTAGAACTAAGTCCACGTGGGTGACCCGACACTCCCAATGTTAACACACAACACCTGGATTACTGTATAACTAAGTCCACGTGGGTCCCGCGTCCCAATGTTAACACACAAACACGTGGATTACTGTATAACTAAGTCCACGTGGGTGACCCCAACACTCCCAATGTTAACACACAAACACGTGGATTACTGTATAAACTAAGTCCACGTGGTGACCCGACACTCCCAATGTTAACACAAAAAACACCTGGATTACTGTATAGAACTAAGTCCACGTGGGTGACCCGACACTCCAATGTTAACACACAAACACCTGGATTACTGTATAACTAAGTCCACGTGGGTGACCCAACACTCCCAATGTTAACACACAAACACGTGGATTACTGATATACTAAGTCCACGTGGGTGACCCGACACTCCAATGTTAACACACAAACACCTGGATTACTGTATAACCAAGTCCACGTGGGTGACCCGACACTCCCAATGTTAACACACAAACACCTGGATTACTGTATAACCAAGTCCACGTGGGTGACCCAGAAACTCCAACGTTAAACACAAACACCTGGATTACTGTATAACCAAGTCCACGTGGGTGACCGCAAAACTCCCAATGTTAACACACAAACACATGGATTACTGTATAACCAAGTCCACTGGGTGACCCCGACACTCCCAATGTTAACACACAAACACGTGGATTACTGTATAACAAGTCCACGTGGGTGACCCCGACACTCCAATGTAACACACAAACACGTGATTACTGTATAACCAAGTCCACGTGGGTGACCCAGAAACTCCCAATGTTAACACACAAACACGTGGATTACTGTATAACCAAGTCCCGTGGGTGACCTCGAACTCCAATGTAACACACAAAAACAAGTGGTTACTTAGTAAACCAAGTCCACGTGGGTGACCCCGACACTCCCATGTTAACACACAAAACGTGATTACTGTATAACACAGTCCACTGGGGACCCCACACTCCCAATGTTAACAACAAACAGTGGATTACTGTATAACCAAGTCCACGTGGGTGACCCCGACACTCCAATGTTAACACACAAACACGTGGATTACTGTATAACCAAGTCCACGTGGGTGACCCGACACTCCCAATGTTAACACACAAACAAGTGGATTACTGTATAACCAGTCCACGTGGGTGACCCCGACACTCCCAATGTTAACACACAAACACGTGGATTACTGTATAACCAAGTCCACGTGGGTGACCCCAACACTCCCAATGTTAACACACAACAAGTGGATTACTGTATAACCAAGTCCACGTGGGTGACCCCGACACTCAATGTTAACACACAAACACGTGGATTACTGTATAACCAAGTCCACGTGGGTGACCCCGACACTCCCAATGTTAACACACAAACAAGTGGATTACTGTATTAACCCAAGTCCACGTGGTGACCCCGACACTCCCAATGTTAACACAAAAACAAGTGATTACTGTATCACAAGTCCACGTGGGTGACCCCGACAACTCCAATGTTAACACACAAACACGTGGATTACTGTATAACCAAGTCCACGTGGGTGACCCAGAAACTCCCAACGTTAACACACAAACACCTGGATTACTGTATAACCAAGTCCACGTGGGATGCGCAAAACTCCCAATGTTAACACACAAACACATGGATTACTGTATACCAAGTCCACATGGGTGACCCCGACACTCCCATGTTAACACAAAAAACAAGTGGTTACTGTATACCAAGTCCACGTGGGTGACCCCGACACTCCCAATGTTAACACACAAACACGTGGTATACTGTAAACCAAGTCCACGTGGTGACCCCAACACTCCCAATGTTAACACACAAACAAGTGGATTACTGTATAACCAAGTCCACGTGGGTGACCCCGACACTCCCAATGTTAACACACAAACAAGTGGATTACTGTACACCAAGTCCACGTGGGTGACCCCAACACTCCAATGTAAACACACAAACCCGTGGATTACCGTATAACTAAGTCCACGTGGGTGACCCCGACACTCCCAATGTTAACACAAAAAACACCTGGATTACTGTATAACCAAGTCCACGTGGGTGACCCCACACTCCCAATGTTAACAACAAACACGTGGATTACTGTATAACCAAGTCCACGTGGGTGACCCGACACTCCCAATGTTAACACACAAACACGTGGATTACTGTATAACCAAGTCCACGTGGGTGACCCCGACACTCCCAATGTTAACACACAAACACGTGGATTACTGTATAACCAAGTCCACATGGGTGACCCCGACATCCCAATGTTAACACACAAACACATGGATTACTGTATAACCAAGTCCACATGGGTGACCCAGAAACTCCCAATGTTAACACACAAAACAGTGGATTACTGTATAACCAAGTCCACGTGGGTGACCCAGAAAACTCCCAATGTTAACACACAAACACGTGGATTACTGTATAACCAAGTCCACGTGGGTGACCCAGAAACTCCCAATGTTAACACACAACACGTGGATTACTGTATAACCAAGTCCACGTGGGTGATCCCGAAACTCCCAATGTTACACACAACACGTGGATTATGTATAACTAAGTCACGTGGGTGACCCAGAAACTCCAATGTTAACACACAAACACGTGGATTACTGTATAACTAAGTCCACGTGGGTGACCCAGAAACTCCCAATGTTAACACACAAACACGTGGATTACTGTATAACTAAGTCCACGTGGGTGACCCAGAAACTCCCAATGTAACACACAAACACGTGGAATTACTGTAATAACCAAGTCCACGTGGTGACCCGAACACTCCCAATGTAACACACAAAACAGTGGATTACTGTGTAACCAATCCACGTGGTGACCCGAAACTCCAATGTTAACACACAAACACGTGGATTACTGTATAACTAAGTCCACGTGGGTGACCCAGAAACTCCCAATGTTAACACACAAACACGTGGATTACTGTATAACCAAGTCCACGTGGTGACCCCGACACTCCCAATGTAAACACACAACACGTGGATTACTGTATAACCAAGTCCACGTGGTGACCCGAAACTCCCAATGTTAACACACAAACACGTGGATTACTGTATAACTAAGTCCACGTGGGTGACCCCGACACTCCCAATGTTAACACACAAACACGTGGATTACTGTATAACTAAGTCCACGTGGTGACCCCGACACTCCCAATGTTAACACACAAACAAGTGGATTACTGTATAACCAAGTCCACGTGGGTGACCCCGAAACTCCCAATGTTAACACACAAAACGTGGATTACTGTATAACCAAGTCCACGTGGGTGACCCCGACACTCCCAATGTTAACACACAAAAAGTGGATTACTGTATAACTAAGTCCACGTGGGTGACCCACGCACTCCCAATGTTAACACACAAACACGTGGAATTACTGTATAACTAAGTCCACGTGGGTGACCCCAACACTCCCAATGTTACACACAAACACGTGGATTACTGTATAACTAAGTCCACGTGGGTGACCCCAAACTCCCAATGTTAACACACAAACACGTGGATTACTGTTAACTAAGTCCACGTGGGTGACCCCGACCGAAACTCCCAATGTTAACACACAAACACGCGTGATTACTGTATAACTAAGTCCACGTGGTGACCCGAAACTCCCAATGTTAACACACAAACACGTGGATACTGTATAACAAGTCCACGTGGGGTACCCAGAACTCCCAATGTTAACACACAAACACGTGGATTACTGTTAACTAAAGTCCACGTGGGTGATCCCGAAACTCCAATGTTAACACACAACCGTGGATTACTGTATAACTAAGTCCACGTGGGTGACCCGGTGACCCCGAACACGCCCCGATCGAAGGGGGAAGAAAATAAAGAAACTCCCAAACTTTGTTCAGAGACCACACGCAGCTCCAAACGTTAGTTACTTCAACTAAAGATTATGTACAACGTTGTGCTGTTTATTTCTGAACGATATTAACTATTAAACTACAACAATCGCACAATAATTAATCATAAACAACATTAAAAGGAAACAACAACACATTAAATGGCGCGTAATCCAATTCAAACTCAACAGCTTCCAACACCCGAGAGACGCAGCACGTGAAAACACTTCCAGAAGTCCCAGCACGAATCACGGAGAACACTCCGTGCTGTAAGTACTCACTGCGAGGACCTCAGTTCGTGCGGTGACGCTCGAGCGGACGCGGAACATCCGACGCCGAAGTTCGCCGTCCGTGTTTAACCAGACGCGACTCTCCCTCTCTAATCCGTTCCCGCCCTCATTCCTTCACCAACTCATTCTTTACATCGTTTTACTGATCTTTGGTTTGTTGGTTGTTTTAACACCTGTTGGTGTGATCACGATGAGCCAATAAAAACCGCCCAAGGTTAACCCACCTGGTGACCTGGTCCACACTCAGTGATGAGAAAGATCCGGTGAATATATCAGGAGGAAACGCAACAGTGGTTGTGGTGGTCTGCTCTGAGTGTGGGAGGTTCACCAGTCGAACCTGATATGACCCCGGCTGAGTCAGAGCAAAGACTTGAAAAAGTAGTGCTGTTTGGTACGGAGGGTAGAGCACGGACAAACAACTCCATAGGTTGGTAGTGATAATACTTCCGCAAACTTTTGATGGGCCGAATCCAAATGATGGACCTCCTCTTGCATCGAAGGTCCTTCTAATGGAACTCATATTCTGTTGTGCCTGGTGTTGGCTTAAAGATTCGGGTGGTGGGCTTGAGATCCCAGGAACCTGAGTTCAAATCCCACTCGGATGTTGAATTAAAACCAGGTGGGGTTGACTCTGCCTGTCATCCTTCCGAGGTCGGCCAAATGAGTGCCAGCTTGCTGGTATCCTGTGTCGGAGTGGTGACCCATCCAGGATTGTACCCAATAGCCAAGGAGACTGGTTAAGCAGCACCAACACTCTGCACAGAGTATGGTCCCCATGGATGGATGGATGGTGGCCGAGGGTCCTGAGTTCAGATCCTGAAACCGTTGAATAAATACCAAGTGGGGTTGACTCAGCCTATCATCCTTCTGAGGTTGGCAAAATGAGTACCAGCTTGCTGGTATCCTGTGTCGGAGTGGCGAACCCGTCCAGGACTGTACCCAATAGCCAAGGAGACTGCTTAGGCAGCACCAACGCTCTGCACAGATTATGGCCCAATGGATGCATAGATGGATGGATATTGTTATTATTATTATTACTAGCCGAAATCCCGTCACAGACGGATTCCGTTCCATGAGCCAATATGACAACCAGTGGCGGCTCTTGTAAGAGCCGGATCCCAGTCGATGTACTCCATGGCCTTACCTAATGAGGCCTACAAAACGTCCTTGTACACGACATTTTGGTGTACACTACTCCTTTGAAAAAGTCCCCTGATTTGTGCACGTGTCTACTTTGACGTACAAACACCGTGTCAAAACTTCTCATCACAGTACCGAGAAAAACATGACACGACCGCTAGGAGGAGCACAAAATTGGTCTTCAGTATTAATATATAGATGCTTCAGAGTTGAAGATTGACTATTGCCACTATGTGCGATGCACTCTTACAGGTACGAAGTTTCTTTCAGTCCAGGTCACAGTACCGAGAAAACGTGACGCGACCGCTAGGAGGAGCACAAAATTGGTCCTTCAGTATTAATATATAGATAGTACGATGGTTTACAGGGTATCCTAGAAGTATACTTACATTCAAGCCATGTAGCTTGAGTTTGAACCCCCACCCAGCTATAAACTGTCATCCTGGTGTTTTGCTGGGCGATTCATCAACGCGTGTGTGTGCCATCCCTCGGATGGATGTTGAACTGGTGCCATTACTTTCCGGACATTAAAGATCCCACGGTGTCGGTCGCGAAGAGTAGGCAAGCAATCGACGGTACCTTGAACAAATTCAAAATTCCTGCCTAACTACTGCTGGGAGAGTTATGGAAAAGCACCCAACATGACCCCAGGCCAAGAAACTCCTTCGGCGGAACTAATGCTCTGTGACACAGAGTATGGTACATCGGATCGGAATAACACGCTGCTGTCATTTCATGCATCTGCAGAGCAAACAAGGAAGTGACCAAAACAAGCCAAAGCATTGTGGGTAAGTCAATTATGACGGCCAAGTCACATGTACTGTATTGTGGAACGGAGGGGGCATCTTGAAGTTCCTTGTGAAGAACCTCAAACGAGCTGAAATTCACTGACGACTATCTTCACATTCTGCTGATGCACGTCCTTCAGGTAGTTGTTCAAATAGTGTTGACGAGTGCCGTCACTCGAGCAAACATCAACTTTGAAAGGGTAATTTCGGGGAATCGCCAGATTTTATTACTTTATTGTCATTGTTGGAAGCGAGGGAACGATTATTCGTTCTCATTTGAAAAGGTTAGTACAAGGAGGGTACCAAAGGGTGACACGCATGATCAAAAGGTAATGTCATGCGTTCGAAATTGGAACTTTGTTGAAATGCTCCCAGAAGGAGAAAGATGATATCTTCAAGATTGTGACGCGTGATGAACCTCGGTCCAGATCACACTAATCAGCAAACCAGTATGGAGTGGAGACATTCTTGATCCACACTTCCAAAAACATGAGGTTCAGCCCTCCACTGCTTGAAGGGAAATCCTTTATCCAGTAGGATACTAATTTCCACTTACCAAACATGCTTGGAAGCTGAGGATGGTTGCTGCCTGGGCCCAGGGACTGCAGAGGATGGCTTGTCCTGGACTGGTTGAACTTGTATCGTGAAGTGAACGGGTCTTGTGAATGAGAGTCCAAGTGTCAACTATGACTGAACTCATTGAGAAAAAGACTTGAATAACTTGTATCTGCCGCTCATGTAGCATCCTTTAATGGTAATGCAAGGCCTTAGTTGTAATCTATGTATTACTTCGTGAAAGTCTAAACCACCATGGTGTAGGAAGACTATAAAATAAACCTACACACCATTTACATGTAAAAGGTGATATAAACATGAGACTATCACTTCTAAATATATAAATGTCACAAAAAAAATCTGAGTCTTGAATCACCAAAAGGAAAAAGGGCCAGAAAAACTCATAGCTCCTTGCTCATTGGTCAACAAAGATCATGTGTGGAGAACCTGAATGTGTGGTTAAGCAGATGAATGGTAGACAACCTAAACATGCCTGGTTATATCTATTTTTTTAAGAAGAAGAAGACAAGAAGAATGCTTAACTATGATCGTTTCACATTTGCAAGACAGCCTCTTGGGGACATGGATTGGAAAGTTCGAAGTCATCTCTCGTAAAGTCCACACAACACCTTGTGGTTTTCATCTCATTGTAGCACACAAATAAAACATCTCGATGGTGTCAAATTTCTGAACGATGGTTCATCAATGCACATGTCGTGAAATGGCTTTTTAACTGTTCCAAAGATTTATACGCAGATGTCATCAAGGCACACGACCGCATCGATGGGACGTGTAGCAAAAGGGGCAGAAGGGAGGGGACTAACTTGAGCAACAGGTGACGTTTCGCTCTTCCGTGTACATTTTGTTCTGAAATGCTAATGACGAACCCATCGTAATGATGATTTTCCGGGACAAATCTCACACTCACTGTGTCACTCGCATCTACTTTCTTAACGATCCTCTTGAGGAAGTTTAGTCACAAACTCTTGGGTCTCACTATCAGACATGGTCTTTCTTGGGCAAACCACATTTCAAAGTTGGCCTCCAAAGTTAGTCACCGACTGGGCATCCTCCGTCGTACAAAGTCATTCCTTGGCATACCTGAACTCCTATCCAGCTACAAGGCCTTCATGTAGTTTGATGGAGTATTGCTCTCCCCTCTGGGGTGGCTCCCTCTACCTCACAACTTGCTCAGCTTGACGCTGTGGAAACCAAGGCCTTCAAGATTATTGGAATCTCCCAAAACGAAGCTGAGTATATTGGCCTATCACTTTCATATTGCAGACAGGTTGGTAGCCTTCCTGCCATATACAGTCTTTCTTAAACCTGGTGTTGGCTTAACGGTGAAGGTCGGTGGCTTAAGATCTTAGGGGCTTGAGTTCAAGCTACTGTTGTGCCGTTGAAATAACACCAGGTGGGTTGACTAAGCCCGTTATCCTTCTGAGGTCAGCAAAATGAGTACCAGCTTACTGGGATGGTTGAGCCATTCGAGTATCCGATGTTGGAGTGGTGACCCGTCCAGGATTGTGCCCAAGAGCCCAGGAGACTGCTTCGGCAGCACAAAACGCTCTGTACAGAGTATGGTCCCAATGGAATGGATTGGTAAAAGGGACACTGCATCAGCGACATAACCGAACTTCCAGAAAATTATGCAACCAGCAGCCATAGGCTACATACGAAACAACAACAGCCTTTCTGGTCTTGCACCCTCTACTCTTTCAATGCATTGTCCCAATGTCCCCAGGTTTCTGGTAGAGTGCAGGGTGCACATGATCCACAAACAACCCCCATGTTATACTTGGTGTTGGCTTAATGGTTAGGGTGGTGGGCTTGGGATCCTAGGATCCTGAGTTCAAATCCCGCTCCGCTGTTGAATTAATACTAGGTGGGGTGGATTCTGCCTGGCATCCTTCTGAGGTCGGCAAAAATGAGTGCCAGCTTGCTGGTATTCTGTGTCGGAGTTCACGATTGGTTAGGCAGCTTAGGCAGCACCAACGCTCTGCACAGAGTATGGTCCCAATGGAGAGAACCCCCTTTTGGTGAATCTACCTAAATCCAGGATCACTGCTCACCTCCACTCATCCGTTCCTCCTTTTTCCATGCCCGGAGAACCAAATTCCACATTCTCTTCAATCTCATTCTTAACCTCCAGGGCTTCAAGGCAGCTGTTCATAACCATCTCAGATCATCCCCCATCCAAAACCATGATATTTTCTACCCTCATTAATCCTCCACAAGCTCTCCCATTTCCAAGTTTCCAGTTTTTTCCTTCCTGAGAGTTTGCTTCTGTATCCATCTTATCCACCACCAGCATACTCCACGACCCCTCATTCTTTATTTCTCCAAATCTCCCTCTATTTTTCCCCCTCAATGCTCCTGTTGGTGTTTCTCCCCTCTCTTTCCACTGTACCTTTTGTTCTATTGCATGCTGATCCATTCTGTGTTCTAGCTCCTGCAAGGGGCCTTGAATTTGAACACCACCACCTCATTAATAATGATTGAGACTATCTGCCAGGAGATGATGTATCAAATTGTAATAAAGAGCCATAAAGCGTGACTTCTGCATTGGAATATATTTGAAATTAATAACTAAAGGATATTCAGCGAAACATTTTATAAAAAAGGAACCTTCGGATCAGTTACGACTGCAAGCCTCAAATACAACTTCACATTCAAAGGACCATTTAATGTGGTCTATTTTATTGATTCGAATCACAAAATTGCAACTAAGTATCGAAGATATGTTGAAGGCTCAACAATTGTAATTGGCAAACATGACACAGTCTCCATTCTCCTGTTTCAGTTCACCCTTCAACTCAAGTTTCATTTTCTCAGAGACACAAATGATACACAAGGCCTCCTGGAATTCATGTAACTTTTCTGGCTTCCCGCCACACCTTATTACAATGTTACATTCTCACTTCCTGTTCCAACCTTTACTTCTCCTTTTGTGTTTCCTTACTTGTGCAAATAACAGTTGCTACCCTTACAAACTCACCTTCGCCCCTCTCTTGAACGTGCCGTTGGGCTCTTGTAGATGAAGTGCGCTCATTCATAATCAAGTGCTGACAATGAATTTACGTAATCATGTGTTTTTGCCTTTTGACAACATCGACGTGTACTGCCATTGGGATGAACTTGCACATTACTTTTTAAATACTATTAAGGCTTGAGCTAGATTAGTTCCATTCAAGATGAAAACCACCAGAGAAAAATCACATGGTGAGTGCGCATTGTCCCGTTTGGGTGCTGGTCTCTCCTATTATCCAGTGGCGATGTCTCTCAGAAGAATGAGCAAAACCATTTTGGAAGCCATCGAGAGAGCATGAGCTGAAGGAATGGTGAGGTTGGGGCGTGGGTAGTAAAGTGAAATGAAGAGGTGAGCAAGAAAACAGGAAAGGTTTTATTACATTCATTAATAGTCCTGATTTGCAACATTGAACCTGGTTTCAAACCCCCCCCCCCCCAGCCAGAATTTAAAAAAGATTTTTTTTTTTAATCACATTTGCAGGATTTATATCCATCTTCCTTATACTACATATACAGTTGTAATAACAATTTTCATTGTACTACATTTTTTTTTAAACATGATCTAGGACTTGTATTGTAGCTGCACAAAGCATGCACGCAACTCCATATAAGACAGTTGACGAGACAAACACAGCAACTGAGCTTGGAGGGAATGCAGTCACTCCCCAGGGTACTCTGAGTACCAGCGGCATCACAACAGTGGCTGCGCATTTTCTCACCGCACTCAGCGCGTCACCCCTCCCCCCTCCCCCCCATGGATGCCAACCTATGAAGATTGTCCGTGCTCTTCACCTTTTAAATGCTGAACGTCAAGCAAAGAAACAGCACATATCTTTTTTTTTTTTTTTAAGTCTTTGGTATGACTTTGAACCATCGACCTCTCAGACTCAGAGTAGATGCTCTAACCATTACACCACAGAGTCTGGTTATTTACACAACAAACCCAACAAGCTTATCTTGCCATCAGAAAAAAGACGGGATTAACTATCTTACAAGTAGTACAGGGGCATATGTTTGCATGTTGGCAAATTACGTTAATTTGTGGCACTAAAGTTTTTCTGACTCAGAATGTCCCACTGAACAAGAAAATCTTTGGTGCCAATTTTTTTAGAGATATTT
>CM068953.1:46416129-46446452 GCA_035128595.1 Eptatretus atami
TCACAAGAAAATACCAGATGACCGTGATCGTGTTATAACAAAAATTTATTTTTTCAAAACTTAATTATAAGTACGTCATATAGCACCTTAAAAGATGACCGGTGAGATGTACAGAGTAATTTTGGCAGGAAATTATCATGCTACTTATCTATATAAATTGTTATATATTTTAAAATATGGAAAATATAGTGTATTTTCAAATTTATTGAACAAAATCGGTGCATGCCGCTTGGCCAACTTAAGTGTTATATTTTATATTATTTCAGAGTTCATCATTATAGTTCATCATCACTGTCATCTGAATCAGAGGCTGCTGATTGTTGAGTGTTCTCACAGATGTCATCAGATGCCTCACAAGTGCACATCTCTGTACATACAACATTTGCTCGCTTGCAGGAACAACGTGCCGTTCTGCACATTTGTTTGACACATTTGCACCTCACAAGTTCCAGCACAGCCTTTGGTGCAGGTGGTAGATGGGTTATCACTGGCCTGTATAGGTTGTTCTCTAATGTCCAAAAATATTCTGATGGTTCTGGTAGTTTGGGTTTGGCTATTTCATCATGGTACCACACCATAGCCTGATAATGAGCTCGCTTGATGTGTTGTTCCAGTGCTCCTTTTGTAGGTGGCAATTTCTCGGATTCTGCAAATGAATTCACATTCTTGGGTATATGTGTCACTTGCCTTTGGGTTTTCACTTCATACATTATGTTCTGTGCAATGTTGATGGTTGCTCTGTCAATGTGGTTTGCACGTTCATCAGCCAAGGACATGGATGGCCCTTCTAACACCCGTCGGAGCAGTGCTGTCAAGGATGCTGGGACGTTATCATCTCTACTACCACTGTAAAGTGATCCGTCAAAGACCCATGGCGTTTCTCTGCCACGAAGAATGTCCTTTCGAAGAGTATTCGCACATTCAAAAATGCTTTTCATGTTCTGTTCCATACTTCAGGAGTCAATTTCCTTTCTGATGGCAGAATCTTTCGTAGTCTTGGAGCATAACATTTCAGATTGTCTCGCACTGGGACGTGAGAATTCAACATTTTCAAGGTGTGTCTTGATCAGATCTTTAACATGTTTATTCTGAATCAATTTTCCTCCTACCACTCCATGCATTCTGCGGATGCCAATGTAGGTGTTGGTGACATCATTCATTGAAACAATGTTGCCAGAGTGAAGTACATTTTTCAATACATTGAAGAACTCGATGTCGGCAAGAATAGTCCTTTGGTTCTGATCCACTTGGTGAGGATTCAACGTTTGTTTCTGTGGTTGACGTTGTACTTGTTTCACGTCGCAGTGGAGATGAATTTTACATCTATGGCCCGAGCGTCATTTGGTGATATGGCTTGTAATCGTACCTTCCATTCATCATTATCACTGATTTGGACAGCGTCGTAGATTTTTTTTCCAACGTCACATGAAAACACTTCATGCAATTGTTTTGTCGTTCCATCTCCACTACAGAATATACATTGCATCTTGTTATGTGAGCATGATGATGATTGGGTGAATGGCTTCGTCCCTGTTGTAGCATCTGAACACGGTGAGTTATCATCACATTTTGATGCTTGGGAAGATGACGGACGGCCTACTGGAGATGATAGCAGAATGGCAGAATCTTTGGTGGCTGTACTTTTCTGAAATCGCATCTTCGCACGATCAATTTTGAGCTTATGCACAGTCCTCTTGAAAGCACTCCCTGTGCCAAGACGCCCCATATGATTGAATATCTGATGCATCAACACCCGGAGTCTGCTGCTCAATGGTAGATAACCAGGATCACCATAACCTGCACGCTCATGAACACTGTCCAGGAACTTGTCATATGAGGTGGGATTGGCAACCAGTTGTCCCTGGAACTTGACACTTCAGACATATTGCATAGTTTGTCTCTGAAGTTACACGAGGATGCTTGGAATGAGGTTTGTCCATTTTGATTTCAGAGAGATACCTCAATTTTAATGATTGGTGGTGTGGTACAGCATATGTAAGTACATCTGAAATAAACAGAAGCAATAAAGGTAAAGCAAACTTGTTAACCAAATGCACATAATGATTGTATTGGCATGACTGTGTGATTTATGCACGAGTATTATGATTAATATAACTGCGATGTCATCCACTTCTAAAGATAAAGAAAATTGTGAATCTTATGCACAAAATTATTGTAAGGGAATAATATATAGTTTATATAGCTGCGATGTTGTCTATTTTCTAAAAAAAATGTATAATCAGCAAATAGTAAGATCATAATTATTAATTAATTATTTATCTGCTAAGTTGTATTTAAAGATATCCAATCAAATAACTCTTCTGAAGGGATTCCTCATGATCAACAACTGTAATTTATTACAACAAATACACTGTGTTGTTATCTTAACTAATTTTGCATACATATCATATATGCCAATTAGTTGAATTTCATGATTTAGAGGTGGCCATCTTGGATTTTACGGCACCATTTAATTAAACTATGTTATGTATAAATTCTGACATTTTCATTGTATACCATGGTCCACACCGATCATTTTGAGGTGCTACATGACATGGTTCATCAAGATATAAAAGAAATCATGTCAAAAATTTTGCTGAATCGGTCAATTATATGTTCTGATGTATATACCTGAAAAAAACGTAGTCAAATATCTCTAAAAAATTGGGAAAAAATCACACTAAACATGCATAAAAAAATTGGCACCAAGATTTTTCAATATCAATATACTCCTGTAGCCACAAAAAAAACCTTACAACATAAATTAACATAGTTTGCAAACATGATCATGTATCTCAACATATGCCCCTGCACTAAAGCTTGGTGTTGGCTTAGTGGTTAGGGTGGTGGCTTGGGATCCTAGGGTCCTGAGTTCAAGCCCCGTTGGGCCGCTGAATTAATACACCAGGAGGTTGACTCAGCCTGTCATCCTTCCGAGGTCGGCAAAAATGAGTACCAGTGCACTGGTAAGGGGGACACTGCATCAGTGGCATAGCCGCGTCCCAACCAATCATGCAACCAGCAGCCACAGGCTGCACTCGATAGAGAGAGAACTATCTGACATACGATGTGCATAACGCATGCAAGTTAAATAACGAATGCCATACGACCATCTGTGTCGGGGTGGCGACCCGTCCAGGATTGTGCCCAATAGCCAAGGAGACTGCTTATGCAGCACCGACGCTCTGCACAGAGTATGGTCCCTATGGATGGATGGATGGATATGACCATGTCCCAATTAACGTAAAAGACGAGTCGACCTTTTACCCAGGACCGAAAGGTCATTGTGCCCGTATGTTTGCACTGTAACTGCAGCAGTGATTGTGAAGCAATCAGTTTTTCCATTTATGAGATAACTTTTGATAACGATAGAGAAAATTAGCATTTTATTTCGTTATTTTCTTTGCAGCTATTTTGTAAAAATTAATCAAAAAGACTATTCAACTTAAAATCTACACTGTACCCAATCCTTTTGTTATGCATAGATCAGATGTAAATGCCCCCCTTTTTTTGTTACATGTGCTCATAAATACACCAACATATGGAGCATACAATTTGCATAAGCACATAAACTGCAGGATGGCTTTTGTTTTACATTCTCTCAAACTGATCTTGTGCTTCGGCTTACCTGCAGGGAGTGAGGCCAGTATCCAGCAGTGCAAGGAAGAACACCGAGGGTCCACACAGCATGATTTGCGTAGGTTTCCGGCGTTGGAGTAAACAGCGATGGCTGATCTATCGCATAATGAAAGCCGACGAGGTTTGCGACGGGTGAAGCGAGACGTAGCGGTGTGAGGAGTTGAACAAACAAGCCGAGCGGAGCCAGGCCGAGGCGAAGGCCTCGGCTGTAACATTCCAAAAACGCCTGTGGTTTGAAATGAAACACAATTAGGACAATGAAGTGACGATCTTGCTGGCTGTGCAAGCTTCAGCCATTGTGATTATAAGTAAAACAACAAACAGGTTTAATATCCTTGTTGTTAAGACAATACACAGAACGACATGGCTGATTTTGGTATACTGTATATAAAGAAACAATGCTTAGTAAGGAAGGTTTTTCAATTTTACGACGTAATGAAATGGCATAAGTAAAGTAGTTGTGACATAGTCCAAAGTCAGTGACAGGCTCTTGCTTGGTTTCATCCACACAAAATGATGTCCAATTACAAGCAGCCATCCTGGTGATGTTAATGGGAGTGGGCGCAATGTGGAGCACACAACCGTATGCAAAAGACACTCTCATCACCTTGTACAAGTTAAAAACACTCCTTTAACTAAAAGTAGCGATTGGATCTTTACAAGGACAAAGTCTGAAATTCCTTTCTCGAAGGTCACAGGATCACTCGGCTTTGGTCAATGTGGTCTCTGTCCAATGGAGATGTGGTGAGGGGATTGCCTAATGTTAATGACAGTTGAAATGTTGCTTCATCTAAAGGACTGATGTTTGTCTATCCTCGATGTAAAGAGTTACCATCCACAATGAAACATTGCACAAAAAAAATAGAACGACTCAGCAACAGCCTTTAGAATGTTTACATCATACACTACTTTATAAAAAAAAAAAGTATTGCGATGGTCAGCAAATATGCAAGGATATCAATTCACAATCTTTCATTTGATTTTATTAATGGCACTTTGCATTAAATGGTTAGACATCAAAGAGTCGCAATAATGAGCCAATCAGACTCAGTGGTGTAATGGTTATCGTATCCGCTCTGCATCAAGGAAGTCGGTGGTTCAAACACCGGCCGAGTCATTCCAAAGACTTAAAGATGGTACATGCTGCTTCCTTGCTTGACGCTCAGCATTTAAAAGGTTCGAGGACAGACAAACAACGTTGGAAAGGCAAAGGCAAACTACCCAGTATAACCCTTGCCAAGAAACTGCTTCAGCAGCACCAACACTTTGCAGATAGTCATACAGTACTCAAATCAAATAACGAGCCATTTCAATGCTCCAGATCAAGTGCAGGGGAGAAAATTTTGGGGGTGAAGAAGAAAGTTGGTGTAGGGCAGTCAACGCCTGCACGAGAGATTTGCAGGTTGAGGAGGGGAAGGACAGAAGGAGGTTGGGGGTAGGGGGAGATAGTTGGAGTTGGGGGGGGGGGGGAGAGAGAAGTTGGAGATTGCAAGGGGGGAAAGAGAGTTGGGGGTTGCGAGGGGGGAGAGAGAGTTGGAGGTTGCGAGGGGACGAAAGAGTTGGAGGTTGGGGGGGGGGAGTTGGACGTTGGGTGGGGGGAGAAAGAGTTGGATTTGGGGGGGGGGAGAAAAAGTTGGAGATTGGGGGGGAGAGAAAGATTTGGAGGTTGGGGGAGAGAAAGATTTGGAGATTGGGGAGAGAAAGATTTGGAGGTTGGGGGGAGAGAAAGATTTGGAGGTTGGGGGAGAGAAAGATTTGGAGGTTGGGGGAGAGAAAGATTTGGAGGTTGGGGGGGAGAAAGAGTTGGAGGTTGGAGGGGGGGTAAAGAGTTGGAGGTTGGGGGGGGGGTAAGAGTTGGAGGTTGGGGGGGGGTAAAGAGTTGGAGGTTGGGGGGGGTAAAGAGTTGGAGGTTGGGGGGGGGAGAAAGAGTTGGACGTTGGGTGGGGGTGGGAGGAGAAGAGTTGGAGGTTGGAGGGGTGAGAGAGTTGGAGGTTGGAGGGGGTGAGAGAGTTGGAGGTTGGAGGGGGGTGAGAGAGTTGGAGGTTGGGGTGGGGGGTTGAGAGAGTTGGAGGTTGGGGGGGTGAGAGAGTTGGAGGTTGGGGGGGTTGAGAGAGAGTTGGAAGTTGGGGGGGGGAGAAAGAGTTGGAGGTTGGGGTGGGGAGAAAGAGTTGGAGGTTGGGGGGGAAAGTTGGACGTTGGGGGGGGAGAAGGAGTTGGACGTTGGGTAAGGGTGAGAGAGTTGGAGGTTGGGGGGGGTGAGAGAGTTGGAGGTTGGGGTGGGGGGTGAGAGAGTTGAGGTTGGGGGCGGGGGGATCGTCAACGCCTGCATGACAAACTCTCTATTGTGGCGACATTGCACGATGCTAACTTTAAGAGCAAACATGCTCGTGCTCGCTCAATTGACGTGATGGTGCAAATGAAGGAAGTCGAAGACGACTCTATCATTATGCTAATTGGTTTGTTTAAACTGGGTCATGGGCGTCTGCCTTCTGGGGAGGGTAACCTTTACGATTATGTAATTGCATTACCACCTGCTCTTTGTGTGAACTCAGAAGATGACGCCATTAGCCTTGTGTATGCCGGACTTGAAGAACCGTCCAATCATACAAATTCAGAGTGGTTGGCTTTATGTGCAATTTTAACCACAATGAATAACATGGTTGATCTTCTCAACAGTAAGACCATTGACCGCCTTCCGAGTGACACTTTCATTGTCAAAAGTGTCAATTCTTTGGCCGATAAAAACCTATCTACCCTTTATTCACCTGAGTTTCTTAACTCAATAAATCTTTAATGTGTGCCACTGCACGAGATGTCCCTAAAGGTCAACGTTCCCATCATGCTGTTGCAAAATCTCGATCTTGGCAATGGCCACTCGAACGGAACACGTTACATCTTAACCAAGGAAACTGATCGTCTTCTTGAAACGCGGATGCTCAGTGGTGAGCGTGGCAGGCCTATTCTCCTTATTCCTAGAATTCTTCTTTCTCCATCTGACACAGATCTTCCTTTCCAACACCGCCGACGACAGTTTCCGGTCAGGCTGGCCTTTGCGATGACAATCAACAAAAGCCAATGTCAGAACCTGCAGCGGTGTGGAGTCCTGCTTCCAACCAGTGTATTTACACACAGACAGCTGTACGTTGCAGCAAGTGGAGTCAGAGACCCACTCAATCTGCACATCTTTGCCAAGCAGAATGAATTCCGGATAAGGAGAGGGACTGGACATGCTGCAGGCCAACTAACCCACAATGTTGTTTCTATTGATATCGTACAAGTCCAGGAGTAGATCCAGAGTGAAATTTGGGGGGTTATTAGCTCCCAAGAAAATGTTTCAATGTTAAAACATAAAATGGACTAATTCAGCTCAGTAAACAAAACCTATTGTAGTTCATGACAACAAACACAGACATACTTAAAAATTTAATTACCAGGGGCCCACATCCCCCTTTCTTTTTCCCTCAATCCATCACAGAAATAAACGTGGCCCCCATTCCCTCTGCCCTCCCCTCGATCTGCCACTTAAATAAAACGTGCCCCCCATCCCTCCTTTGATTGTGGATCGAAGGGGAAGCTTCAATCTGCCACTGAAATAAAACGTTTTCTTGTTGTTTTTTTTACTGATTATCATGATTTTTCACCATCACAAAGCATAATGATGTCTTTGGAAACAAATGTGATGCCCCTGGAACACTAATTTGCACCGTTTGTTTGAGTGAAATGTATAAAACATTATTTTTTTTCCTCATTGTCACTTTCATTTTGCACTTTATCATTTATTTTCACTTCAACAACTGATCTCTGGTAACATAAAAAAAAATTCATAACATTATTTTTGGCAATGAGTGTGCAGACTGCGGATGACTGAAATTAACTCTGGGTTGTTAGCAGTAAACATAAACTTCCGGGAGCATGCGAGGCAGTGCATCATTGCCCATACACCACCCAAATAAAGGGAGGGTTTTCGTTCCGCGGGTCCCTGATAGTCACTTGGCTGCCAGGCTGCAAACCCCATGGCACGTTTTCATCGGCACGTTAGGGAAAGGCTCTGAGCATCGGTTCTGCCAAAGCAGTTTCTTAGCTCGGATTCCAATCCTGGACGGGTCGCCACTCCGACAGAGGAAGTCACGACAGGAATTTGGAATTTGCTCAAGATGCTGGCAATAGCTCACCGACACTTCACAAGGAACACAGTGGAATCTTCAATGTCCACCACCTAATGCCGGCAGTCAGGACGCCCAGTTTAACGGCCATTCAAGGAGTGGCACACATTGATGCTTCGTCCTGCCTGCGAAACACTGGGATGACAGTTTAGTACTGGGTTGATATTTGAACCCAGGCGAGACAACTCAAAGGCCAGTGTGCATACCTATTGGCTATCCTGTCAGCCCATCTGGAACAAGGCCTAATGAAAACATGCGATTGTAGGTAATTGTTACGTGTGGATGATCAGACGTCGTGCCTCAAATTTCTGCATTTTGCCGATGATCAGACGTACAAAAATGCTTCACGCAGCGTGCTCCGTTTCCGTGCTGCAAATCATGTGGAACTAGAAGGGCACTCGGTAGAACACATACCTCCGCCACATAATGCCTGATCCACAAGTACATATTGGACCCAATACATTTTTGAAATATCGTGCTATATATCGTGCTATATATCGTTTTTAGCCTTATCTCTCATTGGTGAAGAATCACTTTAAAAATTCCAGTAGTCGGATCCGGAACCGAATCTTCACCAAAATCTAATCAGTTCGTCCGTGTCACACACCGAACCTGCCTACCAAATTTCATCCGGATCCGTCAACAACTTTTTGAGATATCCTGCACACAGACAAATAGACAGCCAGACAGACAGAGAGGGATTAAAACATAACCTCCTTCAACTTCGGTGGTGGAGGTAATAACTTTAATGGAGCAGATAAAGAGGTATAACCAGATGGCAAAGAGATGATTGAAGAATGAATTCTGATTATTGTTATTATTATTTTGTGTGCAGCCAGTGGCTTCTAGTTGCATCATTTTCTGGGGGAACGGCTGTGCTGCTGATGCAGTGCCCTCTGTCACCAATACACTGGTACTTATTTTGTCGACCTCAGAAGGATGACAGGCTGAGTCGACCCCACCTGGTGTTAACGGCCGACAGGGCCTCAAACTCAGGACCCTAAGATCCTAAGCCAGCCACCTTAACCATTAAACCAACACCAGCCTTCTGGAAGAATGAATGAAAACAGTAGATTATATGTCTCAGTGCATTTATTTTGCTCCCGTTTTCCACCATTTATGAAAGTGACAAATTGTGAGGTTGGTCAGGAAACGTTTTTTTAATTTGCCCACACGAATGTTGTGCCAGTACCTTGTCGGCTGAGAGCCTTGGGTCATCACCGAGTAGGTAGTTTGGGGGTATAACCAGTACGATGCCACCCCGTCCACGCTCAATCATGGCTGGTAACACCAGTTCAATCAGAGGCTCAGACCCCAACAACCACCACGTGTCTCGCCACATGGAAGCCGTCATCTCCTGCACCCGATAAGTCATTGGCTGCATAGGCTTGTGCGGAGGAAGCAGCCAGACAAACACCCCAATGTCCATCTCGTCTTTGAGGTGAAGGAAAGAAAGCATAGTTGATAAAGTTTGGTTCGGATTGTTCATCATCTACAAAAGCAGATTTTGGCAATGTCAGAATGATAAATATTCAACAGGAGTGAAGTTCATGGTGTGCCATCGCATATCCCCACGCTTGCCACCGAAAGAAAGCAAAGTTGAAAGATGGCAAAAGGTTCCATCAGGAATGACCCAATATATAATTTTGAGTTAAAAAAAAAATTTCCTCCATTTTGACCCCTGCAACTCCAAGTCCCCACCCCCTGGGGCATGAACCAGGGGTCAAATCCCCCAAAAAATTGTTGCATATTTCACGTGTCCCCCCAATGTTTACTGCATACACAAAGTTTCATTTAAAAATGTGCCCGTAATTGTATTTTTGATCCCACCCCAGGGGCCGGGCCAAAGATGATACTGTTCTTGCACCTTCATGCCATGTGATGATCAGAACTACCAAGTTTGGTGAATTTCTGCACAACCGTTTAGGAGGAGATAGTGTGACAGACGGACAGGCAGACAGACAGACAGACGGAGCCGATTACAATAACCTCCCCCACCCCCTGTCCTTTTTCAAAAAGTGTGGGTATAATTACAAGTTAATACTTACCAAAATTGTGTGAAATTGCACACCGGTCTACACATCCTGAGCCCCCACTGGTCACCACAACCAGGGTCTTAACCTTCGACGATTGTTCAATCATGTCAGCCACCAACTCCAGATGCTGTCGATCTTTACCAATCAATGCCACGGAAAATCCTCGTAAAGCAAGTTCACAGGCATATGCCTGGCCCAGGTCCCCATCATGAATACCTGCCCCGTACAAACACAAATTATATAAACACCTTATACATAAAGACAGGAATGGCACCCCTTCATGGACATCGATTGCATCGTCATGTTCACGGTGTAGACAGTCCCTATTGTGCATGTTGCAAGCTAGATTCGATTCAGGATTAGACTAACAAAGTCAAGATATCACAATGCACTCTTCACAGTCTGCTTTTGGTCTTCAGAAATTTTTAGAAAAACTAAATATTGAAACATTCTCTTGTACACTTTAGGGCTTGGTGCCTACATTGTCGGCCGTGAGAAGGCAACGTGATAGAACAGAAGGGAAAAGGGGATAGTATGGTTCTACTGACTTGACATACCGCAAACCACGGCCCATTCTCCATATTGCGATGGAAGATGATGTGGCTTAAGGAGTGTCACCAGGTTTCGAGTTAGACCAAATGCACATCGAAGTAACCACAAAGCCTGAGGCACACAGCATTGGTATATTGAACACGAGTTTAGTTCACTCATCATGATGTGTGTGTGTGTGTGTGTGTGTGTGTGTGTGTGTGTGTGTGTGTGTGTGTGTGTGTGTGTACCACATTTTACCCTTTGTAATCTTGTACATTAAATTATATACTATAGACACTCCCCTTTCATCACCATACATCCCGATGCAAAGGCCGGCATACTCTGAGATACAGCACCGCCTGTTGGCAATGGTCAGGAGGACAATTTCAAAGCAATACGTGACTTTAAAAATGACATATGGATTGGAATAAGACCTTTTGCACACGCGCTGTGTGTGTGTTTTCAGTGACTTGGTTCTGCGTGCCGGACACTTTTAACTTGCCGTTACTGGCGCAAAATCTGTGATTCAAATAATCACAAAAACACACAAATTGTTGTCTGTCTGTCTGTCTATTTTTGACCACGATACACTCCGTCGTTACTTATCCAATATCAACCAAACTTGACAGGAGGACTAAGGGTCCCTATTGTCAGGTCAGGTCAGACGAGATCTGTGACTTGCTACAGGTACCATGTAAACCTGCATGAACCTGTTCCATGGTCGGGTTGTCGGCGACTAAACCGTCTACCCCGCCAGGTTTCTTGGTGAGGAGGGTGTTTGGATATGGACACCCAGCAGGATGAAGAACAAAACCTGTCAAAGGGCAGAGGAGCTCCTTGTGAGCCAACGGCCATCCATATCCAGTGCCCAACTGTGTCTGTGGGCATCCTCCTGCAGTTGGGTTACTTCTTATTCGGAGTGGTGGCAAGATTTGCACTTGGCACCATAAAAAACCTTCATTCCACAAAACATTCCAGAAGCATTAAAAAAAATCTGAAACCCACTCCGTGGAGTACCTCCTGTGCAGCTTCGCATCGCAGGGAAGCTCATCGGATGACGGGATTGGGGCAAAGCTTTCAGGACCACCAATCTTTGATGATAGGAGGGAAACCACGGGGAAACATTCCCGGTCAGATTGCGAGAGAGTGTGTCGGGGTGATGCTGAGGTGTCGTCCACCAAACAGCGGAATCCAAGGGTTAACCTGAGGCAGTCCCTTCGGGTGGTGCCTGGAATGTCCCATCTTGAAAGAGGATGATCAAGCGGTCTCTGTCATCATCTGACCTCAAGCGTTGGACATCGGTATTGCAGCACTCTCTGAGGTTCGGAGACCGGATTGTGGCGAGATCATGGCAGGTGATTACACCTACTATTGGTCTGGTTGCTCCGATGGTTACCATGCCCAAAGGATGTTGTTAGCTGTGTCCAATAAGCTGACTCCAATGATAATTGAGGAACACTGGTCAACGAGCGTATTATGAGAAGAAGGATTCGTCACTCCTTAGGTGTATTTCCCTGGTCTCTGAATATGCTCCGACTGAGGAGAGTGATCTTACCGTGAGGGACACATTCAATGCCACGCTCGAGTCTGTGGTTGATCAGTGTCCCAGGCGAGATACATTTCTAGTCTTGGGGGATTTCAATGCATCGACTGGAACTCATAGGGATGGTTATGAGACGCGTGTTGGTCCCATGGTCAGGAACTATGAACCAGAATAGCATTAAGTTCCTTGACTTTGCAAGAAGTCATAGAATGAGGGTGGCTGGTTCATGGCTTCAGTGCCCACAAGCTCATCGCTGGACTTGGTATTCAATGCTGGCGGTGTGGCAAAGGAGATTGACCACGTCCTCGTTGATGGTCGCTGGAGGATGATCCAGAACTGCAGGGTCTACCGGAGTGTTCAGTTCCTAAATACTGACCACCGGCTTGTTGTAGCAACTCTTAAGTTGCACTTTAAATCCAGGAGAATGGTACCATCCCAGCCTAGGCTGGATGTTGGCAAGCTCAAGGATAAGAGGGAGCTGAGGAGTTTACCAGTTGTTACTGGAGATCGTCAAGGGTGTTTACCAGCCCCTAACTTTTCAGCACTTGCATGGACTGGATTATGGGGAAGATGTCGGAGAGATGCAGTCATCTTTGCAGAGACTCTGGATATCCTTTTAGGGCCCTCAAGGTGCTGAATGAGAAGTCGGAGCCACTGGGATTACAGGTTTCCTGGGTCAAAACTAAGATCCAGGCTTTCAATGACATCTTGGATGCTGCTATCCTGCCTGAACCTATTTGTGGCAAGGATGTTGAGGTCACGAGAGATTCACTTACCTGGCAGTGATTTCATGCCTCTGCTGGCTGAGCTACAGGTCAGCAGACGTCTGGGTCGGGCCTGGGAGATCATGGATTCACTGGATCATGGGTGTGGCGCTGCCGGTACCTGTGCAGGGAGGACGAAAGTCCAAGTCTTCAGGTCCTTGGTGTTTCCATTCTTGCTCTGTGGATGTGAGACTTGGACTCTGACCAGGGATCTGAGACGGAGACTGAACTCCTTTGGTACCAGGTCTCTTCGGAGAATCCTTGGCTGTCGCTGTTCTGGAATTTGTGTCCACCGAGCAGCTGCTGAGAGATACTAAATTGAGGTTTGCTACCTCCATAGTCCGTGGACGTCAGCTGCGGCTGCATGGACATCTGGCTCTTTTCCTGATGCTGATCCTGCTCACCAGATTCCTCAGCGAGGGAGCCTCGTGAGTGGAGGAGGCCAATTGGCCAACCACGTTCCTCGTGGTTGCAGCAGATTGATCAACATCTCAAGGACATGGGGATGGGCTGGCATCTGCCTGGGGATGGCCAGACGGAGGCCCTTGGAGTGACGGCGGAAGTGGACGCAGTGATGCGCTGCTCCGGCGTATGCTCCCATACCTGACCTGACCTGACATGAGAATGCCTCCTTCACAGTGAGATAATTTGCCTCAGTCGGAGCATACACAGAGACCAGGGCAATGACACACAAGCAGTGACGAATCCTCAGTCCCATAATACGCTCGTTGACCAGTTACCTCAATTATCATGGGAGCCCCTCTTCCAGTCAGTTGGGATGATGCCTTGTACAGGCAGAGCACAGAACTGCATGCAATGACACGAGTGCAGAATTTCACCAGCCTTGAGAAGTTCAGCATGATTCCACAGATCCCTGGAGCTTTACACATTTCAACCGGTTCACCGCAGTCTGTGTTTCACAAACGAAGGTGGACCGCAGTTGATTGGAGGGTCAGCAATAGGGTTAGTAACACCCCTGACATCCAACTCAACAGATGGTGCATCAGCCTGGTACAGCCACTCAAAGTAACCGGCCCAGCGGGCCTTCACTTCAACTTTCTATCAAGAGCCCACCACCCTCTGCTCTAACTGCAGTACACGAGGGACGGACTTGAGGAACACATTGCGTGAATTCCCTGTAAGCAGAACGAGAATCACTTGACCACAGTTGATGCTCTACCCCCTCACAGATTCCTTGCACATAGACCTCCTTGTCCAACCTTAGTGCACGTAGTTTTCGCCTCAGCTACGTGAACAGCTCAGCTCTGCCATTCAGCCTGGCCCTGCGACTCTGGTCAATGTATCCAGTGTCCTTGAGAACAAAATTCTTCTTCGTCCTACGGTGAGTTCCAAGACATCCACCGGCAACATTAAGGACGGTGGTCTTGAAGGCACTCCAAACTCTTCAGGTCCCCCAAAGCACCCAGACCCCCAAATCTATACTCAGCCTGTTCGCAAACTCCTCAGCTACCCTCTCATCTTGAGCTTGCCAACATCCAGCCAAGCTTGGATGAACCATTCTCCTGGATTTAAGCTGCAACTTCAGAGTTGCTCCACAAGCCTGTGGTCAGTATTGAGGAACTGAGCACTCCGGTAGACCTGCAGTCTGGATCATCCTCCAGCAACCATCAACAAGCACATGTGAATCTCCTTTGCCACACCACAGGTTGTTATACCAAGTCCAGCAATGAGCCTGTGGGTGCTGAACCATGAACCAGCCACCCTAAGTCCATGACTTCTTGCAAAGTCAAGGAAATTTGCTTTCTGGTTCACAGTTCCAGACCCATGGGGACCAACACATTTTCATAACCATCCCAATCAGTTCCAATTGATGCATTGAAATCCCCAAGACTGGAAAGTATCTCCTGGGGCACTGATCAACCACAGACTCGAGCGGGGCATAGAATGCGTCCTCACAGTGAATCACTCGCCTCATTCGGAGTATAAACAGAGACCAGGGAAATGACACCCAAGGACTAATGAATCCTTATTCTCATAATACACTCTTGACCGGTTTACCTCAATTATCATTGGAGTCAGCTTATTGGACACAGCTACAACAACTCCTTGGGCATGGTAACCATCAGAGCGGCGACCAGACCAATAGTAGGTGTAACCACTGCCATGATCTTTCCGCAATCCGGTGTCCGAACCTCAGAGTGCTGCAATACTGATGCCAAACGCTTGAGCTCAGATGAAAACAGAGACAGGTGATATCCTCTCTTTAGGATAGGACATTCCAGACACCACCCGAAGGACGCCTCAGGTTAACACAAGGAGACGCCGTCTGGTGGATGACACCTCAGCACCACTTCGACACACACTAACGCAATCTGACCCGGGAAGGTTACCCCGTGGTTTCCCTCCTATTATTAAAGATTGGGGGTCCAAAAGCTTGCCCCAATCCCATCATCCGGTGAGCTGCCCTGCGAAGGGAAGCTGCACAAGAGGTATTCCCACAAGGTGGGTTTTCAGAAAATTTCTTGCTTTTGGAATGTTTTGCAGAATGAAGGGTTTTTCGGTGGCCGGAGTGCAAATCCTGCCACCAACCTCCTAATAAAAAGTAACCCAACTGAGGAGGACGTCCCAGACACAGTTGGGCACGAGATATGGATGGCCTTGCTCACAAGGAGCTCTCCGCCCTTTGACAGGTTTTGTTTTAATCCTGCTGGGTGTCCATATCATACACCCTCCTCACTAGGAAACTTGGTGGGTATAGGGTTTAGTCGCAGACAACCCGACCATGAAACAGGTTAGTACGGTTTACATGGTACCTGCAGCAAGTCACAGATCTAATCTGACCTGACCTGACCTGGCAATAGCATCCTTTATGACAGCATCTGACATTCCATCTTGGTAATTAGCACTGTGAGATAGCTCTTCCGTGTGCCGCAGACAGTACGTGCATTATGGGAGTGACATCACGATGTTCATCTCAGGTCGAGAACGACATAAATTATAATCATTACGCCGACCGCAACCACTGATGACTCCAGATGTTGTTTGTAAAGCGGGAGATAATGTTCCGTGTAGCAGCGGAACTTGGGCTGTTATAGGATGTGGTCCTTCTTTTTCACCACTCATGGTTTGGAGTCGCACAGTATCTGATTTTCAAACACCACCCCACACACCACACACACACACACACAACACACACACACACACACACTTCTCCTTTTAGCAATCGAAGCAAATAAGTATAATATTTTGTGGCACTGGAACCAACAATTATCTATATATTACTATCTCTCTCATCTGAGTTGTATATGTATGTTCCCGAAATACAGCCAAAACGGTACACAATAGCGCAAAAAAATTTCGGTCCACCTTACCATTATCCTGCGGTGTGCAGTATCAAGTTTCGTTCAAATCGGACGATGAAAAAAATTATTAACAAGCTCAAATGAGCTAAGATCCTCGTTCTCTTAATGATGACGTCATAAAAACGAATATGACGTCATTGTGATGTATCAGGTTTGCGATAAATTATCTGTGCTAATGCCCGGCTTGATTCCCGCAACAAAATTAAAACAGCTTGCCTAATTTCGGAGGTAATGGTATAGTGATTTCCATTAGCGGGATATTTGACATCAAACTGTTTTTCTAGGAGGAATTTCAAAATCGGAGAATGGTTACTGTCTGCGCAGGGTATTTTTACATATATATGCCAAGTTTCAGGAAGTTTTGATGAAAACTGTAGGCTGTGAAACAAAAAAGTCCACAAGAAGAAGATGAAGAACAACAACGTGAGTAAGACTTAGAGATCCTCCACGAGGATCTAAAAAATCAATTCCGATTCAGTCAAGTACTCTTTGGAGAATTTGATCAATGCAAACAACCTCAGCGGTATAGTTCGCTGGAGCTATCTCTTTTGTTTTTCTTAAAATGATTTTTTTCATCAATCGCTGTCACAAGGGAACCCAACTGCACTCCTTGGATTTTTCACGGGTCGTCTAGTTCCATATAAAAGTCCTCACAAGCTCCCATAAGTCCTACCTCTCCCCAACATGATTAATAGTAAATATCATCATTTCAAACTTTCCCTGAACATTCACAAGCCCCAGATACGTCCTTCCACGAGTGTTCAAAAGCACTGAAACCAGATACAGCGTGGCGTCCTCTCAGGGACATCTACCCGATACATCCAGCTCCCACATTATAAATATAACTGGCACAAGTTGTGTGCGTATTCACGTCGAGAAGATGTCCTTTGCCAAAGAGTTAGTTACCGTTACTTGGTAATGACGTACGGCATCGTCTCTCAAGTACTTTCAGCTTTTTTATTGAGCTTTGTGAGCCATTTGAGGTAACGATCCTTATTTGGCACACGATATACTTTTGGTTCCCCAACGCCGCCGTTGCTAGGGGTTTCCGCGCATGCGCACGAGCATTCTGGGGCGGATGACGTCATTTGGAAGAAGGAAAGGGAAAGAAGTTAGAAGGAAACAAACAAACTCTCAACTTTGAGGTCGTTCATTGCTCTCGTCGACACCAAACAATCACTTTATTAACAGTGTTTGGAGGGGAGAAAAGTCCAATTTGATACGCGAGAACGTGCTCTAAGAGAGCTCGGCGTGTTGTTGTTGTTCTTCTTCTTCTTCTTCTTCTTGTGAAGACAAAACCTTTAGGACGCGGCTCTTTTACATACAGGATCCAGATCTCCTTAAATACTAAACACTGTACACATCCTCACATTGAGGGTGCCTTTTGAGAGCGTCTATCATGAACTTTTAAATATATTCGGACATTTGCTTTAAAGTTTCGAAAAGTTCACGTTACTATTAAAGATTATTCCATTTAATGTGTTTAAATTTCGTAAATACACTATTTTCTCGTCATGAACGACGATCGTCCATGACGGTCTCGCTATTGGCTCGATCAAGGCACGTGACGGAATATCGGAAGTTGTTTTTTTTAGCAGCGTCTCGCGCTATGAGAACAGTGTCTTCTCTTCTTCTTGTTCTTGTTCTTGTTCTTCTCTTCTTCTTCTTCTTCTTGTTGTTCAGACAAAACCTTAATCTCAAGACTTGGCTCTTGTATGTACAAGATCCGGATCTCCTAAATACTAAGCACATGTACACATCCTCACATAGACGGTGCCTTTTGAGAGCGTCTATCATGAACTTTTAAATATATTCGGACATTTGCTTTAAAGTTTCGAAAAGTTCACGTTACTATTTAAAGATTATTCCATTTATCGTATTGTAATTTCAAATACATATTTATTTCGTAAATACACGATATATCGTAAATACGTAAATACATTATGACGGGTTTCGCTATTGGCTTAATCAAGGCACGTGACGAAATATCGGAAGTTGTTGTTGTTGTTTTTTTTTTAGCCGACAAAACCTTTAGGACGCTGCTCTTGGACACATTTTCCTTGTTCACTTCGATTACGACGACTCCGAACGACGTGTATCAACCATTATTCACAGGCAATTACCGTACATCATTTTATTGGAACGGACGACGTTCCCGACTTGAAAAGAAAACGACGAATCGTACAATTAGCACCGTGAGTCACACAAGACAGCCGGCTTTAAAAAAAACATCTCCGTTATGACAGCATGCTCTACGATACAGCGCCCCCTCTTGGCGAAGTCTAAGAATCAAATGTACATCTCGGAACCAAGAAATCCCTCGAAACTTCGGTCTACGTCGGTGGCCAACCTGCTTGGCTGCGTAGAAAGTTCCGAGAAGAACCAGTGGTTCGGAGTGCATGAGGTAACTCCGGGATATCCCCTTCTGTAGCAGATTAAATGAGTCCACGACTGCCATGGCGGGCGGGGTTAGGCCGCGAGGTCAGAAGGGGTGGGCACCGAGCCGAGTGTCTTCGGTCAACGAACCCGAGAAACTTCTAAATATTACCACAGCACATGAGGATGAGGTCAGCGGGAAGGGCGAATTTACCCCGACAAAGGCTGCCAGGTCTTCTTCCTAATACTTCGCAAGATCCTGCGCAGCTAGATTTCACTTTACCGGAGACGTTATTTGAATTAAAAATTGTACCGATCATTGTTTGTTGTTTTTCACAACAACAACCTACGGAAAGTCGCCTTCACAACGTCAGTGCGTCATCGCGTCATCACGTCACACGTCGCACGTCATCACGCACGCCCTTCATCATTCAGCCTCAAAACAGCGAGCGGCCTCTTACGTTGCATCACTATTAAGTACAGTGCCGTTCAGTGCAAATAAAAATGGGACACGAATGCCATCATGAACGAAAAGTAAGATTATACAGTGTTCTAATTTTAAATTACATTACGGATTTCCAATGTACAATCTCCACTATACCTCTTCATATTACCTCAAATCCTTTTCCATGATGTCCAACCCAAGTGTACAAAAATAAATCGATTCAACAGAAAGTTGTGGGGATGGTGCGTACTTAGGGATGAGTGGTGGGTGAGGATGGCCTCGACTACAAGTACCCAAACTCACCTTTAAACGGTCTATCTTGGGTTTAAATGTCGACCCAGCTACAAACATGTAGAGAATCGAGTTATGGACTTCTACTCACTACTAGAGGTTGACTAGTTCGTCCAGTCTGAGAGGTCGCACTAGCTGGTAAGCGTGAATGTGGGTGAATGCTATCACACGTTCAATAAGAAGCTAGAAATGATGTATCGTTACCGATTTGGAAACCTTGTGCACACAAACAGCCAGAGTCCCCGTAGCTTAGTTATTTCGATAAGTATGTGTTTATAGTTAGAATCCCTCCTTCTGTCTAATGGGAATTTCGTGTGTACGCTCCGAGTTATTTTTGAGTTAGGTTTTTATTACATCTACAACAACAACAACAACAACAGCGACACCACCCGCACTCGACCCAGTCGCCATTGCCCACATGTTTTTGGCTGAGGCAGTGGGCGGAGCCTCCGTCGCTTCGGATCGAGGCTCCGCTCCATGGACCGTTTCCTCCAGCCAATGAGTGAAGGGCGAGCACCACACGTGCACCCCAGCCAATCGGGAGGCTGACCACGAGTCGTCCGACAACCCCTCGTCCAATCAGGAGGCCAGTGGCGAGGAAAGAAACCCCTCCCACCTCAAGAGAGAGGAGACGAGAGGACGACAGACAGGAGTCTTGGTGGTGATTGCGGCACGGTCTGCAGTCTTGGTGGCGATTGGCTTCATCTGCAGTCTTGGTGGCGATTGGCTTTGTCTGCAATTTTGGTGGTGATTGGCTTTGTCTGCGGCCCTTTGCGGTGGCTTCTCGTGGTAGTGGTGGCCGAGCTGCCAGGGACGTGGACTTCGGGTCCTGGGTTTGAGTCCCACCGTGGTGGTTTGGAGTCGGTGTGACCGCATGAGCCGGGAAGGTACCCCGGCCCGGCTCTACCGAATAAAGACCCACGGGGTCCAGTTTCTTGTGTGTGTGTGTGTGCCCCGTCTGTAAGTAGAATCATTAAGTGCCTTGTTCATTGTACATTACATTTCTTTATTCGTGATAACTCTGCCCTTTGTGTGCTTCCCCTCCCCGATTATTATTGTTATAAATAAACCCGTTAAATGTACCAGCTCGTTTTCTGTGCTTTCTCCCATTGGCCTAGCATGGTGCGTATTGAGAATTAGTAAGGCCGTTCGGGCCGGTAAGTTGTCATTTGGACCGACGGACCTTGGTAATCCCCGCTCGGTTTTCACCTGGATCGGGCTCGGTAAACGGTCCATTCCACCCGAGGGTGTGGTTTTCCCCGGTAGTTGGACGACGTGGGTATTTAGGTATATTGAAATTAGGCAATTAACCCTTAAATTAATTAAATTAATCAAAATATTGGCGTCCACGGTCCGCTAAGGGACCCGTGAACTCTCGGACTGATCCGAGTCACGACCTAAATTCCGGGTGTTCGGTGGGAGACGACTCTACTGCTCCACCTAGTGGTCGTTTATCACCGCCAGACTCCGGCCCACAACAGTGTAACGAGTGGACCAATTCGGCATTGTGTCCAGGAAATAATATGATCCCACGACAAACTGTCATCTTGGTGTTTCACATTCACGGCCATGCATCGATGGACGGAGGTTAAGCCAGAGGACCCATATAATATACCATTACTGGGCATTGGTGGACACTAAAGAACCCAATCATCCCACAGTACGTTTTGTGAAGAGCGGGTAAGTTAACACTGGGACCTTGAATAAATTCCAAATTCCTGGCCAGTCGGTTCGTGAAAGGCATGGGCCAAAGGACGTTCCGTGGTCAACCGCACAAGAAGCTGGGAATAGTAGATTTTGAGGAAATCATTTTATTCACGCAACCTCTTTCCTGAAAGTAGCGGCACAGGAAAAACAAAAAAATAAAATAACTTCATTCCAGAACTGAATCTTCAGCACCCTTAAGTCCTTATCAAATAAGTTGTAGACTGAAAAGTATTTGCAACTTCATCAACGCCCCCACAATAAGTACTCGCACGTGCAACCTCCGGAAGCCTTCTGCAGTGCCCAAACACACATGGCTTCCTTGGATCGTGTTCAATGAAAATCTTACATCAACATTTGTAACAGTTCTGCTGTAGTCAATGGAATTATTTACTAGTACAGCAACATATTGTAGAAGTTTCTAGACAGGGTATTTCAGGTGGTTGTTTTTTTTTGTTTGTTTGTTTTTTAGACAACAGAAATCACAACTTCTTTTGCATGCCAGCAAATAACATGGTGCAGGTGATCGACAGTAATGGCTAAACCAGTATATAGCTGTTGTTTATGTTCCCAGTGTCTCATTCTCAGGTCTCTTTCCACAAATCGCTCGTTTCTGTTGGAAAGGCTGACTCAGATGTCTGGTAATATTATTCTCCAATCAAGGGTCAGGATACACCCTAGTCTTCTGATATGAGGAGAGTGCTCAACACATGCAATTGTGCCGAAAAATTATCCAAACGTCCCAGTTAACTTGGCACGAGCATCGGAGCAACTGTCGGATGTACTGTAGACGATACAGAGGTCATATGTGCATAAAGGCCGATGGTCAGTTCAATGGACGCTAAACATGTACTGTATTGAGAAACTGATGTAATCAAATAAGAACTAAAAACGTTATTTGGGAACTGTAAACATTTCATGACAATGTAATCAAGTGGTTTAGCAACAAGAGTTCAACGGTGAAGGTATCAGTGCATAAAAGCCATTAAAATACGAGAACTATTTTTATTTATATTTGCGTAATGACCCTTGCAGAAGGAGGGAAGAATGGAGATCGTGGAGAGACCAGATTTGGAATCGATAGATGCAACACTGACTCCAAACAGTCATATTTACACCCGTTGACACAAACCTGCTCAAGCCGTTTCCCTGCAGGTCTGCATTTGGCACCAAGGATGAAGGACTGAGAACAATTCATGAGAGTCATGGAATGTACATGGAAGACAAGACAGCGATACTCACACACATTAAAAACAAAAAGAAACGGCATTGTTGAGCAAATTATTCCGAACGAACTCGACAATCATGTTTTTAGCAAAACCTAACCCTCCGCTCGACCTTATTAGCCAAACCAAAAAATAAAAATACGTATTTTTCCCACTCTGGTGCACCGTGGGTCTACCTGACACTCACGTGAAGCTATTCCTGTTACAGTCATCGTGAGCCTTCGGCGGTTATGTCCCAGCCTGAAGTCGAGTGCTGGGCTTGTGCATGTCACATGGTCTCTTGCTTCAATTGCAACATCATCAGACTATACTATACTATACAACGGAAAGCCATACGATCCCATAAAAGCCATTAGCATTCATTACAATTCCATATATACATGCATCTCTGGCCCTTTTATGTACAATATATAGAGTTTGTACATCTCTGTTAACAAACATAGTGCCAAAATAACTTAAACTGTGGGGGACTTGACGATGAACAAAGCACATTTGCATGTGTGAGAGGCAAATAAAATTAGTGTTCATTAAACAATGCGATTAATAGTACAACACTGAGAATGAGGCCTTAAAAGTCCAATTGTTCATGCTATGTCATAGCGGGAGACGGAGTCCTCCCGGACTTGCAATCACGAATCCACGTGGCTTCGGCAAGTTGGTAAGGTAAGATAAGGTGCTCATAAAACATTGCTGCATTATTACCAATGAACATGGAACACCAAACAAAATCATAAACAAACGCTATTGGGAGTTGAGCAGCTTAAAGACCAGACATCACAAGTATATGCAGTGTGGGTTTTGTCAAAACTCCAGGCACAGTTCGAGATGCAAGGTCCACCCTGAAGTTTACTTCAATCGCTGTCCGATTCATCCACGTAAGGTGCTTGCCTGGCCCGGCCATTCTGCAGCAACTGTCCCTCCGTCTCTGAACTGCTTGGTTTAGGGGGCGGGCACAAAGCGAACACTTTAAAAGAACATATCTGGATTGGACCTCGGCCTGATGCCATGGCTTGGAACAAAAGTATAACTAAGCAGCTTTAACAGGTGCCAGTTGAACTTTCCCAGGACTCAGCTTCAGCAAAACTGAGCGGGACCCTTTTTGTTATTCCCTTACAAGGAATTTTGATGGAGTTGGAGGCCATTGGGCCTTTCAAATCCTGCACTCGTATTCCATTTTCCTTTACAAGATCTAAGAAGTGGAGCTGTCAACACACACACACAAACAAACAACCATTAAACTTAAGGGAAGAGTCACCTCCTGGGGTACTACCGCCTTTCACACCACACTCAGCAGGCCATTTCCTAAGGAGGAATTTCCTCCTCCCCATGAATGCTAACTTATAACCGTTTGTCCATGCTCTATCCTTTTAAATGCTGAATGTCAAGCAAGGAAGCAGCACATACCGTTTGTAAAGTCTTTGATATGACTCGGCCGACCTCCCAGACTCAGAGCGGACACTCTAACCAATATGCCACTGAGGCTGGTCAAATTTTTCCTATCTTCATAGTTCCTACCTTAAAATTTAACCTTCCTATCTTCCCGCTTGACATAGTTTTTTTTTAAAAAGATGATATGAGCAATCATACTTTAAATCATTCACCTTCGCTATGCTGTGCTTTTAAAAAAACATGCTGCTTACCCATTGCCATAGATGACGTCGTCGTCAGAATCATTCAGCATCGAGAACGCAGGGTTATCCTTAAGTTGCGATTCTGCACACAGAAAAACAAAAGTGCATTTCCTTTGTGGAAAAGCTCTCGATGAAGCTCGAACATCAGCTTTCACCAGGATATCAAAGGAAAGATGGAGCTCCGTTGGGATTGGTGGAAGAGTGTTGCGTTCAATGCTAAACTTCTTTGTTGACGTCTCAATGAAAATTTCCTTGTTGCTATTCTGTTATTGCCAAGGTAAGTACACAATTGTGTCACACACGCTTTTGCACTTAAATGGCGATGACAAACCATGAACTTAGGTTCAAAGTTTTTGCAAAAACAGGGTATCATTAAAAATGACAACAAAACACAAATCGGATGGTTTCTTACCAAACACAGCGTTCTTGGACGGTGAGCAGACAAAGGCGAGAGTGTAAAGGTAGAAGTTGAGAAGTCCGTATAAAGATAGAAACTCGGCTGGTATACAGAGTCAAGGAAAAAAAACCAGCTGTAATCATTTAAGCAATTATTAAAATGGTACATAAAGGCAGAGCAAAAATTATATACAAAACAAACAGAACTGAGCCAGGTTATACTGTACAGTATTACCTGTTCATTACTTGAACAATGAAATTCGTGCAACAAGGCCGTTCGTTTGTTTCCAAGACAGTAGTACGTTTCATGGGTGCTACCGATCAAACTCAAAGTCATCAAAAGTTTGTTTGCTTTGACTCAGTCATAATCGCGCATGTATAAATGTCAGCTGCAATCAATAAAATGTCTAAAATTTCAATTCTGAGGAAATTTTCTGACTTCATATTGGCTGAAGATTTATTTTTATAACAACGAAACAATTCTCCTTTCGTTTAATCGTCTGAGATGACATGTATCAGCCACACACTATAATAACCTTTACAATGCCACTTATAGGAGTGCAAGATGGAACGTTCCTCAATATCAAACATCAATTAATTGGAAAATAGTACAAAAATACGTCTGCAAGCATTTGGCGGAGAGAGAGAGAGAGAGAGAGAGAGAGAGAGAGAGAGAGAGAGAAGAGAGAGAGAGAGAGAGAGAGAGAGAGAGAGCTTATTGAACAGGTTTAAAGCACATTTGGACATTCAACATCCAGACCTCTTGACATCATCAGTGTTTCGTTAGGGAATGGCGCGGACAGATTGAGGCAGTCACGGGCTGTCGATTCACTGTTCGTCATATTATTACACATGGAGGGAGCCTCGTGAAGGAGCGACAGAGAAACCACACGACGGGAGCCGTTTAATAACAAACACACTTTCACAAGCATGCGACAGTAGAAACGAGAACAAGAGGAACCCTGAGCATTTGTGAGGCGAGCCAAACGGGACTTTTCTTCAGCAAAAAAGTTTTAGTGGTTTTCGATTGGCTGATGGTCAAGAAAAAAAAAATAGCAATCATTATATGTTTAACGATTTGAACATTGGATTATTAAGCTGTTTCATATTTGATATTTCACAAGCATTTGCTGTTGTGGTGCAAGGTTCTGGAAAGTATGTACACAGAGCCTTGTTTCATCACACTGAATGGCCATGGTAACATAACCCATACGCCGGCAAAGTAAACCATGGAGAATTTGGTCACTTTATCGCGAAGCCACTTATAAAGGAAAAATAGACAATTATTGCCTGATGACCATAGAGAAATGTGGAATAACCACCTACTTACCCCAACTCGTTAAGGCATGGTTAAACAATCAAGCTGGAACACTGATTCTGAAGACCAGGTTGAACAGTTTACGTTTTGTATCCCACCGATAAGCTGGATCTGCATCCGGACATTAACCAAAATATAATCAGCTTGTTCTTGTCACCTACACAGCTCATCCACAAAGTTTTGTCCGAATCTGTCCATAACTTTTTGAGATGTCGTGTTATCCAGTACAGTACATGGTTTTTAGCCCTATCTCTCAATGGGGAAGAATCACTTATTATTATAGTATCCAGATCTGGATCTGGATCTTCATAAAAATCTAATCAATTTGTCCTTGTGACACAATCAAACTGTCCACCAAGTTCCGTCCAAATCAGTCCATAACTTTTTGAGATATCCTGTTTACAGACAAACAGACAGACAGACAGACAGACAGACAGTGGTGAGAACATAACCTCTGCCCTCCTTCGGTGGCAGAAGGAATAAAAAGGATATCGCTTCGATAGCGTGTAGAGAGTTCTGGAATGAAGTTTTCTTCAAGAACCCTCGAACCGAACCGCAGGATCAGAATCGTCAAGCTCACATGATTAGGGAGAATACAAAGATCGGTTAGTCATCAATTCAACCACTGATCAAAAATAAAACATAACTTTCCTGATCAGAAACCAAAGCAGAGTTTCTATTTTGTCATCTTATTTTAAAAATACATTATAGTGAAGACATATTCCTTTAATGTCATGTAGAGCAGGATTGATTGAACAAAAATTGAGAAAACATCAAGTATATTTATTCACTAAAATAAATGAAGCTTATGTTAAAGCACAATGTCTGTAAGACAGAGTTGGAGTAGCAGATACCTCTCCATGGCTTGTTCGTAGATTCAGATGGTTTTCTCTCCATCAATTTATGAAAACACTCAGCGTATAATTGGTGCTCGCCTAATTTCTTTAAAAACATTAACTATCCCTGACAAGTACGGCGTTTAAAAAGTCAACTGAAAACGAAATAAAATAATACAACCCGAGGCTGATGAAGAGGATGCCTTCAAAATGCATGCTTTTACAGGTAATGATGTCTTAAGCACCAAAAGTGCAAGAAACTACCCAATAACGAAATAAGGCAAGTTTCAAGCAGCGAGAACCAACATAATTGATAATCAGAAAATTTCACTTCACATTCCTTCGAGAAGAAAAATAATAACAATAAAAATTACCCCCGTGCGGGAGTGACGGTCATCTCTGTGAGAAATAATACCACAAGTTCTCAATGTTCAGTTATGACCGAAGACTACTGCGCAATTGTACTGCGCAGCTCCACTGCGCATCTCCACTGCGCAGCTCGAACTGCGCAGTTTGGTAAAGATGACTCGGCATTTTGGCGCGCGTGCACGAAATTATATTTTGAAAATAAATGCCGGCGTTTACATTTCGGGTTTTGAAACTTTTGCACTTTCGGCGGAAAATGTATAAATATAATATACAAGGTCAGCTGCTATGCAATGACACATTCACTAACTTTTACCATGCCCAGTAGAGAATATATAGCCTCCTGAAGGTAGGGCAGTTTTTGCAAACTCTGAAGTCACGTGACGCAAAAACGAAAGCGAAATTCGAAAATCCAGCCCGACCAAATTTAGATATTGTCCCATAGATTCATATGCCACAATCAAATTCAAGATTGCTTGAGAAATGTAGGAGGAGATAGATTTTGAAAATCGTCATTTTCGCATTTTTGGCCAACTTTGAAGTCACGTGACACGAAAACGAAAGCGAATATCGAAAATCCGGCCCGAGCAAATTTAGATATTGTCCCATAGATTCATATGCCAATCAAATTCAAGATTGCTTGAGAAATGTAGAGGAGATAGATTTTGAAAATCGTCATTTTCGCATTTTTTGCCAACTTTGAAGTCACGTGACACGAAAATGAAAGCGAAATTCGAAAATCCGGCCTGACAAAATTTAGATATTGTCCCATAGATTCATATGCCACAATCAAATTCAAGATTGCTTGAGAAATGTAGGAGGAGATAGATTTTGAAAATCGTCATTTTCGCATTTTTTGCCAACTTTGAAGTCACGTGACACGAAAACGAAAGCGAATATCGAAAATCCGGCCTGACAAAATTTAGATATTGTCCCATAGATTCATATGCCACAATCAAATTCAAGATCGCTTGAGAAATGTAGGAGGAGATAGATTTTGAAAATCGTCATTTCCGCATTTTTTGCCAACTTTGAAGTCACGTGACACGAAAACGAAAGCGAATATCGAAAATCCGGCCTGACCAAATTTAGATATTGTCCCATAGATTCATATGCCACAATCAAATTCAAGATCGCTTGAGAAATGTAGGAGGAGATAGATTTTCAAAATCGTCATTTTCGCATGAAAATCATCATTTCGCATGAAATCATCATTTTCGCATTTTTTGCCAACTTTGAAGTCACGTGACACGAAAACGAAAGCGAATATCGAAAATCCGGCCCGAACAAAATTTAGATATTGTCCCATAGATTCATATGCCACAATCAAATTCAAGATCGCTTGAGAAATGGCGGAGGAGATAGAATTTGAAAATCGTCATTTTCGCAACGGACGGACGGACGGATCGAAGGACATCTACACCCATATTATTGGGTCATGCTCAAAGAGATGACCTAAAAAGGAGGAATTGCAACATTAAACAATAAGTGCACCTACTATTTTATCCGGCGGTCGGCTTGCAAGTCCATAACTGGCTGCGAAATGTCACAACTATTTATATTGTACACCGCTCCTTCCCAGTTCCATATCCAGGCGATACATGACGTCATCGCCGGGCGCCGAGGAAGGCAGTACTCAGTTTTTACTCTTTTTTTTGTTTGTTTTGTTTCTTGGTTGTTTGTTTGCTTTCTTGATTGGCCAAGTGATATCTCAGCCATCCTTTGAGCAAGGAAGCTGAAATTTAGGGGCAAAAGTGAAGATGTCCTTTGGCAAAAACGGTATTTTTTATTTTTTTGATTAATCAATTAATTGATTACTTACTACTTATTATTGATTTCTTAATTACTTATTTATTTTCTTTCTCACCTGGGCAATATCTCAAGCACCTTTTGAGCTTGGAAACTGATATTTGGACACAACAGTGAACAAGTGATTTGGCTATAAAGGGCATTTTGATTTATTGACTAATCAATTAATTTTTCATTTTTCGATCATTTACTTAATTTTCAAAAAAGTTACAGATTCGGATGAAACAGTGGTGGTCTTGCTATGCCATTGGCAAATTGATTAAGAAATTAATTATTTTATGAATATATATATTTTTTAATTATTTAAGAAATTAATTATTTTATGATTATTATTTATTTTTTTGGTTCGCGGGTGCCAGCAGTGACCACTATTTTCGTTGTGTCTGTGTGTCTGTCTGTCTGTTTGTGACTCTCTCCAGAGCATAGCTCCGTGATGTTTGATGCGATCTTGATGAAACTTGGACACAAGCTAGATATCATGGTCGAGTTGTGTCTTTTTGTATGAGGGCGTCCCACGCCCCTTGTGGGCAGAGCCACGCCCACTTGAACTTTTGATATTTATTTTATTTTATTTTTTTTTCTCGTTTTTTTTCTCACAATTTCATTTCCGAGAAGCTGTGCGTAATGTCCATAAGTACAACAATATAAAAAATCCGATTTGATATGGTCAATTTTGACGGAAGAGATAGGTTTTTACGGTAGGGCTTCCTCAAAAGCTTCCACTAACTCAATTGTACCTATCGTGGCATTGAACCATCGTCGCCTCCCGGCTAGTTCTGTATTTATTTATTTGGCATGGGGGTGGTGTACTTTGACTGTACCTCTACTTGTTATTATTTTGTATGTAGACTGCGGCTGCTGGTTACATCAATGCTGGGAGTGCGGCTGTGCCGCTGATGCAGTGCCCCCTATTTCCAGTAAGCTAGTACTCATTTTGCCATCCTCAGAAGGTGACAGGCTGAGTCAACCCCTGGTGTGATGTAACGGCACGACAGGAGCTCATACTCAAGACCCTATGATCTTAAGCCAGCCACCTTAACCATCAAGCCAAGACCAGGCATACAAGTATGTATAAACATAACACCACTGCCTGTTCGTCCTTTCAAATTCAACAATAGTGTTTTTCATTTACTTGAATATTAGCAAAATGACATTTTTTTTGTAGTTAGACTATTAATTGGTGCATTTAAAGAGTGAAAAATGACAATATAGCAGCTCACCTAAAGCAAAAGATGATAAAGGTCAGGCGGTGAGGAACTTAAGCCGCAAATCTGTGAAGGCAAAGAAAATTATATCCAAACATTCAAATCTTTCACATTTTGATATTTCAGTACAATTGAAAATTCAAATACAAGACAACCACAGTCCTGCACTGCATCCCCGTCCTGGTTGCTGATAAATACAACTTCACTTTTATTAATCAACAGTGAGTGAATGCGCATCGTGTACTGTGAATAAATAAATAAACAAATTCCCAGTTCTGTTGTGTTGTGTTTAAATAAATCAAAATAACTCCCAATGTGGCATCAAATTGATTGCAAAGAACCACGAGCAAGCATACCAAAGTAGGGTGTGTTTCGAAGCTCTGTGCACGCCCTGAGGATGAGGAAGACGAGGTAGAGGACGTAAAAGAGCCGACAATGAAAAGAATATTTTCATTCCCTGCGACATGAAAAGGAATTGTGTAAACGCATAAGATTTTGGATCGCTTTTATCCTCATGCCAACGTTCTGCCAGCACAGAAACTATAAACATCACGACTGGCATATTCCCTTTAAAAACAGAATGGAGAGGAAGGATCCCTGAACAAACACAAAATTCTAATTGACAAGATATTATACACTATTTCTCTCTGGGATTAAAAACATTGGCTCAATCGTCCCTTTGTGATATCATCTCTCTATCAGGCCGAGAAAAGTGGAAACG
>CM068953.1:46446477-46475281 GCA_035128595.1 Eptatretus atami
CTCGCAGGCTCCTCATTGCAGAAACTTGGAGTGGGTATAGGGTTTGTCACAGAACAACCCAGACCATATTTTGAAACGAAACCAACGCGATTCGTACACGGTTTATACATGGTACCCCAATCTGTGCAGCAAAGTCACAGCATCTATCTGACCTGACCCATAGACACCTAACAAGATAGCATCTTGGATGATAGGGTCATCTGATTCCATCGTTTTAGTGGTTTTGTCAATGGGTAGCACTGTGGAGATAAGCTCTTCCGTTGATGCTGCACAGACAGTACGTGCATTATGGGAGTGGGACATAACGATTGTTCGTCTCAGGTCAAGAACGACATAAAATTATCATTATACGCCCGACACAACCGCAGACACTGAATGACTCCCAAGACTGTGTTTGCATAAACGACGTGAGATTAATGTTCCGTGAGCACGACGGAACTTGGGCTTTATACGGATGTGGTCCCTTCCTATATTTCAGCCATATTTTTTTTATTGCGGTTTGGAGTCGCACAGTATCTGAATTTACCACACAAACCATCACTTGGGCCTCCTTTTAGGCATCGATTGCAAAAAATGAAGTATAAAATTTTTGTGCGTCACTGCATGAACCAACAATTTTGGTTACTATATTTACTAGGGTGGCACATTTCTCTCTCTATTTCTTGTATGTTCCGAAAATACAGCAAAACGGTACACGATACGCAAAAAAATTCGGTCTACTTAACCATCCTCCTGCGTGTGGCGTATCAAGGGTTCGCTTCACATCGACAAGACGAAAAACCATTATTAAACAGCTCAAATGAGCTAAGATCTTCGTCGCTGAAATTAAATTTAAATTATAATATTATTGATAGATTCAGTCTATAAAATACGAAATATTGACGTCATTGTGATGCATCTTCAGGTTTGCGATAAAATTTATCTGTGCTAATGCCCGGCTTTGAATTCCCGCAAACAAAATTAATACAGCTATAGCCTATTTTCGGAGATAACTGGTATAGGTAATCGAATTTCTCATTAAGCGCACGATATTATAGACGTCTAACTTTTTTTTCATCTAGGCGAATTTCCAAAATCGATATCGTTACTATGTCTGGCGCAGGTATTTTTACATATTTAAATACGCCAAGGTTTTCAGGAAGTTTGGGATGTTGAAAACTGATGGTGCTGTGTAGAACAAATAAAAGTCCACAAGAAGAAGCATGAAGAACAACAACTGTGAGTAAGACTTAGAAGATCTCCACGAGGATCTAAAAAAAATCAATTCCCTGATTCAAGTCAAGTATCTTTTGTGGAGAAATTCTGATCAATGCAAACAACCTCACAGCGGTATAAAGTTCGCATGGAGCTATCTCTTTTGTTTTTCTTACATGATTTTTTTCATCAATGCATGTCAACCAATTGGGAACGCCAACTGCACTCCCTTGGATTTTTTCCCAGGTCGTCTAGTTCCATATAAAAGTCCTCAAGCTCCATAAGTCCTACCTCTCCCCAACATGATTAACTAGTAAATATTGTTCGAATTCGCGGCCACGGCCGGCGTGCGAAGGCCGCGTTACTTCCGAATTCGCGACCTATGTCGCGGCCGGCGTCGCACCGGACGGACACATTCAGTCGTGACCCTCTCGGAACAACGCCGGGAGCTAGTCAGCGGGGTGGGGGTTTACCCCACATAACCACGACCGTGCCCAATTGCCCACCCGGCGCAGGATAGGGTTGTCGCCAAATTCCGATCTACCTAAGTACCTGCGCGGATGGTCGACGATCGTACCACGCACAGGCCGACGTCCGACACGAACCGCTTACTGTAAGCGTCGTTCCGTGCTACACGTGATAACCGAGCGGTGTTTATCGTCGCCTGACGGTTCCGATTAATTTACCGGGCGTATTCAAGCCCTACGAACCCTTAGTTGAAAGCAGGATGGAGGCGTCAATCTAAAGAAAAGACGAGCGAAACGGAAAAAACAGTTCACACAAATGCCCACATTTATTTCCCGCACACGGAAGACACATTAAACAGTCAAACGTAAATGCACATATATCAACCCAAACAAAGCGAACGTCGCGCAGGGAGTTACCTAACCGACTACGCGCACACACGGCAACTTATAGCAGTTCTACTTTAACAGACGGGCGCCAAACACACATTTACCTCAAAAGCAAAGGAAAGAGCCGCTCATGGAACCAAGGGGGGGAGACCAGGCTGTCGGCCAAATGTGCGCGTGAACTGGCAAGGAGCGCAGGTCGCGCGAGACGGGGGGGGTCCTACTCGCGTCCTGTGACGCGTTTGGGCGGTCAAAGCCGCAAATTGTGGCCGCGCGGCTGTGCCCGATCCGGTGCTCCTTGGCGGTTTCGTCTGGCACAACGTTTGGAGTGGGGTGGGAACGGGGCCCCCTTTTTGCACTATCTCAGCGCGGGGGAAGGGGAAATTGTTTTGATGCCTGGGGGAGGGAGAATGGCTGGCTGGCTTGGGGTCCGCGACGAGCGATCTCACACGCGCGACCTTCGTCGCCGACCGCAGTCCTCCTCGCCTCGGACCCGAGCTCCTTTGCTCTTCCGCAAACTCTCAGCCAGACTCCAGAACCCAAAACTCTTTGCCACACCGATGACTTCGCCACCCGTCCCACTTCTTCATTCGCCTTGCGCTCGCCTTCTTATAGGCCGGGCAGGAGCAGCTAATATGCAAATATTCGGATCAGGATGACCTCGGGCGGAGCCACGCTCGCCAATTGGACGGAGGAAAAGTGGGCGTGAACCTCCCCTGATCCTAGAATTTGCATATATCGATTTCACACAGACACGCCTGGAGGCGGGCCAAGGCCGCCCCGCGTTGCTAATGGACGGAGCAAAAGTGGGCGTGTAGCGTTCTTGATCGATTTTTCCTCGGAAAGGCCGCTATTTGCGCTCGTGCGGTTCGGTGCGTTCGGCACCAATCGCCGAAGGGGCCCGAGACAGCCGAACGCTCAGTGTTCACCAGGTGGTGTGGGAATGGCGTAGAAGGAGAGAGGTGAAGGTGGTGGAGGGTTTTCGGTGGTGGTTTGATGGTTATGGTGCCGTTTGGGAATGGCGGTGATGCGATGATGTGGGGCGAGTTGTGAAGGTAAAGGTCGTGGCTGTTGGCGTTGTTGTTGTTGTCCGAGGGTTGGAGCGTGGTTGCAGTTGGTGACGATGGCTGGCGTGGTGGTTGTTGTGTGATGGCGGTTGAGACGTGGTTGGTTCAAAATAAAGATAGAACAGAAAAATGGCTAACTCAAAGTGTCGGCAGCCCGAATGGATCACATAATTCCCTCTATACAATGGGTTTGGGCTAACTACACATGTACTTAGAGATATCTCACCTACGGGACCTTTATGGTGTAATGCTGCTGTTGTTGTTGTAGATGGTGAATGTTGTAGATTCACCTTTATGGTGAATTTCCACAGCCGTAACAATATCATCATTTCAAACTTTCCCTGAACATTCACAAGCCCCAGATACGTCCTTCCCACGAGTGTTCAAAAGCACTGAAACCAGATACAGTGTGGTGTACTCTTCAGGGACATCTACCCGATACATCCAGCTCCACATTATAAATATAACTGGCACAAGCTGTGTGCGTTTCCACGTCGAGAAGATGTCCTTTGCCAAAAGAGTTAGTTACCGTTACTTGGTAATGACGTACGGCATCGTCTCTCAAGTACTTTTCCAAGTATTTCAGCTTATTTTATGAGCTTTGTGAGCCATTTGAGGTAACGATCCTTATTTGGCACATGATATACTTTTGGTTCCCCGAACGCCGCCGTTGCTAGGGGTTTCCGCACATGCGCATCGAGCATTCTGGGGCGGATGACGTCATTGGGAAAGTCGTGTATTTAACAATCACTTTATTAACAAGGTGTTTCGGAGGGGGAGAAAAGTCCAATTTGATATTTTAGCAGCGTCTGCGTAGCGAACGCTGCTCATTGAGAGCTCGGCGTTGTGTTTTCTTCTTGTTCTTCTTTTCTTCTTCTTGTGAAGACAAAACCTTAATCTCTCGGACTCGCTGTTTATGTATACAATCCGGATCTCCTTAATACTGAGCACATGTACACCATCCTCCATTGAGGGTGCCTTTTTGAGAGCGTCTATCATGAACTTTTAAATATATTCGGACATTTGCTTTAAAGTTTCGAAAGTCACGTTACTATTTAAAGATTATTCCATTTAATGTATGTAATTTTCGTAAATACACAATTTTCTCGTCATGAACGACGATCGTCCATGACGGGTCTCGCTATTGGCTCGATCAAGGCGCGTGACGAAATATCGGAAGTTTTTTTTAGCAGCGTCTCGCGTAGCGAACGCTGCTCATGAGAATTCGCGTTGTTCTTCTTCTTCTTCTTCTTCTTCTGTCTTGTTCTTCTTCTTCTTCTCTTGTGAAGACAAAACCTTAATGTCGAGGATCGGCTCTTGCATATACAAGATCCGGATCTCCTCAATACTGAGCACATGTACACATCCTCACATAGACGGTGCCTTTTGAGAGCGTCTATCATGAACTTTTAAATATATTCGGACATTTGCTTAAAAGTTTCGAAAAGTTCACGTTACTATTTAAAGATTATTCCATTATCGTATTGTAATTCATAAATACATAATTTATTTCGTAAATACACGATATATCGTAAATACGTAAATACATTATGACGGGTTTCGCTATTGGCTTAATCAAGGCACGTGACGAAATATCGGAAGTTGTTGTTGTTTTTTTTTGTTTTTTTTTTTTTTGCCGACAAAACCTTTAGGACGCTGCTCTTGGAACATTTGGCCTTGTTTTTCTTCTTCTCTTTTCTTGAAGACAAACTTAGGACGTGGTCTGACAATTTGCCGTTTTCACTTTGATTACGACGACTCCGAACGACGTGTATCAACCATTATTCACAGGCAATTACCGTACATCATTTTATTGGAACGGACGACGTTCCCGACTTGAAAAGAAAACGACGAATCGTACAATTAGCACCGGTGAGTCACACAAGACAGCCGGCTTTAAAAAAAAACATCTCCGTTATGACAGCATGCTCTACGATACAGCGCCCCTCTTGGCGAAGTCGAAGAATCAAATGTACATCTCGGAACCAAGAAATCCCTCGAAACTCGGTCTACGTCGGTGGCCAACCTGCTTGGCTGCGTAGAAAGTTCCGAGAAGAACCAGTGGTTCGGAGTGCATGAGGTAACTCCGGGATATCCCCTTCTGTAGCAGATTAAATGAGTCCACGACTGCCATGGCGGGCGGGGTTAGGCCGCGAGGTCAGAGGGGTGGGCACCGAGCCGAGTGTCTTCGGTCAACGAACCCGAGAAACTTCTAAATATTACCACAGCACATGAGGATGAGGTCAGCGGGAAGGGCGAATTTACCCCGACAAAGGCTGCCAGGTCTTCTTCTCCTAATACTTCGCAAGATCCTGCGCAGATATATTTCACATTACAGAGACGTTATTTGAATTAAAAATTGTACCGATCATTGTTTGTTGTTTTTCAAACAACAACACCTACGGAAAGTCGCCTTCACAACGTCAGTGGCGTCATCGCGTCATCACGTCACACGTCACACGTCATCACGCACGCCCTTCATCATTCAGCCTCAAACAGCGAGCGGCCTCTTACGTTGCATCACTATTAAGTACAGTGCCGTTCAGTACAATAAAAAATTGGACACGAATGCCATCATGAACGAAAAGTAAGATTATACAGTGTTCTAATTTTAAATTACATTACGGATTTCTAATCTACAATCTCCACTATACCTCTTCATTTACCTCAAATCCTTTTCCATGATGTCCAACCCAAGTGTACAAAAATAAATCGATTCAACAGAAAGTTGTGGGGATGGTGCGTACTTAGGGATGAGTGGTGGGTGAGGATGGCCTCGACTACAAGTACCCAAACTCACCTTTAAACGGTCTATCTTGGGTTTAAATGTCGACCCAGCTACAAACATGTAGAGAATCGAGTAATGGACTTCTACTCACCACTAGAGGTTGACTAGTTCGTCCAGTCTGAGAGGTTCCACTAGCTGGTAAGCGTGAATGTGGGTGAATGCTATCACAACGTTCAATAAGAAGCTAGAAATGATGTATCGTTACCGATTTGGAAACCTTGTGCACACAAACAGCCAGAGTCCCCGTAGCTTAGTTATTTCGATAAGTATGTTTATATTTAGAATCCCCTCTTCTGTCTAATGGGAATTTCGTGTGTACGCTCCGAGTTATTTTTGAGTTAGGTTTTTATTACATCTACAACAACAAACAACAAACAGCGACACCCACCCGCACTCGACCCAGTCGCCATTGCCCACATGTTTTGGCTGAGGCAGTGGGCGGAGCCTCCGTCGCTTCGGATCGAGGCTCGGCTCCATGGACCGTTTCCTCCAGCCAATGAGTGAAGGGCGAGCACCACACGTGCACCCCAGCCAATCGGGAGGCTGACCACGAGTCGTCAACAACCCTCGTCCATCAGGAGGCCAGTGGCGAGGAAAGAAACCCCTCCCACCTCAAGAGAGAGGAGACGAGAGGACGACAGACAGGAGTCTTGGTGGTGATTGCGGCACGGTCTGCAGTCTTGGTGGCGATTGGCTTCATCTGCAGTCTTGGTGGCGATTGGCTTTGTCTGCAATTTTGGTGGTGATTGGCTTTGTCTGCGGCCCTTTGCGGTGGCTTCTCGTGGTAGTGGTGGCCGAGCTGCCAGGGACGTGGACTTCGGGTCCTGGGTTTGAGTCCCCCGTGGTGGTTTGGAGTCGGTGTGACCGCATGAGCCGGGAAGGTACCCGGCCCGGCTCTACCGAATAAAGACCCACGGGGTCCAGTTTCTTGTGTGTGTGTGTGTGGCCCCGTCTGTAAGTAGAATCATTAAGTGCCTTGTTCATTGTACATTACATTTCTTTATTCGTGATAACTCTGCCCTTTGTGTGCTTCCCCTCCCCGATTATTATTGTTATAAATAAACCCGTTAAATGTACCAGCTCGTTTTCTGTGCTTTCTCCCATTGGCCTAGCATGGTGCGTATTGAGAATTAGTAAGGCCGTTCGGGCCGGTAAGTTGTCATTTGGACCGACGGACCTTGGTAATCCCGCTCGGTTTTCACCTGGATCAGGCTCGGTAAACGGTCCATTCACCGAGGGTGTGGTTTTCCCCGGTAGTTGGACGACGTGGGTATTTAGGTATATTGAAATTAGGCAATTAACCCTTAAATTAATTAAATTAATCAAAATATTGGCGTCCACGGTCCGCTAAGGGACCCGTGAACTCTCGGACTGATCCGAGTCACGACCTAAATTCCGGGTGTTCGGTGGGAGACGACTCTACTGCTCCACCTAGTGGTCGTTTATCACCGCCAGACTCCGGCCCACAACAGTGTAACGAGTGGACCAATTCGGCATTGTGTCCAGGAAATAATATGATCCCACGACAAACTGTCATCTTGGTGTTCACATTCACGGCCATGCATCGATGGACGGAGGTTAAGCCAGAGGACCCATATAATATACCATTACTGGGCATTGGTGGACACTAAAGAACCCAATCATCCCCACAGTACGTTTTGTGAAGAGCGGGTAAGTTAACACTGGGCCTTGAATAAATTCCAAATTCCTGGCCAGTCGGTTCGTGAAAGGCATGGGCCAAAGGACGTTCCGTGGTCAACCGCACAAGAAGCTGGGAATAGTAGATTTTGAGGAAATCATTTTATTCACACAACCTCTTTCCTGAAAGTAGCGGCACAGGAAAAACAAAAAATAAAATAACTTCATTCCAGAACTGAATCTTCAGCACCCTTAAGTCCTTATCAAATAAGTTGTAGACTGAAAAGTATTTGCAACTTCATCACGCCCCCACAATAAGTACTCGCACGTGCAACCTCCGGAAGCCTTCTGCAGTGCCCAAACACACATGGCTTCCTTGGATCGTGTTCAATGAAAATCTTACATCAACATTTGTAACAGTTCTGCTGTAGTCAATGGAATTATTTACTAGTACAGCAACATATTGTAGAAGTTTCTAGACAGGGTATTTCAGGTGGTTGTTTTTTTTTGTTTGTTTGTTTTTTAGACAACATAAATCACAACTTCTTTTGCATGCCAGCAAATAACATGGTGCAGGTGATCGACAGTAATGGCTAAACCAGTATATAGCTGTTGTTTATGTTCCCAGTGTCTCATTCTCAGGTCTCTTTCCACAAATCGCACGTTTCTGTTGGAAAGGCTGACTCAGATGTCTGGTAATATTATTCTCCAATCAAGGGTCAGGATACACCCTAGTCTTCTGATATGAGGAGAGTGCTCAACACATGCAATTGTGCCGAAAAATTATCCAAACGTCCCAGTTAACTTGGCACGAGCATCGGAGCAACTGTCGGATGTACTGTAGACGATACAGAGGTCATATGTGCATAAAGGCCGATGGTCAGTTCAATGGACGCTAAACATGTACTGTATTGAGAAACTGATGTAATCAAATAAGAACTAAAAACGTTATTTGGGAACTGTAAACATTTCATGACAATGTAATCAAGTGGTTTAGCAACAAGAGTTCAACGGTGAAGGTATCAGTGCATAAAAGCCATTAAAATACGAGAACTATTTTTATTTATATTTGCGTAATGACCCTTGCAGAAGGAGGGAAGAATGGAGATCGTGGAGAGACCAGATTTGGAATCGATAGATGCAACACTGACTCCAAACAGTCATATTTACACCCGTTGACACAAACCTGCTCAAGCCATTTCCCTGCAGGTCTGCATTTGGCACCAAGGATGAAGGACTGAGAACAATTCATGAGAGTCATGGAATGTACATGGAAGACAAGACAGCGATACTCACACACATTAAAAACAAAAAGAAACGGCATTGTTGAGCAAATTATTCCGAACGAACTCGACAATCATGTTTTTAGCAAAACCTAACCCTCCGCTCGACCTTATTAGCCAAACCAAAAATAAAAATACGTATTTTTCCCACTCTGGTGCACCGTGGGTCTACCTGACACTCACGTGAAGCTATTCCTGTTACAGTCATCGTGAGCTTTCGGCGGTTATGTCCAGCCTGAAGTCGAGTGCTGGGCTTGTGCATGTCACATGGTCTCTTGCTTCAATTGCAACATCATCAGACTATACTATACTATACAACGGAAAGCCATACGATCCCATAAAAGCCATTAGCATTCATTACAATTCCATATATACATGCATCTCTGGCCCTTTTATGTACAATATATAGAGTTTGTACATCTCTGTTAACAAACATAGTGCCAAAATAACTTAAACTGTGGGGGACTTGACGATGAACAAAGCACATTTGCATGTGTGAGAGGCAAATAAAATTAGTGTTCATTAAACAATGCGATTAATAGTACAACACTGAGAATGAGGCCTTAAAAGTCCAATTGTTCATGCTATGTCATAGCGGGAGACGGAGTCCTCCCGGACTTGCAATCACGAATCCACGTGGCTTCGGCAAGTTGGTAAGGTAAGATAAGGTGCTCATAAAACATTGCTGCATTATTACCAATGAACATGGAACACCAAACAAAATCATAAACAAACGCTATTGGGAGTTGAGCAGCTTAAAGACCAGACATCACAAGTATATGCAGTGTGGGTTTTGTCAAAACTCCAGGCACAGTTCGAGATGCAAGGTCCACCCTGAAGTTTACTTCAATCGCTGTCCGATTCATCCACGTAAGGTGCTTGCCTGGCCCGGCCATTCTGCGCAACTGTCCCTCCGTCTCTGAACTGCTTGGTTTAGGGGGCGGGCACAAAGCGAACACTTTAAAAGAACATATCTGGATTGGACCTCGGCCTGATGCCATGGCTTGGAACAAAAGTATAACTAAGCAGCTTTAACAGGTGCCAGTTGAACTTTCCCAGGACTCAGCTTCAGCAAAACTGAGCGGGACCCTTTTTGTTATTCCCTTACAAGGAATTTTGATGGAGTTGGAGGCCATTGGGCCTTTCAAATCCTGCACTCGTATTCCATTTTCCTTTACAAGATCTAAGAAGTGGAGCTGTCAACACACACACACACACACACACAAACAAACAACCATTAAACTTAAGGGAAGAGTCACCTCCTGGGGTACTACCGCCTTTCACACCGCACTCAGCAGGCCATTTCCTAAGGAGGAATTTCCTTCCCCATGAATGCTAACTTATAACCGTTTGTCCATGCTCTATCCTTTTAAATGCTGAATGTCAAGCAAGGAAGCAGCACATACCGTTTGTAAAGTCTTTGATATGACTCGGCCGACCTCCCAGACTCAGAGCGGACACTCTAACCAATATGCCACTGAGGCTGGTCAAATTTTTCCTATCTTCATAGTTCTACCTTAAAATTTAACCTTCCTATCTTCCCGCTTGACATAGTTTTTTTTAAAAAAGATATGATATGAGCAATCATACTTTAAATCATTCACCTTCGCTATGCTGTGCTTTTAAAAAAACATGCTGCTTACCCATTGCCATAGATGACGTCGTCGTCAGAATCATTCAGCATCGAGAACGCAGGGTTATCCTTAAGTTGCGATTCTGCACACAGAAAAACAAAAGTGCATTTCCTTTGTGGAAAAGCTCTCGATGAAGCTCGAACATCAGCTTTCACCAGGATATCAAAGGAAAGATGGAGCTCCGTTGGGATTGGTGGAAGAGTGTTGCGTTCAATGCTAAACTTCTTTGTTGACGTCTCAATGAAAATTTCCTTGTTGCTATTCTGTTATTGCCAAGGTAAGTACACAATTGTGTCACACACGCTTTTGCACTTAAATGGCGATGACAAACCATGAACTTAGGTTCAAAGTTTTTGCAAAAACAGGGTATCATTAAAAATGACAACAAAACACAAATCGGATGGTTTCTTACCAAACACAGCGTTCTTGGACGGTGAGCAGACAAAGGCGAGAGTGTAAAGGTAGAAGTTGAGAAGTCCGTATAAAGATAGAAACTCGGCTGGTATACAGAGTCAAGGAAAAAAACCAGCTGTAATCATTTAAGCAATTATTAAAATGGTACATAAAGGCAGAGCAAAAATTATATACAAAACAAACAGAACTGAGCCAGGTTATACTGTACAGTATTACCTGTTCATTACTTGAACAATGAAATTCGTGCAACAAGGCCGTTCGTTTGTTTCCAAGACAGTAGTACGTTTCATGGGTGCTACGGATCAAACTCAAGTCATCAAAAGTTTGTTTGCTTTGACTCAGTCATAATCGCGCATGTATAAATGTCAGCTGCAATCAATAAAATGTCTAAAATTTCAATTCTGAGGAAATTTTCTGACTTCATATTGGCTGAAGATTTATTTTTATAACAACGAAACAATTCTCCTTTCGTTTAATCGTCTGAGATGACATGTATCAGCCACACACTATAATAACCTTTACAATGCCACTTATAGGAGTGCAAGATGGAACGTTCCTCAATATCAAACATCAATTAATTGGAAAATAGTACCAAAAATACGTCTGCAAGCATTTGGCGGAGAGAGAGAGAGAGAGAGAGAGAGAGAGAGAGAGAGAGAGAGAGAGAGAGAGAGAGAGAGAGAGAGAGAGAGAGCTTATTGAACAGGTTTAAAGCACATTTGGACATTCAACATCCAGACCTCTTGAATCATCAGTGTTTCGTTAGGGAATGGCGCGGACAGATTGAGGCAGTCACGCTGTCGATTCACTGTTCGTCATATTATTACACATGGAGGGAGCCTCGTGAAGGAGCGACAGAGAAACCACACGACGGGAGCCGTTTAATAACAAACACACTTTCACAAGCATGCGACAGTAGAAACGAGACAAGAGGAACCCTGAGCATTTGTGAGGCGAGCCAAACGGGACTTTTCTTCAGCAAAAAAGTTTTAGTGGTTTTCGATTGGCTGATGGTCAAGAAAAAAAAAATAGCAATCATTATATGTTTAACGATTTGAACATTGGATTATTAAGCTGTTTCATATTTGATATTTCACAAGCATTTGCTGTTGTGGTGCAAGGTTCTGGAAAGTATGTACACAGAGCCTTGTTTCATCACACTGAATGGCCATGGTAACATAACCCATACGCCGGCAAAGTAAACCATGGAGAATTTGGTCACTTTATCGCGAAGCCACTTATAAAGGAAAAATAGACAATTATTGCCTGATGACCATAGAGAAATGTGGAATAACCACCTACTTACCCCAACTCGTTAAGGCATGGTTAAATAATCAAGCTGGAACACTGATTCTGAAGACCAGGTTGAACAGTTTACGTTTTGTATCCCACCGTAAGCTGGATCTGCATCCGGACATTACAAAAATATAATCAGCTTGTTCTTGTCACCTACACAGCTCATCCACAAAGTTTTGTCCGAATCTGTCCATAACTTTTTGAGATGTCGTGTTATCCAGTACAGTACATGGTTTTTAGCCCTATCTCTCAATGGGGAAGAATCACTTATTATTATAGTATCCAGATCTGGATCTGGATCTTCATAAAAATCTAATCAATTTGGCCTTGTGACACAATCAAACTGTCCACCAAGTTCCGTCCAAATCAGTCCATAACTTTTTGAGATATCCTGTTTACAGACAAACAGACAGACAGACAGACAGACAGACAGTGGTGAGAACATAACCTCTGCCCTCCTTCGGTGGCAGAAGAAATAAAAGGATATCGCTTCGATAGCGTGTAGAGAGTTTCTGGAATGAAGTTTTTTCAAGAACCCTCGAACCGAACCGCAGGATCAGAATCGTCAAGCTCACATGATTAGGGAGAATACAAAGATCGGTTAGTCATCATTCAACCACTGATCAAAAATAAAACATAACTTTCCTGATCAGAAACCAAAGCAGAGTTTCTATTTTGTCATCTTATTTTAAAAATACATTATAGTGAAGACATATTCCTTTAATGTCATGTAGAGCAGGATTGATTGAACAAAATTGAGAAAACATCAAGTATATTTATTCACTAAAATAAATGAAGCTTATGTTAAAGCACAATGTCTGTAAGACAGAGTTGGAGTAGCAGATACCTCTCCATGGCTTGTTCGTAGATTCAGATGGTTTTCTCTCCATCAATTTATGAAAACACTCAGCGTATAATTGGTGCTCGCCTAATTTCTTTAAAAACATTAACTATCCCTGACAAGTACGGCGTTTAAAAAGTCAACTGAAAACGAAATAAAATAATACAACCCGAGGCTGATGAAGAGGATGCCTTCAAAATGCATGCTTTTACAGGTAATGATGTCTTAAGCACCAAAAGTGCAAGAAACTACCAATAACGAAATAAGGCAAGTTTCAAGCAGCGAGAACCAACATAATTGATAATCAGAAAATTTCACTTCACATTCCTTCGAGAAGAAAAATAATAACAATAAAATATTACCCCGTGCGGGAGTGACGGTCATCTCTGCGAGAAATAATACCACAAGTTCTCAATGTTCAGTTATGACCGAAGACTACTGCGCAATTGTACTGCGCAGCTCCACTGCGCACTCCACTGCGCAGCTCGAACTGCGCAGTTTGGTAAAGATGACTCGGCATTTTGGCGCGCGTGCACGAAATTATATTTTGAAAATAAATGCCGGCGTTTACATTTCGGGTTTTGAAACTTTTGCACTTTCGGCGGAAAATGTATAAATATAATATACAAGGTCAGCTGCTATGCAATGACACCATTCACTACATTCACTAACTTTTACCATGCCCAGTAGAGAATATATAGCCTCCTGAAGGTAGGGCAGTTTTTGCAAACTCTGAAGTCACGTGACGCAAAAACGAAAGCGAAATTCGAAAATCCAGCCCGACCAAATTTAGATATTGTCCCATAGATTCATATGCCACAATCAAATTCAAGATTGCTTTGAGAAATGTAGGAGGAGATAGATTTTGAAAATCGTCATTTTCGCATTTTTTGCCAACTTTGAAGTCACGTGACACGAAAACGAAAGCGAATATCGAAAATCCGGCCCGAGCAAATTTAGATATTGTCCCATAGATTCATATGCCAATCAAATTCAAGATTGCTTGAGAAATGTAGGAGGAGATAGATTTTGAAAATCGTCATTTTCGCATTTTTTGCCAACTTTGAAGTCACGTGACACGAAAATGAAAGCGAAATTCGAAAATCCGGCCTGACAAAATTTAGATATTGTCCCATAGATTCATATGCCACAATCAAATTCAAGATTGCTTGAGAAATGTAGGAGGAGATAGATTTTGAAAATCGTCATTTTCGCATTTTTTGCCAACTTTGAAGTCACGTGACACGAAAACGAAAGCGAATATCGAAAATCCGGCCTGACAAAATTTAGATATTGTCCCATAGATTCATATGCCACAATCAAATTCAAGATCGCTTGAGAAATGTAGGAGGAGATAGATTTTGAAAATCGTCATTTTCGCATTTTTTGCCAACTTTGAAGTCACGTGACACGAAAACGAAAGCGAATATCGAAAATCCGGCCTGACCAAATTTAGATATTGTCCCATAGATTCATATGCCACAATCAAATTCAAGATCGCTTGAGAAATGTAGGAGGAGATAGATTTTCAAAATCGTCATTTTCGCATGAAAATCATCATTTTCGCATGAAATCATCATTTCGCATTTTTTGCCAACTTTGAAGTCACGTGACACGAAAACGAAAGCGAATATCGAAAATCCGGCCCGAACAAAATTTAGATATTGTCCCATAGATTCATATGCCACAATCAAATTCAAGATCGCTTGAGAAATGGCGGAGGAGATAGAATTTGAAAATCGTCATTTTCGCAACGGACGGACGGACGGATCGAAGGACATCTACACCCATATTATTGGGTCATGCTCAAAGAGATGACCTAAAAAGGAGGAATTGCAACATTAAACAATAAGTGCACCTACTATTTTATCCGGCGGTCGGCTTGCAAGTCCATAACTGGCTGCGAAATGTCACAACTATTTATATTGTACACCGCTCCTTCCCAGTTCCATATCCAGGCGATACATGACGTCATCGCCGGGCGCCGAAGGAAGGCAGTACTCAGTTTTTACTCTTTTTTTTGTTTGTTTGTTTTCTTGGTTGTTTGTTTGCTTTCTTGATTGGCCAAGTGATATCTCAGCCATCCTTTGAGCAAGGAAGCTGAAATTTAGGGGCAAAAGTGAAGATGTCCTTTGGCAAAAACGGTATTTTTTATTTTTTTGATTAATCAATTAATTGATTACTTACTACTTATTATTGATTTCTTAATTACTTATTTATTTTCTTTCTCACCTGGGCAATATCTCAAGCACCTTTTGAGCTTGGAAACTGATATTTGGACACAACAGTGAACAAGTGATTTGGCTATAAAGGGCATTTTCGATTTATTGACTAATCAATTAATTTTTCATTTTTCGATCATTTACTTAATTTTCAAAAAAGTTACAGATTCGGATGAAACAGTGGTGGTCTTGCTATGCCATTGGCAAATTGATTAAGAAATTAATTATTTTATGAATATATATATTTTTTAATTATTTAAGAAATTAATTATTTTATGATTATTATTTATTTTTTTGGTTCGCGGGTGCCAGCAGTGACCACTATTTTCGTTGTGTCTGTGTGTCTGTCTGTCTGTTTGTGACTCTCTCCAGAGCATAGCTCCGTGATGTTTGATGCGATCTTGATGAAACTTGGACACAAGCTAGATATCATGGTCGAGTTGTGTCTTTTTGTATGAGGGGCGTCCCACGCCCCTTGTGGGCAGAGCCACGCCCACTTGAACTTTTGATATTTATTTTATTTTATTTTTTTTTCTCGATTTTTTTCTCACAATTTCATTTCCGAGAAGCTGTGCGTAATGTCCATAAGTACAACATATAAAAAATCCGATTTGATATGGTCAATTTTGACGGAAGAGATAGGTTTTTACGGTAGGGCTTCCTCAAAAGCTTCCACTAACTCAATTGTACCTATCGTGGCATTGAACCATCGTCGCCTCCCGGCTAGTTCTGTATTTATTTATTTGGCATGGGGGTGGTGTACTTTGACTGTACCTCTACTTGTTATTATTTTGTATGTAGACTGCGGCTGCTGGTTACATCAATGCTGGGAGTGCGGCTGTGCCGCTGATGCAGTGCCCCCTATTTCCAGTAAGCTAGTACTCATTTTGCCATCCTCAGAAGGTGACAGGCTGAGTCAACCCACCTGGTGTGATGTAACGGCACGACAGGAGCTCATACTCAAGACCCTATGATCTTAAGCCAGCCACCTTAACCATCAAGCCAAGACCAGGCATACAAGTATGTATAAACATAACACCACTGCCTGTTCGTCCTTTCAAATTCAACAATAGTGTTTTTCATTTACTTGAATATTAGCAAAATGACATTTTTTTTGTAGTTAGACTATTAATTGGTGCATTTAAAGAGTGAAAAATGACAATATAGCAGCTCACCTAAAGCAAAAGATGATAAAGGTCAGGCCGGTGAGGAACTTAAGCCGCAAATCTGTGAAGGCAAAGAAAATTATATCCAAACATTCAAATCTTTCACATTTTGATATTTCAGTACAATTGAAAATTCAAATACAAGACAACCACAGTCCTGCACTGCATCCCCGTCCTGGTTGCTGATAAATACAACTTCACTTTTATTAATCAACAGTGAGTGAATGCGCATCGTGTACTGTGAATAAATAAATAAACAAATTCCCAGTTCTGTTGTGTTGTGTTTAAATAAATCAAAATAACTCCCAATGTGGCATCAAATTGATTGCAAAGAACCACGAGCAAGCATACCAAAGTAGGGTGTGTTTCGAAGCTCTGTGCACGCCCTGAGGATGAGGAAGACGAGGTAGAGGACGTATAAAGAGCCGACAATGAAAAAGAATATTTTCATTCCCTGCGACATGAAAAGGAATTGTGTAAACGCATAAGATTTTGGATCGCTTTTATCCTCATGCCAACGTTCTGCCAGCACAGAAACTATAAACATCACGACTGGCATATTCCCTTTAAAAACAGAATGGAGAGGAAGGATCCCTGAACAAACACAAAATTCTAATTGACAAGATATTAATACACTATTTCTCTCTGGGATTAAAAACATTGGCTCAATCGTCCCTTTGTGATATCATCTCTCTATCAGGCCGAGAAAAGTGGAAACAACTTCAGTATGGGGTCAGGGCATGCATCTATACGGTAGTTTTCAACAAGGCTTGGAGGGGTAGAGGTTGTCAAGGTAAAACTGTTATGTGAATCCAATCACTTGGAAGATTACATAAATTAAACCTTTTGAATAACTTCTATCAAAGTATGGAGCTGACTTGCTCTATCACATCAGTGTATCCAGAAAGTAGTCTGTTGATCAGAATCCTCCAAACAACATTTCTATTGAATCCTCATCAATTTAATTCAGCGATACTGATGCAATTCTCGTCGAAATGAGAAGTCTCAATTCAGACTTACTTTGAAACTCGCCGAGTCCACCGTGTAATGAAAAGTAGGGTCGTGAAGTTGGGTTTTTCTGAAATAACAACAAGCACTGTAAAGACACTAAAACATTGTGACAATGTATCGGTGCAATAAAATGCAATCGTTAAGACGACTTCAGGTATAAAATTGCTTCGGTTTGGAAAAAAAACATGAAGGAAGAGGAAGTACTGTAAAAAAGGAAGGTCCTTATGGTAATTGTAGAGGTTAGAAACATGAAGAATTCCACAATAGAAAAGTGTTGATGGAAAACATCTGACTCATCATTGGTGGATGCTAAAGATCCCAAAGTGTGTTTCGCAATTGGTAGGGGAGTTACGTCCGACAGGATAGTGCGGAGGTCGTACACTTGCCTTTTAACTGTCTCGCTTGGGTTCGATTCCCGACCCGGCTATAATCTGTCTGATTGGTGCTTCGCTGGTGGATGTTGCATTAAAAAAAATGTTATCTCAGATCAATGTTAAGTCAAGTGTCCCATCTGCTGGCATTAGTTGGTGGACGTTAAAGACGCTACAGTATCTTTCGCAAAGATCGCACGAGTTATTGCCATTACCAAGAACAAATTTCTGCAATGTTCAGTCGAACGTCAGGCCTGGGCTAGCTGGTTCGTGAAAGACTTAGGCCAAACTCACAAGAAGATGGGAACAATTGGGGCCCTTAAAGAGGTAGTAGTAGAGTAGACCATTTGGCACCACCGAATCTTCCTTTCTTCCCCCGTTATCTCATTTATTTATTTATTTATTCCGGCCTTGTTTTGTATTCGTTTGCTTTCCCGTCTTCCCAGACTCTTCGTTTGTGTGTACAGGCTTGGCTAATCTAACACCCCAATGACATAAAGAGGTTTTTATTGAGTAGTTATTTTGTTAAGTAAGCATTCGATGTTCGTCTTATCGTGCAGGCTCATCAGGATTTGTGCCTCATGCCATTGTGTTAGTAATCTATTGGAGAACTATATAGTTTATTACCGTTATTCTTTAATCTGTCACCATTCTTATCAAATTGATAAAGACTATCGTGGGGACATTTTCTCGGTTTATCATGCGGGTGTCAGCTTAGCCCAGCAGTTCGATTTTAGGCACATACACCATCTTCCTGCCAATGGCTTGAATTATTTATTTATTTGAAACGTTGAAGACTCCAGTCACGGACTGTGTAGTCCTCAGAGGCCAGGCCTTAAATGAAACAAAGGGAAAGAGAAAGAATGTAAAGATATGGAATGAAAATGAAGAAGATAAGTGTATGGTGAGAGTGAGAAAGAGAAAATTAAAGCTTGCCTGGTAGCTTAGTTTGTGTGAGGCAGAAAGCAAGACCAGCAATCCTGACATGGAGATAACAAGATGGTTCTGGGCACCACTAATGCACCAGTCATGACAGTGGTACTACCCTGGGCGGTTTGCTGCTGACAACCTACTACCTAAAAAAACTTGGTTAATCGCCATCTGGCCTTCTCCAGGGCAATGCCTCACATGTTTTTTGGATAGCATGCGGCCAACTAGTGTGCCTCCTCAAACACATGACAATATATGCCACTACCCTAGACTCACATGCCACCCCATTAGTTGCAGATAACAAACTAGAAGGGCACTCGGTAGAGCGCATACCTCCGCCCTGTAATGCCTGATTCACGAGAACATATCTGGCCCAATACAATTTTGAGATATCATGCTACATATCGTTTTTGAACCCTATCTCTCGATGGTGAAGAATCACTTTAAAAATTCTAGCAATCGGATTCGGATTCAGATCTTCACCAAAATCGAATCAATTTGTCGTGGTCACACACCCAACCTGTCCACCAAGTTTCATCCAAATCCGTGCACAACTTTTTGAGATATCCTGCACACAGACAGACAGACAGACAGACAGACACACGAACAAACAGACAGAGAGGGTGAAAACATAACTCCCTTCACCTTCGGTGGCAGAGATAAAAAGAAGAAAAACCTGAGCTTATCTGAAACTTTGGCAAAACAGAAATAATATGGAACCTTTAAGGACGCAGCTTCAATCCATGGATATAAAAGTCATGCATGCTACAGAGGTTTACAAAATAAAATATTCAAAACATGGAGGTTATACCAACTCTGGAGAAGCTTATGGTATTTTTGACTTTGTACTGTTAAAAAAAGAAGAAAAAAAGAAAACCATAAATATAAAATAAAAAAAAAACAGACAATTAAAAGTTTTTTGTTTTCTTTTCTCTAAAAACAAACATTTCTAAAATATTATCCTTTTGGATGTTCAACATCTAATACAGCAAAAAACCCCAAGTATGAAATTTAATTTTTTCATCATGAATAAATGGCAAGAATGACAACAGGAACATGAAAACATGACAAATACCCCAAAGCAAACTTTAAGTTCTACTTTACAAGCCAGTGCAAAATAAATTACCGACATTAAGTGCATCACAATTACTTAAGATGGCAAAGCATCATGCTTCAATAAAAGGAGCCTTCCTTTGGTTCATTAATGCATGTGATCAAACAAGGTTATTTTATCCTGCTGCTGTCCCTGAATATTTACATGGCATCACGAGATTTCATAGATATCGCAGATTGCAAATACAGTGGAGTGTAGGGCTTTAACGCTGGGTTACGTACGTCTGCCAGGCACCGAGCGTGATGGCCGCGAGCCACAGCGTGCCGACGATGAGGAGCTTGGGCAAGTAAAACGTCACAAACCGGCCCTGGCTCTGGCACATTGGGAAGGACAAAAAGGTTTTGAGTGGATGGACAAAAGCAATCACACTCACAATGGCAAATCACTGAAAGTAAAGAAAATTTTAATAACCGAACAAGAGATAAAAATGTAATACATATTCTTCAGAGTTGAGAAACAAACTTAAAACCTGTAAATCGAGACGAAAAAATATTTATTAAAAAAAAAAAAAAATTACCACTACACTCTCCACAATTATTAATTTTCCAGATGAGCAGATGTTGCATTTGCTCTCAAACACGTCAAGAATCTTCAACGAAAGTAAGATTTATATTTATCCTTCTTCGAAAGTAAGGACACGTGGATGAAGAATAAACATTTTGTATTCGAAATTCTACAATAGAAACTCTTGATGGAAATGATCTGCATCAAATTTCACCTGAACAAATGGACCATTTCAAAAGGAAACTTTTCCATCTGCTCAATGAGTATCGTTTCAGGCATATCCATTTTACTCACAAAAGTTTCTTTAGCAACAATTACATACAGCTTATCATTACATACGGATAACATTGCTTTTGCTGTGGTTGCCAAATGTCGAATGGACCGGATAAAACCATGACAAAACAAAGTCCTAACAGTGTGGCTGATGCCCCTAAAAGGTAAAGGGATGATTTGTCTGTAGATCTGTTTGTCAACTAAAGAAAGGTTTTTTTCCCCTCTGTTTTAACAACCTTTAACATCACATTGGTAACAATGAGCAAGCATTCTCCATTGCGTTCCAAACTGTTATTTTTCCATTTGGATAGGAAGATTTTGGGTGGCATTTCCGTTTTCACAAATGGCATTGAGTGGCTATGCATCAAGCGCTACCCCCAACAACTTGTGAACTAGTTCAGGCTGGATTTTTGGCTCAACTCGTCTCAATTTGAGATGTCAAGAATCTTACACAAACTAATACCAATCAAAAAACAAACAAGCAAAAAAGTCCTCCAAACCTGGCAGACCATTCTGGTTTGGGTCTTTGTGAACAAGAAATGTTGAGTACGATTCTCGATGGAAGTTTTGGCCCAAATTTGTTCGGAACTTAATGGTGGAGACAAGTGAGACTGGAGTCATAAGAGGACCAGAAAAAGAGGTGCAGAAAAATTATCCCATTCGTGAAGATCATCGTCGAATCAACTGGATTTTTAGCCGACAATTCAAAATTGACCAAATCATTCACTTGAGACTAACTTGGTGCCCACAAGTGAAGAATACAATTTTATTTTTAACACTGCTGCCTTGAGATACATTTGAACCCACAAAGTGTGGGATGCCATTCCAGTGTTCACAACACTAGAATATCACCAAACCCAATGTCATGTCATCCATTATTATTTTTAAGTGAATAAGTTCATCTTATGTGACAAAAGTTGTTTGAAACAGCCTCCCCTGGAATTTTAACAAGGAGCAATTGTATTTTTACCTCCGCCACAAAAGGTGAAGGAGGTTATGTTTTCACCCCTTTCTGTCTGTCTGTTTGTTAATTGCCGGAATCCTTCGGATTTCGGAAATTATGTTGGTCGGTTGTGTGTGTCATTCGTGTGTGTCTGTCTGTCTGTTTGTTTGTTTGTTTGTTTGCCCTGTAGCAGCCACACCGTTTCAGCGATCATGACCAAACTGGGTACAGACGTCGGCCATGGTCCAACTTTGACACTTGTCGTTTTTGGTGAATCTAGGTCAAAGGTCAAGGTCAAGGTTATCGAAAAACCGAAATTCTTATTTCGCAATAACGTCCGCTAAAATGGTCGTATCGACTTCAAACCAAATCCAAAATGTGCATCTTCCAATTCTGCATCCAACCATATGTCTCATTGGGCGTCACACCAACACCCATCTTAGCGGTCGGGGGTCGAATGTCAGGGGGGTTGGGTCAAAAATTTCAAATTGCGATAAAAACGCCATTTCAAGTCCGATTGACTTCCAAGTTATGATCATGACCAAACTAAGTGCTATAACTCATTAAACAGTAGCACATTGACTTATAAGAACCAAATTGATTTCCAGGTTTTTGTTTTCTCAGAGATCATGGAGATATGACAAAGTTATTCCGGCAATTCCTTGCTCAACGAGCAATTTCATTGTTTGTTTGTTTGTGTACAGAATATCCCAAAAAGTTGTGGACAGATCAGGAAAAAAATTTGTGGGCAGGTTGGGTGTGTGACAGGGACGAGCTGATTAGATTTTGGTGAAGATCGGATCCGGATTCGACTACTCCAATTTTTTAAGTGATTCTTCACCATTGAGAGATAGGGCCAAAAACGATATATAGCACGATATCTCAAAAAGTTGTGGACAGATTCGGCCGAAAACTTGGTGGACAGGCTGGGTGTGTGGGAAGGACGAATTGGTTCATTTTTGGTGAAGATCCGAATCCAGATCTGGATATGAGAATTATTTTATTTTTAAAGTGATTCTTCACCATCGATAGGGCCAAAAACAATATAGTACTGTATTGCATGATATTTCACAAATGTATTGGGCCCGATATGTTCTCGTGGATCAGGCATTACATGGTGGAGGTATGTGCTCTACCGAGTGCCCTTCTAGTTCGATTATAGTCTGTTTTGAGCAAAATTAATTATTTTTACCTGAAGGCGCATGGCATGATAGGTGCAGAGCCAAAAAAGAAGCAATGCAGAAAGGAAAGTCGCTTGGAACAGGTCATCCAACAAGCCAGGAATCCATGAATTAACAAGAAAAGACAGTGGGAAGAGAGGATCTGGTAGGAAATGGAAAGAATGAGGAGGAAACAAAGATGTGTTTAATGTATTATAATGATACAATCATCAAATCATGTGAGTATACCAGTATAGCCTGGCACTCTTAAAATCAAATAGATTTATGGAGCAGAATTATCTCACAAACAAAATCCATTCTGCAAAACTAAAAGGGATTTAACTGTGATGTACCATCATAGAGAAGCAGAAGTGGGAGAAGAAGAGCGAGCCATCTTTGCTCCACAGCCCAATCGCGCATGGAAAAGCGACGCAGGCTATGAGCCAGGATACACTACAAAAATAAATAAATAAAACAGGAGGTTAGAGGATAGATGGTAAGCAGGACAAAAAAATAAATAAATAAAAACAATGAGAATAAAGACATGGAGTTAGAGAATATATATATATATATATAATATATATATATATATATATATAATATATATATATTATATATATCAGAGCTTACCGTGACCATAAAAGTAAGAACAAGGAAGACGAAGCGAAACCAGATCTCGAGCTGTGTGAATGCTTCATTGTACGTCGTAAACTGCAATGACCATTGGTAAATGTTGATTTCCAGGTTAAAAAAAAGAATGATTTTGAAAAGCAAAAGTGGTGGTTGGGAGAGAAAACATAAAATTGTTGAGGGAGCTTTGACCAACACATTGTGCTGTAGAACATTTACAAAGGTGTTGGTTGGAGATGTGGCTCATGACATGCACAGTTCCAGGCCTGTAGGTTAAACACACAAACTTCTCATCCCTTTAATCACTTGCAAATGCAGAATATATACCGTGAACTCCACATCAGAGATGGGCACGTTGAGGCCTTCGAAAGAGACTGAAGCCACGTAGTTAGAGTAGTAGAGAAATCCCAGGTGAAAGATCATGATCTCATCACATGTCTGGGAGAAATTGAAGACATTTGAAATATAAACTAAAGACGGAGATAAATAATTTCAGCAGAACAACACGAGTCCATACATCAAGGGGCAGTGAAAAATGACCATGTAAATTTGGATAACTTTACATCAACTCAAGTCTTGAACAAACATTATACATCATGTGCAAGGTTAGCAAGACAATATTATTGACACCAAGCTAACAGCCAACAAATTGAATCAGATGAATGGCAAAAGTGGATCATAACATTAAGGGCTCAGGTGAATGGATACAGAAGGTAATGGTGAGAGGGATAAGAACGTTGTAAAGAACTTGCATATTGGAAAAGTAAAGAAAAACTGGACATACACCGAAGAGTTTTTAAGATTTCAAGAGCAGGGTTTGCAACGAGAATGAACAACAAAAAAAGGATAATAAAGAAGATAATTGAAATCGTTTTCGCCAAATAAAATACTGTCCGACCCCGCTATTCACACTCCTGTAAAATGTCGCGAATGTCGAATCCGCGAATGTTGGGGCATTGTTTCAATGGAAAAAGGGGAGATAGGTTCCCGGGCCGTTCGTGATTCATGAAGGAAAAAAAATCAAAAATCCCATGAAAAACCGCGAATACGTCCACGAAAAACCGCAAATATGCCCGAGAAAAAAAATTAAATTAAATAAAAAACGTACATACGTGAAGCAGTGAATGTCGAAGCAAGTCGTATTTTATAAACCGTGAATACGCAGGGTCCACGAATAGCGAATCTGAATAGCGGGTTCCGACAGTACATAACTAGAGTTCATAGAACACCTTACCCCACGCAGTCTTGAGAAACAAGGACATGGGCGGGGTCTACGAGCGGCAAATTTGATTGGTTGTGATGAAATAAAATCCTGTAATATTATGTCCAAGTACTGCTAAACTGAAGGGTTTTGAAAGTGCCAAAAAGGCGATTTGTGTTCTATAGTGCTCAAGTATATAGCTCAATTGAAATAAGATAAAGATTTTAAAGGTTGTAGAAAAAATAATAATTTGGAAGTTTACAGCCGTTTACAGCCGTCTTTCACACCACCTTATTTAACACGTTTACATTCGTTATTTGTGCCTGTTGTTTGTGTCCTCTATGACGTCCTTAAAAACAGGAACGATTTTCGATTTTGTTTGTTTGACTGCCAGACAGACAGGCAGACAGAGTAAAAACATTATCACAATCCTCTCTGCACATGGGCAATCGGGACAAATCCAGAACCAAAGTGCCGCTAAACAACAGGTTCGTTTTCCGATTCATGCTCTGGTTCTTGTTCAAAATATAACATTCAATTTAAATTACGTTGTTCCTCGATCAAAAACTGACGTTTGGAGACAGACAAACAAAGTGAACCAACTGCTTTACATGCATGGGATAATAAATGAAGAACAGATATAAAGAGCAGACCCTGTATTCTCTCACCTTTTCACAATGGAGGCGACGAGAGCGGTTAAAAGGGCCAGTGCCCAGGGGAGCCAAACTTGAGTCTTCCTTTCGACCACTGAGCTGTACCCGTACATTAAACATTTTCGCAAACGCGTCGTCTATGCATACACAAACACAACAGTTTTAAGGTTACTCTGCAGCAAGTGAAGAACAATCAACAGAGCAAAGCCTTGTGGTGACGGAAAGTAACTTCCATTTTATCAGCTCTGCTTTATGGGATACCAGAACCTAAGCACATTTGAACCGCCGGCATCGATGTGAATACAAGCACCTCATGAGTCTCGAGAGGAAGGTTTACTCCAACCACGCTCCTTCACATTACAAAACGGGCCTCCAACATTCGATTTATGCAGTTTCTCTACTTCAAATAATCCAAATGGTGTGTAAAATCAGATTTACAATTATAAAGTCAAGGGCAAAGAAAGCTCGACTCGAACCTACTGCACGTACTTCAAGATGCTTTAATTCCTCATTTCTATCTTGGGCGATTAATATTCCCCAAAAGTTTCACCCACATTGGTTCATCTCTTACTGATACAATAAGATCAATGGAACAATAACATCTGCAAAATATATGCTTAAGATCACCGCAGACATCGCAAAGTCACGTTGAGATAAGCAAAAGATTTGTGCAGGAAAAAGAGAAGTAGTTCTCTATCCTCTGTTAGTTTGTAGGAGATAGAACCAAACGTAAAAACAACCCATCCATAACAGTTTTCTTCTTCCTTCCTGGATTTGGATGCTGCACATCATCAATTACGTACAGGGTTGCGTGCATTGTGCTCTCAAATCAAGGAAGGTAGACTCCACAGACCTTTGTCATGATGACAACACGTTTTCTCACATAACAAAGAAAAATAAACAAGAAATATACACGACATGCCTTACCGCTTGGTTTACGCAGCACAATATGACAAGTTAACCACAGGCGTTGGCTGAACATGGTCAGGGGTAGAGATTGTAACTCATATAGGCCAGTCTGCAAAAACACAGCACAAAAAGATGTCCATCATGATCACAATCCCAAAATCTGAGACCCCCATCATTCGCCTAAAATTTCCATATCCCCTCTAGCCTACAGATGTCAATGTCCCTCCCCACTCCCCACCTGCAAAATTTTCACATCTCTCCAACTTCCAATACTCCCAGATATCAATACCCCTCATACCCCCATTTCCAAATCCACAAATCTCCATTAATTTGCCTTTCTTCTACCAACTCTCAAATTCCCAATACTCCACATTTACCAACAAACCCCAATTCAAAGGGCGGAGGAGCTCCATGTGAGCCAACGGCCGTCCATATCTAGTGCCCAACTGTGTCCACGGACATCCTCCTGCAGTTGGGTTACTTCTTATTAGGAGGTTGGTGGCAGGATTTGCACTCCGGCCACCGGTAAAAACCCTTCATTCCGCAAAACACAAAAACGCAAAGAAATCTGAAAACTCACTCCGTGGAGTACCTCTGTGCAGCTTCCCTTCGCAGGGCAGCTCACCGGATGACGGGATTGGGGCAAAGCCTTTGGGACCCCCAATCTTTGATAATAGGAGGGAAACCACGGGGTAACATTAGCGGGTCAGATTGCGGTCGTGTATGTCGGGGGTGGTGCTGAGGTGTCGTCCACCAGACGGCGGTCTCCTCTTCGGGTGGGTGCCTGGAATGTCCTATCCCTAAGAGAGGATGATCACCTGTCTCTGTTATCATCTGAACTCAAGCGTTTGGACATCGGTATTGCAGAACTCTCTGAGGTTCGGAGACCGGATTGCGGCGAGATCATGGCGAGTGGTTACACCTACTTTTGGTCTTGTCGCTCTGATGGTTACCATACTCAAGGAGTTGCTGTAGCTGTGTCCAATAAGCTGACTCCAATGATAGTTGAGGTAACACCGGCAACGAGCGTATTATGAGACTAAGGATTCGTCACTCCTAGGTGTCATTTCCCTGGTCTCTGTTTATGCTCGACTGACTGAGGTGAGTGATCTCACCGTGAAGGATGCATTCTACGCCACGCTTGAGTCTGTGTTGATCAGTGCGCCCAGAAGAGATACACTTCGTCTTGGGGGATTTCAATGCATCGACAGAACTGATAGGGATGGTTATGAACGTGTGTTGTCCCCATGGGTCAGGAACTGTGAACCTGAATAGCCCTAAGTTCTTGACTTTGCAAGAAGTCATGGACTTAAGGTGGCCGGTCATGGTTTCAGCGCACACAAGCTCATCGCTGGACTTGGTATTCTAACGCTGGCGGGTGGCAAAGGAGATAGACCATGTCCTCATTGATGGTCGCTGGAGGAAGATCCAGAACTGCAGGTCTACCAGAGTGCTCAGTTACTCAATACTGACCACCGGCTTGTTTAGCAACTTTTAAGTTGCACGCTTAAATCCAGGATAATGTACATCCCAGCCTAGCTGGATGTTGCAAGCTCAAGGATGAGAGGGTAGCTGAGAGTTGTGATAAAGCCGAGTGGAGATTTGGGGGGGTCTGGGTGCTTTGGGAGGTCCTGAAGAGTTGTGGAGTGCCTTCAAGACCACCGTCCTTGATGTTGCCGATGCATGTCTTGGAACTCACCGTAGGGCAAAGAAGAATTTGTCTCTCAAGGGAACTGGATACCATTGACCAGGGTCGCAGGCCAGGCTGAATGGCCAGAGCTGAGCTGTTCAGGGAACTGATGCATAAAACTGTACGTGCGCTAAGGGTGGACAAGGAGGCCCTATGTCGACAAATCTGTGAGGATAGAGCTCACCTGTGTCCAATGATTCTCATCCTGCTTACAGGGAAATTCACGCATTGCGTTCATCCAAGCCATCCCTCGGTGTACTGCAGTTAGAGCGAGAGGTGTAGGCTTCTGCACAGAGGAGTCTGAAGTGAAGGCCACCGCTGGCCGGTTACTTTGAGCGTTGTACCAGGCTGTCCACCAGCGTCGAGTTGACATCAGGGGTGTTACAATCCCTGTTGCGAGCCTCCAATCAACTGTTGATTCCACCTTCGCTGTGCGAAACACAGGCTGCGGTGAACCGGTTGAATGGTAAGCTCAGGGATCTGTGCATCCATGCTGAACTTCTCAAGGCTGGTGGAAATGCTGCATCGTGTCGTTGCATGCAGTTCTATGGTCTCCTGGAACACAGGCATCATCCCAACTGACTGGAAGAGCGGGCCTTGTGTCCCTCTCTGGAAAGGAAGGGTGATCGCCAAGACTGCAACAACTACCGAGGGTGACGCTGCTCTCAGTGCGGCAAGGTCTTTGCTCGGATAATTTCTTGATAGGGTCTCGCCACCATCTGCTTGAGCAACCAGGCATCCAGAGCAGTCAGGCTTTCACACCAAAGAGGCAACGATTGACGTTATCCTTGCTCTCGGGTCCTCACCGAACGCAGACGAAGAGTTTCGGGCAGGGCTGCTTGCAGCTTATGTTGATCTCGTTAAAGCGTTTGATTCAGTGAATCGGATGCCTTCTGGAGGATTCTTGGCTTCGTGGGGTGCACCAAACTGATCGATCTTGATATCTGAACTCTACTCTGGTACTGAGAGTGCCTGTGAGATTGGTGGTACCATTCTTTGACTTATTATCTCTCTCTTTTTT
>CM068953.1:46475306-46486393 GCA_035128595.1 Eptatretus atami
CCCCATGGGTCAGGAACTGTGAACCTGAATAGCCCTAAGTTCCTTGACTTTGCAAGAAGTCATGGACTTAAGGTGGCCGGTTCATGGTTTCAGCGCACACAAGCTCATCGCTGGACTTGGTATTCTAACGCTGGCGGTGTGGCAAAGGAGATAGACCATGTCCTCATTGATGGTCGCTGGGGAAGATCCAGAACGCCAGGTCTACAGAGTGCTCAAGTTAACCAATTACTAGACCACCGGCTTGTTGCAACTTGTAAGCAGCGCTAAATCCAGGCATCCCAGCCTAGGCTGGATGTTGGCAAGCTCAAGGATGAGAGGGTAGCTGAGGAGTTTGTGAATAAGCCGAGTGGAGATTTGGGGGGGTCTGGGTGCTTTGGGAGGTCCTGAAGAGTTGTGGAGTGGCCTTCCAAGACTCACGTCCTTGGTTCCGGTGCATGTCTTGGAACTCACCGTAGGGCAAAGAAGAATTTTGTCTCTCAAGGAAACTGGATACCATTGACCAGGGTCGCAGGGCAGGTGAATGGCAGAGCTGAGCTGTTCAGGAACTAGCATAAAACTGTACGTGCGCTAAGGGTGGACAAGGAGGCTATGTGCGACAAATCTGTGAGGGATAGAGCATCACCTGTGGTCAAGTGATTCTCATCCTGCTTACAGGGAAATTCACGCATTGCGTTCATCCAAGCCATCCCTCGGTGTACTGCAGTTAGAGAGGGGTGTAGGCTCTTGACAGAGGAGTCTGAAGTGAAGGCCGCTGGCCGGTTACTTTGAGCGGTTGTACCAGGGCTGGTCCACCAGCTGTCGAGTTGGACATCAGGGTGTTACAATCCCTGTTGCTGAGCCTCCAATCAACTCTGTGATCCACCTTCGCGTGTGAAACACAGGCTGCGTGAACCGGTTGAATGGGGTAAAGCTCCAGGGATTGTGGCATCCATGCTGACTTCTCAAGCTGGTGGAAATGCTGCACTCGTGTCGTTGCATGCAGTTCTATGGTCTGCCTGGAACACAGGCATCATCCAACTGACTGGAAGAGGGGCTGTTGTCCTCTTCTGAAGGAAGGGTGATCGCCAAGACTGCAACAACTACCGAGGGTGACGCTGCTCTCAGTGCCGGCAAGGTCTTTGCTCGGATAATTCTTGATAGGGTTCGCCACCATCTGCTTGAGCACAGCATCCAGAGCAGTCAGGCTTTACACCAAAGAGGTCAACGATTGACTGTATCCTTGCTCTCGGGTCCTACCGAACGCAGACGAGAGTTCGGCAGGGGCTGCTTGCAGCTTATGTTGATCTCTGTAAAGCGTTTGATTCAGTGAATGGGATCCTTCTGGAGGATTCTTGGTCTTCGTGGGGTGCCACAAAACTGATCGATCTGATATCTGAACTCTACTCTGGTACTGAGAGTGCTGTGAGATGTGGTGGTACCATCTCTTGACTTATTTTCAGTTGTTACTGAAGTTCTTCAGGGGTGTGTACTGGCCCCCATTCCTTTTCAGCTTGTATGGACTGGTTCTAGGGAGGTGTCAGAGAGATCAAGCTGCATGCATCGTTTGGGAATGTTCAAGATCTCTGACCTTGATTTCGCAGATGATGCAGTCATCTTTGCAGAGACTTTAGATATCCTTTTGGGGCCCTCGAGGTGCTGAATGGAGTCTGAGCCGCTGGGATAACTAAGATCCTGGTCCTGGTCTTTTTTAACTTAAGATTTCCTGGGTCAAAACTGGATTAACTAAGATTCCTGGGTCAAAACTAAGATCTAGGCTTTCAATGACATCTTGGATGCTGCTGTCCTGTTGTGCCGTTTTGTGGTGAGGTGTTGAGGTCATGGAGAGATTCACTTAACTGGCAGTGATATTCATGTCTCAGCTGGCTGTGAGTCAGAGGTCAAATAGACATCTGGGTCGGGCTCGGGGAGTCATGGATTCACTGGATCATGGGGTGTGGCGCTGCCAGTACCTGTGCGGGGGGACGAAAGTCCGAGTCTACAGGTCCTTGGTGCTTCAGTCTTTCTCTATGGATGTGAGACTTGACTCTGACCAAGGATCTGAGACAGAGACTTAATTCCTTTGGTACCAAGGTCTCTTCGGAGAATCCTTGGCTATCGCTGGTCGGACTTGTGTCCAATGAGCGGTTGCTGAGAGAGACTCAAGTGAGATTGTTACTGCATAGTCTGTGAGCGTCAGCTGCGGCTGCATGGACAACATGGCTCGTTTTCCTGATGCTGATCCTGCTCACCAGATTCTCTCAGCGAGGGAGTCTCGTGAGTGGAGGAGGCCAATGGCCGACAATGTGCCTCGTGGTTGCAGCAGGTTGATCTGCATCTCAAGGAGATGGGGATGGCCAGGCATCTTCCTGGGGGATGGCCAGACGGAGGCCCTCTGAAGTAGCAGCGGAAAGTGGATGCAGCGACGCGTTGCTCAGCGGCTTGCTCCCTACCTGACCTGACCAATTCACCATCCCACCCCCTCCTTTCCCCAACCCCAAATTCACACATCCTCTGAGTTTTTAGATGTTTGTGTTTCTGTTTGTGCACAATTGCATGCACATGTTCCTAGTTCCTTCATTAGAGTCACAAATGATCATATGATGCAAATTTAGTAAAGATAGGAACCATCAGGGACAAACGATGTCTTAACCTCACTGTCACTGTGCAAGAATCATTTTGATGAGACAGTATGAATCGTAATTAACGCTTCACCGCACATCTGCTTCCCTTCCTCTCACTCATGCTGCCTTCCTCCCACCCCTCCTCACTCTTCCTCCCTCTTCCCACCCTCACTCTCTCCCCCCCACCTTTTTTTTCTCCCCTCTCCTTAGTAATCCCGTCAGCGAAGTGAAGGTGTATCGCTGGTCGTAAAATAAGGACGACAGTCTCACCAGCGGAACGCATTGGCACGTTCACAGGCCGTGTTTGAAAGAAAGCCCTCAAAACTTATGTCAGTTACCATCTCGAAGGTGATCTGGTGATGGACGAGGACGACCTCCACACATACAAAAACGTAACATTGCAGTTATGCCCTCCTTGTCCGTGGACAACCGCGTCTTGCGGAAGTCACGGAGGGGCTTAACAAACCAGACGTTGTAACCAGTTTCCTCAATGAAGATTCAGTGGGCAGCAACACCATGCTGTAGAAACCTTTGCACATACTGGATGTGCTGGTCAAGCACGCGAGGTGCATTTTGCGCGTCAGATATGTCTTCGGTTAGTTTGAGAGTCAGAAGCACACACACGCTCAAGGCTTCAGGCAATGGTGCTTGCCGATACATGGGGCTTGTTTGGCAGAGCAGCTTGCAGGTTTTCCTTCATCTGAATCAAAGACAGAAGGAGATTGACATCTAAGAGATACTGCAGACAATGCCACATGTCGTCATCCATCTTTGTGTTGTGTGCCCCTCCCTTTGGCAACCTTTCTCGTCGACCAGTTCTCAGATAAATCGAGATAATTTATCTTGCTGCTGCTCTGTTGATGCCTAGATTATCTGCCAATGCTAGATAATCCAGCACATTTGAAGACATCACTGAGCCTATCCCTGTCTACATCAGAAACCCTTCTATAGCGACCACAGGCATTTCCATTTGTGAATCTTAAAATGAAGAATGAGCTTACTCGTACAAATACAAACAAGAAAAAGAGCAATCAGAGATTGCAAACACTCACCAGGACTTCTTTTGAATGGTGTATTTTTATAGGTTTTCAGGTAAACCCAATATGGCTGCCAAACCATGTGACCTATGACATCATATGTGTCTCTTTTGTTCCTCATGGATAGGTGGTCATATGTGACAAGTTTCGCCTCGATCTGTTCACCCATTTCACAGAAGGTTTTTTTAAGGTTTTTTTTTTTCAAAACAATATGGCTGCTGAATCACGTGACCGATGACGTCATGAATTTTTTTTCTGGGGACCATTTTATCCCTAGATGACCCTCAAAAAATTTCATACTGATCAGATATGGCGTTCTACATATGCAATTATGACATCATAATGAGGGCACCTATGACATCATAAAAAAAACCATACTCTTTCCCCATGTGGAGTACTTGCTATGTGCCGAATTTCAAATTTTTCCTTGGTGCGGTTTCAGAGATAGAGGTCCAAAATTTTTCCCTTTTCCCAATATGACTGCCACACCACGTGACCTATGACGTCAAAACTATCATTGAAACATTCTACATGAGTAGTCGCACCAATGGCGAAAATTTCATCTCAATTCGACAAATGGTTGCGGAAAAAAAACACAAAAGTTCTGTGCGGAAAAACAAAACAAACAAACAAACAGACAGACAGCCAGACAGAGATAAACAAACGGACCCAAATGCAATACCCTCTCCGAATCCTTCGGTGAGGGTAACAAAGATGTGTAATGTCTTTCTCAACATTTCACAGATCTCAGCAGATACATATTCCAGAAAAAAATATCATTGTTAGTGTCATAACAGGTCTACACATGCAAATGACATGTACTCATCTTAGGTCGGAATTTAATAACAATAATAACCATTCCTGTCACACAGTGAGATGCACAAAGCTGCTAAGGCAGTTTCATTTGGCTGAGGCGTACAATTCTGGACAGGTTGCCACTCCGACGCAGGATACTCGAATGGCTTATTACCCCAGTAAGCTGGTACTCATTTTGCCGACATCGGAAGGACGACACGCTGAGTCAACCCCACCTGGTGATATTTCAACGATATAATCCAGGCACGACAGGGGCTCAAACTCAAGACCCTAAGATCTTAAGCCAGCCACCTTAAGTGAAGCCTAGGTCAGAATTTGAAAGCACATATTATTGTGAATTTGAATGCCCAGATACCAACAACTGCTGACTTCAGTGAAATTGAATGCAGTTCATGAGACTTTTTAATTGACTGCAAGTTTAAGGAAGTCAAATGCTGAGAAAATGAAATTGAACATCTGTTTTAGATATTTGAATGAACACATCAAGGAGCATTCAATTTTAAATGATATAATGAATGATCACACAGTCAAATTGAATGCCAAAAGATGAAAATGGCCAGGAAAACCTCCGTTATTTCTTTATTATTTATTTTATATTTATTATTATTATTACTATTATTATTATTATTGTTTGTATCACTTTGCTTTAATTTATGAAATCTTATGTCACTTCCTGTTTTTTCATGACGATGTTCACTTTTCTCCCAGTCCCAGTCCCAGTCCCCTTGAATTTTAACCCCTGAATCCTGACTCCCACCCCATCAAAATCAGTCATTTACACGCCACTCCCATTATCCCCTGATCCTGCTCCGACACACCCACCTCTGACTCATCCCCAGCCTTTATTAATTCTCATCCTATCTTTTCTCGCTCTTTTGCTTTGACAAAGGGTTAACGTCAGAAACATCAGCTTCTCTCCGCTTCCCACGGCAGTTAGCATAACTCAATGTCCTGTTGCTTTTGTCCCGTGTGATAAGAACAATGTACTGGTATACTAAAGGTTTGTATTGAAATCTGGACAAAAAAACAGCAATATTAAGGATTTGAATTCTTCAGTTCTTGAAACCAAACGAGGCGCAGAATGAACGACGTGTCACCAACGGATTCTGGCTAAAACCCAGTTGGCTCACGAATTATGTTCAAAACATGGAGTTTTCTATTTGCCCTGCCTCATCTGGTCTACACAAATCTGATGCCAGTATACACATCATGGATGAATCTAAATACAGTACTCTCAAGACATCTTGAGAAGGGCACCGAAATGTAACACACAAGAGTAGCAGCGAGCCCAAAATCGACCTCGTTGAATAAATAAGTAAATTTGCTCATCGAATGCAAACCCACCTGCAGATCCCCTGAAGGCTTCACAATGGTCGATCCTTTTACAGTGGAAGATACTAACACCTGCGGTCCTGCCAAGCATGGTGAGTAAAGTCAATTGCAATGCCATAAATGAGTCAAAGTTAAATATTCTTGAAATAACTCAACAATCTATACATTGGTGTGGTACTACAATGTTTCCACCTTTTAGTTCATTAATTTTTTTTCAAAGTATTTACTGCTTTGCCAAACTGAACACACATGCTACATCGGAATTTTCCCCCTCTCTACCTCAAGTATCCACTCTGGATCAATTAGAAGTCCTAAAAATCCAACATGTCCTTATTTCTATCACACAAGTTCATGACAAAGAAAAGTTATCTGGAACAGGGATACAATAAATGGTCAGTGTTGTGTGTCAATAACCTTCATTCAACCGAGTGTTAAACCTCAGTTCATCTTCTATCTGCTTGAAAATCAGCCAACATCGAAACGCATAAATCTTAACAACAGACCTATCAACGTACTTCCAATAATTATCAGTGACGTCATGGAATCAAATCATCACAGTTGACATCCAATCCTTCCTTTTCTCTATCAATCTGATCTCAGTCCATCGGTTTGGATTCAGACCGGGTCACTCTACCATGGACATGCCGCTTCTGCCCTCCCAACAATGGATGGAAGCCCTCAATGTCAGACATGAGATCCGGGCCGTCTCTCTGGACATATCTCGTGCTTTTGATACAGTCCGGCATCCTGCTAAGGCCTGTCACACCTGACGTTTTAGCCAGCGTATGGCAAGTATCAAAATGATGTAAAACGCTGGCGTATGCTGAACTATTGATGTTTTTTTTCCAGTTTTGGACGTATTCATAACGAGTTGGACGTATGCATAACGTATTAGTAACGTACACAGAACGTTTCGATAACATATAGATAACTTATATCAACGAATGCTGAGCGTGTTGTCGGCGTTCACAACCTATGCCCAACGATAGTCTAACTTATGCATAGCGCGCGGGCAGCGTATCGCCAACGATCACGTGGCGTAGCCTATTAAAGCTGCGGCTCGACGATTCAAATCATAACCGCACTATACATTGAAGTGTCAAGCCGCTGTCACACCTTGACGTTTTAGCCAGCGTATGAAAAATTTGCCGAATACGCTGGCACGTCGAATACGTTATGGTAAGTTTTGTATACGTTAAGAGCACGCTGAAGCACGCTGGCATACGTCGTAGTACGCCGAGTACGTCGCCAAATTTTCAGCATGTTGAAATTTTTCGACATATGCCAGCGTATGACGCACACGTTCCGCATACGCTGGGCATAAGTTGTAGGCACGTTACGCGATCGTTGCACACGTTACTTGTAAGTTACTCATAAGTCGAAACACGTCGAGGTAATGTTTAGCGTCAGTGTTCCAGACTCCCTGGTTTTATTTTTTCTTCGGCATCACGGTGATGTTGACACTTCGATTCTAGTGCGGTTATGATTTAAATCGTTGAGCGGCAGCCTATTAATTATATTATATTATAACCGCACTAGAAATCGAAGTGTCAACATCACCGTCATGCCGAAGAAAAAAAAAAAAACCAGGGAGTCTGGAACACTGACGCTAAACATTACCTCGACGTGTTTCGATTTATGAGTAACTTACAAGTAACGTGTGTCGACGTGTGTCAACGATCGCGTAACGTGCCTACAACTTATGGCCAGCGTATGCGGAACGTGTGCGTCATACGCTGGCATATGTCGAAAAATTTTCAACATGCTGAAAATTTGTCGACGTACTCGGCGTACTACGACGTATGCCAGCGGCTTCAGCGTGCTCTTAACGTATACAAAACTTACCCATAACGTATTCGACGTGTGCCAGCGTTTTAGACAAATTTTTCATACGTCGGCATACGCTGGCTAAATCGTCAAGGTGTGACAGGGCCTTTACTCGACAAACTCTCTGCCTCTGGAATCCACGGCCAACGCCACACATGGCTTACTGACGTCCTCTACTCTCATAGGCAACGTGCGACTCTCAACAGCATCCTTTCCTCTCCTCTCCCTGTCAACTCTGGAGTGCCCCAAAGCAGTGTCTTGGGTCCAGTCGTATTCTTAACCTTTATCAACGATCTTTCTGACTCTCTGGAAAAATCCTTCAACTCCTTGCTGATGATTCTACCCCCCTACCATAGCATCCCTCCTCCCTCCGAGAGGCAGGCAAGCCCCTTCACTCTGTGCAGACCTTGATAAAAATCACAAGCTGGACCAACACTTGGAATTTGTGTTTCAATCCTGATAAGTCGCAAACTCTCACTCTGTCTCTCCGAAAGGACAGTCCAACAAACCTTCCCATTCCCATCTACATCCTCAACAAACCACTTGAAGTTCAGTCCCTCAAACTATTGGGCCTCACCATCAGCCATCATCTTTCTTGAGCAAACCACATATCTAAGTTGGCTTCAAAAGCTAGCCACCGCCTGCGCATCTTCCATTTGTGCAAAGTCTTTCCTTAGCACATCTAAACACTTATCTATTCAGAAGGCCTGAATCTGCAGCTTGATGGAATACTGCTCTCTACTCTGGGTTGGCACCCCTGCCTCACACCTTGCTGAGCTGAACGCCGCGGAAACCAAGGCCTCCAAAATCATTGGTATCTCCCATGATGAAGCTGCCTCTCTTGGACTATTATTTCACTTCACAGACAGGTCCGTGGTCTTCTACCATCTCCTTTCTCATCTTGTACACCCTCTGCCCTTTCAATGCTCTGTCCCCACCCCACAACTTTCTGCAGGGAGAATGTGGTCTGGCAATAACCCACTTCTGGTGAAACCCAAGCTCAATGCTCACCTACACCCATTCGTTCCTCTTTTCTCTCGCCTGTGGAACCAACTTCCTCAGTCTGTTAGAATGTCATTCTTTCTTCCATCCGATGCTTCAAGACAGCTGTTCACCACCATCTCAAGTCATCCCCCATCCATGATCTATTCTATCGTCATCAACCCTGTCTAAGCTCACATCTTTCCATGTTTCCAGATTATTGTTCCCCCCCCCCATTAATACATTTTTTTTGTTCCATTTCTGCATCTTCACCATGTTTCCCTTCCACTTCGATAATTGAGAGTGTGTGCCTGCATCCACCTCGTTCTCCCCGTGTCATCCCGCCCCCCCCCACCCCACCCTTGCCCTCATTCTTTCCCATGTCCTCTTCCTCCAGGTCTCCTATTTTATTTCTCTCCCCTGTGTTGATGTGTTCCACAACCCCCTCCCCCCTTCCCCCCTTTCCCAATTTTCCACTGTTCTTTTCCTTCTGTTATGTCCTGGTCTGTTCTGTGTTCTAGCTCCTCCATGAGCCTCAAGTGTGTACAATAAAAACAAAGAAAAAAATAGTCTGTTTAACCCAACGATTCATCCAACCATGATCTGCAGTCAAACTCTTTGATGAATGCAAAACAGCAAGTGGCAATTGTGTGTGCCAATCGCATATTAAAACTAGAAGGGCACTCGATAGAGCGCATACCTCCGCCACGCAATGCCTGATCCACGAGAACGTATCTGGCCCAACACATTTTCTTGAAATATCATGCTATACATTGTTTTTTGACCCTGTCTCTCAATGGTGAAGAATCACTTATAAATTAAATAATTCTCGTACGCAGATCCGGATTCAGATCTTCACCAAAATCGAACCACTTCATCCTTGCCACACACACAACCTGTCCATCAAATTTTGTCCGAATCCATCCACAACTTACTTTTGCAAATAAAGAATTTTGCATGTATGGTCTTTGACTTCTTCCTTGTAAATGACTCAAAATTTGACAAATGTAAGTAAATGTGAGTTCTGTGGTTTGCACGAAGCAAGAGCTCAACTTTGTAGGTCACGCAATCAAAAAGCAATGACTTTCCACTGTTGTCGGTGGAACGAGAATTAATGTCGTTTGACAGCTCTTTACACCGTAAAATTATCCTCAAGGGCACCGTCTATTATGGATTTATATTAGACCGTCTTTTCTACATTCAGTTTTCAACAACGTATCGGGATGAATAAGAGATGCTCGGCAGTTTGCAGATAACAACAAAAGGTATCCTGGTTTAAATGCAACACGATATTCATTTGTGCCCATAGTTGAAGCTGCACTTGCTTACTTGCACAGAACAAGTTATTGAAATGCAACACACCTGCTATTCCAATCAACACAGTGACACCAAAGCAAAGGAAGAACATAAGGAATACGATGACAAAGTGTCGTTTTGACAGTGTGTACAGTCGCATGTGCACAGACCTGCAAAACACGCACGCGTATCCACAGAGACTCGAATCAGTTGGTTCAGGACAATATTGTTCAACAGAAGCGATCTTACAAGTTCACCAGCAATGCAAGTTGGCAGTCATCAGACAAGTTGCTCATGATTTATACGAGTATAGATGATATTAACAGCTCATGATAACCAACACCAAAATGCTTTAATAATACACAGTAACCAATCTTATAAGCCTGGTGTTGGCTTAGTGGTTAGGGTCTTGAGTTTGAGCCTTGTTGGCTGCTGAATTAACACCAGGTGGGGTTGACTCGGCCTGTCATCCTTATGAGGTCAGTGAAATGAGTACCAGTGTACTGATATAGGGACACAGCATAGTTGTGGTGGCATAGTTGTGCCCCAACAAAATGATAGCTGCCCGGCAGCCAAGCTGCCATATGCAAGAAGAAGAAGAATCAATCTTATGGAAAATATTTATCCCCTCGCTTTTTGTAAAAAACGGGGGGATATTGTAATCTGCACCGTCCGTCTGTCCGTCACACTATCTCCTCCTAAACGGTTATGCAGAAATTCACCAAACTTGGTAGTTATGATCAGCACATGGCAAGTATGTGTAAGAGCAGGGTCATTTTTGCCCCGCCCCCCTGGGGCGGGATCAAAAGGTCGAATACCAAAAAATTCAATTACAGGCACATTTGAAAACGTTTTTTTAATGAAACTTTTGATATGCAATCAACATTGGGGGACGCATGAAATATGTAACGATTTTTTGGATTTGACCCCCGGTTCATGCCCCCAGAGGGTGGGGACTTGGGGTCACAGGAGTGAAAACAGAAAAAAAGATTTAACCCAAAATTTGATATTGGGTCGTTCCTGGTAGAACTCTACACCATCTTTCAACTTTGCTTTAGGTGGGAAGCGTGGAGATTCACGATGGCGTGCCACTCCAGCTTGATTTGGTTTCACCATGACGTCACCATGAAGTATTTGCCAAAAATCGAGTGTTTTCAGTGATACAACAGATGTGGAGTGGGAGGTGTGATTGAAACCT
>CM068953.1:46491176-46501209 GCA_035128595.1 Eptatretus atami
CTGAAAAATGTGTACACTTGACATGGAACGCCCCAACAGAATGCATACATACCATCGTCAAAAAAACACGTTTCAAAAATTTCAAATTCTGTTCCTAACCAGAACAAATGATGATGATGATGATGATAATGAAGAAAAAGCAAATTTTTGAGCTCAAGTGTACATTCGATTGGAAGGCTCTGGTCCAAGCGACTTCAACAAGATGGGAATAAAATTGATACCACCTGACCTGTTACAATGAATGGACAGTCCTTTTGGATATTTTTCATGCCCATCAACTATTGAGCTCAAGGTAGAAACAGAAAACAAATGCCTTCTTCTTGATTAAAAAAAATAATCATCAAAGAATGTCTGATTTCTAGCCAGGAAGCCCCTTGAGACAATGACAAAGGTGTATGAAAATGGGTTAAGCATTTTATGATATCCCCATTTCACCACTCTGAGTGATGTTCCGACAGAGAGAAGAATATTTTGTGATCATAAAAGTCAAATAACTGCACCTTCTGACTTCTAATCCTCTTTCCTATCAAGTTTTCCTTTCCATCAAGCTCATCTTAGGCATCAAGTGCTCATCTGGAGTGGTTCAGGATCCAGTGCAAGTGAAGCCAGTTTGCGGTGATGCTCAAGATAAAGCAATTCAAAACCACAAAATACTTAACGAATAAATAAACTATCTTTAGTCGCTTTAAAAAAGAAGAAGAAACAAAAGAACAGCTCAACAGGTTTGCTCCTGGAGCAAAATGCGTTGTGTGGTTAAACAGCAAAGCAATGCCGAGTAATCAGATTATATAAACATGAGTGCTTTGTCGTAATGGGCCAAAACATTCAAATTCCCTTTATGCCTGAAAATGCCGGATGTGCATTTGTCTTAATTAAAGCATTCTTCTGCATCCAAGCATGTGGCTACATGTTTGCCTGTATGTGTGTGTACACAATCTCCGATGTGAAGCAACCAATTATGCAGGTATCCTGGAGACTTGGTCTATACAATGAAAATAAACAATAAATAAAAAGGTGGGGTGGTCTGGAGCAGGGAAGGGATGATGAGAATCTTGATAAGGATGTGAGGAGATTGTAAAAAGGAGGAGAGTTAGCGAGATAGCAATTAAGAAGTGAGGAACAATAAATTGGTTTTAAAGTCGGATCTCCAATTGAATATCCACCTCACACACATGATGCTAAAACCCCTCTGATCATAGGAACCGCTGAGAGCAAATTTGTAATGACTGTGGCAGCTCAGTCAGACATTTGTCTTCAGAGAAGAACATATACTAAAAATGTTGTTTATATGGAAAGAATAAATAGAATAATCCGAAGAGTATCATACTTTAACGGTTTCATGAGCTGCAGTAAATACCTCAACCAACGTAACGAAACAAACAAGTAAAGAAGAATGATGCTCCTGCGAGATGAGGATTTCAAATAAATCAACCTCCGTGAGCATCGCAAATGATATGGACAGTGGAGTCAAAAGCGATATTAATGGAGGAAGAAAATGTGAAGTTGGAAGAAGTCTGGAAGCAATTTGATCGGTTAAACAAAGCCTGAAAATAAGCCAAAGTTTCATAAATAAGAGATGTTAGATAATGAATGTGAATCAATTAAAGAAGAATTGCATGTTGTAATCAGCTCCGTCTGACTGTCTGTCTGTCTGTCTGTCCGTCACGCTATCTCCTCCAAAACGGTGATGCAGAAATTCACCAAACTTGGGAGTTATGATCACCACGTGGCAAGAAGGGTCAAAAGTTCAAATACCAAAAAAAATGCAATTACGGGCTCATTTTAAAATGAAACTTTGCATGTGCAATCAACATTGGGGGATGCATGAAATATGGAACAACTTTTTGGATTGCACCCCTGATTCATGCATGCCCCAGAGGGTGGGGACTTTGGGGGTCAAAATGTAAAAAAAATATTCAACTCCCCATTATATATTGGGTCAAGCCTGGTGTTGGCTAAGCAGTTAGGGTGGCTGGCTTGGGATCTCACAGTCCTGAATTTGAGCCCCTGGCTCGATTGAATTAACAACAGGTGGGGTTGACTCAGCCTGTCATTCTTCCGAGGTCGGCGAAATGAGTACCAGTGTACTGGTAATAGGGGCATTGCATCAGTAGTATAATCAAGCCCCAACAAAATGATGGCTACCCGGCAGCCAAGCTGCCATATGCAAGAAGAAGATATTGGGTCATTCCTGGCTGAACTTTTTGCCATCTTTCAACCTTACTTTAGGTGGAAAGCGTGGGGAACCTGCGACTTCACTCTCGTTTTTTTTTTGTTTTTTGGGGGTTGTTTGTTTAAGTGTCGGGATAACAAGGTCAACGAAATATTGGGAAGGATAAAACAAGTTTTCAACCATCTCCGTGTCGATGTACATCCCTCATTATTCAAGACTGTTGTAGGACCTGTGCTTGAATACGATTACTCGAAATAGGGTCCTGCATTTGTTTCTAATGCAGATAAATTGAAAAGGGTTCAGAGAAGAACTACTAAGCTTGTGCCGTCTATTAGCCATCGACCATATCAAGACAGGATAGAGAGATTGGGCATGCCTTCCCTGAATTTGCAATGCAAGAGAGGTGACATGATCCAGTTCTTCAAAATTATAAACTGCAACGACAGGATTTCTCAAGATCATTTCTTTATAAAGGCAAGATACCAACCCGTAAGAGGTCACGAATGTAGGTTTTTTTAAGCAGAGAAACAGAAAAAAGATCAGAAAAAGATTTTTTTTTAGTCAAAATATCATCACAGATTGGAACTGTCTTCAACAACACATATTTGGGTCCCAACAGTGAAGGCCTTTAAGACTCTTTTAGATCTTCATGAGAAATGAGGATAGATCATGTGGCGCTGACAAGCACAAACCAGATCAAAATAATCAAATTTGCAAAGAACAGGAGAATCTACAGGTTTAACCATCCTCTGCTTCCATATACATTTCAGTGTCATCCAAATTGCTGATATCCAGGCAAAATCAGACATTCGCAGGTGAGTCTCAGGCGACATCGACCCGTATCTTGAAGCGAACCCGAGGAGGTTCTTGGACGATGCCAAAGCAACATTGACGTGAATCGCAGGACATTCCCACAAATGAATCACGCTCCATTGTGAGGTCTGCGAAACATGAGTCCACCGCCACCAATGCAATGAAGGATGCCCTTGACATTCCGTGAGTTATGGAGGGGTGGAAAAGAGGAAATAACATTACTGCCTTGTAGCGAGTCACTTCAAGCCTGGTGTTGGCCAAGCAGTTAGGGTGGCTGGCTTGGGATCTTAGGGTCCTGAGTTTGTGCCCCTGTTGAACGTTGAACAACACCAGGTGGGGTTGACGTCACCCGTCATCCTTCCGAGGTCAGTGAAATGAGTACCAGTGTACTGATAATGGGGGCAATGCATCAGTGGCACAGTCGTGCCCTCAGCCAACGATGCTACCTGCAGCCTTGTGCTGCACACGGAGGAAGAGGAGGACAGCGAGTCACTATCAATCATGGAGTCATACAAGGAAGGATTTCTGGACTTAGGAAGCTCAGTTCTTGTGCCAATATCAATATAAATTAATTATAACATATATTAATTATAACACATATTGATTATAACACATATATATTCATTATAACACATTAATTATATCATATATTAATTATAACACATTTATTAATTATAACACATTAATTAATTATAACATTAATTATAACACATTAATTATAACATTAATTATAACAGATATATTAATTATAACATAATTATAACACATTAATTATAACACATATTAATTATAACACATATATTAACACATATATTAATTATAACACATATATTAACACATATATTAATTATAACACATATATTAACACATATATTAATTATAACATGTATTAATTATAACATATTAACACATATATTAATTATAACATGTATTAATTATAACATGTATTAATTATAACACATATATTAATTATAACACATATATTAATTATAACATTAATTATAACATTAATAACAGATATATTAATTATAACATAATAATTATAACACATTAATTATAACACATATTAATTATAACACATATATTAACACATATATTAATTATAACATGTATTAATTATAACATATATTAACACATATATTAATTATAACATTAATTATAACATGTATTAATTATAACACATATATTAACACATTAATTATAACACATTAATTATAACATATATTAATTATAACATATATATTAACACATATATTAATTATAACACATTAATTATAACATGTATTAATTATAACACATTAACGAAGCTCACACGGCTCACCATTTCAGATCCACAAGTACAGACACCGTTGAGACATGATTTGCTCCGAGTGACATTGAATAAGGTAAACTTCGATTTATATGTTCAATCGTCAATGTGATGCGAGGAAGGAAAAACAATTAATTGGCCTCCCGAGTGGTGAATGTCTGCCGTGTCTCTGCAGGTACAGGTGATTCGAAGTCTCTGCAGGTACAGGTGGTTGGAACATCAAAAAGGTAAAACAGTCCTTCATCGATGCACCAACAGAAAGATGCCGAGTGCAGATTTGAACAGAGCGACAAACATCGCAAGGAGACGTCACTCGTACTTTGGGCAACTCTGAGCGATCAGCACTGTGCGCCCATCAAGACGAGGTGAGGTGAGGTGAGCAGGGAATGAAAAATGAACGTTCACCGAGACAGAGTATCAGCGTAAACACCAAAAGGTACAATTAATGGCCACACTCCGTCAATTAAATACCGACAAAGAGAAACCAGATCGATTCGTGTCGAGAGAAACTATCTATCGATACTCACGGCTCCATGGTTGATGCCGCTTCCGGGTCAGTGACGTCACCGCTCGACGTGGCACGCACAGTTACGTCGACGGAGCCAGCGACGTAGTGACGTCACCGCTAGACGTGACACGCACAGTTACGTCGACGGAACCCCAGAACAATCATTCGCCGATTGTTGTTGTTTGCATTGTCGCACTTTCGTTTTCGTCACATTGTACATTTCATCACACATTTGGCACCCTATAGATTGTATACGTTTACTCTTAAGTATACCGGCTCATTTGTCCGGGGGGGTGGGGATTAAAAGCATATTTGTCGATTTTAATATAAATTTACCACAATTACAGCTCTGAGTTGTCTCGCCTGTGTTCAAATCTTCACCCAACTATAAACTACCATCCTGGAGTTTTGCAGGCAGGGTGACTGATGAACATTCAATTGGGTTTCTCGTCTATCAGTCAGCCTGAGTAGTTGGTGGACCTTAAAGATCCTGTGGTCTTTTACCAAGAGGCGGCGAATCGTCGATTGCAACCTCAACAAATCACAAAATGACTCTCTCGTCCCTAAACTCCAGATGGTCCGACATCATCAGAGATTATCCAGCACTGAACAAGTCCAAGAGAGCACCGACAAACAACCATAGGTTGGTAATAATCGCGCACGTTTTAATTGGCCAAATTGCCTCCTGCATCGAAGTCCTTTTGTAATTGAATATATTATTAAATATTATTATAACTTAGAAACCCCTAAAGATGAATTTTTCACCCACTCCGCAACACCAACCTTAATTCCAGTACATGTAGCATGTAGCATGTGCTTGAACACATCAAAAACTAGAAAGAGGGCATTCGGTAGAGTGCACACCTCCGCCAGGTAATGCCTGATCCACGAGAACATAATCAGGCCCAATATATTTTTGAGATATTGTGCTATACATCGTTTTTGGCCCGATGTCTCAATGGTGAAGAATCACCTTAACAATTAAATAATTCTCCTATCCAGATCCGGATTCGGATCTTCACCAAAATCGAATCAATTCTTCCTCGTCACACACCCAACGTGTCCACAAAATTTCATCCGGATCGGTCCACAACCTTTTGAGATTTCCTGGACACAAACAAACAGACAGAAAAGGGTGAAAACATCACCTCCTTCACCTTCGGTGGAGGAGGTAATAAATTGGCAAGATACATTTTTTGACAAGATGAGGCTGAAACATGTTAATTACAAAACAATCAGGACTCCACGCGTAAGCTTCAAAATATGTGCTTTTGGGAGTAATTTATATAACCTTTAAAGTTTAAGTACATAATAGGAAGTACAAATCAAGTTTAATATAGGTTATTCATTCTCAGATCTACTTTAATATAGGTTGTTCATTCTCAGATCTACTTTAATATAGGTTGTTCATTCTTCGAGATCTAATTTAATATAGGTTGTTCATTCTCAGATCTTACTTTGATATAGGTTATTCATTCTCAGATCTACTTTAATATAGGTTGTTCATTCTCAGATCTACTTTATATAGGTTATTTCATTCTCAGATCTACTTTGATAAGGTTGTTCATTCTCAGATCTCTTTGATATAGGTTGTTATTCCCAGATCTACTTTGATATAGGTTGTTCATTCTCAGATTTACTTTGATAATAGGTTATTCATTCTCAGATCTACTTTGATATAGGTTGTTTCATTCTCAGATTACATCGATATAGGTTGTTCATTCTCAGATCTACTTTGATATAGTTTTGTTCATTCTCAGATCTACTTTGATATAGGTTGTTCATTCTCAGATCTACTTTGATATAGGTTATTCATTCTCAGATCTACTTTGATATAGGTTGTTCATTCTCAGATCTACTTTGATATAGGTTGTTCATTCTCAGGATCTACTTTTGATATAGGTTGTTCATTTCAGATTACTTTGATATAGGTTGTTCATTCTCAGATCTACTTTATATAGGTTGTTCATTCTCAGATCTACTTTGATATAGGTTATTCATTCTCAGATCTACTTTGATATAGTTGTTCATTCTCAGATCTACTTTGATATAGGTTGTTCATTCTCAGATTACTGTTGATATAGTTGTTCATTCTCAGATCTACTTTGATATAGGTTGTTCATTCTCAGATCTACTTTGATATAGGTTGTTTCATCTCAGATCTACTTTGATATAGGTTATTCATCTCAGATCTACTTTGATATAGATTGTTCATTCTCAGATCTACATCGATATAGGTTGTTCATTCTCAGATCTACTTTGATATAGGTTGTTCATTCCAGATCTACTTTGATATAGGTTGTTCATTCTCAGATCTACTTTGATATAGGTTATTCATTCTCAGATCTACTTTGATATAGGTTGTCCATTGCTCAGATCTACTTTGATATAGGTTGTTCATTCTCAGATCTACTTTGATATAGGTTGTTCATTCTCAGATCTACTTGATATAGGTTGTTTCATTCTCAGATCTCATTGATATAGGTTGTTCATTTTCAGATATACTTTAATAATGGTTGTTCATTTCAGATCTACTTTGATATAGGTTGTTCATTCTCAGATCTACATTGATATAGGTTGTTCTTCTCAGATCTACTTTGATATAGGTTGTTCATTCTCAGATCTACATTGATATAGGTTTGTTCATTTTCAGATATACTTATACAGGTTGTTCATTATCAGATCTACTTTGATATAGGTTGTTCATTCTCAGATCTACATTGATATAGGTTGTTCATTCTCAGATCTACATTGATATAGGTTTGTTCATGTCTCAGATCTACTTTGATATAGGTTGTTCATTCCAGATCTACTTTGATATAGGTTGTTCATTCTCAGATCTACTTTGATATAGGTTGTTCATTCTCAGATCTACTTTGATATAGGTTATTCATTCTCAGATCTACTTTGATATAGGTTGTTCATTCTCAGATCTACATCATATAAGGTTGTTCATTCTCAGATTCTACTTTGATATAGGTTGTTCATTCCAGATCTACTTTGATATAGGTTGTTTCATTCTCAGATCTACTTGATATAGGTTTCATTCTCAGATCTACTTTGATATAGGGTTGTTCATTCTCAGATCTACTTTGATATAGGTTGTTCATTCTCAGATCTACTTTGATATAGGTTTTTGTTCGATTCCCAGATCTACTTATATAGGTTGTTTCATTCTCAGATCTACTTTGATATAGGTTTTCATTCTCAGATCTACTTTGATATAGGTTTCATTCTCAGATTACTTTATATAGGTTGTTCATTCTCAGATCTACTTTGATATAGGTTGTTCATTCTCAGATCTACTTTGATATAGGTGTTGTTCATTCTCAGATCTACTTTGAGCCTGGTGTTGGCGCAGTGGTTAGGGCAGCGGCTTGGGATCCAAGAGTCCTGAGTTCAAGCCCCGTTCGGCCACTGAATTAATACACCAGGGGGTTGACTCAGCCTGTCATCCTTCCGAGGTCGGCGAAATGAGTACCAGTAACTGGGCCGGTGTATACCCGGTTAAAATAGGTGTATCATATCCCTGTGGCGACCAGGGTTGCGTCAGGAAGGGCATCCGGCGTAAAACATGTGCCAATCACTATGCGGATCATACGGATGATCCGCTGTGGCGACCCTAGCGGAGCAGCCGAAAGAAGAAGAAGATTCTCAGATCTACTTTGATATAGGTTATCATTCTCAGATTTACTTTAATATAGGTTGTTAATTCTCAGATCTACATTGATATAGGTTATTCATTCTCAGATCTACTTTAATATAGGTTGTTCATTCTCAGATCTAACTTTGATATAGGTTATTCATTCTCAGATCTACTTTGATATAGGTTGTTCATTCTCAGATCTACTTTGATATAGGTTATTCATCTCAGATCTACTTTGATATAGATTGTTCATTCTAAGATCTACATTGATATTGGTTGTTCATTCTCAGATCTACATTGATATAGGTTATTCATTCTCAGATCTACTTTGATATAGGTTGTTCATTCTCAGATCTACATTAATATATGTTGTTCAATTTCAGATCTACTTTAATATAGGTTGTTCATTCTCAGATCTACTTTACTATCGGTTGTTCATTCTAGATCTACTTTGATACAGGTTATTCATTCTCAGATCTACTTTAATATCGTTGTTCATTCTCAGATCTACTTTGATATAGGTTCTTCCTTCTCAGATCTACATTAATATAGGTTGTTCATTTTCAGATCTACTTTAATATAGGTTGTTCATTCTCAGATCTACTTTGATATAGGTTATTCATTCTCAGATCTACATTAATATAGGTTGTTCATTCTCAGATCTACTTTGATATAGGTTATTAATCTCAGATCTACTTTGATATAGATTGTTCATTCTCAGTTTACATTGATATCGGTTGTTTCATTCTCAGATCTACATTGATATAGGTATTCATTCTCAAGATCTACTTTGATAGAAGTTGTTCATTCTCAGATCTACATTAATATATGTTGTTCATTTTCAGATCTACTTTGATATAGATTGTTCATTCTCAGATCTACTTGATATCGGTTTGTTCATTCTCAGATCTACTTTGATTATGGTTATTCATCTCAGATCTACATTGAATATCGGTTGTTCATTCTCAGATCTACTTTATATAGGTTATTCATTCTCAGATCTACTTTGATATAGGTTGTTCATTCTCGATCTACTTTGATATAGGTTGTTCATTCTCAGATCTACTTTGATATAGGTTATTCATTCTCAGATCTACTTTGATATAGGTTATTCATTCTCAGATCTACTTTGATATAGGTTATTCATTCTCAATCTACTTTGATATAGGTTGTTCATTCTCAGATCTATTTGATATAGGTTGTTCATTCTCAGATCTACATTAATATAGGTTGTTCATTTTCAGATCTACTTTAATATTGGTTGTTCATTCTCAGATCTACTTTGATACAGGTTGTTCCTTCTCAGATCTACTTCAATATCGAAGTTCATTTTCAGATCGACTGCACTATATAGCGTGTGTGTGTGTTGTGTGTGTGCGTGTGTGTATATTTCTATGTTTATACACCCCAAGTATCTGTATTATTGCGGCCAGGGGTCTGGCGGAGAAGACCACTAGGTGGGGGAAACGACGTCGATTCCCACCAACTCCCGGAATTGGAGGCCGTCGCTCACGGATAATTCTGGACGAGGCGGGTCGCTTAACTGACCATGGATGCCATACCTCACCACGTGGGTAGGGTTCT
>CM068953.1:46524895-46535240 GCA_035128595.1 Eptatretus atami
GGGCGTGTTCGGAATTCGTTCGGGGATGGAATTCCATTCCCAAATATGGTCATGAACCGGTTTGCTTGGCAGTGTGCCAAGTAAGGGAATGCGTCGTGTCCTGCCCACTGAGGACGGGCCACGATGAGCAGACTGAATTCCATTCCCAAATATGGTCATGAACCGATGCGCTTGGCAGCGCGCCAAGGGAGTGCGTCGTGTCCGACCCACTGAGGAGAGCGGGTCACGAGGAGCGAACCGCGCCCGAGAGCGATAAAAGGAACGGAGAGGAAATATACCGGAGAATCTGCTGGAGCGTGAGGATCTGCTGGAGCTCGGAATGGAAGAATTCGTGCCCGTTCAAAAAGCATCTCTCGAGGCTGGACAAAAGGCATCTCGTCGCTGGCGTGCTCTGGTTCTCGGCTCGTCTTGTGGCTGGCGTGGTCCTCGTCTGGCTGCCCTGATTCCTTCTTGGCCAACTGGTGCTCCGGGAAGGTGCGGACGTCGAGCCGTGCGGTGCGGCCAGGTAGCCTGCTATTTTCTCGTCCCTCAGCTCGACTTCCCTCCGAGCCGAAGGGATAATTAGAAGGACCAGTTTGTGGTCCGTTCTTTTTGGGTGTGCGTTCTGTCGGTGGGGTGGGATATGACTTGTCACTGTAACTGAGATGTGGTTTCATGAACAATCAAACTGGAGGACAGGAATTCAAGCTACAGGTTTATAGGCATGATTTGAAAGAGAAAAGGGGACGAAGTGGTCTACATGTGGGAATGACGATTGTATAGAGAGAGAGGATGACGCCAAGAGGGAATTGATGGAGAGGATTCTGTTTGGATAGAGATTGGAGATTGTATGATTAGAAAGATACTGTGGAGGATACTTTTTCAAGCTCCTGTGTGCAAGTGAAAGATGGACGTGTGAATAATTCAGAGGGGCTTGAGATTAGTGGCCATTTTAACTTGCCTGGGATAAAATGGGTCAGGAACAAGGAAAGGGGAGAGCAGATGAGGATTTTTTTAGAGGTTGTCCAGGATTGCTTTTTAACCCAGTTTGTAGAAAAGCCCACATGGGGGAGTGCTGTGTTGGACCTCTTTTTGAGAAACAATCCTAATATGGTGGAGGAGATGAGGTCTGACAACATCTGAGGACAAGTGACCACAATATAGTAAGCACTACTCTGTTGAGAGTGAAGTTTGGATCGTGGTGTAACATTGTTGCATTTTGGAAGAGCAAACTTTGAAGGTATGAAAAGTGATTTGAGAATTTTAGATTGTGTAAAGTTAATGAGAGGGTGGTCTACATCGGAGAAATGGACAACGTTCAACGAGTAAATGTGTACGGTGCAGAATAAGCATATTTGAGGCAATTAAGTAAGTAAAGGTGGAGGCAGAAAGAGAGCAGGGTGCTTGAGCAGCATGTATGGAGTGTACTTAAGGATGGATAAGTCGAAGGCATTTATGAAATACAAGTCACCTGTGATTTCTGTTCCTACTGAATTTGAATGTGTGTGGTTAAGACTAAGACCGCATAGGTTGCCAAGGTTGATATCAAGTATCATTGTCTGTGTCCTGTATATCCCCCCACCCCAGGGTCCCCACATTATGCATCTTTGATTGATCACTGAAACTACCATGATTGATATGCTCGCCGCATGTATGTTGATTGTGGATATGTTATCTTGGGTGATTTTAACATAGTAGATGTTGACCCGTTATGTGGGTACATGTCTAAACAGGTGGAAGATAAACCCACTAGAGATGCTGCTGTACTGGATTTGATTGGTACCAATGTAGATACACATTATATGAGACTGGAAATCACGTTCCAATGGATTGAGCGACCATAACACAGTTTTGTGGATTCAAAAATGTAATGAAGAGAGTTAACAGAATTATCAGGAAACCTCACGTCCAATGACATACCAAAAAACAAATGAGTTGGGCAATAGATTACATCAAAGACTTGGGATGAGGTTCAGCAGTACCAGATACCCAATTGAAGAGCGATTCCTTCTCCAAGTCATCCAAGAGGCTGTTGATAAATACTTTCCATGAAAATCGGTCAAATTACATAAAGCTGATAAACCCTGGATGACGGCAGGATGAAAGCTTCCATCAAGTATTGCGGGAAGCATTTGCAAGTGGCTCAATGACCAATGGTGAGACTATAAAGACTTGGCTGCAAAGAAGATTGCTCGGCTCTACCTGACAAAATTCCATAAGAATTACTGGGTGATCTGAAGACATCTGATCCTTTGAGGTGGCATCATGGTATCCAGATGCTTGCCGACAGGCAAGAAGATTGCTCTGGCTCTGGCAAATTCCATGAGAACTCACTGGGCGATCCAAAAACATCTGATCCTTTGAGTGGCATCGCGGCATCCAGATTGCTTGCCTACAGGCTCCGGATATCTTTTCCTATCATGGTCGCAACAATTCCTTAAGGTACTAATGACCAAATAACAAATGGAATCGACCACAAATTTCTTCGACATCAATAGCCGAGCTCCGCTACTTGTTCACGGTCTTTCCATCATATCTACCCTGCTGAAAAACCACCTCAAGTTGAAGTGTGAAGATGTACCATGAATTGAGCAAGATCAATGCAAGGAAAGCATTGACCCTGATGACATTCCAAACACACTTCTCAAGGATTTTGCATGCGAACTCACTATTCCTATTTACTGATGTTCAATTCATCGCTTAGAGAGGGCAAACTCCAAAATCTGGAAGGCAGACGCTGATGTGGTTTCTGCACAAAAGGAAAAGCACCAGCTGTTCTAAAAAGTTGAGACCAGTATCCCTAACTTCCCAGTGTGTGAAGGTGTGCGAGGGATTTGTTGCCAGATGGATGCAGGAAGATATTGTTACAATTGTGGAGGTAGATGGAGAATTTAAGAGGGAATCTAGGATTGAATATAGTTGTTTGGTCCATGGACGTGCAGGAGACATCTCATATGTAATTAAGTAGGGAAACTGTGAGCTCAAGTGTGACGTGTACCACATGAAGGGGGAGGGGGGTGGAGCGGTGTTAATTAGCTAGGGAGTAAGAATAAGGTCCCCCAGTATGTATTTCGCCCTCTGTGACTTTTCCCTATGTTTTTAATATCAAGATCGACAATAAAGAGGGGACACACATCCCTAAAACAATACAAGCAAAAGGCGCCGAGCAGGCAGAAAGCCACTCCAAGGTGACGCAGGCGAAGTCACGCCTCCGAGGCTGATGATAGAATGGACGTGACATCAGAAGCTAGCCGAGTGAGCAGAAGCCCGCCTTCCTGGGTTTTTCGGTGGTGAGACGTTATGTCAGAGAGGAGGGGGAGTTCAGGGAGAGCGTACGCACGAGGAGGAGTTGATTTCGGAAGAGGTTGAGTGCGGAGTGAAAGAAGCATGTGGTCGAGAAAGAACGTAGTTAGGAGATCGCTGGAAGAACAGGGCTTTTTTGCTGGCTTTCCCTTCGATGCACGAGACGATGGCCATGATTCTTGCATTCATGTGAGGCGATTTGGCTCGCATGGTGAAGCAAGACCTCCGGCCTTTTTCCTCTGGGTGGGTCATGAGGAACGGACCCAAGGCTCATGTATGTCAAATGGCAGTCGGTGAGGACGATCGACGCACGGGCAGGTGTGTTGGGTCTCTCAGCCTTGGTGTTGAGTGCCCGCTCGCGAATACCTGGTGTACATTTGTCCTGCTACGAGAGACAACTTGACACCATTTTGCCCATGTCTGCATGTGCTGTGGAGGTGCCTTGATTCCAGGATTAAACCGAACTATGTCGACCAAGCCATCTGCGGAAGTTATCCAGTACTCACAATCATTATGCCTTCCATTTCAGTTTCCCCTTAGTGTAAAAACATGGATTATCAAATACTAGTGCGTGCCCGTACGTGAGTGCCCATAGCATGCGTACGTGCAAAAAAAAAAACTTTCAAACCGCGTGCCAGAAAAACAAACACACAGGCGTCCTTTTGCTCTCCCGTACCCGTACGTGCTTGGCCGTGCGTGCAAAAGAAAAAAACTTTCGAAAAACCCACAGACCGTTCCTTCGCTCTCGTAAATGACGACTGGATTGGGGCATTGTGTTTATCAATAAATGCGCATAAGAAATATCGAGAAATTATTAGAATACAGTAAGTGAATCACGATCCGAAGTCCGTACTGTTGTAACCGCAATGGGGAACGCGGCTGAGGTCTCTTCCCCATCGGCCACGCTACGCAGCAACGTGTCCTATCATTGGTTTTGGTAAATAAATGGCCATAACTTGGGAAGCACTTGTCCGATTAATATCAAACCTTGAAAGGACATCTTCACAGGGCCCAACAAATACCTGGCAAGTTTCAATTAGATCAGCCATGGTTGTCGAGAACAGCAGTCAGCAGACACACACAGACACGACACCCAACAGACACACACAACAACCACACACATACACCACACAGCACACACAATGCAACAAACCCAGACACACAGCCACAGACACACGATCACATACACACAACACAGCACACACACACGACACGACAGCACGAACACACACAGGAACACACCCACACAGACACACACATGCACACACACACGACAACAACCACCACACACAGACACACCACGACACACAACACCACCAACACGACACACACGACACACAACACACGACACACACACACGACACACGAGAACACAGGCACACACCAACAATCACCAGACCACACACGACAAAGACACAACAACACACACAACAAAAGACAGCACCACACGCACACACACTCTAAAAGCCATCCCAACTGCCACAGAACATACTACAAGAACACACACACATCACAGCACACACACACAACAAGCACGACACACGACCACACACACCACCAGCACGCACACACACACACACACAGCACACACAGCCCACTGCACACACACAACACACAACGCCACACTGCACACGCATCACACACACCAACCAGACACGCTACACCAAACCGGCACACACACACACAGACACACACAGAAGCAACACCCGCACCGCACACACACATGCACAACAACACCACACACATGCACACACACACACAAGACGCACACACACACAGCCAACATGCACCACCACAGACAGACACCCCACACACACAAAACCCAACACCACTCACCACGCAACACACATGACCACACACACACACACACACCACATACACAAGAACACACACACATACAAGCAACCCACATGCAACACACAACACCACCAACACTAAATGAACACCAAAGACACGAAACACAAACCCAACACACCAAACCCACCCACACATTCTGGAATTTATAGATCGATATATCGAACGGATGCAGCTGATAAGCGGTTCACTGGGCCTTGAAGAAGGTCATAGGCATGTAAAGGCCTCAGGCCTGGAACTTTCTTTCCTGATGTGATAGTGGTGGTGGTGGTGTGTGTTTGGTTGATGTTGTTGTTGTTGTGAAGGTAATATTGAGCGTAATATTATCTTTTTCGATCATCTATTGGAGTGTGTGTAATGTTGAATTTTTCACTCATCCTCCGTGTGGTATAAATCCCAGCTAAAACCCCTTATTATTTTATCCAAATTTAATCTCTGGAAAATTGAATAGGAGTACACAGAATAAGATATGAAGTTACCAGCTATCAGTGAAAAAGAGGTTGAAAACCATGCTTTAACTTCATGTTCATGGCAGAAGGGTCACCACCCTCCAATGTGTTGTGCTCAGGCCCTCCACCTCATAAATTCACCATGTTGTAATGCCAGACGATACGAGTAGTTCCAGAGTACGGGTTGCTAGGCAACGTCAAGAAGCAGCGTTGTGGTTTTCACTCGAAGACAACGATAAGGGGCGGAGCTTATGAATCCAAATAAGGAACATAACGAAGTGATTGTTCGTCATTACGTGAAGTTTTGTGTCGATTGCCCGTTGTGACGCGCGGATAGCGAAGCCCAGACGTGCTCATCATGGTGAGTTTCATGTCTTCTCTTTTCCATCATTCGATGAATTTATATCCGAGTACATCGTGTAATAAGATGCTACCAGAGATCTGGTTCCAATTCCGACTCGAAGGTAAACTTTCGGATTGGTTGCCTTTTGGGGAAACTGTACCGTCCAAAGAATGGTCGTGCCCTCTCCCGCTCCCACCGGTACATGATACAACACTGGCAGCCCCAAACTACTCCAACAACTTGGTATTGTCGATGACTCTCGTTGAGTGTATTGACCGCATTAAATCTTGCACTCATCGGATGGGGTCTACAGGGGTTTTTTTGACCCCCCCCTCCCCCAATAGGTATTTTTCCCTCTCCCGAAACATACACACACGATTTCATGAAACTTCGACCAACCTTCATCACCCATGGATGTAGCCAAAGTTTGTTCATGGCATAAAAACTAGTAACGGGTCCGTAGGTGGTGCCCGTAGGTGAAGCTGCCAGTCAATGTGCAGCCTTCTCGCCGCCTCTCTCCCCTCCGCTCTCTCCCTCTCTCCCCTCTCTGCCCCCCTCTCTCCCCCCCTCTCATCCCCCTCTCCTCGCCCCTCTCCTACCCCCCTCTCTCCCGCTCCTCTTCTGGCCCCCACTCTCTTCCACTCTCCACCCTCTATCTCCCCCTAGTCTTGCCCTTCCTCTCTCCCCACCTCCTCTCTTCGCCCCACTCTCATCCCCCCTCCCTCCCTCTCCGGCAGATATTGGTCGACAGATAAATGCTCGTAAACTTGGGAATGCTCGTCGATTAATATAAAACCGGTCGACAAGCGAATCCGCGGGTCCCCAGCAATATTCCTGGCGTTTCATCAGATCGGCACGTCATGTGTTGCAACAAAAATATAAAAATAAAAATAATATAACATTAATTGTGACGCTCATTCGTGATGTATGAGCACGGTGTCTTGTCATTCGGTCGTAGATAAATGGGCCGTACTTTGGAAACCCGCTCTGTCACCCGATTTAATATAAACCTGACAAAGGCACATCCGCGGGTCCCACGCAATATTCCTGGCAGTTCAAGCTCTCGGCAAACATAAAATAAAATAATCAAATACTATGACGTCCATGTAAAGAGCCGTGTCTGTGGTCGAAATAGCCGTACGGCTCGTGATTAATAAACTCAACTCGTGGGTCCGAAACTGCATTCAATCGTGGCCGGCTACCCGTATAAAATTGGGAAAATTGGTGTAGGAGAGTGACGAACACCTTAGGCTTGCCATATATACACCTTTTAACACTGAAAAAGCAGTAAAATGGCCATAATTTGGGAAACGCTCGTCCGATTGACCATCAAACCTGAAAGGCAGCATCTGCGGGGCCCGGAATATTCTGGCAAAGTTTCAATCAGATGACTGGCGGTTGTCGAGAAACGGCGGTCGCAGACAGACCAAACAGACAACACAGGATCTGCTGGAATTATAGATAGATTAGGTCTAAGGGGGTCTGTCTGTGGGGGGGGGGGGGTTGAGTAAACTGTTTGCTCCTCATGCAGGTGAGTTCAGACCTCGTAGTCTATTATTTTGTGTTAATGTTAACCGCAAAAGTTTTTTAGTATAACATTTATTTCACGTTGGTTATGGTTCTAGGCAATAGTGTACAAAGGTGGTGTGTGGATTATTGGGAGGTGTTGTGTGTGTGTGTCTGTGTGTGTTGTGTGGTGTGTGTGTGTGTGTTGTGCGTGTGTGTCGTTGTGTGTGATGTGTGGTGTCAGAATGGTGGGTGTCGAGATGGTAAACAACGGCCAGGTACCAGGGAGATATTTTTTTGTCGGGATGAGGGTTATGAATATGTGGAGTCTCCGCTTTTGTCACAACGATACGAAACAGAGTTTTGGTGTTGGTGAGGTTTTGGTGGGGATATTGGTAGTGGTACTTGCAGAGGGTAAACAGGTGATGAGGTCTCTCTCTGAACCTTTGAAGAGGAGGTACTATTTTGCGTCGAGCATTTACAGGATTTGGGGTGTGAGCAGGCCCGTCGCTAGGGGGGGGCATTGGGTGCTTGCCCCCTGGAGCATCTGTGCCCCCCACTTGTACGCCACCAGGCATTGTGCCTGTTGCACCCTGTAACAACTTATGTTTAGAGGACGAGCGCCCACTGTGAACTTGCCGTTTAAGAAGTTCACACTGTGTGAAACTAAAACCCTTATTCCAGAATGCTCACGTGGTGACTAATAAGGCTTCTTGATAAACTGGTCTTTAATAATATCCTTCTTTGAATAAGAGTCCAACGATTACGTGTGCGCTCCCAGCGCAATCTCCAAAGCAATGGCAAACAATAAAGTCCAAGACCACAAATAAAAATAATAACGCAACTAACAAACGCCACAGCCAGACCTCGTGTCGAATGTGATGTTGTGGGTGGTTATATATATCGTGGATCATTTAGTTTAAGGATAGCTAATCAGCGTATTCGAATATGGAGGCCCTATTGAGGCAGTTACCTGATTGTTGTAAGTCTAGTATAAATTAATATAAAGGCATAATATGATAATATGATTAAGGAAAAGACATAAATTCATAATTAAAGATCACGGTGCACCACATGACCTTCACACGCGTCAACCTCCATCTACAAAAGTAATTTTATAATTAAAAATAAAAATATGTGGTTTGCCATCGTGCTTAATTTGAAATTACGCAGATAAAAAACTTTTTTTGATGGATGCATCATTTATAAATAACCGCAACCGTCAACCGTCAAATTTCGCGAGTCACGAGGGACGAATCACGGAGAGCGTAGCATAGCAGCAAGGAAGAAAAGACGTGAGATGGATATACGAAAATGGCTCAAAAAAGGAAAAAATGCAAAGCGAGAAAATGAAGAAGATGATGAAAGACATGTTGTGGGAGGAGTTTGGAGGAGGAGGAGGAAAGACAATCATGTCGATGAAATCCGACAGAAGGCTGGCCAACCTGGCCAAGCCAGCAAGTCAGCCCTGCCTGGAGGCCCAGCGCAGGCAGCCGAGTTGCCACGCTCTGGACGGCGGCCTCGGGACCGGCTTGTGACTGTCAACCGCTCCCCGATGATGCTTGGAAGTGAGAGACCGAATCAAGTTGTTCTACAGTGGTACCCTGGCCATCTGTTGCAGAACAAGAGTCGCTTGTTTGTGTCCTCTGTGGGTACCAGACTAATGAAATGGCTGGACACAGTGTGCAGACAGAATGCAGCATTCTGCTATCCATGTAGGAAGTTTTAACCCACACGTGGCCCAGTGGATCTACTTTCACAGTGCGAGGCTACGCGGAATTGGAAACATGCCGTTGAGAAGGCAGGGGGTTTCACAAACACGACGCAACTTCAAAGAACATCTAACTTGTGTTTTGAGGTGGAAGAGAATGAGAGGCGCATCGATTGGTGTAAGGAGATTTCCACAGCTCCTCAATGCTGACACAGCTAAATAGAAAAACGGTACTTGTGTCTGCTCTTATATATGTTTGGGATTTCTCGTGCGAAAATCAGATACCTTTTAGAGGGAGCCTTGATAATTTTTGAAGATAGTCAGTCGGGGCACATGGGCTCTTCCCTCGCTTTTTATACTACAACACTCAAAAAGACACGAGCTAAGCGAAATAATCAAGCATATCCCCAACGAAACGCAAAGCTATACTAGTCCGGAATGCAGAATGAATGATCTGCCATTGAGTAATGTTGTGACGGATGCCATCTGTGGAAGAAAGTAGCACATCGTGGTTTACCATCCAGGTGATGGGACGAGGGACCCCACTGAATGTGAGAACTATCAATCATCATTACGCTTTGTATCGGCATCAAAAGAAGAACAGAGCGCTACTCACATATAGCTACAGCCGACGCTGAGATGCAAAAACATTGACAGACTAATAATTGCAGACTGACAAAAACAGGACTGACGTCAAAAAGATTAAGTAGGTGTACGAACGGGCTTCGTAAGGCTGGGAAGCACGGTGGGGTGCAAAAGTTGTTGCAGAGACTATTGGAAGAGAAATCCTATGGACTGCTTAAATCACCACATCCATCTGGTAGTTTATCAGCACTGGCAGCCAGAGAAAGCTGTCAGCTGATTTCCTCGAGTTTGTATGTTGCCTGTACAAATTCTTCAGAATCCCACTGTTGCTGCACAGTATAAGGAGCGTTTAAACGACTTTTGATCAAGGGACGGGACATTTAGCCACCCGGTCTGTGATCAAGGATCTTTTAAGGATATAATCCTTACTGTCCGGAAATTTGATGCAGGAGCGCGCCTACGTGCAGAGTGAGGAATGGAGACTATTGGGCTTTTTTGCGGGAAGTCCTCTGGGCCTGCCTTCATGTTCATTGCTAATCTTTTGTACACAAAACTGCTGAGTGTCGAATGGCCCTAACAGACTCTTGCAGGCAGAGGACATGGCTTGCTAACGGG
>CM068953.1:46575158-46585193 GCA_035128595.1 Eptatretus atami
GAAGTTGTCAAATGTCTTGGACCAGTGGTTCCATTGCTTTGTGTCATTGCTCGAGTTTGGATTTGTTTCAAACCGTTCAGGACGTAAGAACTTATCCATTATGAAATTCTTGCTCAATAAATTGTGATAGCCAGAGGGTGGATTGACAAGGCTGAATCGTTAGAGTTGGTCGATGTAGGCTTTTATTCAGCAGAACAAGGACAACCTGTAACACCACATGATGTAGTCGCTAGCCCAACATCTATCTATAATTCCAGTCAATGCTGTTTCTGAGCAACCACTGTCGATCTAATTGAAACTTGCCAGGTATTATTGGCTGGGACCTGAGTGATGTTCCTTTTCAAGTTTGAATAGTTGTATGGCTGGTGGAAATTCTGCTAACCAACCATGTCAGTCCGTAGGTGAGGTATTGTCTGAAGTGACATGTACTAGGTCTTGCCCAAACCCGTTGTTTTAAGGGAATTAATTGAATTCATTCGGGCATTTGCGACACTATTGAGTCATCAGTTTTCTGTCGTTCTCTATATGTTGATACCACACGTCACCCAAAACCACGCCTCCCCACCACGAGCGCCCGACCGCGCTGCGGCCGCCGCCGCTCCGGCATCTGCGCGGACAGATGCTTCGCACCCGGCCCATCCTCTTCTCCGCGTCGTGGTGGGAGGTCGATCCGAGCCGGGGTTAAAGGTGAGGAGAAAGGTGGGGCCTCTTTTTTGGGAATAGATTCCCTGGAACCCAAATGCCAAGAAGCTGACCTTTCCCGCCCCGCCGCAACGACGCCGGGAGGGGAACGAGAGGCACGCACCGCCTTTTCGGGAACCTCTCGAAGGAGGTGAGCCGAAAAAGGGGCGGAGTGGAGGGCGGAGCCCGCGCCTATAGTAAAGACGGACACGCCGGGTGCGAAGAAGCTCTCGGTCTTTTGCCCTTCGTCGCGTGGAACTGTGGGGTGGAGCTGTGAGGAGTCGTCGGTTGGTTGGGTTGCCTCCTCGTGCTCGGGTTATGAGAGTCATCGGCCGGGTCGAGCCCTGCGTGAGCTCGATTATAAGTCGAGGCTGTTAATTTTCCGTCGTCGAGTCGGCAGTAAATGGACGGCGAAGGAGGACGGAGCTCGGAGTTGAGGTCGTGGAGAGAAGGAACTCGTCGGCACGCACCAAGGGAAGTCGCTACTTCTTTTCTTTGGGTGTTTTTGGGCAATGACTGCTGGAGGCCGCCTGTCCTTGTAAAGTAGAACTGTTAATATAGGTGTGCCAGGAGTGTTCGCTGGTTATTCGGTAGTTATCTCTGCGTCACTGTTTCTTTTGTTTTCATTGCTTATGTGCATTGTTGTAAATTACTGTATGGCTGTATTAATGTGTGTACGTTGTGGTGTGAAATAAATGTGCTTATGTGTGAGATGTTCCCGTTTCGCGCTGCGTCCTTCCATTTGTTGGGTCTCCATCTGCTTCAATGTAAAGGGTTCGAGAGTGGCGTGATACGCCCGAATAAATTATTGGAACCGTCACGAGCCTGACGATAACACCGCTCGATATCGCGATAACAGGACGGACGCTTAAGGTTCGTTCTGAAGCTATACCTGCGGCGAGGGTGCGATCGCCGGTTTACATCACCGCATGTGGTACTTAGTATAGTTGTGGAGTTTTGCGAACAACGCCTATCCACGAGTGGGCCGATTGGCACGCGTGGGAGCCCGACAGGCCCCAGCGTGACTTGCTCCCGCGTTAGTCAGAGGTCACAGACTTAATTGTCCGTCAGGGGGCGAGGCAGGCCGCCATTCGAGTCAAGTGGCCGTTCGCCTGCCGGCGGCGGAATTCGAACACTGGTGTGCCAGAGAGCGGGAAACAACCTGCTCCGTCTCCAACTAAATTCACGGGAACGTTCAGGGTAGAGGAGCGACCCGATTCCGCTCTAAGTATAGAGCGATTTAATTAACGCCGTTACGTGAAATAAGATAGGCGTCTGCAGGCGAGCGTGTGTCCGTGGGGTATTTAGAGAATGGTATGTGTGTAATGTAGGATCCATGCGCAGGATGGAGACGCCCGAGCAGGAAATGTGGTTTGCAGAACAATTTCCCCCTTCAACGACTCCCAGAACCCGTAATGGAGGCGCGCAGCAGCAGAGGCGGCGGAGGAGTGAACGCCCCTCTCTCCACTCCTCAAATCCCTCCCAGCCCCCGGCGGATCGCGCGCCCGATAAGATGGCGAATCGACTACCTACGGGGTTTAGCTGAAGTTAAGAGGATTGTGAAGCTTGGATGGAGCAATGAAACGGCTGGAACGGAAAAATGGATGTGGAATACGCAACAAATGAACGAAAATGAAAAGAAAAATGGATGGAAATACGCACAAATGAACAAGCAATGGAAACGAACACAAACGAAATAAAAACAAATGTGTGGCAGGATGAATGAATTTGATCAAATGAATGCGAATTTAACCAGGTGAAGAACGGAATGGAAACAAAATGGAAAGAAATGCCGGGGTGGACCGCAGAATCAGAGGGCGAAGCTGCAGCGGCATGAAGGCAATACAGGGAGTAGCGTCATGCGACGCACGTGTGGGAGCGAACGAGCTGGGAGGGGTGCAACGGTTGCAAGGTCCGCAGTGGAGGCGGGTAGGAAAAGTAATTCGGGGACGTGTGTGGCGAGAAGTGGTGAAGGTGACGGAGAGAGCAACAGTACGTGACGAGAAGAAAAACTAATTTGGGTGACGAGACATCACGAGAGATAACAAGGGTAAGGACAGGAAATAATAAGGGAGAATAAGAGGTAATGGGTTGAAGAGGTGAACTGAGTTAGCAGAGAACTCGGAGATAGAGGGGTGAGATTGGACGGTTAGTGAGCGCACAGGCAATCAGCACACGAGCTAGTGGGAGGATCCGTGAGGGGAGCTGGGGCGAGCTGTGTTGTAGACCCGGTTGCGGAGCAGCGGGACTGGCTGCTCTCAGGAACGAGGGGGGCGAGTAATGCCCCCGTGCACCGACTCACGACCAGGTGGGTGCGGTCGTGCCTTAGCGAGTTCGAGGGATGAGCGAGCGAACGGGGCTGCATCACGAATCTGGGGGGTAATAGAGGCTGGAACCCTTTGTGGGGCACGAAACCCAGCCGTGTTGGTCCCCGGCTGTGTGGTGTCGGAGTGTGTTGGTCACGAGCGAAATGTGTGCTGCAACGTGCGCAAAGCGTGGGTGAAGAGCGTGTTGAAAGGGACCGCGTCGTGTGGGGTAAAAGATGTGCGAGTGGCCCGGAGGCGTGCTTCAGCACGCCGGTGTGGATTGAGCACCGCGAGTGATGGAACGCACGTGTGCGAGGGAGGTGGCATGCGTGGGTGAGCGGACGAGTGTGAGGAGACCGGTGTGTGAGGTCCTCTGTGTGTAAGGGAGATGACGGTCGGCATGCGGGAGGCATCAGCCGCGTCTCCCGGTTGTGAGTTTAATGGAGTGGATCCTGTGCGTCGTGACATGCAGGTGTGGCGTGGGGTGGAATGGCGACACGACATGCGACAGGGACAAAAGCCGAGGTAGCGGCCGGTAACTTGTTGGAAGGCGCGGCCGGTACGCCAGCAGCGAGGGCGAGGTCGCGTGCCGTGCAACGCACGAGGCCGGCCACGGTGCTCGGCTTGTGGGAGTGAAGCGCCCGCGGTCCGGAAACGCGCAAGCGTGGACCTTTCGCTCGATCCCGCGGACGGACAAAGTTAGGCTGGATTTCGGAATTGACCGACGGGTTACTCCACGCGACTTTTGTTCAGCTCACAACGGGCCAGAGCGCATGTGTTCGCGTGGGAAGCCTCGGAGGCGAGGTTTCTTTTGTGTGCGTACGTGACGTATGGCTCAACGATGTGGATTGGAATCCGCAGGAGGTGAATCCCTGCAGGATGTAACCGTCCAAGAGGGACAGGTACACACGGCAGCTCATGACGTCGGGCAGGTTGAAAGTGCGCGAGCTGCGAGTTGCCGCGCTGGTGTGCGCAAATTTTGGAAAAAATTTTTCTTTTAACAAAAGAAGCCTCGCTTTCGGTGAAACAGGATTCCCGGGTAAGGGTGGAAGAACCTTAGCGGGCACAGGATGACAACTAGCTAGGGAAGGTAGTGTTAGTTTAGACCGCTTCACTGGGGCAGGGTAATCTCATGGAGCCCGTGGAATGGATAGGAGAGGATGTTATCAGATTTAGGTGGGAAAGTGATTTTTTAGCCCCGATTTGGGGACAGTGACAGACTTTGGATGTGTAGAGTGAGTGCTTAAGCTACGTAGGTGTTAAATGGTAAACGGCCTGTAGCTTAAGGGACGACGCTGGGAGCCGAGTTAGTTCCGGGGATGTTAGTCAGAAGGAATGGCAGATTCAGCGTGTGGAGTTTGTGGAGGTGGTGAACAGGAGGGTGGTACAGCCCGCGTCGCGCGGACCTGAGCTTTGTGGAAGCGCGTGTTTGAATCAATAGCGGGTGAAGGCGCGGTTTTCTACGCTAGTCGTTTACTGCGCGCGTAGTTCAGGTGATGGAGCGGTTGCGTTTTTGTTCGTGGTGCTTTCCGGAGCTGCGTTTTCGGTGGGTGGGGCTGGGACGTAAGCGTCTGACGAAGGTGGAGAGGTAAGCGTGGGCGTATGCATCGTTGGATCGACGTTATACAGTAGTTGAGTCGAGTGAGCCAGCGGGTCTTGTGAATGGAGGCGAGTGTGAATATGCCATGGTGGCATGAGTGATTGGGGGAGGGTGACTCCGCCCATGGACCCCGGGTCAGTGTAAAGTGAGTTAGTGGGTTAAGGTTAGAGATATGACGAAAAATGAGGTCGTTTTGTGCTGTGGGGAAATGTAGGCTGCGAAACCGTTTGGACGGGGTTGCAAGTGGAGCCGTGTTACAGCGGGCTGGGGGAAAGCGTCGGCATGGATGCGAAGTGAGTATTGCGCTGAAGGGTACCCCCGGGGCAACACGGGCTATGTCGGGCCGTGGTAAGGCCAATGGGCCCATGGGGGCCGGGTTAGCGTAGTGGGGCACGGTGCGCCCTGCTATTGTGCGGGGGCCGCGGGGCGCCATTACAGCGGTGGGCAGTGTTGTGGCACGGAGACCCTCGAAGGGGGCCCGGGAGATGCAGACACTGCAGCGGTGAGCGTTCAGGGAGTACGCCGAGGGAGGTAGCACTCCGCGCTGTGTTTGTAGGGTGAGCTGGGTAGGCCTCGAGCAGTGTATACCCGGGGTGCCAATAGCTGGAGAGTCGGCGAGGGTGGTGCGGTGCCAAGGAGCACGCGGTCCGCAGCCATGACGGTGAGGGGCAGGGAGAAATTGGGGGGCGAGGCCCGAATTTGGAAAGGGACACCAACACGGCGAACGGGACGTGGTGAAGAACCAATAAGGTTGTGGAGGCGAGATGGCCGCTGTTGTCATGAAGCCCAGGGGTAGTTTAAGTAAATGGGATAGGGGTAGATTAGAAAGTGTTACCCCTGCTCGCCGCACTCACCATTCCCTTCCGCGTCTCGGTTGTGGGCCGCTGGAGTCGACTTTGGTTAGGTCGCTGAAGTCGTGGGGCAGGTCATGCTCGAGGTTCGTTGGGACTCGACACAGGACGCTAGCTCTCCTATGCCGCCTCCGGGAAGGAACAGGGTTGAGAGTAGTGCTATGAGATCAGTTAGCGAACAAGAACAGTAAGCGCGGGTTAGGGGAGATTTATAGTGGGAAGAGTACATAAGAATAAAACAACAAAAAAAAATGTATTGGCTAAAGATTGGGTTTACAGAATTGAGGAGTGGGGTATGTAACAGTGACAGCCAAAGGCGATAGTGGAGGGAGACAGTAGGTAGGGTGTCCGAGCCCGCTTCGAGGCCGCACCCACCGACTCTCCCGACCTCCACTGATAGGCAAAGCCGCCAACTTCATCGGACACTTTGTTGCTGCAAGGCCTGTAAACCGGACCGATGTCTCACTGTTTTCTTCAAGGCCTGTGCCGTGGCCCAGTTACGCTGCCGCTTGTGTTTGCCTGCGTCACCTTTGCCAGCCATGCCACTGCCCATCGGTTCACTTCCAGCGCGCCGTTTAGTTTGCTTTGCCCCCCGGGTTCAATTTCCATGTCGCGCCGGATCATCGTAAAGCAGACAGTTTGCAATACTGCGAGAAACTGCCTGTTGCAGCTACAACAACGGCCTGCATGGCGGCCCGTGCCGCCAGGTTTCGTTTGACTTTTTCTGCCTGCAATCCATTGAATCCTGGCCCATGTTAGTGTAAAACTATAAGGTTAAGGTTAAGTTGTACTTACATATGAGGCGCCCCGGCATGTTATTGTTAGCGCCGCAATTATTAAGTCGCGTGTGAGTGGGTTTGTGTTATTAGTACTCACCTCAGGTTATTTATTTTGGGACACAATCCATGATGCGCACTCAGGGACCGAAGGTAAAACGTACAGGGGAGAACTACACTATGATGCATCATCGAGAATTTGACGACTCGGGACTGGTCTGTAAAAAGGGAGGGGGTAGTGTTACCGGTTGAGGAAATTCGCATTACACCCATGAAGGGCCCGTTAGGTGAGAGATATCCCTAAGTACATTGCTAGTGAGCCAAACCCATTTATAGAGGGAATTTATGTGTCCATTCGGTGCTGCAGAAAGCGCTCTGAGTCGTCTTTTTCTGTCTTTCTTTTATTTGAACCAACCACGTCAGCACAACGCTAATGCCATCTAGAACCACGAACAGCGCCGACTGCGCGGTGGCCTGCAGCCGCTCTCCGCATCATGCGCGCACAGCATCTCGCCACCCGCCATCTCTTCTCCGCGCTCGGTGTGGGGGAGTGCGATCGAGCCGGGGCAAAGTGAGAAACCGGTGGCGAGCCTCTTTTGTGAATAATTCCCTGTCCCGAGCCAAAGACGCTTTACTCGCCCCCGCACGGCGCGGGGACGGGGAACGAGAGGCACCCCCTTCGGGACCCTCTCAAGAGGTGTGGAGCCGAAAATGGGGCGGAGATGGAGGCGAGCCCACGCTCATAAAACGGACGGTCGGTGGCAAGAAGCTCTCGGGTCTTTTCCCTTTCGTCGTGGAAACTGAGTGGGTGAAGCTGTGAGGAGTCGGCGGTTGGTTGGTGCTCCGCTCAGTACTGCGGTTGAAGAGTCCAACGCCGGGTCGGGCCGCGGACCTTCGTTAAAGTCGAGCTGTTTTTTCGCGTCGGCAGAAAGGACGGCGAAGGAGACGGGCTCGAGCTGTAGTCGTGGGAGAAGGAACCGTGGCCCGCACCAAGGAAGTCGCCACATCTTTTCTTGGGTTTGGCAAAAATGAACTGTGGAGGCGCCTGTCTTGTAAGTAGAACGTTATAAGTGTTGCCCGATGGTCGCGTATCGCTAGTATCTCTGCCACTGTTCTTTTGTTCATTGCTTAGTGCATTTGTGAATACTGTAATGGCTGATATGTTGTATCCGTGGTTGTGTGAAAGATAAATGTGCTTGTGTTGAATTGTATTCCCCGATTTTCGGCTGGTCTTTCCTTTGTTGGGGTCTCATGCCTGCTTCACTAAAGGGTCAGGGCGTGATAAACGCCCGATAATTAATTGGAACCGTCGAGCGCCGACGATAACACCCTGCTCGGTTATCGCGATAGCAACGGACACAGGAGCGCTTAAGCGTCGGTCGCGAAGTCGAGCCTCGGCGGGTGCGATCGCCCGGTTACCATCCGCGTGGGTAACTAGGTAGGTCGAGTTTTGGCGAACAACCCATACCACGCGGGGGACGTGCAACGATCGTGGTGAGGCCGAAAGGCCCTACCGATGACTGGCCCGGCGTTAGTCCAGAGGGTCAGAATGAATGGGTTCCGTCCGGTGGCGAGGCGGCCGCCATTTGAGTCACGTGGCCGTCTCGCAGCCGCGCGGCGAGATTCGCAACAATATTAATCGGACAAGTGGTTCCCAAGTTATGGCCATTTATTTACCAAACCAATGACGACACGTTGCATGGGCGTGGCCGATGGGGAATGGAAGCTCAGCCGCGTTCCTCATTACGGGTTACAACGTACGGGCTTCTGGAGAGTGATGACTTCGTGTATTCCAATAATTTCTTGACTTCTTATGCGCATTTATAGATAAACACAATGAGTTTTTTACGACGTACTGTCTATCTTATAATTCCAGCAATCTCGTGTGTGTCTGTCTGTCGTTTGTCTGCGACCGCCGTTTCTCGACGACGCCGGTCCGATCGGATTGAAACTTGCCAGGAATATTGCCGGGGCCCCGGCAGATGTGCCTTTTCGAGGTTTGATGGCAATCGGACGAGCGGTTCCCAAGTTACGGCCATTTTATTGCTTTTTTCAGTGTTGAAAAGGTGTATATATGGCAGCTGAAGTGTCGTTCCACCTTATCACCATTATCATGCCATTTTTTCTCAAAAATGATAACAGCATATTAATAATAATAGCACAATAATTGAAATAAAAGAATAACTGATAAAATGACCAATTGTCTGTCAACCAATAACGACCTATATATGTCTGTCAACCAGACAGGACACGGTGCTATGACGTCACGAATGACGTCACAATGCTTCCTCTTTTTTTTCTTAGTGATATATGGCAGCTGAAGTGTCGTTCCACCTTATCACCTTATCATGCCATTTTTTCTCAGAAAATGAAAACAGCATCTATCTATAATTTCAGCAATCTCTGTGCGTGCGGCGTGCGTGTCGTGGTGGTGTGTTCTGTTTGTCTGTGACCGCCTTTCTCGCGACGCCGGTCCGATCTGATTGAAACTTGCCAGGAATATGTCCGGGCCCCGCAGATGTGCCTTTTCGAGGTTTGATGTCAATCGGACGAGCGGTTCCCAAGTTACGCAAAGAACTATGGGTAAAGGAGGATACGGATATACAAACTTTCCACTGATGTTGTTGTCGTTGAACTATGGGTAATATAATCTGGGCAGTGGTGTACCTAAGTATAGCAAGTATGGCAATGCCCTGGGTGCCACTTGAAGGGGGGGGACCCACTGAGCAGACTCGGTCTCTGTCAAGAATGGAATAGTGAAGTTGAAAGACGTCAGAGACGAAAGAAACGAATGGTGATGAGAATTGAGAGAGCTGGGTTAACAGCCAAGGAGGAAATGGAAAGAGTCATGAAGGGAACACTCACGTCTTCACAGAGAAATGGACGAAGGTCGCTCGTTTGCCGACACTGACGCCAAGTTGGGTTCCTTTCTCGATGTCGAGGGACTGTGTTACGGCGCTGACAGTAACGATCTGAAAAGGGTGTGAAAATTTGGGCGAATTGTGCAGCTCTGATGTTGATGACAGCAGCTATATGAAGCAATTTTGGATTGCAGAATGTTGCTATCAAGAGCTGAAGAGAGTTGAGGTGTAAAACTGCGCTGAGGGTGGAAAAGGAGGCCTATGTGTGAGGAATCTGTGAAGGGGTAGAGCATCACCTGTGGTCAATGGATTCTCGTCCTGCTTACAGGGAATTCGCGCATTGCGTTCATCCAAGCCCATCCCTCAGTGTACTGCATTTAGAGCAGAGGTGGGTAGGCTCTTGACAGAGGAGTCCGAAGTGAAGGCCGCTGGGCCGCTTATTTGAGCAGCTGTACCAGGTGGATCCACCAGCTGTTAAGTTGGACATACAATGATGTACTATCTCATTGCCAACCCTACAATCAACTGTGATCCACCTTCTTTGTGGAAACACAGGCTGCGGTGAACGGTTGAAATGGGGTAAAGCTCCTGGGACCTGTGGCGTCCATGCTGAATTTCTTAAGGTCTGTGGAAATGCTGCACTCTTATCTTGCATGCAGTTCTTGCTCTGTCTGGAACACAGCATTATCCCAACAGACTGGAAGAAGGGCCTTGTTGTCCCTCTCTGGAAGGGGAAGGGATCACCAAGGACTGCAACAGCTACCGAGGGTGAGCCTCTCAGTGCTGGGCAAGGCATTGCTGGAATTCTTGATAGGATTCGCCCCATCGCTTGAGCACCAGCACCCAGAGCAGTCGAGCTTTACCCCAAGGATGTCAAGATTGACCGTATCCTTGTTCTTCGGGTCCTCACCGAACACAGACAAGAGTTTGGCAGGGCTGCTTGCAGCCTGTGTAATCTCC
>CM068953.1:46604681-46627187 GCA_035128595.1 Eptatretus atami
GATGCATCCGAAAATAAATTACCTCAATATTACCTTACAAACAACAAACCAACACCTCAGAATAGGATGATCCGAAAAATAAATTTACCTCATAATTACTTTCACAACAACAACAACAACATCATCAACCACCAGGCTAGGATCGCTCCGAAAAATAATATTACCTCAACATCACCTTCACAAACACAACACCTCCAGGAATAGGATCGCATCCGAAAAAATAATATTACTCAATATTACCTTCACAACAAACAACAACTCAACCAACACACCACACCAACACTATCACTTCAGGAAAGAAATTGTTCCAGGCTGAGGCCTTTACATTAGACCTTCATCAAGCCCGTGCCAGCTTATCCGCTGCACCGTCGATATATATTTGATTATAATCCCTGTTTTTAGATCTCGTGAGGATCTCTAGTCTTACTCACGGTCTTCTTCTTCTTCTTCTTTTTCTTCTCCTTTCTTCTTCTCTTCTTCTTCTTATTCTTCTTTCTTCTTCTTACCTGTGGACTTTTCGATCCTCGTGGAGGATCTCCAAGTCTTCACTCACGTTTTCTTCCTCTTATTCTTTCTTCTTCTTCTTGTGGACTTTTTTCGATCCTTGTGGAGGATATCTCTAAGTCTCATTCACGTTCTTCTTTCTTGATTCTTCTTCTTCTTCTATGTGGACTTTTTTCATCCTTGTGGAGGATCTCCAAATCCTTACTCACGTGCTTTTCCTCTTTTTTGTGGACTTTTTTAGATCCTGTGGAGGATGCTCAAATCTTACTCACGTTTTTCTTCCTCTTCTTCTTGTGACTTTTTTCGTCCTCGTGAAGGATTCTTAGTCTCACCACGTCTTTTCTCTTATTTCTTCTTCTTCTTGTGGACTTTTTTTTCGATCCTTGTGGAGGATCTCTAGTCTCATACGTTCTTCTTCCTCTTATTCTTCTTCTTTCTTCTTGTGGACTTTTTCGGATCCTTGTGGGAGGATCTCCAAATCTTACTCCGTCTTTTCCTCTTCTTCTTGTGTGGACTTTTTTGATCTTGTGGAGGATCCAATCTTACTCACGTTCTTCCTTCCTCTTCTCTTGTGGACTTTTTTCGCACCTCGTGAGGATCTCTAGTTTCACTCACGTTCTTCTTCCCTTATTCTTCTTTTCTTCTTGTTGGATTTTTTCGTCCTTTGTGGAGGATTCCAAATCTTATCCGTTTCTTCTCTCTTCTTCTGTGGCTTTTTTAGATCCTTGTGGAGGATTCTCCAATCTTACTCACGTTCTTCTTCCTCTTCTTCTTGTGACTTTTTTTAGATCCTTATGGGGACTCCAATCTTACTACGTTCTTCTTCCTCCTTCTTCTTGTGGATTTTTTTCGATCCTTGGAGGATCTCCAAATCTTACTTCACGTTCTTACTTTTCTTCTTCTGTGGACTTTTTCATCCTTGTGGAGGATTCCAAATCTTACTCACGTTCTTCTTCCTCTTCTTTTGTGACTTTTTTAGATCCTTGTGAGATTCAGGTGCTTACTCACGTTCTTCTCTGTTCTTCTTTTGTGGACTTTTTAGTCCTTGTGTGAGGATCTCCAGTCTTCCTACGTTCTTCTCCTCTTCTTCTTGTGAGACTTTTTTCGATCTTGTGGAGGATCTCCAATCTACTCGTTCTTCTTCCTCTTCTTTTGTGGCTTTTTTAGTCCTTGTGGAGATCTGCAAATCTTATCAGTTCTTCTCTCTTCTTCTTGTGGACTTTTTTCGATCCTTTGTGGGGATCCTCCAAATCTTACTCACGTTCTTTTTCTTCTTTCTTGTGGACTTTTTTCGATCCTTGTGGAGGATTCCAGTCTTACTCACGTTTTCTCCTCTTTCTTTTCTGTGGACTTTTTTAGATCCTGTGGAGGATCTCCAAGTCTCACTCACGTTCCTTCTTCCTCTTCTTTTTCTTCTTCTTCTTTGTGGACTTTTTTCGATCCTGTGAGGATCTCAAGTCTTTAGTTCTTCTTCCTCTTTTCTGATGGCTTTTTTCGTCTTGTGGGGGATCTCCAGTCTTACTCACGTTCTTCTTCCTCTTTTCTTGTGGACTTTTTTATCCTTGTGTGAGGATTCCAGTCTTACTCACGTTCTTCATTCTTCTTTTTCTTTTCTTCTTCTTTTCTTCTTGGGACTTTTTTGTTTCACAACGACAGTTTTCAACGAAACTATCCTGATTGGCATATTCTGTATTTGTAAATACCCGCGCAGGACGATGTAACCATTACCGATATTTGAATTCCTCCGTCGAAAAATTCTGACGTCAAAATATCTCCGGTCATGGAAATCGCCGAAAAACATTATCTCCGACAGGCAGCTTTTGAATTCGTTTGGGGCTCGAACAGGTATTAGAGAGATGGAATTTACCGCACATATGATCATCACTGTGACGGCATAATTTTTATGACGTATTCTAATTTTTTGACATTTTTTGTTTCGACAACCCAGAGTTTTCATCATCTTCGTGAAGCTTTGCCATGTATTGCAGAGCCCACGCGCAGGCAGTAACCATCTCGATTTTGGAATTCTTCGAGAAAAAGTTTGACGTTCTCAATATCGCCTGCTAATGGAAATGCCAAATACCATTATCTTGAAATAGGCCAGCTGTTTGAATTTTGTTTCGGGAATTAGCCTGGTATTACACAGACTAATTTATCGCAACCTTGTCATCACAATGACGGTCATTTCGTTTTTATGACGTCTTTCCATTAAGAGGACGAGGATCTGTAAGCTATTTGAGTTCTACCTTAAAGGGGAAACTGAATGGAAGCATACGACTGTGAGTACTGGATAACGCTTCCGTAGATGGCTTAGGGTCGACATGGTTTTGGTTTATCCCGGGATCGAGGCACCTCCACCAGCACATGCGACGTGCGCAAAAATGGATTGCCAAGTTGCATTCTCTGTAGCGGACAAATGTCGCAAGTAACTTCGACGAGCGGCACTCAACACAAGGCTGATAGACCCAACACACCTGCCCCGTGGTCGAACGTCCTTACCGACCTTGCTATCTTGACATACATGAGCTTGGGCGTCGTTCTCTGACCAACCAAGAGGTAAAGACGAGAGTTTGCTTCACCATGCGAGCCAATCGCCTCACATGATTACAGAATCATGGCCATCCTCTTCGTGCATCGAGGAAAGCAAGCCAAAAGCCTGTTCTTCCGGCCATCTCCTAACTCCATTCTTTCTCGCATGCGTCTTTCACTCCGCACTCAACCTTCTCGAAATCAACTCCACTCGTGCGTCGCGTCTCCTGAACTCCACTCTCCTCTCATGACATATCCTCACCACCGTTTCTCCCCCGGGGCTGCTGTCTCGACGAAACCTCAGGAGGCGGGCTCCGCCCTCGGCTAGCCTCTATGTCCGTCATCGATCACGCCTCAAGGGTGACTTCACCCGCCGTCCAGCTTGGAGCAGGGTTACGCTGCTCAGCACTTTGTTGTAGTGTTTAGGGTGTGTGTCCCCTCTTTATTGTCGATCTTGGAATATAAAAACATAGGAAAAGTCACGAGGGCGATACATACGGGGACGTTATTCTTACATGTCGAGCTAATTCACACATCCCCCCCCCTCACGCCTTCATATGTTGACACAGTACAACTTAGCTCACGTTTCCTCTAAATTACATTGGAGAATGTCTCCTTCACACCGATCGACAACAAATTAATTCAAGTCTAAATTCCCTCTTAAATCTCCATTTTACCTGCTACCATAACAATAACTTCCATGCTCATCGCTAACAATCTTGCAACCTCACACACTGGGAAGTTAGGGATACTGGTCTCAACTTTTAGAGAACATCTGGCTGTTCTTCGTGCAGACCACATCAGCGTCCTTCAGATTTGTGGAAGTTTGCCCTCTCTAATGGACGTCAACCTTGACTTTACCAGCGTAGTGAAAGGATCAAAATTAGTTAAAACGCTGACGTACGCTGAACTATGGATGTTTTTCTTAAAGTGTGCGATAATTAAGTGTGATGGATGTATAGCAACGTTATTAGTAAGCGTCACAGATTTCAACACATATATAACTATACCAAACGAATGCTGGAACGTGTTCGTCGCGTCACAACCTAATGCCCAACGATAGTCGAACTGCTGCACTAGTTTCGCGCGCAGCGTAATATTCAGACACATAGGAAATATCCGGGGCGTAGCTATAGATAGGCTGCGCTCACGATTCAACCATAACCGACTAGACTCAAGTTGAGCCGCTGTCACACTTGACTTTTAGCCGCGTATGCCACGTATTAAAATTGCCGAACACGCGGCACAACTCGAATACTATGGGAAGTTTTGTATACTTACACATGCTGCAATGTCGTGTATTGCCGGCATACATGAAGTCCGGATAGCGTCATACGCGAACGCGATAAATTTCACATGTTGAAATTTCTCGACGTACTCGCGCTATGACATACGTTCCGCGATAGCTGCATAAAGTCTTGGCAAGTTACGAACGAATCGTGGTGACACAGTGAACCATTACTGTACGTTACTATAAGTTCGAAACAACGTCGAAGTAATGTTCAAGGGTCTGTTCCAACTCCTGGTTTTTTTCTCGGTATGACGGTAGTGTTGAAAATTCGATTTTTCGTTGCGTTATGATTTAAATCGTGAGCGGCCAGCCTATAATTATATTAAGTCATACAACCGCACTGTGTTACATCACCGTCATACGAAAAAGAAAAAAAAAAACAGGAAGCTGGAACCACTGACGCTACCATATTACTTGACGTGTTTCGACTAGAGTAATTACAAGAACGTGACGTGGACATCGCGTACTGTCTAACAACAGTTACTCATAGGTGAAAAGTTTCGGGACGCTAACATTACCTCACGGTTTCGACTTAGATAATTACAGTAATGTTGTCGACTGTTCACCGAATGCGTAACGTGCTACAAACTATGCAGCGCTATGCGGAACGTGTGAGTCATACCTGGCATACGTCAAAAATTTCAAGCATGGAAATTTGTTCTAACAGCTCGGCTACTACAGACGTATGCCAGCGTACTACGACGTTATGCCAGCCGCTACTGCGATGTATGCCAGCGTACTGCGATGGATGCAGCGTGCTCTTAACGTCTACAAACTTACCCATAACGTATTCGACGTGGCCTACATTATTCCATTTTTCATACGTCAGGATACGCTGGCTAAATCGTCAAGTGTGACAGGGCTTAAACGTGAATGAATATATCAAAATAGAATCGTGAGTTCGCATGCCAAATCCTTGGAGTGTGTTTGGAATGTCATCAGGGTCAATAGCTTTCTTGCATAATCTTGCTCAATTAATGGTACATTCTCACACTTCAACTGACGGTGTTTTCAGTCAGGTAATATGCATGGTAGTTAAACGTGAACAAGTAGGAGCTCGGCTTTATGATGTCGAACAAATTTGTGTCGATCATTAGTTATTTGTTCATTAGTACCTTAAGGAGTTGTGGCACCATGATCGGAGAAGGTATCCGGAGCCTGAGCAAGCATTGGATGCCACGATGCCACCTCAAAGGATCAGATTGCTCTGAGATCACCCAGTAGTGACTCATGGATTTTGCCAGAGCCAGAGCATCTTCTTTGCAGCATTCTTATAGTCTCACCATTGGATCATTGAGCCACTGCAATGCTTCCTGGCAATGCTTGATCGTAGCTTTCACTGCTGCATCATCCAGGGTTTATCAGCTTGAGTTTTTGACCGATTTTTATGGAAAGTATTTTCACAGCCTTTGGAGTGACTTGCAGAAGAATCGCTCTTCAATTGGGTATCTGGTACTGCAAACACCTCATCGCCTCATTTTGATGTAGTCTATTGCCCAAACTCATTGTTGTTTGGTATGTTCATTGGACGAGGTTTTCCTGGTAACTCTGTTACCTCTCTCATTCCATTTTGGGAACCACGAAACTGTGTTATGGTCGCTCAATCCCTTGGAGACGTGATTTCGGTCTCATATAATGGTATCAACATTGGTAACAATCAAATCCAGTACAGCATCATCTCTAGTGGGATATCTTCCACTGTAAAGACCATGTCCCCAATAACGGGTCTACATTCACTCTTAAAATCACCCAAGATAATATCCACATCAACATACATGGCGGCTGGAAGGAATCTCTGGCCTTACTCTTGGTTGGGTCATGAGGAACGGACCCCAAGCTCATGTAGTCAAATAGCAGGGCGTAAGGACGATCGACGCACGGGCAGGTGTGTGGGTTTCTCAGCCTTGGTGTTGAGTGCCGCTCGCGAGTTACCTGGTGTACATTTGGTCTGCTACGAGAGAAGCAACTGGCACATTTGCGCACGTCTGCATGTGCTGGTGGAGGTGCCTCGATCCCGGATTAAACCAAACCATTCGACCCAAGCCATCTACGGAAGCGTTATTCCAGTACTCACAGTCGTTATGCCTTCCATTTCAGTTTCCCCTTGTGTAGAAGCTCAAATGAGCTAAGATCCTCGTCCTCTTAATGATGACGTCATAAAAACGAATATGACGTCATTGTGATGATCAGGTTGCGATAAATTATCTGCGCTATGCCCGGCTTGATTCCCGCAAACAAAATTCAACACAGCTTGCCTAGTTTCAGATAATGGTATAGAGCGATTTCATTAGTAGCGATATTATGACGTCAACTTTTTTCTCGGAAGAATTTCAAAATCAGATGGTTACTGCCTGCGCGTGGGCTTTCTGATATACATGCAAGTTTCACGAAGATCCGATGAAAACTCTGGGTTGTGAAACAAAAAATGTCAAAAAATAGGAATGACGTCATAAAAATTGTTATGACGTCATAGTGATGATCATATTGGCGTATTCATATCTGCTAATGCCCTGTTCGATTCCCCAAACAGAATTCAAAAAGCTTGCCCAGTTTCGGAGTAATTTTTAGGCGATTTCCATTAGCGGAGATATTTGACGTCATAACTTTTTTGTCAGGAGGAATTTTCAAAATCGGAGATGGTTACTGTCTGCGCGGGTATTTTTACAATACTAATATGCCAAGTTTTCAGGAAGTTTCGATGAAAACTGAGGCTGTGAAACAAAAAAGTCCAGAAAAGAGAGAGAAGAAGAGGAGAGAAGAAGAAGAACGTGATGAATCCTCCACAGATCTAAAAAGTACAAGAAGAAGAAGAAGAGCACAGAAGAAGAAGAAGAACGTGAGAAATTTGGAGATCTCCGAGGATCTAAAAGTCACAGAGAAGAAGAAGGGAAAAGAGAAGACTGAGTAGACTTAGGATCCTTCCGGGATTAAAACATGGTTATCACAATATATATGAACGGTTGCAGTGATAGCGGTCACCCGCTTGAGAGGTATAGATTAAAGGCCTCAGGCCTGGAACAATTTCTTTCCTGAAGTGATAGTGTTGGTAGTGTGGTGGTGTTGTGTTGTTGTTGTTGTTGAAGGTATAATTTTGAGTAAATTTATTTTTTCGGATGCGATCCTATCCTGGAGGTGTTGTGTTGTGAAGGTGATGTTGAGGTAATATTATTTCCACATCCGATCGTGTCTTTGGTGGTAAAAAATCCACAAAAACCCCCTCATGTATTTTATCCAATAATGTAACTCGTGGAAATTGAATGGAGTACCACAGATAAGATGTACAGTTTAACGAGCTATCAGTGAAAAAGGTTGAAACCACGTTTTTACTTCATCGTTCATGCAAAGGGTCACACCACCCATGTGTTGTGCCCCGGGCCTCACCACCATAAATCCACCACTGTTGTGAATGCCAGACGATACGAAGTAGTTCTAGAGTTACGGTTGCTAGGCAACGTTAGAAGCATCGTTCGTGGTTCTCACTCGAAGACGAACGATAAGGGGCGGAGCTTATGAATCCAAATAAGGACATAACGAAATGATTGTTCGTCATTCGTGAAGTTGTTTGTCGATGCCCGTTGTGAAGCGCGGATAGCGGACCGAGTGCTCATCATGGTGAGTTATGTCTTTCTTTTTCATACAATTATGATTGAATTTATATCACGAAGAATCGTGTAATAAGATGCTACAGAGATCTGGGTTCAATTCCGACTCGAAGGTAAACTTTCGATTGGTGCCTTTTGGGAAACTGCTACATCACAAGAATGGTCGTGCCTCCTTCCCTCCACCGTAAAGATACACACCTGCAGCCCAACTGACTCCACATTGGTATCGATGTAAAGAACACGTAATGAGATCGAATTAATTTATCATCCCGTTCATGGACCTCGTGTCACCGAGTTGTTCACAGTTTTACATTTCACCACTTTCACCTTTTGTTAAAATAGAAACGATCAAACACAAATGGTGATGTCATTGCAGTTACCTTCTTTATTCAGCAAGAGCTTCAACTTACTCAGGGCCATATACATATGACTTATTCTCTCACTAGGACTTCGTCAGGTCCACCTGCTTCTGCAGTGGTCCATCGACCGAAGAAGTTGTGACCGCCTTGAGGGGTGTTTCAAGTGCCGTATTGACTCGGAGCACTTCTGCGCCCGATCAGAGGCCGAGCCTGGTCGACAGTGTGTGAGATCCGACGTTTTATTCTCGAGGAGCCGTTGGCGCATGACGTGAGACTGTAGCCACTTGTGAAGCATCCCGGATAGACTCCTTGTATGTCTCATCAGTGATAGCCTTGTATACAATCTCCCTCAAATGCTTCAATTTATGCAGGTATTCATCAGAGTTTCCAGGTAGCTTCAATGACTCGCCAATGGGTGCCATGCATGGATTTATTTTTGCTCTTTACGTACATGTTTCGTGGAGTCTCTATGGCAGTGGTCATAGTCTTCGTAGTCAGCAACAATCGTACACACTTGGAGCAACATGTTTATGAGCATAGTTAACTTCTCGGTCGTTGATGCTCAATTGCTCTCAAGAAGTTGTCAATGTCTTGACCAGTGGTGTCCATTGCTTTGTGTCATTGCTCGAGTTTGGATTTGTTTCAAACCGTTCAGGACGTAAGAATTTTTCCATTATGAAATTCTTGCTCAATAAATTGTGATAGCCAGAGGTGGATTGACAAGGCTGAATCGTTAGGTATCGTTCGATGTAGGCTTTATCAGCAAGAACAGGACAACCTGTAACAACACAGATGTATCGCTAAGCCCAACATCTATCTATAAATTCCAGCAATGTCTGTGTGTGACAACCACTTGTCCGCATCTAATTGAACTTGCCAGTTATTGCTGGGGCCCTGAGGATGTGCCTTTTCAAGGTTTGATATTGTTACGGCTGTGGAAATTCGAACCACCATCAGTCCCGTAGTGAGGTATTTCTGAAAGTACAGTATAGTAGCCCCAAACCGTTGTTATAGACGAATTAATGTGATTCATTCGGGCTGCGACACTTGAAGTCAGTCGTTTTCTGTTCTTTCTTTATTTATGAACCAACCACGTCAAGCCACAACCCGCCATCCCCACCACAGCGCCGACCGCGTGCGCCGCGCCCGCCTCCGCCATTCTGCGCGACAGCATCTTCGCACCCGCCATTCTTCTCCCGCTCGGTGTGGGGAGTGCGATCCGAGCCGGGGTCAAAGGTGAGAAAAGGTGGGGGCCTCTTTTTGGGGGAATAATTCCCTGGCCCCGAGCCAAGACTGACTTTCCTCGCCCCCCGCACGGCGCGGGGAGGGGAACGAGAGGGCACGCCCCTTTTCGGGAACCCTCTCGAAGAGGGTGGAGCCGGAAAACGGGGGCGGAGTGGAGGCGGAGCCCGCGTATAAAGACGGACACGGCCGGGTGCAAGAAGCTCTCGGTCTTTTCCCTTCGTCGTGGACTGGTGGGTGGAGCTGTGAGAGTCGTCGGTTGGTTGGTTTGCTCCTCGTCTCGGGTTTGAAGAGTCATGCCGGGTCGAGCCCGCGGAGCTCGTTAAGTCGAGCTGTTTTTTCCGTGTCGCAGTCGGCAGTAAAGACGGCGAAGGAGCGGAGCTCGGAGTTGAGGTCGGGGAGAAGGACTCGTCGGCCGCACCAAGGGAAGTCGCCACTTCTTTTCTTTGGGGTTTTTGGGCAAATGACTGTGGGAGCGCCTGTCTTGTAAAGTAGAACTGTTATAAGTGTTCCGAGTGTTCGCGTTATTCGGTAGTATCTCTGCGTCACTGTTTCTTTGTTTCATTGCTTTATGTGCATTGTAATTACTGTATGGCTGTATATGTGTGCTATTCCGTGTGTTGTGAATAAATGTGTTGTGTGAATTGTTCCCCGTTTTTGCTGCTCCTTTCCTTGGTGGTCTCCATCTTGCTTCACGTAAAGGGTTCGAGTGGCGTGATACGCCGATAATTAATTGAACCGCCGAGGCCGACGATAACACCGCTCGGTTATCCCGATAGCACGGAACGGACCGCTTAAGCGGGCGTTGTCCGAAGTCGACCTGCGGCGAGGTGCGATCGCCGGTTACCATCCCGTGGGTACTTAGGTAGGTCGAGATTTTGCGAACAAGCCTATCCACGTGGGTGCCGATTGGCACGATCGTGGTGAGCGAAGCCCACCCGTGACTGGCTCCCGGCGTTAGTCCGAGAGGGTCACGACTGAATTGTCCGTCCGGTGGGCGAGGCGGCCGCCATTCGAGTCACGGTGCCGTTCGCACGCCGCGGGCGCGAATTCGCAACACTGGTGTTCGAGAGCGGAAACAAACTCTCCGTCTCCAGCTAAATTCACGGAATCGGTTCAGGTGAGAGGAGCGACCCCGATTCCCTCCAAATTACGAGCGATTTTAAATTAACCGTTACGTGAAATAAGGATGCGTCTCAACGCGAGCGGGTGCCGGGGTTATTAGAAATGTATATGTGTAGTAATGTAGGATCCATGGCGAGGATGGAGACCCCGAGCAGGAAATGTTGGTTGTGCAGGAACAATTTCCCCCCCAAAAAACGAACCCAGAACCCGTAATGGGCGCGCAGCAGCAGAGGCCGCGGAGGATGACGCCCCTCCTCTCCACCTCGTCAAATCCCCCCCAGCCCCGGCGGATCGCGCCCGATAATGCGAATCGCTACCACGGGTTAGCTTGAGTAAGAGGATGTTGGAAGCATTGATGGAGCAATGAACGGCCATGAACGGAAAAAATGGATGGAAATACGCAACAATATGAACGAAATGAAAACGAAAATGGATGAAATACGCAACAAATGAAACAGCAGATGGAAACAAACACAAACGAAATTAAAAACAAATGTGTGCAGGATGAATAAATTTAATCAAATGAATGCGAATTTACAACAGGTGAAGAACGGAATGGAAAACAAATGGAAGAAATGCGGGTGAGACGCAGAACATGGGCCGAAGCCTGCAGGCGGGCATGAAGCAATAACAGGGGAGTGTAATGCGACGCCCGTTGGAGCGAACGAGCTGGGAGGGGGTTGCAACGGTTGTCGGCCCGCAGTGGAGGCGGGTGAGGACAAAGTAATCGGGGGACGTGTTGGGCGAGAAGTGTGAAGGTGACGACGAGAGCAACAGTGACGTGACGAGGGGAAAAACTAATTTGGGTGACGAGACATGCACGAGGGAGATAACAAGGAAGAGACGGAAATAATAGTGGAGATAAGGAGGTAATGGGGTGAAGAGGTGACTGAGTTAGCAGAGACACGGGAGATAGAGGGTGAATTGGACGGGGTTGTGACGCACACACACACGGAGTAGTGGAGGACCGTAGAGGGGGAGCTGGCGGACTGTGTTGTGACCCGGTGCGAGCAGCGGATGGCTGCCTCAGAACGAGGAGGAGGAGGTATGCCCTTGAGGCGACTCACGACCAGGTGGGTGCGGTCGTGCTTAGCGAGTTCGAGGGATGAGCGAGGCGAACGGTGCACACGAAGCTTGGGGGGTATAGGCCCTGGAACCCCTTGTGGTGGCACGAAACCCCAGCGTGTTCGTCCCGGCGTGTTTGTGGTGTCGAGGGTGTGTGTTCACGACTTAGCGTGGCGAAATGGTGCTGCAACGTGCGCAAAGCGTGGGTGAAAGGCGTTGTGTGAAAGGGACCGCGTGTGAGTAAAATGATGTCATATGCGTGTTGCCGGAGTGCGTGCTTCCCAGCACGCCCCGTGTGTGGATGAGGCACCGCGAGTGAGTGGACCACGTGTGCGAGGAGTGGCATGCGTGGGTGAGCGGCCGAGTGTGAGGAGGACCGTGTGTTGAGGCTCTCTGTGTGTAAGAGGAGATGACGGGTCGGCATGCGGGAGCATGCAGCCGCGTCTCCGGTGTGAGTTTAATGGAGTGGAGTCTGTGCGTCGTGACATGCAGGTGTGCGTGGGTGAATGGCGAACACGACAGACACGACAGAGGGGACAAAGCCGGAGTAGCGGCCGTAGCTGTAATGGGGCCGCGCCGGTTCACCCAGCAGCGGGCGCGAGGTCCGTGCGTGCAACGCACGAGCGGCCGCCAGTGCTCGCTTGTGGGAGTTGAAGCCCGGTCCGGGAAACGCCAGGGTGGATTTGCCGATCCGCGGACGGACAAAGGTTAGGCTGGATTTCGGATTTGGACCGGACTGGTTCTCCACGCGAGCTTGTGTTAAGCTCCAACGGGGCGAGCACATGTGTTCGCGTGGGGACCCTCGGAGTGCGAGGTTTGCTTTTGTGGTGCGTACGTGGACGTCATGGCTGCACGTGTGGTTGGAATCCGGCAGGAGGGTGAATCCGTGCCGGATGGTTACCGTCCAAGAGGGACGAGGTACACACGTGCAGCTGCATGAGTCACGGCAGGTGCAAAGTGCGCGAGCTGCGAGTTTCCGCGCTGGTGCTGCGAAATTTTGGAAAAAAATCTTTTTTAACAAAAGCAGGCCTCGCTTTCGAGTTGAACAGGATTCCCGGTAAGGGGTGGAAGACCCCTTACCTTGGCACAGGATGACACTAGCTAGGGAAGGGTTAGTGTTAGTTAGACCGGCTTCATGGGCAGGGTAAGTCCTCATGGAGCCCTGGAATGGATGAGGTAGAGGGATGTTAGTCAGATTTAGGTTGAAATGATTTTTTAGAATTTGGGACAGTGACAGACTTTGGATGTGTAGAGGGACGTAGCTTAGCTACGTAGTGTTAAATGGAACGTGCTGTAGCTTAAGGGACGACGTGGAGCACGAGTTAGTTCGGGATGTAGTCAGAAGGATGGCAGGATTCAGCCGTGTGAGTTGTGAGGGTGAAGGAAACGTGTTGAGTGAGTGAGGCCAGCGGGTCTTGTGAAGGAGCGAGTTGTGAATGCATGTGTCGATGAGTGATTGGGGGGAGGAGTGACTCCCGCCCAAGGGACCCCGGGGTCAGTGTGAAAGTGAGAGTTAGTGGGTTAGTTAAATTGACAAAATGGAGGTCGTTGTTGTTGGTGGGAAAGTAGGCTCGAAAACCGTTTGAGGGTGGAGCCCTGTTGACGGGCTGGGAGCGTGGCTGCGAACGGTGAGTATCACTGAGTGGGTACCCCGGCACGCGGGCTAGTCGGCCGTGGTAGGCAAGGCCCATGGGGGGCCGGGTTAGCGTAGTGGGCACGTGTGCGGCCCGATGGTGCGGGGGCCCGGGGCGCCATTAGCCGCGTGGGCAGTGTTGTGGGCGCGGGTGACCCTCGGAAAGGGGCTGGGGAAGCCAGCCTGCCACGTTGAGCGTTTCAGGGGAGTCGCCAGGAGGGCACTCCCGGTGTTTAGGAGCGGTAGGCTCGGAGGCAGGTATGTAGTGCCGGGGGGTGCCATAGCTGGAGAATCGGCAGAGGGTCGTGCCTGCCAAGGGGAGCACGCTCCCAGCCATGAGACCGTGTGAGGGCGACGGGAGAAAATTGGGGGGCGAGGCCCGAAATTTGAGAGAGACTCCAACACAGGCGCGGGAATCTGGGTTGATAGAACCAATGTTTAAGCGAGAGGCGCTTGTTCAAAGCCCCGGGTAGTTTAAAGGTAATGGATAGGTAGATTAGGAAGTGTACCCCTCCGGCACCATCCATCCCTTCGCTCTCGTTGTGGGCCGCTGGACCCACTTTGGGTTAGATCGCTGAGTCTGGGGAGGTCATCCTGAGGCTTCGTTGGGCCTCGACACAGGACGCTAGCTCTCCCTTATTCCCCTCCGGAAGGAACGTAGGGGTTGAGAGTAGCTAGTGGACGATTAGGTTAGCCGAAAAGCCGACACGAAAGGACAGTAAGGGGTGGGACGATTTTAGTGGGGAAGTAAAATAAAAACACACAAAAAAAAAAGTTTTGGCTAAATTGGGTTTTACAAATTAAGGAGTGGGTATGTACAGGACAGGCAAAGGCGATAGGTGGGAGGGAGACAGGTAGGTAGGTCCGAGCCCGCCTTCTGAGTGGCCAGCACCACCGCACTCCTCCACAACCTCCACTGATAGGCAAAGGCCGGCCAACTTCATCGGCAGCTGTTGTTTTGCTGCAAGGCCTGTACCGGCCGGATCTCTGCAGCTGTTTTCTTCAAGGCCTGTCCGGCCAGTCGTCTGCCGGCCTGTGTTGCCTGCTCACCTTTGCCATGCCATGCCCACTGCCCATGTTCACCGCCCCCGTTCTATTTTGCTTTGCCCCCCCTGTTCATTTCATGCGTTGCCGGATCATCGGAAAGCAAACAGTTTGCAAGCTGCGAGAACTGTCCTGTGGCAGCTACAACACGGGCCTGCAGTGGCGCCCGTGCGCCAGTTTTTCGTTGACTTTTTCTGCCTGCAGAGTCCATTGATCCTGGCCATGGTTTTAGTGTAAAATTATTAGGTTAGTTAAGTTGTACTGTACATATGAGTGCGCCCCCGGCATGTAGTGTGTTACGCCGGCAATTTTATTTAAGTCGTCCGTGTGAGTGGTTTGTTTGTTAGTTACTCAGCCCTCAGGTTATTTATTTTGGGACACGAATACATGAATGTCGCACTCAGGGATCCGAAGTAAAACGTACTAGGGAGAACTACACATGATGGCACACAGAATTATGCGACTCGGGACGAGTCTGTAAAAAGGGGAGGGGTAGTGTTACGGTTGAGGAAATTCGCATTACACCATTGAAGGCCCGTAGGTGAGATATCTCTATACATGTGTAGTTAGCCAAACCCATTGTATAGAGGATTTATGTATCCATTCGGCTGCGACACTTTGAGTCAGTCGTTTTTCTGTTCTTTCTTTACTTTTGAACCAACCACGTCAACACACCACGCCATCCCACCACAGCGCCGACGCGCTGTGGCGCGCCGCCTCCGCCATCTCGGACAGCATCTTCGCCACCCGCCATCTCTTCTCCGCCGGGTGTGGGGAGGTGCGATCCGAGCCGGGGGTCAAAGGTGAGAAAAAGTGGGGGCCTCTTTTTGGGGAATAATTCCCTGGCCCCGAGCCAAGACTAATTTCCTCGCCCCCGCACGGCGCGGAGGGGGGAACGAGAGGCGCGCCCCTTTCGGAACCTCTCGAAGGAGGTGGAGCCAAACGGGGCGAGTGTGGAGGCGGAGCCCCACGCTATAAAGACGGACACGGTGGTGGCAAGAAGCTCTCGGTCTTTTCCCCTTCTCGTGTTCACTGGGGGTGAAGCTGTGAGGAGTCGTCGGTTGGTTGGTTGCTCCCTCGTCTGGGTGAAGAGTCATCGCGGTCGGGCCCGCGGAGCTCGTAAAGTCGAGCTGTTTTTTTCCGTCGGCAGTAAAGGACGGCGAAGGAGACGGAGCTCGGAGTTGAGGTCGTGGGAGAAGGACTCGTCGGCCGCACAAGGGAAGTCGCACTTCTTTCTTTTGGGGTTTTGGGCAAATGACTGTGGGAGGCGCCTGTCTTGTAAAGTAGAACTGTTATAAGTGTTGCCGAGTGTTCGCGTTATTCGGTAGTATCTCTGCGTTCACTGTTTCTTTGTTCATTGCTTTATGTGCATTTTGATTACTGTATGGCTGTATATGTGTGCTATCCGTGTGTGTGAAATAAATGTGCTTTGTGTTGATTGTTTCCCGTTCGCTGCGTCCTTTCCTTGTTGGGTCTCCATCTTGCTTCACGTAAAGGGTTTGAGAGGGCGTGATACGCCCGATAATTAATTGGAACCGTCGAGGCCGACGATAACCCGCTCGTTATCCCGATAGCACGGAACGGAGCGCTTAAGCGGTTCGTGTCCGAAGTCGACCTGCGGCGAGGTGCGATCGCCCGTTTACCATCCGCGGGGGTACTTAGGTAGGTCGAGTTTGGCGAACAACCTATCCCACGGTGGCCGATTGGCCACGATCGTGTGAGCCGAAGGCCCACCCGTGACTGGCTCCCGCGTTAGTCCGAGAGGGTCAAGACTGAATTGTCCGTCGGTGGGCGAGCGGCCGCCTTCGAGTCACGTGGCCGTTCGCACGCCGGCGGGCGCGAATTCGCAACAATATTAATCGGACAAGTGGTTCCCAAGTTATGGCCATTTATTTACCAACCAATACGACACGTTGCGTGGGCGTGGCCGATGGGGAATGGAAGCTCAGCCGCGTTCCTCATTACGGGTTACAACGTATGGCTTCCGGAGAGTGATGACTTCGTGTTATAATAATTTCTTGACTTCTTATGCGCATTTATAGTAAACACAAATGCGCAAGTTATGATCGTTTTCATATTAGACGGTGAATAAATTTCGGTAACATCAGAGTGAGTGGGTGTGCTCCGAACCAGGAAGTAATTTTTCTCTCTCTTCTCTTCTCTTTTTTTTTCCTTGCGATGACATTGCGAAAAGGCAAAATACGTTGGCGCTAATTGAATATTTGGGCATTAAAACTAAATTGCGAATAATCGTAACTGCGAAATATATGCCAACTTCCGGGGACGCAGACGAAGAAACGGCTGTGTGGTTGTTGTTTGTGCTCGCGGTTTGAATATATTTATTTATTTATTTATTATTATTATTTTTTTTTACGGGCACTACTAGTCTATCTATAATTCCAGCAATCTCTGTGTGTCGTGTCTGTCTGTCTGTTGTCTGCGACCGCCTTTTCTCGACGACGCCGGTCCGATCGGATTGAAACTTGCCAGGAATATTGCCGGGGCCCGCAGATGTGCCTTTTCGAGGTTTGATTGCAATCGCGAGCGGTTCCCAAGTTACGGCCATTTTATTGCTTTTTTCAGTGTTGAAAAGGTGTATATATGGCAGCTGAAGTGTCGTTCCACCTTATCACCTATCATGCCATTTTTTCTCAATAATGATAACAGCAATTAATAATAATAATAGCACAATAATTGATAAAAAGAAAACGTGATAAAATGACCATTGTCTGTCAACATAACGACCTATATTTCTGTCAACCAGACAGGACACGGTGCTATGACGTCACGAATGACGTCACAATGCTTCCTCTTTTTTTTTCTTAGTGTATATATGGCAGCTGAAGTGTCGTCTCACCTTATCACCTTATCATGCCATTTTTTCTCAGAATAATGATAACAGCATCTATCTATTATATCCAGCAATCTGTGTGTGCGTGCGTGCGTGCGTGGTGTGTGTCTGTTTGTCTGTGACCGCCGTTCTCGACGACCGCCGGTCCGATCTGATTGAAACTTGCCAGGAATATTGCGGGGCCCCGCAGATGTGCCTTTTCGAGTTTGATGTCAATCGGACGAGCGGTTCCCAAGTTACGCAAAAGACTATGGGTAAAGGAAGGATACGGGATACAAAACTTTTCCACTGATGTTGTTGTCGTTGAACTATGGGTAATTAATCTGGGCAGTGGTGTACCTAAGGTATAGCAGGTATGGCACATGCCCTGGGTGCCACTTGAAGGGGGGGGGACGCCACTGAGCAGGACTCGGTCTCTGTCAAGAATGGATTAGTGAAGTTGAAAGACGTCAGAGACGAAAGAAACGAATGGTGATGAGAACTTGAGAGAGCTGGGTTAACAGCCAAGGAGGAAATGGAAAGAGTCATGAAGGAACACTCGACCGTCTTCACAGAGAAATGGACGAAAGGCGCTCGTTTGCCCGACACTGACGCCAAGTTTGGGTTCCTTATCGATGTCGAGGGACTGTGTTACGGCGCTGACAGTACGATCTGAAAAGGGTGTGAAAATTTGGGCGAATTGTGCAGCTCTGATGTTGATGGACAGCAGCTATATGAAGCAATTTTGGATTGCAGATGTTGCTATCAAGAGCTGAAGAGAGTTGAGGTGTAAAACTGCGCTGAGGGTGGAAAGGAGGCCTATGTGTGAGGAATCTGTGAAGGGGTAGAGCATCACCTGTGGTCAATGGATTCTCGTCCTGCTTACAGGGGAATTCGCGCATTGCGTTCATCCAAGCCCATCCCTCAGTGTACTGCATTTAGAGCAGAGGGTGGTAGGCTCTTGACAGAGGAGTCCGAAGTGAAGGCCGCTGGGCGCTTATTTTGAGCAGCTGTACCAGGTGGATCCACCAGCTGTTAAGTTGGACATCAATGATGTTACTATCTCTATTGCTAACCCTCCAATCAACTGTGATCCACCTTCATTGTTGGAAACACAGGCTGCGGTGAACCGGTTGAAATGGGGTAAAGCTCCTGGACCTGTGGGTCCATGCTGAACTTTTTAAGGTTGGTGGAAATGTCTGCACTCTTATCGTTGCATGCAGTTCTGTGCTCTGTCTGGAACACAGACATTATCCAACAGACTGGAAGAAGGCCTTGTTGTCCCTCTCTGGAAGGGGAATTGGATCACCAAGACTGCACAAGCTACCGGGGTGCGCTTCTCTCATTGCTGGGCAAGGGCATTGCTTGGATAATTCTTGATAGGATTCGCCACCATCTGCTGAGCACCAGCACCCAGAGCAGTCGAGCTTTACCCCAAGGATGTCAATGATTGACCGTATCCTTGCTCTTCGGGTCCTCACCGAACACAGACAAGAGTTTTGGCAGGGGCTGCTTGCAGCCTGTGTTAATCTCTCACAAAGCGTTTGATTCAGTGAATCGGGATGCCCTCTGGAGGATTCTTGGTCTTCGTGGGGTGCCACCAAAATGGATCAATCTGATTTCTCAACTATACTCTGGTACTGAGAGTGCTGTGAAGTGTGGTGATACCATCTCTGACATTTCCGATTGTTACTGAAATTTGTCAGGGGTGTGTAATGGCCCCACACTTTTCAGCACTTTTCGGAAAGGGAATCAATAAAGATCATCGAGATGTGTAATGTACGTCAGGCCTTTATCAGACAGGCATGTTCCATATGAGGCTGTCTACACATTACCTGAGCAGAGGAGTTAAATGATTCACCAATGAATATGTATATGGCCCTTCCTGTAAGTCAGGAAATGTGAGAATGGGTCAAGAGGACCCACGTGTACGTGTTGAGAGTTTAACAAGTCATTCACCTTGACCTTTAAGTTGACAAACTTTCAGTAAGTCCAGTTAACCTGTGTGTGGAACACAAGGAAAAACAAGGACAAATGTGTCCACGAGCAGCGTCCTAAAGATTGTCGGCTAAAAAAAAAAACACAACAACAACTTCCGATATTTCGTCACGTGCCTTGATTAAGCCAATAGCGAAACGCGTCATAATGTCTTTACGTATTTACGATATATCGTGTATTTACGAAATAAATAATATATTTACGAAATTACAATACGATAAATGGAATAATCTTTAATAGTAACGTGAACTTTTCGAAACTTTAAAGCAAATGTCCGATATATTTAAAAGTTCATGATTGACGCTCTCAAAGGCACCGTCTATGTGAGGATGTGTACATGTGCTCAGTATTTAAGGAGATCCGGATCTTGTATATACAAGAGCCGAGTCCTCGACATTAAGGTTTTGTCTTCACAAGAAGAGAAACAACACGAGCTCTCTATGGCAGCGTTCGCTATGCGAGACGCTGCTAAAAGAGCTATGAATGTTTTTTTTTAATCAATCAGTTTATTTTCGTAAAAATTGCCCTCTGAGGGACCATGCACATTTTTTCTGTCTAAAACATGACACAGGGATCTTGTCATGTGCCCAGGAAAGAGAGGACAAATAGTCAGTGGACAAGCTTAAGGCAGCTCCTGATGGGTGAGACAATGCTATCGTTACTATTCAGAGCAGAAAAGCATGAGATCTGGGACTTGTGCACATATCTCAAGTAACTTGTAGTTACCAGACTTTCATTCTGCCATTGACAGTGAGATGATTCTGGAGAGAGAACCTGAGTTTCAAAAGAAGTAATTGCCACTGCAACAATGACTGCGGCTCATACCGTTGATTGTTTGTGATTTGATAGTCACCCATCATGAGCTTGAATTTTGATTGACACGTGATTTGTCAGAACAAACATTGATCATGAAAAGTAGCTTTGTTTTTTTCTTGAATGTTTTCAATACACTGTTGAAGTGGAACGAAGTGAAAGTCAACATGTATTGATTCCCACATTTGTACTCCACTCACACCTTTATTATTTCTTTTTTCCAGGAACTTGTTTAAGTGCCAAAACACACGAGTCGAAAATTTTCAATCCAGAGAATGTGTCACCCAAGAAAAAGCGTTCTTGCCTTGGGTTTCTGAGAAAGTTTTCGAAGAAAAATTCCAGAGGCAAAAGATCAAAAAACGGCTCCAGAAAAGCCCAAGAGCAAATGGTCAGTCTTGTTTATTAACCTCCGCCATGGAAGATCGGAGGTTACTGTTTTCACCCCTTTCTGTTTGTTTGTTATCTTGCCAAAACGAAGTTTTTGCAAGATATGTTAGTCAGCTTGTATGTTTTTTTTTTATTACTTACGAAATCTAAAGATTTCGTAAGTATATTGATGACTAACGTTCTGTTTGTTTGTTTGTATGTTTGTTTGTAGGCACGATAACTCGAAGAAGAAGAAGCTACCAATGTCAATTACATCACGTGATTCAGGAGGGTGATGGCTAGTGCTGATTAGATTTTGGTCAAAATCGGTCAAAGGTCAAGGTCACGGTGAGGTCAAACATTCGATTTTTATGGTTTGGTACAGATAACTCGAGAACGGAAGAAGCTACAATGTCAAATTACACCACGTGAATTCAGGAGGGTGATGGCTAGTGCTGATTAGATTTTGGTCAAAATCGGTCAACGGTCAAGGTCACGGTGAGGTCAAACATTCGATTTTTGATGGTTTGGTACAGAATCATCGTATAAACTTCTGGTTTGCGTCGCTACCTTCTCTAGAGACAGCTTTATTAGACAAGGTCAGAGGTCAAGTTGACGATTTCGTAAGTACCAGTCTATGACTGCTTGTTTTTTATTTTTATTTTTTCTTTGTCTGTAATCACGTATAAAAAAATCTGCAGAGCCAGTTATCATTGGAAATTTTTGTAACTTCGCATCAGAGGCCTATAGAGGTCCCTTTCAGCGCACAAAATTTTGAAGGTCAAGGTCAAAGGTCAAGGTCACTTTGTCGCAAATCAGGGGAGTCGACGAAACCTTATTTTTTGAGTAATTTGATCGGATCGTCTTCAAACTTCATGGGAATATAGTTCATGTCTGGCGCTCAGCTGATTAATTTTTGGTGGCGATTGGCCTTGACCTTCATATGTTTGTTTTTTTTTTGTTTTTTTTTGTCTGTAATCACGTATAAATCACTCTGCAGAGCACAGTTATCATTGGAAATTTTTGTAACTTCGCATATCAGAGGCCTATAGAGGTCCCTTTCAGCGCATAAAATTTGAGGTCAAGGTCAAGGTCAGGTCACTTTGTCGCAAATCAGGGGAGTCGACGAAACCCTTATTTTTTGAGTAATTTTAATCGAATCGTCTCCAAACTTTATGGGAATGTAGTATATGGTCTGGCGCTCAGCTGATTAGTTTTTGGTGCGATTGGCCTTGACCTTCTGATTAGCGCCTGAGGTCAAACATATTTGACCCAAGGTCAAATTTTCAAGTTTTAGGAACCATATCGTGTAGTACCTCAAATTGAACACCTCAATGAGTGCTTTCTAGATATGTCAACTTGAGACATTATGACGTCATTTGGTGACGTTATGAGGCAACACATATTTTTCATGGTTACTCTGTAGAACGATCTTCATCGGAATCTCTCGTAGGCAGATATTCCTCAAGGAGTCGCTCCTGGTGGATAGCAGCTCTGTTCACCTCACGTGTGACCTTAAAGAAGTCACACGTGGTCACCTTTTGGCAAGATGGTTTATTTGAGTTTTGTTTGTGAACAGTATTACGGAAAAACTCCTCGACGGATTTCGACGAAACTTGGTGGGGGGTTAGGTATGTCAAGGATCATGCTATTAGATTTTGGACTTGGTCCCCCCCCAAAAAATTGTTAGAGAAAATATATTTTTTTTTCTTTAGCATTTCTACATGTTTTAAGTGATTTCCAACCCCCCCCCCCCCAAAAAAAAATTGGTAGAGAAAAAAAAATTTTGCAACTTTTTTTCAACAAAATTTCGATTTCTTTTTTTTGCATTTCTACATGTTTTTAGTGATTTCCAACCCCCCCCCCCCCTCCAAAAAAAAATGTTGGAGAAAAGAACTATAACTGTCAGCACTGTTGACATCATATTTAATGAATAAGATACAAGGTTCACCTCGGAGTGCGCTGCTCGTGGACACATTTGTCCTTGTTTTTCCTTGTGTTCCACACACAGGTTAACTGGACTTACTGAAAGTTTGTCAACTTAAAGGTCAAGGTGAATGACTTGTTATAACTCTCAACACGTACACGTGGGTCTCTCTGACCCA
>CM068953.1:46693996-46711686 GCA_035128595.1 Eptatretus atami
TTTACAGACAAAGAACAACAAATGTTAGAAGTTCGGTGAAGTGGGAATAAACGTGAGGAGCTAAGCTGCAGCGGTCATGAGCCGGTAATTTCCAGTTTCTTCCCATATTTGTCCCCTCACCCCCACCTTACTCACCCCTCACATTTTACTTCAGGTTGAATAGTTTTGGATACTTGGAAGGCGTGCTGAGGAATACAATTTTTGCCACAAAACAAACTGTCACTAAAGTTTCCCTAAGCTATTACAGCAAAAGGAAGAGGTTGACTCAATCGGTCACAAGGAAAAACATTCTGTATGATCCAGCTTCATTGATGCCTTCCACCTTGTTCCAAGAAATGATCTTTATTGGAGGTGAGCGTAGTCTGCAGCATGGGGAGGAGGTTGGCTGCAGAGGTCGATGCAAATCAGGTCTGCAGCAAGAGAATGTTTGACCCAAAAGGTAAACAACGAGAAAACCATTCTGTTTGACCAAAGCTGAGTTGACGCATTCCACCTGTAAATCAAAAGATGGTCATTTATGGAGCGGGTTTTATGTGGACGCTTTTTCCCCAACAAAGAACTCTTATTTTGAGTGTGAGCGCATGGAATGCAGCATGGGGAAGAGGTTGGCTGCATAGGTAGGTTCAAAGTCAGTAACTTCCTGTTCAATCCTACATAATAATTCCTGCATCTGAATCATCGTATGTAATTATTTTTTGTATACAGTGTCCGAGAAGAGCTGGACGCTGGTCCTAGACCGCACTGTGCTGGAAGCATGCCGGGCAGGCGCCACTTGCCGCCGGACCTGGACGCAGTGTGCTGAGTATTGCCAGACCAGGGCGTATGCCGAAGACGCCGGTCCCGGATGCACCCCGAGCGCGCCAGGGTCGGAACGAGCACCGAGCATCACTGGGCCAGGACATGCGCCGAAAGGCCACCATGCCTGGCCTCACTCTGTGGCTCGTGCACAGGGCTGGGACGTGCGCCGGGCTGGACGCGCGCCACCATTCCAGACCGTGAGGTCTCCAGCAAGAGGAAGAGATTCACCAAATCAGTTACAAGGAGAAAAACATTCTGGATGACCCAGCTTAATTGATCCTTCCACCCCTCGATCCACAGATGATCAAATTTACGGAGTGGGTTTGATTTGGATGCTATGACAGGATATTTTTTCCCACAATTTTGCTTTATTTTGAGGGAGGTATAGTATGCAGCATGGGGAGGAGGTTGGCTGCAAATTAGGTACAAAAGTATGTAACTTCTCATTCAGTCCTGTCATTGTTCCTGCATCTGAATCGTCCTGTGTTAATATTTTTAGCTCACCTGGAATGTCTTTCCAGGGAGCTTATGGATGGCATTGTCGTCCGTCCATCAACACTTGCAACTTCTTCTCTGAAACTGTGATCGACAGAGGAGTTGGCCCCAAAGGAGGTATTTGCTTTCTTCTCAGAAACTACACACACAATTCCGATGAAACTTTACCACAACCTTCATTACAGTGATGTACCAAAGTTTGTTCGCGCTCTTTAAAAAAATTGGAGTCAGAGGGGATTTACGGGGTGGGGGGGTTGGCACCTAACAATAGGTATTTGCTATAACAATGCTTCATTGGTACATTTTGCCGATTCCATCTCACGTTGACTTCCTCCTCAGAATTCATTATTTACCAGTGAGCGCTCAAGGGTATTGTCCTATTTTTGTATGCGAGTGTTGAGCTCGTGGAAGAGCTTAGACCACCATGCCTGGCCTCACTGTGCTGGCCGCATGCCGGGCCTGAACCATGCTGAAGCAGGGCACTGAAGGCCGCCAGGCCTGGACGGACGCATGCCGAGCATTGCAGCCTAGGACGCACACCGAGGACACTGGGCCCTGACGAGCGCGAATGTTGCCGGACCAGATGGATGTGTGCCAAAGGCCACTGGCTCAGGATAATGCGCCGGCATGGGATGCGAACCAGGACGCGTGCCTGATCAGGACACGCACCATGCATCGCTGGGGCCGGACGTGTAATGTCTCAGCAAGAGGATGAGGTTGAACCCAATAGGTCACAAGGAGAAAAACATTCTGTATGACCCAGTCTCAAGTTGACGCCTTCCACCTATCAATCCAAAAATGGTCACATTATTGTTGGGTTTATTGGGAACTTTTTTTTCCCCCAACAAAAAAACTTTATTTTCAGAGGTGAGGCATGGTATGCAGCATCGGGTAGTAGTCGGCTCATCTATAAGTACAGAGTAAGTTAACTTCCCCATTCAATCCATGTCTCTACATCGGAATTGTCAGTATAATTATTTTTTGATTCCTTGTCGGTCTCATGGAAGAGCCAAAAACACAGAAACAGATTGGGAGTGATAACAAAATTAAAGAACTGGGGAAACATATGGAGGGGGAGAGGGTGGGAAAAGCACACCACAGCAGAGTTTAGACACAAAATAGAGGGAAGACTTGAAAATAAGTGATGTCGAGAAGAATGAAAATTAGGGAGGACACACAAGAAGCAAACAACATGGATCAAGCCACAAAAACTCTCAATACAGAAGTGAAGTTGTGAAAAAACGAAAAACTTTGCCATAACATCTCATCCTTTCAGATGGACAGGCAACAGCCCTCTTTTCTCTCTGCAGACCTGATAGAATCACAAGCTAGTAAAACCACTTGGAGTTGGTTTTGTCTTTCAATCCTAAACAAATCGCACACTCTCACTTTGTCTCTCAAAAGACTGTCTACAAACCCTTCCATCTACTTTCTGACATCCTCTTGAACGAGTTCAATCACTCAAAACTTTTGGGTCTCTTATCAGATCATGTCTGGAAAAACCACATATCTGATTTGGTTCTTCGTCATTTAGAGTCCTTCGATGGCGCACCTGAAACTCTTATCCACCGAACAAGGCCTTCATCTGCAGGTTGATGGAATAACTGTTCTCCCGTTCTGGGCTGGTGGCTCCTGCCTTCCCACCTTGCTGGTTTGTGTCCGTGAAAACCAAGGCCTTAAAAATAATTGGAATCTCCCGCCGATGAAGCTTAGTCGATGGGCTATCACTTTCACATCACAGAGAGGCTTGATAGCCTCAATTCTTCCACACCACTCCTTGAAGTCTTCCACCCTCTTGCTCTTTTCACGTACTTATCCCCCAACCCCAGGTCTACAGAGCATACCGGCTCCACCATCAACCCCCTTCTGTTGAAAACTCCAAAAATAGCCAAAATCACTGCACAACCTCCATTCATTCTGTTCTTTTTCCCACCTGTATAATAACTTACACATTCTCTTCATCTCATCTTCCTCCACGTCTTTCAGGACAGCTGTTCCCCACCATTCTCAACTCATCTCCCATGCAAAACCATAGCATTTCTTTCCCCCATTAACCCTCCCCAATCCCACATCTTTCAAATTCCAATTTTCCTTCCTGAGATTTGCGTTGTGGATGCAAACATTATCCACCCCGTGCATTGGTCGGTTCCTCCCCGACCCTGCATTCTTCCCCACATACCTTATTTGTCCAAGTCTCCTTTTATTTTGTCCCTTGACCCCTACAGTTTGGTTGTGTTTTCCCCCTCTCCTTCTTGCTGTTCCATTTGTTCTCTTCCCATCCAGACCCTTTCATGTTGGGCTCCCACCGTGAGCCTCAAATTTGTTATACCATATAAAACGAAAAAATGTTTGAGGTCCACACAGTTTAGGGACAGGGGAGGAAGTGCGTTGCAGGGTGAGGAATGTGGAGGAACTAGAGAAGGATGAGGAAGGCCTGGCGGGGTGGGGGGAGTGGAGAAGGTAGGGCTGGGAAGGGATGAGGAAGGTTGTGGAAGAAGAAGATCTGTGGCAGGGTGACAGAGAAGCATAAAATGGGAAGGGGGAGGCATGAAGTGGAAGGATGCTGAAGAGTGGGACACAGTGAAAGGTGGTTGAGAGGATGCGATATTAGATGACCAAGGGCAGGGTCCTCTTATGTGGAGTGTTTGAAAAACCTTTAATGACGGTAAGGGGAGTTGATTGTCATATTGCAGGCACCTCTGCAAAACTCGACATCTCGGATGGATTCCCTTTTTTGATGTACGGAGACCAGATATCACAGGATGGGATCAATGAAATGGTTGAAGGCAAATGAAAATGCACACAACATGTGGATAATGGCAACATCCTCCTCTAATTTGCACACTTTTCTCGTGAGTACTTGCAGTGTTTCCACAAACCACAGGAGAACCATAGATTGTGTGTGTTTTATTATGGGAAATCCTGAATTTTTTTTGGCCACAAAGAGCACACTTTATTAGTCCCCATTGGATTTTGTCTCAATTGTTGTGTGCGTCCGCCAACAATATCTCGACATGTATGGGAACCGATTTTATCCATACTTGGCACAAAAGAGAACACATGCATGGGTTTGCATATGCACTTCATTTTGTTTTGACATCAGATCAGATGCCCAACTGCTGAGCCATTTTAGTTGAAAAAAACCTGATGTTGAACACGTCCTCAATCATTTCTCGGACAAGCATTTTACCAATGTTTTCAAACTTGGCAAACATAATGAATGATGGCTTGCATCTGCACGTCATTGTTTTTTTTTTCTGAGATCACATCCAAGATGGCCGGACTGGTAGCCATTTTGATACTTAAGTGTGTCCCCAACAGTTTCTCACCATGCTGGTTCGATATTTTTTTGTTGTTTTTTTTCCCAAACTTGGCACAAGTACAGTACATGATGCAAACACGTGCCCCTCACTTTATTTTGCGATCTGATCAAAGATGCCTTCTGATAGACTTGCAGCCATATTTTAGGTACATAAAATATGTCTAGCCCTTTAACTCCATTACAGCAAAATTACTAAATCAACAGTGACTATGACTTTATGTCTTTTTTAACTTGTTTCATGGGTGTTTTTAATGTTGTGCGCAAACTATTGTTCAGATCAGGCCGGATTTGATCTGTGACTTGCTTGCAGTACCATGTAACCTGTACTTACCTGTTCATGGTCGGTTGTCGTGACTAAACCGTTCTCCCCACCAGGTTTCCCTGGTGAGGAGGGTCAATGATATGGACAATTCCAGCAGGATAAAACAAAACCTGTCAAAGGGTGGAGCAGCTCCTTGTGAGCCCACCGACCATCCATATCTGGATGCCCAACGTGTTCTGTGACGTCCTCCGCAGTTGGGTTACTTCCTCTAGGGGTTGGTGGCAGGTATTTGCACTCCAGCCACCCATTAAACCACTCATTCCACAAACCCAGTAATGGGCAAAGAAAAACTGGAAAAAAAAACCCCACTTTCCTGTGAGAGTTCCTCCCTGTGCTGCTTGCTGCTCTTTCGCAGGGCAAGCTCACCAGATGATGTGATTGGGTCAAAAGCCTCCGGACCCCATTCCTTTGATAATAGGAGGAAAAGCACAGGGTATAAACTTCCGAGTAAAGTAGGTGCGGTGGTGTGTGGTGGGGTGGTGCTGAGGTGTCGTTCACCAGACAGTAGTCTCCTCGGGTTAACCAGAGACCGTCCCTTTCAGATAGATGCCTGGAATGTCATCTCTAAGCAGAGGATGATCACCTGTCTCTGTTATCATCTGAGCTGATGCGTTTGGACATTGGTGTTACTGCATCTGAGGTTCGGAGACCGGATTGCAGGGAGATCATTGCGGGTGGTTACACCTACTATCGTCTGGTCGAGTCTGATGGCCCAAAGGAGTGTTTAGCTGCGTCCCAATAAGCTGACTCCCATGATAATTGAAGATAACCTGTCAACGAGCGTATTGTGAGACTAAGGATTCGTCACTCCTTGGATTGTCGTTTCCCTTGTCTCTGTATACGCTCCTACTGAGGCGAATATCTCCACCGTGAAGGACACATTTCTATGTCACGCTTGAGTCTTGTGTTGATCAGTGCCCAAGGCAAGATACTCCTCTAGTCTTGGGGGATTTCAATGCATCGACTGGCCTTGATAGGGATGGTTATGAGACGTGTTTGTCCCCATGTGTCTGGAACTGTGAACCAGAATACACTACGCTCCTTGATTTTGCAAGAAGTCATGTGTTGGACTTAGGGTGGCTGGTTCATGGTTCAGCACCAACAGGCTCATCCATGCATCTGGTATCACACTGCTGGCGACATGTTGTAAGGAGATTGACCATGTTGCTCATTGATGGTCGCTGGAGGATGTTCAGAACTGCAGGTCTACTTGAATGCTCATTTCCTCAAAATACCAACCACAGGCAAAATTGTAGCAAACTCTGAAGTTGCAGCTTAAATCCAGTAGAGTGGTACCCATGCTAAGCCTCGGCCGGATGTTGGCAAGCTCAAGGATGGGAGGGTAGCTAAGGAGTTTTTGCGAAACAGGTGAGTAGGATTTGTGGACTGGGTGCTTTGGGGAATCCTGAAGAGTTGTGGAGGCCATCAAAGGACTACCATCCTTGATGTGTGCCGGTTGGATTGTCTGGCAATTCACCGTTCAGGCGAAGAAGAATTTTTGTCTCTTTAAGGGACAATTGGATACCATTGACCAGAAGTCACAGGGCCAGGCTTAATGGCAGAGCTGACTGTTCATGGAGTTGAGGATGTAAAACTACATGCGCTGAGATGGACAAAAGGAGGGCCCTATTTGGGGTGCGAGGAATTTTGTGAGGGGTAGAGCATCCACCTGTGGTCAAGTGATTCTTCATCCTGCTTCAGGAAATTCGCGCATTGTGTTCCTCCAACCCGTCCCTCGATGTACTGGCAGTTCGGGTGGAGGGTGGTGGGCTCTTGATAAGAAGTCTGAAGTGAAGGTCTGCCTGGGCCGCTTACTTGGAGCAGCTGAACCAGGCTGATGACCAGCTGTTGAGTTGTTATGTCAGGGCTGTCTTACTATTCAATTTGATGACCCTCCAATTCAACTATTGAACCACCCTTCGTTGTGGAAACATGGGTCATGTGGTGAACCGGTTGAAATGGGATAAAGATCCTGGGATCTGTCCATCCATGCTGAACTTCTCAAGGCTGGTGGAAATGCTGTACTTGTGTCATTGCAATGCATGTTCTGCATGGCCTTTTGGAATAGAGGCACAACCCCAATTGATTGGAAGAGAGGGCCTTTTGTCCCTCACAAAAAATGAAAAGAAGGGTGATTGCCAGAACTCCAACAACTACCGAGGGGTGATGCTGCTCTGCAGTCGGGGCAAGGTCTGTTGCTCAGATAAATTATTGATAGGATTCGCCACCATTCTGTTTGAGCACCAGTGCCCAGAGCAGTTCAAGCTTTACAACAAAGAGGTGAAACCGATTGACCATTTCCTTGCTCTTTGGGTCCCCACCGAACCAGACGAGAGTATTCAGCAGGGGCTGCTTGCAGCCTATGATGATCTCTTCAAATGGCTCGATTCAGTGAATCCCGGATGCCTTTCTGGAGGATTTCTCAGTCTTCATGAGTTGCCCTTGAGGGCCATTGAATGAGGAGTCAGAGCCGCTCGGGATATGGGTTTCCTTGCTTCAAAACTAAGTCCAAGGCTCTCCAATGACATCTTGGGATGCTGCTATCTTGTTCGTCCCTGTTTGTGGTGAGGATGTTGAGGTCACAGAAGAGATTCACTTTACCTTAGGCATTGATTATTCATGTCTCTGCTGGCTGTGAACCAGTCAATGAGACACTGGGTCGGGCTGCGAATGGAGTCATTGATTCACTGGATCATGGGTGTGACACTTCATTACCTATCAAGGAGGTTGAAAGTCTGAGTCTTCAGGTCCTTGGTGCTTCCCAATCTTGCTCTTGCAGGTGTGAGATATGGACTCTGACCAGAGATCTGAAACATAGACTTCACTCCTTCAGTACCCGGGTCTCTTTGGAAACCTTGGCTATCGCTGTTGGACTTGTTGTCCAACGAGTGGTGCTGCAGAAAGACCAAATTGAGATTTGTTTACTTCTATAGTTCACAGGGCATAAGTGTGGACTGTATTGGACAAGTAGATTGTTTTCTTGATGCTGATCTTGCTCACAAGATATCTCTCAGCGAGGAGCCTTCATGAGTGGAGGAGGCCAACGGGCCAACCACGTTCCTCATGGTTGCAGGAGGTTTATCGGCTTCTCAGGAGATGGGATGGGCCAGAGAATCTGCCTGGTGATCGGCCAGCCGGAGGCCCTTGGAGAGTACTGGTGGAAAGTGGACACAGCGACGCGATGCTCCGGCCACATGCTCCCAGTACCTGACCTGACCCTGAGCAAGGAGAGAACTTGCTGCCGAGCTTGCAGGTTGTAAAGGAGTTAGGGGGGGGAGAGAGCCAGTGTGTCAGTAGGTCTTTCAGGATAGTCTGAAAGGTCCTTGAAGATTCGGTTAACGACCTTCTCTCTCCTCCCTTCCTTCACCCAATCCCAACACCTACCCCTCCCTCTCGCCATACTGTGTAACAGATGTAAACGAGATTGTAGTGGATGTTTATTTGTCACTTCAATTGAGTACCTCCTTTTTCTGAACTTTTTTCATTGCCTGTTTCTTTGGAAATATTTGAAAGTGCTATTATCAATAAATAGCTTGTGATAATATGCAATTGTGTTAAATTTCGTTTATCAGTGTATTTTTTAAATTACCACCAATCATTTTTAATCCTCTCTCACCAACAAGTTCTCAGCCACCATTTGCAAGGAATTTGGACATTGGTGAGGATACTATAATGTTATCAAATGGTATGGGACAGACGCCATACAGGACAAGGACATAAAGAGGTATCGTGTACCTTTATATGAACTAGTTTGTCTGTTGGACTAAATTTTCATTCGTTCTTCACGCCTTGTGAGCATTCCTGGCCGTGCAGTGCTGGCTTTGAGCATAATTTGCCTTTCACCGAGGCAGATGTGTTTGGTCCAGGGTGGAGATTATATTTTTATTATAATGCCAAATGATACTACTTTATTGCTTTAATATTATTAGTATTAATTCATTGCTTTGTTACAATGTGATCATAACTCCACCACCGAAGGTGAAGGTGGTTATGTTTACACCCTTCTGTGCGTTTTTGGTTGGCAGGAGTATCTCAGAAAAGTTGGGAAACGGGCTACCGGATTGAATTTGTGGAAGGTGGTATATGACAAGGATTGAACTGATTAGATTTTGGGATGAATATCGAATCTGGATCTGGATACGAGAATTATTAAATTTCCCAAAGTGATTCTTCACCATTGAGGAGATTAAGGCCAAAAACGATATACGTACTGGTAGTATGATATTTTTCAAAAATGTATTGGGCTGGCATGCTTTTCTCATGGAATCAGGCATTACGTGGCGGCGGTATTACGCTCTACCGAGTGCTGTGATTTTTGGTAATTGGAAATGCCATGCCGGGAAGGATCTATCAAAGCTGTTCCAAACACCTCAAACATGGTGTGCGCTTTAAAGCATGGATTCTTCCGGATATATTTGTAGTTAATTTAGCCTAATTCAACTCGGGAGATCATGGCAATCATTTTGTGTTGTTATCACATTACAAATCAGAACGCTCAGTAGAACTCCACAAAAAACGTGACACCACACACACACACCTCATCCATTTTTATGGATTACCAAGAAACATTAGTGGACACAAAAACCAACACTACCTCATAAAGCCTTGTGCTATGGGTCTTATTGTGGGAGTGCCAATTCATGTTGATATCTGTCATTTCCACAGAATCCGTAGCGATAAATGTGTGATGCTGGTTAGTGGGATACCAGCCACTGATAGGGGAGAGTAGTGGAGTACTCCAATGAGCTGCAGCCAACATGCCTTGTAGACTGTAAGTCTGATTTTTCAAGGAAAGACTTGGAAGACCATGGATGGCTCCATCTGAAGCTTACTTTGGAGGCCAGCTTTACTCTGTGGTTTGGCCCTTAGAGGTCTTGGTATGGTAGTATAGAAATTGAAGAGCTGAACGGTCTTCCAGTGGCTGGCCATGGAAATAGGTGGATTCGTTTGACGATCCTTCTAGAGCGGAGCATGTAAGTTGGAATTTTCAAGATTGATGGACAGTGTTTCGCACTTAAAACAGACCAGAATCAATTAATGTTAGAGCAGTGGAGAATGGTATACACTTGCCCAGTCAGTGGGATGGGGTCGTGGGGTACTGTGTAGGTACCAGATATGAGTCGTCGTCAAAAGGAAGAGAGGGTTTTCAGAGAATTGGAGAAGGTAACTTGTGTTATAGCAGGGAATAAGATGGGGCCTAGGACACCGAGTTGGTGGCACCTTCAGCCTCCACTGAGAGAGTAGAGGAGAGGGTGTCATTGATAGAAACATGTTGTGAATGAGTGGGAGGAAGTCAGAAATGCAGAAGAAGTTGGCCGGCAAAACAGGGATTCACAGATGTGATGTCGAAATGCCCCAGGTATGTCCAGAGAGACTGTGCTGATCTCTATGTTTGAAAATTTATGTCGCGAACCATTGTTTGAACTTGGAATGGAGGACTTTATAATTAAGCAAGGACTATGTAATAACACAGCCTTATCACCTTGTTCACCCTGCCCTTGCAAGCTATACCCAACACGACTTTCGAGTGAGGCCCCTCCCTAATTCCCGCCAAAAGTAGTTATTTTTCCCACGCCCACCACCCCTCCCCAACACTGTCGATCCAACGAAGTTAGCAAATACCTCTGAATGTGGTGAAAGTTGGCTCAGGTTGCTCGCTATGTAAACTTTTGCTAATCGCTACTGGGTTTATTGAATTGTATATTATTTATTTTTTTTTTCTCTTTGTAAACCTGGCAATACTCAAAAACGTAGTGTTCAAGCAAATTACGTCTTTTAATTATCTTATGCGTCTCAGGCTGTCATTAAAGCTAATAACAATCAGTCTTGTCTCCATTGAAACTCACGACTTTAATGTCTGTGCAGAACACATTTCAAGTGGAGAGTATTGTGGATCAGGCATTACGTGGCGCGACATTATTATTGTGTTAATATTATTAGTATTACGTAATCTTTCAAATCCTTCCTTTCCGAGAAACCCTTCCTTCACCAGCCCAGAGGGAGAGCAGTACTCATTCAGCTGTTGATGAAAGCTTTGTATGTGGTCAGGAGCTCAGGTGTGCCAAGGAAGGACTTTGCACGACGCGGGGATGCCGCAGTCGGGACTGGCTTTGGAGGTCAGCGTTAGAAATGTTGGCTTTCCAGGAAAGATCATGGCAATTAGTGAGACCCAGAAGCGTGAATGAAGAAGATGAGGATTGTGAGAAAGTGGGATGGGGGGGAGGGGGATTCCAGACGTCCCTTTGCGAGAAACATCGTGAAGATTTTCAGTGGTGAAAGACATGTTCCACGTGATTGACCAGCTTGTGATTTTATCCAGATCTGGCAGGAGTGAAGAACTTGCCTGCTTGCCGATCTGGGGATGGACAGATGTATGGCAGAGGGTGGCAGTCATCACAAAGAGATAAAGATTTTCAAGAGCAGAGAGATCATTTGATGGAAACCAAGCTTTCATCCTTAAATAAAAAATGCTTAGACCATTTAATTAGGAGAAGCACGATGTTCCTCTTATATTAACGATACCCTCTGGCAAAAAGCACAAACCAAACAACAAAATCACGGAAAATGTCCAAATCCTTTGGGCAGGGCCAGAGTGCCGATTGGCTTTCAACAGATAATGCCACATCAGCGTTCAATTGTCTTTGTTGGGAGCGTTGTACGCCGAAGCAGTCTATTAGCATTTGGAAAGGTTTATACTGTGTGGTTTGCCATTGCCTTCCCACAATTCAATCAGGCAGGGAATTTGGATTAGGCCAGGGTGCTGTGAATAACTTGCCTACTCTCAGAAAGACACCTGAGATCTTTAATAGTCACGAGAATCAGAGTTCACACACACGTCCAGCTATCCTTCCAATGGACGGGGTAGTACCACGTGTGATGCATCCTCCTGCGATGCGAAAGCACCAGCGGTGACAATTTTATAGCTGTTGTCGCAGATTCGAAACACAACCGAGACAGCTTCAAGGGCGAATGTGCATTCGTTCAGGCCGAAAAGCTATCCTGCCAACCCAATAAATTATCCACCTCCAAAGCTTGCGCTTAGTAGATGTTGAAATGGCGATTATATCACGAGCTGAATAACAAAACTGTTTCTCTGCTATGGTGTCAGAAAGAGGCGCGGCATTGTTCCTGGCTTTGGAGGACCGCTTCACTCTCTGGTCGACTCCAGGGAGAGGCCGTACCATGCAGCGTGGTTCAAGTTCGAACCCAGGCTACATCGAGTGTCCCGAGTTTGGAGAAAACGCATGGTCCCATGTTTAGTAAAACGCTGTTCCCAGTTTAGTAAAACGCTTGTCCCCAGTTTAGGAAAAACGCTGCCCAGTTTAGTAAGCTTTCCTTTTTTTATTTATCTTTTGGTTTTTTTTTTTTTTTTTTCCTTTTTTTTTTTTTTTTTTTTTTTTTCTTTCTTTTTTTTTTCTTTTTTTTCTTTTTTTTTATTTCCCTCGCCTTCTCCTTCTTTCCTTTTTTTTTTTTTTTTCCTTTCTTTTTTTTTTTTCCCAGTTTAGTAAAACGCGTGTCCCAGTTTAGTAAAACGCTTGTCCCAGTTTATAAACGCTCCGTTAGTAAACGCTGTCCCAGTTTAGTAAAACGCTGTCCCAGTTTAGTAAAACGCTTCCCAGTTTAGTAAAACGCTTGTCCCAGTTTAGGTAAAAACGGCCAGTAGAAAGCTGTCCCAGTTTAGTACAACGCTGTTCCCAGTTTAGTAAAACGCTGTCCCAGTTATAGTAAAACGCGTTCCCAGTTTAGTACAACGCTGTCCCAGTTTAGTACACGCTGTCCCAGTTTAAGTACAACGCTGTCCCAGTTTAGTACAACGCTGTCCCAGTTTATAAAGCTCCGTTGAAAACCCCGAGACGTCCCAGTTTAGTAAAACGCCGTCCCAGTTTTAGTAAAACGCCGTCCCAGTTTAGTAAAACCCTCCCAGTTTAGTAAAACGCCGGTCCGCCAGTTAGTAAAACGCCGTCCCAGTTTAGTTAAAACGCCAGTCCCAGTTTAGTTAAAACGCCTCCCAGTTTAGTAAAACGCCGTCCCAGTTTAGTAAACGCCGTCCCAGTATTAGTAACAACGCCGTCCCAGTTAGTACAACGCCGTCCCAGTTTTTAGTACAAACGCCGTCCCAGTTTAGTACCAACGCCGTCCCAGTTTAGTACAACGCCGTCCCAGTTAGTACAACGCCGTCCCAGTTTAGTACAACGCCGTCCCAGTTTAGTCAACGCCGTCCCAGTTAGTATACAACGCCGTCCCAGTTTGTACAACGCCGTCCCAGTTTAGTAAACGCCAGTTCCCAGTTTAGTACCAACGCCGTCCCAGTTTAGTACAACGCCTCCCAGTTTAGTACAACGCCGTCCCAGTTTAGTACAACGCCGCTCCCAGTTTAGTACAACGCCGTCCCATTTAGTACAACGCCGTCCCAGTTTAGTACAACGCCGCCAAGTAAAGCGTCCCAGTTTAGTACAACGCCGTTTCCCAGTTGTAGCTTTACAACGCCGTCCCAGTTTTAGTACGAAACGCCGTCCCAGTTTAGTACAACGCCGTCCCAGTTTAGTACAACCCGTCCCAGTTTGTAACGCGTCCAGTATACAACGCCGTTCCCAGTCTTAGTAAACGCCGTCCCAGTTTAGTAAAACGCCGTCCCAGTTTAGTAAAACGCCGTCCCAGTTTAAGTTAAAAACGCCGTCCCAGTTTAAGTAAAACGCTCGTCCCAGGTTTAGTTAAAACGCCTCCAGCATTTAGTTAAAACGCCGTCCGGTTTAGTAAAACGCCGTCCCAGTTTAGTACCGTTTATAAAACGCCGTCCCAAGTTTAGCTAAAACGCCAGTCCCAGTTTAGAAAACGCAGTGTCCCAAATTAGGAAACGTAACCACGTTTAGTCCATAAAACGCCTGTCCCAGTTTAGTAAAACGCTGTCCCAGTTTAGTTAAAACGCGGTGTCCCAGTTTATAAAAACGCATGTCCCAGTTTAGTAAAACGCTGTCCCAGTTTAGTAAAAACGCGTTGTCCCAGTTTAGTAAAACGCTGTCCCAGTTTAGTTAAAACGCTGTCCCGAAAAGTTTCCATGTAAAACGCTTGTCCCAGTTAGAAAACGCCTAGTCCAGTTTAGTAAAACGCTGTCCCAGTTTAGTTAAAACGCTGTCCCAGTTTTAAAGTAAAACGCTGTCCCAGTTTAGTAAAACGCGTTGTCCCAGTTTAGTAAAACGCTGTCCCAGTTTAGTAAACGCTTGTCCCAGTTTACTTAAACGCTGTCCCAGTTTAGTAAAACGCTGTCCCAGTTAGTAAAACGCTGTTCCCCAGTTACTAAAACCTTGTCCCGTTTAGTAAAACGCTTGTCCCAGTTTAGTTAAAACGCTGTCCCAGTTTTACTAAAACGCGTGTCCAGTTTAGTAAAACGCTTGTCCCAGTTACTAAAACTGCTTGTCCCCAGTTTACTAAAAACGCTGTCCCAGTTTAGTAAAACGCTGCTCCAGTTTAGTAAACGCTGTCCCAGTTTAGTAAAACGCTGTTCCCAGTTAGTAAAACGCTGTCAACCAGTTTAGTAAAAACGCTTGTCCCAGTTTAGTAAAACTTGCCTTTAACCTGTCCCAGTTTAGTTAAAACGCTGTCCCAGTTTAGTAAAACGCTGTTCCCAGTTTAGTAAAACGCTTGTCCCAGTTTAGTAAAAACGCTGTTCCCAGTTTAGTAAACGCCTGTCCCAGTTTAGTACAAACGCTTGTCCAGTTTAGTACAACGCTGTCCCAGTTTAGTACAACGCTGTCCCAGTTTAGTTACAACGCCTTGTCCCAGTTTAGTACAACGCTGTCCCCAGTTTAGTACAAAGCTTTGTCCCAGTCTTAGTACAACAGCTGTCCCAGTTTAGTACCAACGCTGTCCAGTTTAGTACAACGCTGTTTCCCAAGTTTAGTACAACTCAGTGTACCTGTCCCAGGTTTAGTACAACGCTGCCCCAGTTTAGTACAACGCAGTTGTGCAGTTGTTGTTGCAGCAGATTTTAGGAGTTGTTGGGATGTTGTACAGTTAGTAGGATTTTAGTGACAGTAATTTGGGATGCAAGTACAGTAGTAGGGATTTTAGTGCAGTTATTTTGGGATGCAAGATATAGTAGTTGGGATTTTAGTGCAGTATAGGGATTTTAGTGCCAGTTTTGCGGATGTAAGTACAGTAGTGGGATTTTATTACAGTATTTTAGATGTAAGTACAGTTGTTGGGATTTTATTACAGTATTTGGGATGTAGTGCAAGTCGTTGGGATTAGTTGTGCATATTTGGTATTGTAAGTACAGTTGTATGGGATGTAAGTACGCACAGTGGATTGGGATTTAGTGCAGTTGTTTGGATAGTACAGTAGTTGCCGGATGTAAGTTTACAGTAGTTGGATTTTAGTAACAGTATTTGGCGATGGCAAGCTGCAGTAGTTGGGATTTATTACAGTATTTGGGATGTAAGTCAGTCGTTGGGATTATTGACAGTATTATGGGAGTTAAGTACAGTAGTTGGGAGTGGTAAGTACGCACAGTGTGTTGGGATTTTAGTGCAGTTGTTGGGATATACAGTAGTTGGGATGTAAGTACATACGTTGGGATTTTAGTAACAGTGATTTGGGATGTAAGTGCAGTAGTGGGATTTTTATTACAGTATTTGGGATATACGTAAGTACAAGTAGTTGGGATTTTTATTACTGTAGTTGGGATTTTAGTACAGTATTTGGATGTAAGTGCAGTAGTGGGATTTTAATTACAGATTTCGGATTTAAGTACAGTAGTTGGCGATAGATTACAGGTAGTTGGGATGTAAGTGCAGTATTGGATTTTTGTACAGTATTTGGGATGCAAGTGCAGTAGTTGGATTTCATTACAGTATTTGGGAAATGTTAAATACCAGTAGTTGGGATTTCTATTACAGTATTTGGAGTGTAAGTACAGTAGTTGCCGGATTTATTACAGTATTTGGGGATATAATACAGTAGTTTGGGAATTTTAGTACAGTATTTGGATTAAGTGCAGTAGTTGGGATTTTAGTACAGTATTTGGGGGATGTTAAGTTGCAGTAGTTGGGATTTTATTACAGTATTTGGGTTGAAGTACAGTAGTGGGATTCTATTACAGTATTTGGCGATGTAAGTACAGTAGTTTGGGTATAGTACAGTAGTTTGGAGAAAGATGCAGTAGTTGGGATTTTTAGTACAGTATTGATGTAAGTGCATGATAGTTCGATTTTAATTACAGTATTGGATGTTAAAGTACAGTAGTGGGGATGTAAGTATGTACAGTGTTGAGCGATTTTAGTGCAGTTGTTGGGAATTGTAAGTACATAGTTGGGATTTAGTACAGTATTTGGGATTGTAAGTGCCAGTAGTTGGGATTTTAGTATATATTTGGGATGCAAGTGCAGTCGTTGGATTTAGTACAGTTAGTTGGGATGGAGGCAGTAGTTGGGATGTAAGATACAGTAGTTGGGATTTTTGAGATAGGATTTGGGATGTAAAGTGCAGTAGTTGGGATTTTAGTACAGTATTTTGGGATTAAGATGCAGTAGTTGCATGTAAGTACAGTAGTTGGATAGTTCAGTAGTTTTGGGATTTTAGTGCAGTAGTTGGATTTAAGTACAGTCGCTTGGGATTTTAGTCAGTATTTGGATGTAAGTGCAATAGTGTGCGATTTAATATTAACAGATCGGGATGTAAGCTGCAGTTAGTTGGATTTTAGTACAGTATTTGGATGTAAGTACAGTATTGGGATTTTAGTTGCAGTAATTATGGGAATGTAAGTACAGTAGTTGGGATTTTAGTGCAGTCAAGTTGGGATATAAGTACAGTAGTTGATTTTATGTACAGTAGTTTTGGATTTTATACAGTATTGGGCATGTAAGTGCAGTAGTGCGGATTTTATTACAGTAGTTTGGATGTAAGTACAGTATTGGGATGTAAAGTAATGTACACGGTTGGGATTTTAGTGCAGTTGTTGGGATGTAAGTACAGTAGTGGATTTTAGGACAGTATGGGAATGTAAGTGCAGTAGTTGGGTATGTAAGCTACAGAGTGGGATTTATAGCATAGTATTTGCGATGTAAGGTGCAAGTCGGTTGGGATTTTAAGGCAGTAGTTGGGATGTAAGTACAGTAGTTTGGGATTTAGAATCGTATTGGGATGTAAGTGCAGTAATTGGGCATGTAAGTACAGTAGTTTGGATTTTTAGTCAGTAGTTGGGATATAAAGTACGAGTAGTTGGGATTTATATGCAGGTTAGTTTGGATTTAGTGACAGTATTTGGATGATAAGTGCAGTAGTGATTTTATAACAGTTATTTGGAGATGTAAGATACCAGTAGTGGTGATGTAAGTACTGTACAGTGGATCGATTTAATAGATGCAGTTTTCGGGATGTAAGTACACGATAGATTGCGGATTATAGGACAGTATTTGACGGATGTAAGTGCGAGTAGTATGGAGATGTAAGTACAGTAGTATGGGAATTTAGACATATATTTAGGGATGTAAGTGCATAGTTGGCAATTTTAGTTGCAGTAGTTGATGTTAAGTACAGTAGCTTGGATTTAGTGCAGTAGTTGGGTAAAGTACAGTAGTGGGATTTAGTACAGTATTTGGGGTAAGTGCAGTAGTGGAATCTCTCTCTTAAGGTTGAATAGTTTTGGATACTTGGAAGGCTGTGCTGAGGAGAATACAATTTTTGCCACAAAACAACTGTCCTCAAAGTTTCCCTAAGCTATACAGCAAAAGGAAGAGGTTGACTCAATCGGTCACA
>CM068953.1:46749390-46777787 GCA_035128595.1 Eptatretus atami
CTGTGCACTGAGCTTGGTAGCGTGATGGTAATCTGTGCACGTGAAGCTTGGCTTAGGTTGTGTACCTGTGCACGTAGATTGGTGGTGGCGTGTGTACCTGTGCACGTGAAGCTTGGTAGCGTGTGTACCTGTGCACGTGAAGCTTGGTGGCGTATGTACCTGTGCACGTGAAGCTTGGTAGCGTATGTACCTGTGCACGTGAAGCTTGGTAGCGTGTGTAACTGTGCACGTGAAGCTTGGTGGCGTGTGTGTGACGATGTGTGCATACCGAGTGTGCAGGGTTTGGCGGCCGTGGGAAAGCTCGACGTGTAATCGGCGGGGAGAGGTGAGTCCTGAACACTGCACGGAAACGCACAGCACGAACCTCGGGAGAAAACACAAACACTGTACCTTTACAATCCAAGAAAGTATAACATAATAACACAACACTCGATGCACGTGGTGAGGGTGAGGGTGAGGGTGAGGCTTTGTAAGGAACAGCAAACGTTCATTTGGCATAGTTCTGTTGATGAGGTCGAACAAGAGACGACAGGTTTGATGATGTCGATGAGGACCGGTGGACATGAGTCACATGATGAGGGTCGGTGAGCATGGTGAATTTGGTGAGCGATGACGGGCATTGTGAGGGATGGTGTGGAAGGTGAGGTTTACCAAGCCGCAGCGGTCATGGTAAGGTCTGATGAGTGTTAGCAGGCATCGTGGGAATGGTAAGGATTAATTGGGAGGGGTGGCGAGCACGGTGAGGATTAATGATGAGGGATGCCGAACATGGCGTGGAATAATGGTGAGGGGTGGTGGGCATGGTGATGATTAATGGTGGGCATGGAGATGATTAATGTTGAGGGATGGTGAGCATGGAGGTGATTAATGTTGAGGGGTGGTGGGCCTGGAGATTAATGTTGAGGGGTTGTGAGCATGGAGGTGATTAATGTTGAGGGATGGTGGGCATGGAGGTGATTAATGTTGAGGGGTGGTGCGCATGGAGGTGACTAATGTTGAGGGGTGGTGGGCATGGAGGTGATTAATGTCGAAGGGATGGTGCGCATGAGGTGACTAATGTTGAGGGGGGGTGCATGGAGGTGATTCATGGTTGAGGGTCGGTGGGCATGGAGGTGACTAATGTTGAGAGTGGTGGGCATGGAGGTGATTCATGTTGAGGGGATGGTGGGCATGGAGGTGATTAATGTTGAGGGATGGTGGGCATGGAGTGATTAATGTTGAGGGATGGTGGGCATGAGGTGATTAATGTTGAGGGATGGTGGCATGGAGGTGATTAATGTTGAGGTGGTGCGCATGGAGGTGACTAATGTTGAGGGGTGGTGGGCATGGAGGTGATTAATGTTGGGGGGTGGTGGCATGGAGGTGATTAATGTTGAGGGGGTGGGCATGTGAGGTGATTAATGTTTGGGGTGTGGCATGGAGGTGATTAATGTTGAGGGTGGTGGGCATGGAGTGATTAATGTTGAGGTGTGGGCATGGAGGTGACTAATGTGAGGTGGTGAGCATGGAGTGATTAATGTGAGGGGTGTGGGTGGCAGGAGTGGATTAATGTTGAGGGGTGGTGGGCATGGAGGTGATTTAATGTATGAGGGTTGGTGGCATGGAGGTGATTAATGTGAGGGGTGGTGGGCATGGAGGTGATTGATGTTGAGCATGGCAGGTATGGTGAGGATTAATGTTGAGGGGTGGTGGGCATGGAGGTGATTAATGTTGAGGGGTGGTGGGCTGGAGGTGATTAATGTTGAGAATGGAGGTCATGTGAGGTGATTAATGTTGAGGGGTGGTGGGGCATGGAGGTATTAATGTTGAGGGGTGGTGGGCATGGAGGTGATTAATGTTGAGGGGTGGTGGGCATGGAGGTGATTAATGTTGAGGGATGCCGTACAAGGTGAGGTTTGGTGAGGATCTGTGGGAATTCAAAGTAGGCCTGGTGATTCACACTTGCAGGCGATGTTTGTAAAGAGTCCCCTGGTAGCGAGCAACCTCACCTCTCTCACCCCACCACTAGGCTCCTGCAAATACTGCACCTGCTCTTCGTCCTACCTGACATCTCTCTCCCTCTCGCTCACACAGTCGTGCTTCGTCTTTACCTGCAAGCCATACTGTATGCGCATGTTACCTGCACATCGGCATAGAAGGAACTATTCCTCCACATATCCATGACAATGATGTCTCAACTCTTCTACAGCTTGGATCACAAGCTGCGTGCATGTACATAGCATATACCTGTCCTAATGTCTAACGACCCCACTTTACAAATCTGCAAACGCCTGTCCCTGTTCCTTTCACCTCATTCCAACAGTCTCTCCGCTGTGCAGTCTCGACCATTTGCCCTCAAGCTACAGATACAGGAGGGAAAAACGATTTTGGCTTTAAGCATCCCGTGAGGTAGGTGTGGGTCAGTCCATTTTGGATCGTAAGAATGAAAACGGTGAGGCAAGTTCGTAACTGGTTGTGACAATCACCAGGTGTAAATGCCATCCATTTTGGAGGCAAGTGTCGATGAACATCCTTATAGGGAAGCTGCTGGATTTTTATTCATCCTTTTCTTTTATTGTTATTTATTTCTTTAAGGGCAAAGGTGAATATAATATATATGAATAGTCAGAGATAATGCCTGGTGTTGCTTAATGGTTAGGGTGGTGGGCTTGGGATCCTAGGATCCTGAGTTCAAATCCCACTTGTTTGTTGAATTAAAACCAGGTGGGGTTGACTCTGCCTGTCATCCTTCCGAGGTCGGCAAAGTGAGTGCCAGCTTGCTGGTATCCTGTGTCGGAGTGGTGACCCATCCAGGATTGTGCCCAATAGCCAAGGAGACTGCTCAGGCAGCACCAACGCTCTGCACAGAGTATGGTCCTGATAGATGGATGGATGCTAGGATAGCTTAGTGGTATCACTTTGAACTGTCTAGCCTGGATTTGAATCTTGACCTAGCTATAAACTGTCATCCTAGTGTTTATCATCAAAGTGTGTGCTGTCCATCGCATGGATGTTAAGCTTGAGGACTCCTCTGCCATCATGAGTATGGAGGTCACAGATCCCATGGTGTCTTTCACGAAGAGTTGGCAAGCAATTGTTAGCATCCAAAACAAAATACAAATTTTGCAGCACGGATCATTTTTAAAGTCTTTGGAACAACTCAACCGAGGTTTCATTCAGAATGGATGATCTAACCATTGTACTTCCGAGTTGCTGTCTGCTTAGTAAGCACAAAGCGCTTGCCTTGCGTAGGCTTTCTTGGTTGCTTTATGCAGCTTCTTCGGCGAGATGAGCATGGGAGGTGTCAATTTATTTGTATAATCCGAGCCACCTGGGTTTAGCTGATTGGCTATCCTCCATTCACAGGTGAGAGATGTGGGTGTGTTTTTCTCTATTTTATTATATATGTATAATATTTGCATTGTCTGTAATCGGCTGCACCGGTCATAACCCCATCATATTTCTTACCGTTGGAATCCTCTTCCCATCAGCACAGGGTGCGGGCCCCTCTGTGCGTGTGCGTGTGTGTATATATTAATATATATATATATATATATATATATATATATATATATATATATATATATATATAATCGTCCAGAGCAGGAATTGTTGTAATCCACACTAATATTTTGAGACTTTTCAAGTTGAAAGTTAACAAAGAGCATTGCATCAGATGCTTCCGAGCAGATAATTTATTCCCATTCTCTATGTATATACATTTTGCGCAATAATTCCGCAATTGATCTGCTGCATTCTCTACCCATAGAGTACTGAAGTTAATGGGGCGAAATCTCGACGGTCCGTAGCATGCGATTCATTTCGGAGCTCTATTTTGTCCCCGTGTCATTGTCTTTCCTACACCTTTCCTTGTCGTTTTTCATCTTCTCGCTGCTCCCTCGTTTATATGTGCCGATAAGGACGTGGGACAGAGTATGCTTGAGAGTGCATGACGCGTGTGTGTGTACACATGAATATCGAGTTTAAAGGTTTGAAAGCCGGACTATGTTGCCCTACTCGGTCGATGAGCCAGAGCCTGTTCCTGTGTTTATTTTTCCTTTTGTTTTTTTTTCTCTCTCTCTTCCTGTGACTCTCTCACCTCTGAAAATGCTTCTCACCTCCTTTTGTTGTGTTTGCCATTCCCTCCCTTTTCACTCGCTCACTATTTCTCTCGTCTGCAAAGGGGCCGTCATGCATTCCCATAGACTGGTGTACCATGTACATTTATGGTTGGCTTGAGTATGTACTTGTAAAGAGTACAATAAATATGGAATTTTCTGGCCATGAGAGGATTTATGAATTTTTTTTTGCTTTCTGTCACCAAAAAAAGCACAAACTTTGATTTTGGTTTAGTTATGATTCGCACCCAAATGCTACACTTTGATAACCGTGAGTTTAATTCGCATTTCTGTGATAACGTGGTCTGTTGGGAAACCAAACAAAACACTACGGGCTGGCTGTAAACTTGGAGTTAGTTTCTTAGTATGAAAAGCATCAACTTATTCTCGTCGTCCCACCTCCTCCCCTCCACAGACTTCTTTGGCCGAGATCGAAATCATTTGATTACCTATATGAAGACGGACAACGACTCCTTGCCTGCTTTCCTGTCCAGGCCACGATCGCCTTCTATGAGTCTGAGAGCGAGGATGAGATAGAAGGAGAGACTGAGGAGTTGGGAATGGATGGCAAATTGCAGGATTCCTCAAGTTACTGCGAAGCCAACAATAACTGTCGGTCCCACGGAGTTATGAATACAGACAAGGGGTCCGCACGTACATGCGGCTCGCGAATGCAGCCGAGCCGTGTGTGAGTGCAAGTCGGTGTGGCCTTGCCGTTGGATTCGACCATGGTGCTCCACATGCTTCCTTCGATAGTTCTCAAACCAAGGCTCTTCTGTCTGCATCACAAGAAGAGCCAAGATTACAGCTTAATTGCACAATTGTTTCATGTCATTTGTGTACAGGCTCAAAAAGCTCCACTGTACCCATGTTATTTGCACTACACACCCAATGTAATGTATGTAAATAATGAATGTTTGTGCTTAATATTTAAATAAAGTTTGATTTAAGTTTTCGTGTAATATGTTTAAGCAAAAGGAAAAAAAAAGCTGTGTACGGACTTGTCAAGACCTTTGCCAACCTTTAATTCCCACTGACAGGCCTTAGGCTTCACATCCAACTCAACCAGTTACTGCACAAACCGCACAGGTACAAGTACAAAAGGAAAAAAAAGAAATAAAAAATAAAATGAACACAATGGATTACCAGATTCACAAAGTCATCATCTGTTTGAAGTTCACACTCGAGCATTGTGAGATTGTTAACCCAGAAAAGTGTAAACGACCTAAATATGTCATTTCTTGTATTCAAATGAAGGGAGAGGTTAGTGGGGATGGGAATTTTATGTTTTCCACCGATGGTCGCCCACTTCCATCCTCTCTCCACCACCTCTCGCTGTCCTCTATCTTATACAAAATTGGGCATCCTTCCCACAACCGCTGCTATCCTTCCTCCTGTGATGTACGTTATTGATCAAACAACCACCTTGAATACTTTTGCCTTGAAACAGACACCACACCATCATTCGGAAGGGGATTTCATGCTGTAAAGACAATAAATATTGCAAAGTTTCTTTGTTAAAATGTGGGGCGAATGCCACCTGGCCACATCGCCTGCTTAGTTTTACCTGTATAATTGGCATGACGTAAAGTTGGGAGCGATGGAATGTGGATATGGCACTGGAACGATGGACCAAATGGCCTTCCCATGTGTCTTTGTAAGCCAATGTAATAATCCTTGACGTCGGAAGGGGATACTTTGGACAGAATGTCTGTGAGAGTTAAAATGTAAGTACTATATATTATAACGTTTTAATATCATTACATTTTTTTTGAAGTATGCACAGTATTAATTTTTTGGGTATAATGATCTCATTATTATTTGGTCAATGAAACTTTGGTCGAGGCTTGTGGAAGAGTGATTCTTCACGACTATTACTGTACGAGCTTTGTCTAGGCTTTGGTGTATTAAACTCAGATAAAGTTTGAATGTGAGAGGTTCTTATTTGGACGAAAGTCTTCCCTTTGAGGGAGAAAATAATGTTTTGCAAGAAATTAAATTAGCATTTTCAACAAGTAGTGCACGAGACCTCATGGATGCCAGGGCTGAAGTGAACCATATTTTTTTTGCTTTTTTACATTTTTCACCATAGTGAACCATTTTTGCTTAAGAAATAGAATTTCTAAAGTTGCATGGACAATAATAATTTAATTAAACGGAACAGGAAAAATACTATTTGAATGGTGTGTGCCAGGAATTATTTTTACACCATTCACTGTGTCTATAAACCATAAGACTAAAATTGCTACATTTATGATGAATGCAAAATATCCCTAATAAACAAACAACGAGTAAATAAATGAGAATTCCCTTTAGAATAATGAGATGTCAACACAGTAGGCCATTAGACCCATAAAGCCTGCACAATTGTTGTTAACCTATAATTGTCTAGGTGCTCTATCCTTTTTAAATGCCGAGTAGTGGGAAACAAGGAAGCAGCACGTACCATTTTTAAAGTCCTTGGTACGACTCAACTGCAGGGGTTTGAACCACAAACCTGCCAGACTCAGAGCAGACATTCTAACCATGACACCACCATGTCTGGTTGAACACCAGTTCTTCCTTTCATTGTCGTCTGAGCCATCCGTGATGGACGTCCTGGGCTGTTACAAATGCATGCAAACTATTTGTTTCCTTCTCAACTGTATTTAATGGTGGAATGAAGGCTTTAGACTTCTCATCTCCTGTGTTTTTTTATTTCGTTTAGAAATATATTATTTCATCTTTTGCTTGGTGTTTCTCTGGGATTCGTGAGTATAATTTGCTGGCCAAGAGAAGGGAAGGTTCTGGTGTTGGTGGCGTGTTTTATGAGGTCTACTCTTGTTACCTCCACCACTAAAGGTGGAGGGAGGTCATATTTTCACCCCTGCCTGTTTGTCTATTTGTCTGTCTGTCTGTGAGCAGGACATCTCAAAAAGTTATGGATGAATTCAGATGAAACTTGGTGGACAGTTTGGGTTTGTGACAAGGACCAACTGAATCGATTTTAATGAAGATCCAGATCCGGATACTCGAATTTTTAAATTTTTAAGTGATTCTTCACCCTTGAGAGATGGGCCAAAAACGAAATATAGCATGATATTTTAAAAAGTTGTGGACGAATTGTGACAAAGCTAGGTGGATGAGTTGGGTGTCAGTGGTGAATGAAATGCATACATACGAATGATACGATGCATGGCCGTTTCAAAGACGTGGGGGTCCCAAACCAAACTCGAAGGGATTCGGAACCCTGAAATCTTTGCCATCTCGAGTGACTCGGGCCAATCAGTGGGCCGTGGTACTCACCTTATGAGGTGGGAACGCTGAGAAACTCCCGGGTTGACAAAAGGTCATTGCAAGATGAGGCCGAAGCAGAACAAAAAAGAAAGAAAGACTTCTGTATGGGGAAATTTTCAGCCTCCTGTATATATATATATGGCAAAACAAGAATGATTTCAGATATATACAGTATTTTATATAATATATTATACCTATATTTTCATACAACTATCTATAAGCCCAACTGCATAAACTTTTTATCCTGTACAAATATCAACAAATCTGAATGTCTGACTGATACCATCTACTTGAGGGACGACAAACTGATTGAGATGTTGGGGTTCACATATTTTGTCTACAAAGATAATGTAATGTGTGTCGAGGTGAAAGTTAAGAGAAGGGGTCATCTATTTAAAGAGGGATGCAATGTGACGGACGTTTTAAAAAAAAAAATCCTCTCGACCTGTATGTTCCCTACCTGTCACCAATAGATGTCCCCTTCCCTACCTGTTCCCTTCCATACCTCCCCCGTACTCTGATGTCCTCCCAACTCTTGACTCTTCTCTCCTTGCCTCTCCCTGCATGCCAATACTGCCCCTACCCCAATTCTTCTTTTCTTATTTTTAATTTATTCAATTTAGCACCCACCCCATGCACACAAAATAAATACATAGTCCTTCAAATGACACTGGTTGCTTGATGTTCAACATTTGAAAAGATAATAGCACGGACAATCCCCATAAGTTGGCATCCACGGGCAGGAGGTAATTCCCCTTGAGGATATGCTCCGCTGAGTGTGGTGAGAAAGGCGGTGCCATTGTTGTGATGTCGCTGGTACTCGGAGTGCCCCGGGAAGTGAAGGCACTTCCCCCAAGATCAGTGGCTGTTTGTGTCGTCTAACAGTCCTGTGTGTGTCTTGTGTATTTGTCTGTATGTCCATGTGTGTGTTTACACTGACTCAGTTCGGCTCACCGGGAACTCTCAACCTGCCGTTGCTAGCGTGAAATCTGTAATTCAAATCGTCTTTTAAACATAATTTTTCAGTTTTTAAACGATAGAGTGGAAATTCCAAAATGGTTAACCGTAATTGTTGTGTTCCTGAATGCAAATCAGAATCATTCAAATCGGAATTAAAGGACTCCGAGAAATATCCGTCGACGAGAGGAGTCGGGTTCAGTCTATTTTCTGTTAATACAATTATCTAGCAGCAGCCGTGGTTATAACAACCAAGACACACACACAAACGGACGCTTCTCCTTTCACCAATAGATGCAAAAATCCAGTATAATTTCTCATGTGGCCACAGAACGAAACAAAAATAAATAATTATAATGGCCCTAACAGCCCATACAACACCCGCTCCCAGCTCCCCATCCCCTTTACCTCCACACAAACATGATTCATCATAAATATCGTCATTTTAAACTTACCCTGTGCATCGGCAAGCCCCAGATATGACATTCTCATCGGTATTAAGAAGCACGAAGGTTTGGTTAGAACACGACAATCGAAGAACCTTCAGCCTTCCACGGGGACACATCGTCGGGAGTTCTTGCAATACGACTGCAAGATATCAACTTTTTTGGACGAGTCCATCAGGAAGTTCTCCAACTCTTTTGTTGTGCAGAGAGAGGGGCACACCCCTTTAGAGCAGGTGCGTTTCCAAGTATTTACGGCTTCTTTAAAAGTTTTCTTGAGTCGTTTCATGCGACAATCCTTATCTGGGAGGCATGAAATACGTCCAGGCCACCACAATGAACTTTGCTGCTGGGGGTTTCTGTGCATTGCGTGCCGAGCAAACTGGGGGGAATTACGTCATTTTGAAAGTGCTGTATTGAGAAGATCCCGATTCAAACTGAAGGAACTGCCAACTGCAGTGGACCAGCAGGCAAGGCTGATGTCCAACATTTCAATCATGGTCTTCATCGGGAGGTCGTAATTCATAATCCCTCCCGGATGAAAGGGGGCAAACAGATTGTTACATGGAAGGGGTGGGGGGGATTCATCGCTGGACTGTAAGCATAGTACGGTCCGTGTGTTTCGAGTAGGTTAGATTGACATGTAACAGGGATCTGATGAAGTAGGTCGTTTGTTGCACGTGGTGCTGATGCAATGAATGTAATTTATAGACAGGGTAGAGATGAATTATTTATGCATAAAAACCTCTTGTTGCAGGCGGGGCAAGGTGAGGACTTCCCATTGCAGAGGCACACTTGTCACGTGTGAGAGGCCAATTACAATCTCTCTGGCCATTGTGTGCCAGCTATGGCGGCACAGTGGGCTGTAGAACCGAGAAGAAAAGATGTACTGGTATTTTTATTAGGGGCACCCCCGTAGGTGGGACCCAGGAGGAAGAGGAGAATCCTGTCGACTTGTGTGCAGGAAAGGAGAAAACAGATTTTTGACTGAGGAGTCGACATGAGTGGCCAAGTAGAGGCTTGTGAGTGCAAGAGAGAGGACACGAGGGATTGGAGACTGGAGAGTCCAGCAAGAAAGACTGGTGTACAAGGAAGATTGGGACCTCGCTTGGAGGATAAGCCTCGTGTGGGTTCGACCCAAGCTGGGATCACCCTGTGTTTATGGAGGGCCTGGAGGTAAAAGGACAAATGGGGACCACGTGGCCAAGTGGAAGGCCGACTCTTTGCTGGCCCTGCTCGTGGAAAATTTGACTTCTTCTGGCCACCATCAAGTTGTGCGCCCACTCCAGTGCATCATAAAGAAAAGGGAAGTCCCGCCTGCATTATTGTTTGTTATAAAAGTGTGATAGTGGCGCCTTGTGGGTTCTCTTTATGGGTTTTATTTTTCTTCATTGTATGCAAGTTTGCGTATCCCCATTCTCCTTTTTGTGTCTTTTTAACTTGCTTGGATTGTTCCGTCATTGTAGCGTCTCGTTGACCCTTTTCCCTGTGATTTTCATGATAAAAATCAATCTTTTAAAAGGTAAGAGCTGCTTTCAGCCGTCTGTTTAGCGTGTAGGCTTGCCGTCATTTTGGCTCATTTGGGTGACCTTGGAGGATGGTAAAATTGAACACAGTACCTTCAAAGATCGCTAAGACCATCTCTTGGGCCGTAACGTCTGGCTCTGAGTAATTCCGTGTTTGCGGATGCATAGACGCGGCAATATAAGTTTTTACGTTCGTGAATGCAATGAGGAAATTAAGAAGATAAAATCCAGAATGATCATTTTCAGTCTGTAATTGATGGATGAAAATGAACTAACACACAAATGATAAAACACAAATTACCTTTTTCTTTTTCATCGAGCCAGCACTGCACCGCTGCCCCCTTGAACCCCCAGTTGTAAACCTATTTGATGGACAACTGTCAGACGGTCTTTGGAAGCCCTGATCTGAAGAGAGGCTCCCAATCCAAATCAAGTGCCACCAATGGTTTTAGGGTTTTTTCGTATACATAGTGGAAGATACTCGTGGAAGAGCTAGAATTAGTCCACTGAACGAATCGGGACACAACGTGACAAAAGGAACGGTTGAGAGAGGGGAAAGCAACATGTTATCTTCTTGGCAGCAACATGACCACTTATTTGACTTTGTTTATATATATTTTGTTGTATTGGATCTATTTCCAAGGATGTAGTCATCAAAATTCATTGAATTTAAGGCCTTTTAAGTTATTGTGTCGACAACGTTTGAAATGATCCATTAGGATGACTCATTTGATAATGTTTGTATATGCTAATCCAAGATTGACAAATCATACTAAAATATATGTACGAATCTGGAAGCCATTGCACACAGACAGTCAGCAGCCCCCGCAGTTCAGTTATTTCGATAAGTATGTGTTTATAGTCAGGGTCCCGTCCTCCTGTCTAATGGGTTAATTTCATGTGTGCGCTGCGGGTTTATTTTTTTAGTTAGGTTTTTATTACAACAACAGCGGACGTCGCCGCGCTCCAACGTCGCCATTACGCACGTGGTCTTAGGTGAGGAGGTAGGCGAGCTACAATCGCCTCAGCTCCGACTCCGCCCCAGAAAGGGTGGAGTTGCCCCGCCTACCGTGGGCCTGTCCAATGAGGGACGGCCAGCGAATCGCGCGATGCCCTCGACCAATCCAGAGGCGAGTTACCTCAGAGCAGATGCTCCACCCCCGCGAGGGGAAGGGATAAGGAAGGTCGCGAGCTGCTCGTGGGAGGAGAGAGAAGTTGGTTGGTTCCTGCTGGTTGAGTTCGTGGCTCCTGGTCAATGATCGTACTGGTCGGAGTTGACGCCCGTCCTGGTTGGTGTTCGTGTTCGTGGTGCTCAGGTCGCCGATCGTCGTTCGCGGCTGGCCAAGTCACTCCTTGGAATTCTGGAGGCGTGGGTTCGAGTCCCACCGAGGCAGGTTGTGTGGGAGCGAGCGAGCTGAGGATCCCGTTTCCTTCCACGGAATCCGAGCTCCACAAGCGCAGGTCGGTAAAGACCGCACGAGGCGGACAGGTACCAACCAGACCTTGACACTCAGCTAGCCTTCCCTCTTGAGCCGAATAAAGACCATTGAGGTCCATTTCCTTGGGGTGCGTGTGTGTGTATCTGAGTGGGCCCTGTCTTTAAGTAGAATCGCTTAAGTGTTTTCTTTTTATTGTACATTGTTTTGCATTGCTTATTCGGTTGTAACTCTGCTCTGTCTCCCTTCCCGATTATTGCCCCCATTATAAATAAACCCCCAATTGCTAAATGTTCCAGTTCATTGCCTGTGTTTTCTTCCATTGACCCAGCACGGTGTGGGATTGAGAAATAGTGAGGCCTTCGGTGCCGTAAGTTATCATTGGGTCTGACGGACTTTGGTAATTCCGCTCGGTTACACCGGACCGAGGTCGCGAGAGCGACCCGGTTCGACAGGGTCCGTCGAGGGTGTGACTTCCCCGGTAATTTGACGACGTGGGTACTTAGGTATATTGAAATTTGGCCATTAACCCTACCCCACGCCGTCAGAGAATTGCCGATCACGGTCCTTTAGTGACCCGTGACCTCCGGAATTGTCCGAGTCACGACCTAAATTCCGGGTGTTTGGTGGGAGACGGCTCTACTGCTCCACCTGGCGGCCGTTCCTCGCCACCGACCCCTGGCCCACAACAATATAACTTGGTGTCTGTCTGTATTTTCACCTGATACATTTGGTCGTTACTTATCCAATCTCAACCAAACGTGACAGGAGCACTAAGGGTCACAAGATGGACGTTGTGTTGTATATAGCGACTTAATTTGCCCTCCCCACAAGGGGTTTTCCGTTTTGGGTGAAATCCGTTTTAAGGTGTATATCCGTGATAAGATAGCTAATCGTGGCATTTTTCCAAGGCCACTTCTAATAATACAAGTATTAATAGTGAACGCAGTGAGCTTCATACTTACGCCGTGCACATGAGAGAATAGGAAAACAACAACACCAACACACTACCCTGACGATTTTGAATCCGTTCGTTGGCTATGACCCTTTTGCTTCCGGTTGTTTTTAAACGCTGTGCGGTGTATAAACACGATTGGGTTTATTTCTATCTTGTGAATATTACTTAACGCGTGCACATGAGAGAATAGGAAACAACAACAACAACAACAACAACAACAACACAATACCATGGCAATTTGGAATCCGTGTCGTGGCTATGACCCTTTTGCTTCCGTTTTTTTTTTGCTTCTGGTTTATTTTTTTTTCCGTTTTTGTCATGGGGAATGATGCATGCCGGGAGATAAAGGCATCGTCGGAGACATGAAAGACCCAAATAATATCAGACATGGTGTATTTCCTCCACTGGTTTTTATAAGATATCTCCCGCATCATCAAAAAATAATTTTTAATCATGATTTACATTATTTGATCGCCTGATCCCGAATCCAGGCCGAAGTAACCGGAAATTGCGTATACAGTTGTGAACAAGTTATAGGTAAAGTCAGAAGTGAATGTAAGAAGAATTCTACGTTCACTTCTAGTATTTAGTTTTTTAGATGAGATCCTGTTCTTGCGGTGTAGTTGTCGTTGTGAAGGTAATGTTGAGGGAATATTAATTTTTTTAGATGAGATCCTGTTCTAGCGGTGTAGTTGTTGTTGTGAAGTAATGTTGAGGTAATATTTATTTTTTTAGATGAGATCCTGTTCTTCACGGTGTAGTTTCGTTTGAAGGTAATGTTGAGGGAATTAATTTTTTTAGATGAGATCCTGTTCTAGGCGGTGTAGTTGTTGTTGGAAGGTAATGTTGAGGTAATATTAATTTTTTTAGATGAATCCTGTTCTAGGCGGTGTACTTGTCGTTGTTAAGGTAATGTTGGTATAATGTTGAGGTAATATTAATTCTTTATATGAGATCCTGTTCTAGCGGTGTACTTGTTGTTGTGAAGGTAATGTTGAGGTAATGTTTAATTTTTTCAGATGAGATCCTGTTCTAGGCGGTTGAGTTGTTGTTGTGAAGGTAATGTTGAGGTAATATTAATTTTTTTAGATGAGATCCTGTTCAAGGCGGTGTAGTTGTTTTGTGAAGGTAATGTTGAGGTAATATTAATTTTTTAGATGAGATCCTGTTCTAGGTGGTGTAGTTGTCGTTGTGAAGGTAATGTTGAGGTAATATTTATTTTTTTAGATGAGATCCTGTTCTAGGCGTGTAGTTGTTGTTGTGAAGGTAATGTTGAGTAATATTTATTTTTACGATGAGATCTATTCTAGGCGGTGTAGTTGATGTTGTGAAGGTAATGTTGAGGTAATATTTATTTTTTCAGATGAGATCCTGTTCTAGGCGGTGTAGTTGTTGTTGTGAAGGTAATGTTGAGGGAATTTTTTTTTTAGATGAGATCCTGTTCTAGGCGGTGTATTTGTTGTGAAGGTAATGTTGAGGTAATATTAATTTTTTTAGATGACATCCTGTTCTAGGCGGTTTACTTGCGTTGTGAAGGTCATGTTGAGTAATTTGAGTAATATTAATTTTTTTATATGAGATCCTGTTCTAGGCGGTGTACTTGTTGTTGTGAAGGTAATGTTGAGGTAATGTTTAATTTTTTCAGATGAGATCCTGTTCTAGGCGTGTAGTTGTTGTTGTGAAGGTAATGTTGAGGTAATGTTTATTTCTTCAGATGAGATCCTGTTCAGGCGTGTAGTTGTTGTTGTGAAGGTAATTTTGAGGTAATATTAATATTTTAGATGACATCCTGTTCAAGGCGTTTGTAGTTGTCGTGTGAAGGTAATGTTGAGGTAATATTATTTTTTTAGATGACATCCTGTTCTAGGCGGTGTAGTTGTCGTGAAGGTAATGTTGAGGAATTTTTTTTTTTTTCAAATGAGATCCTGTTCTAGGCGGGTGTGTGTTGTGAAGGTAATGTTGAGGTCATAAAGATATCTCCCGCATCATCAAAAAATAATTTTTAATCGTGATTTACATTATTTGATCGCTGATCCCGAATCCAAGCCGAAGTAACCGGAATTGTGTATACAGTTGTGAACAAGTTATAGGTAAAGTCAGAAGCGAATGTAAGAAGAATTCTACGTTCAATCTAGTATTCTTTTTTAGATGAGATCCTGTTCTTGCGGTGTAGTTGTCGTTGTGAAGGTAATGTTGAGGTAATATTAATTTTTTTAGATGAGATCCTGTTCTAGGCGGTGTAGTTGCTTGTGAAGTAATGTTGAGGTAATATTAATTTTTTTAGATGAGATCCTGTTCTCGGCGGTGAGTGTCGTGTGAAGGTAATGTTGAGTATAATGTTGAGGAATTTTTTTTTTCAGATGAGATCCTGTCTAGGCGGTGTAGTTGTTTGTGAAGGTAATGTTGAGGTATAAAGATATCTTCCGCATCATCAAAAAATAATTTTTAATCGTGATTTACATTATTTGATCGCTGATCCCGAATCCAGGCCGAAGTAACCGGAAATTGCGTAACAGTTTGTGAACAAGTTATAGGTAAAGTCAGAAGCGAATGTAAGAAGAATTCTACGTTCAATCTAATATTAATTTTTTTAGATGAGATCCTGTTCTAGGCGGTGTAGTTGTTGTGAAGGTAATGTTGAGGAAATTTTTTTCTTTCAGATGAGATCCTGTTCTAGGCGGTGTCGTTGTTGTTGTGATGGTAATGTTGAGGTAATAAAGATATCTCCCGCATCATCAAAAAATAATTTTTAATCGTGATTTACATTATTGATCGCTTCTGATCCCGAATTCCAGGCCGAAGTAAACCGGAAATTGCAGCATCGAATGTAAGAAGAATTCTACGTTCGCTTCTCGGCTTTGCCTATTACATATTAACACTAATGATAATGGCATTATATTAATGTTATTACAAAACGATATTAACCCCAATAATATCCCCTCCCCACAAGGGGTTTTTCCTCCGTGGATAAACGTCATGTTACCATGTACAAATAGTGATTCTTCACCATGGCGTTTCACGGGCCACCCTGACCGGAATTAAAAAATATAATTAACTACAAACACGTATGATTACCTTTTTAAACAATCGCTACTGCTGTTTAATACTAAACTGAAATGGAGGAAACCCGACTTTCTTGAGGCATTATATGCTTACGTCATCCACCACAGATGAACGAAACCGAGCCTACAGATCTACTAGAATCTATATACCCCACATAGGACAATAACATGACCCTTCATGCCGCTCCCATACGGAGTGGGTGTATTAGAGGTATTAAATGAAACAAATTGGCCTCACAGGATAGCTTGTTGTATATACCTTCCTCTCAGGATAGCTCACCGTGGGTGTTCCGTATATATATATTACCTTCCTGGTGTTACGGATCCATGTGTGTGCTGTCCGACATGCCTGCCAGCACCGGTCGTGATTGGACGTTCAATATCGCACGGGTGTCTTTCGTGAAGAGTGGACGAGTTATCACCGGCACCCTGAACGAATTACAAATCCCTGCACTCTCAGTCGAACGTCAGGCCTAGTCATCTGGTTCGTGAAAGACTTGGGTCAAAAACCTGTCCCTGGCCGACCCCACAATAAGTTGGGAATAATTGACGCCGTTGCATAAGTAGTGGTAGTGGTAGTGGTAGTAGTAGTAGTAGTAGTAGTAGTAGTAGTAGTAGTAGTAGTAGTAGTAGTAGTAGTAGACGTCGACCTGAAATTAGGAAAAATCTGAGGCAACACCATTCAGAACACTGCAAAATTGTGACCGTCACTAATGGATGTGGCAGTGTACGTTTAATGACCTCGTGCAGCTGTCACCATGAGACCCACAACGGCAGGATTAGCTTCTCATGTGCTCGAACCACTGGGCCGCATCAATCAGCCGCTGTCACGGCGTTGGCGGCGACTTTATCTGTCCTGGCGGGATGCTGCCAGGTGGGGGTGGTGGCCCACGAGTTCGGTTTGGGAGGGGGGAGGGGAGGGGACACAGAGGTCGGGGTCAGGCACCGGTCAGCAGATCATTGGGGCGAGCGACCTCTCCCTCTCAATCTTCTGTCCTTATCCCGCCACTGATCAGCTGTTTGTAAGCTGCTGAAAAGTTTTCAATTCTCCACTGGCACCGTGTAAAAGGGCAGCAAGCACCTCAGCACACCCAACGCCAACACCCCAAGTGCACTCCGATGATCATCACAAGCGCTACTGCCACACGATGACCAGAATGGTGCCCCGTGATCACTGCCTTCGTTGAAGGGGAACGCCAACCCTCCATGTTTGCGATGACTATGCCACATGGCCACAATTGTAGGAGACCTCAAATCTCGACCAAATCGACCTCGGGACTCCAGTTTAGGGTCCAGTGAGCTTCATGATGGAGTTTTGATGCGTTTGGAGCAATGTAATTGATGACGGATGAGAAATGAGATGCCGAGATTCGAAATAAGTATCTGTGCTCGAACCTTCCATGAAACGATGTCCGCCGTAACTGAGGTCAAGAACGTGGGATTACAGGGATCAGGATGACCCGGTGACCAGCTGGCCTTGCTCTGAACCAAATCTTCCTTTTTATTCGATTTCATGATCAATTAACATTTAACATCTGATTATTTAATTTCATACTTTCACTGAAGTTTCGACTTGTGCTAATTACTCCATCCTTTGTTAACGCTCCATATATTTACACTCCTTACATTTACCCCCATGAGTTATCCTCGGTTTTATATAACCTAACTTACGGGATGATTGATCTTTGTGTACATTACTTTGTTATACTTATATATTTGTTGGACTTTTAGTTGTGTTTTTGTCGAAGCCCTCTGTGATATTGATATATCTGATTGAGCGTTTGTCCGATGATCTAATCTACAGTTCAAGAATCGTGGGATCAGGAGCGGTGGTGGAAGGTAAGGGGAGGGGGGGGGTGTCCAGGAAGGTGTGCACTCTTTCTCAGGAAGAACGCATAAATATACCATAATTAAACAATTGTTGTCTGATTATTATTTAAAAGTAAAAAAGAACAACATTCCAAAGTGACTATTTATGGAGGTTGTGGCCAAAGATGTCCATTTATTGCTATATGCACCTGTATGTGGTGCTGGACATCCATCTTTCAACAATTTTTTAGGGATGCGTTGAACTGTACCCACCCCTCCCCCTCCCCGCTCCCCCACACACTCCCTCCATCTCTCTCTATCTATATCCTTATATCTCTCTATCTCTATATCATAAACATGTGGCATAAACACATGCGATACACATCTGTAAGCAGAAGATTGTGAAACACAATTTATTTTAAGTACACGAAGCATGCTGACCCGTCGTTTCGCTGGTGGGTTTCCATCCATCCATCCAACCATCCATGGGGACCATACTCTGTGCAGAGCGTTGGTGCTGCCTAAGCAGTCTCCTTAGCTATTGGGCACAATCCTTGTCAGGTCACCACTCCAACACAGGATACCAGCAAGCTGGTACTCATTTTGCTGACCTCAGAAGGATGACAGGCAGAGTCAACCCCACCTGGTATTAATTCAATAGCCGAGTGGGATTTTAACTCATGATCCTAAGATTCCAAGCCTACCCCTGTAACCATTAAGCCAACACCAGGCATACAGGTTTAATCGATAGATAGCATGTTGTACTTTTCAAACATTTTGCATGTCTATCTGCGAATCTCAATAAGGATGTAAAATGAAGTGAAACAGACGAAAAATGGATCGTTTATAACACATAGTTGTTATTATTGTTGTTGCTTCTGTCGTGGTGGTTGTTGTTTGTGTGCTCTTTCTGTACACTTTTGTATATTTTTCTATTGATTCGAGAAATATTACTTGATGTAATTTTGTGTGCTCCTTCCGTGTCCTTCTGAAGGGATCCTGCTGTCTATGAGCGAACGTACCTAACGCATCATGCCAGGTCACTGTAACCCCCGGTGACGCATCCTTTGTTAAATATGGTGAGTCACAATGGCACAGGGTGGATATGACTTAAAACATTCATGGAGTTGTACCCTCAATACAAAAGGTTGAAACACAATGCTCCAAACAGGTTAACAACCATCGGGATTTTTGTGTTCCTTATATACACACAAACAGTCGTTTCTTCTCCAGCGAACCTTGTGCCGAGTTCACCCCTCTCCTCATTCGACTTGCTGTTCTGCAATTCATGGAACACGTTTTCTCACTTTGTCCATCCCCGAGGCTCCAAAATCTTTAGTTTTTCTTCTCCACCTTTAAAGTCAGACTTGTGTTGAAACATGCTGTTGCTTTCTCGTTTTCCCTGCTCTTGCTTCTTCACTTACAATTCCCTTTAACAACGATTTGCCTTCGGCCTTTCGACGCAAAACCCATCCACAGACAGGAAACCTTTGGAACACTTTGTCACTGCTGTATAGGATTACATTCTACCAGTCATGCTGCAACGTCATATATATATATATATATATCTATTTATAGATTTATATGTATATATTTATGTATATATTTTTTCATATGTATATATGTAAATGTATACATATATCAGTCCTCGTATTCACATCCCTCCAATGCATATATTACAACCAATCAGGGACTCAAAATGGCTTCCTCCAGATAAATTACTGCGAAGTTCACAAATGTTCATTTGTAAGTGTTTTTGTTTTCGTATATATTCTAGGGATCTTCTTCTTCTCCTTCTTCTTCTTCTTTTATGGCCACAATTATTCCCACGTTCTTGTGGGGTTGACAGGGGGAAGCTTGTCCCACGTCCATCTTCCAGGGATGTGAAATAGTGGGGCAGATAACAGCAATTTTTGAGAGGAATCGTGCAAATGATGATACAAGCATCAAATTTGGCAGATTTGTTCTCCAGGGGATTCTAATCAAATCTGCCTGATTGGCCATTTGAAAATCCAAATTTTGAAAAATTTGAAGAAAAAAAAAACTTCAAAAAAGTCAAGATCACGAATCAATGTTGGATGCTGGCTGAGATTGGTGAATGTTTCAGAAACATCATCAAAGATGTTCCAAGTCTGCCATGCAGTTTTCTTCCCTTTACCGCAGAAGGCAGACACGATGTCACATCCAGTGAATGCATGGAAGTATGGGATCCCTCTAGCTTTCTCAGGCCCTATTGCAGAAACTACCTCATGGACTGGAATCCCTCGTGCCTTGGCTCCTTGGCCAAAGGCAATCCACATGTTCTCAAGACCTAGTTCCTGTAAGGATGGCAGTACAGATATTGCTATGACTAGTACGTCCGTGTCATTAGCCTTAATGATAATGGACTTGCTACCATCCGTCGTTGCATCCCTGGCGTGTACAAATATTCGAGTGTCAGCTTCTTCATGACAACATGGAGACACAGCATCCAGTGACTTCCTTGTGTTGCTAATGGCATCTTCTCCTTTTGTGACAATGACTGTGCTTGTCGTCTGTGCTTCACACATCTTTTCCGCAAGGAAGTGAAACAGCTCGGTCTTGTTGCTGTCATCTCAAAGAAAGCTTCTCCAGTTACTTGGGGTCTTACTGGTTCCTGTCACTCTTCTTCTGATTCCTTGCCCCCTTTTCGACCTTGCCTCAGACTTCAGACTTGACTTCTTGTACACATCAAACACTACGTCCACCCTCTCGTACCTGGCACCATAGGATTCCACCTTTGGGATGATGTCTTCTTTAGCATAGTCATCAAATATCTTTGAAGTGCGTGGAGGTAGGGCATTGATAAGTGCTGAGCCATCAATGATGACTGCATCTCCCCTTGGTTCTCTGTCTGGGATGTTCACTTGCGCTTCAAGAATTTCAGCCAGCTGTGACTTCAAATTTTTTTGAAGTTTTTTTTTTTTTTCAAATTTTTCAAAATTTGTATTTTCAAATGGCCAATCGGGCAGATTTGATCAGAAAGCCCTGCAGAACAGAAATGCCAAATTTGATGCTTGTATCATAATTTGCACGATTTTTCTACTATCTACTACACTAAAATGAAAAAATTGTTGATAATGAGATCAAGTAATTTTTCAAGAGTCCCTTTGCCTGTTCATATTATCAACACCATTGAGCGCTTACAACTTATCGGATTCACCTTGTGAGACCGAGTAAAAACATGTGAATGCACCGAAATGACCCCATGCACGGTAATCCTGAATGTTATTACCCCACACGTGTGAAGCCAAAAGTGGGGTAAAGAAATTGGTTCACTGTCTGTCTGTCTGTCTACAGACATCAGTTTGCGATTGAGGAACTCCTTAATTTCAATTGGTTGTTGTATATTGAACACTGTAGAACATGAATCGGAACATGAACCTGCAGTTGAGCAGTATTTTGGCAAATTGCACGGAATCTCGTCCCGAGCATGCATGCAGGAGTGGAGTAAGTTAATTTTTAAGTGCTGTAGCTACTTCAATATTTGGTATGTCCTTCCTTCCGTCCGTCAAAATTTTTTTAATCGGTGCAGATGCTGAATTGACACAAGGGAGAGCTCAAGCTACCTAGTTTTAGTCTATCTGCCTGTCTGTCATTCAAACAAAATTGAAATCATTCCAAACAGGAAACTTACTTTTTTTAGGGGTGTCGACTCATTAAGAACACAATCAACAGACACAAATAACTCGTGTAACATGTTAAACTAGAGGGGGAGCACTCGGTAGAGTGCAAAACCTCCGCCGCCAATACTGCTAATCCACTCAAGTGAACCTTATATCCTATTCATTCAATTTGACGTCAACAGTGCTCACAGAGTTATAGTTTGCAACTTTCCCTTTTACATACTCAAATCATTTGTCATAACTAGATTCCTTGAGACAGAAATTGATTTTACGTGGTATATCCACCTGAAGTTCCAAAATCAGCTGCAATTATAATTTTGGCATGTTTTTGTTGGAAATCACTTATAACATGTAGAAATGCAAAAAAAAAAAATCGAAATTTTGTTGAAAAAAAAGTTGCAAAATTTTTCTGTTTTTTCTCTAACAATTTTTTTTGGGGGGGGGGGGTTGGAAATCACTTAAAACATGCAGAAATGCAAAAACAAAAATTCAAATATTTTTTCAAAATGGCCGCCATAGCGGCCATATTGGACTTTGCACCAAGTCCAAAATCTAATGGCATGATCCTTGGACCATACCTAATCCCCCCACCAAGTTTTGTCGAAATCCGTCGAGGAGTTTTTCCGTAATACTGTTCACAAACAAACAAACAAACAACAAACAGACAGACATAGTGCAGTGGTCAGGGGCCAAATTTTGTCATACCTTCACAAATTTAGAACAAGACAAAATAGGTATCATTTTGTTCCTTAGGATGTCTGCTTAAGGAAAAGTGATGTTGTACTCGTGAAATCTCCTGCTGACATGGCATATTAACCCCTTGCATCCGGAAACATTGAAAATATGGAAATAGAAGAAAAATATAAGAAATTTATTTCCCGCATAGTTTTTATTCTTACTGAATGGGAGAAACACTCAAAACACTCACATATATGCTGTTCTGATGTACTTGAGCAACTGTTTTTGTGCTACGAACTATGTTATCCTTTAACCCCCCCCATTCCAGCACTTTACCCTCAACACTTGAACACAGCTTTGATTACTGCTCCAGCAGAGCCGATAATTTTGTCATAGCATGTTTTCAGTACTTCACACAGGAATTGTATGTTCCAAATAATACATAATCAAGATTACAAGTGAATTTAACTTTTATGTACCGTGAAATACGTTAAGCTTTATCAAGACAATATGAGATAGTCCATTTTCAGGATCGGAAATCACTGTCAGGTTTGGGACAACCTATCACTTTCTCTCCAGGGCTTTGCCTTTTACCACAATGGATTAGTACATTATTCACTAACAGATCAACTTGCATAATTAATGGTCCTATATTCAGGCTTAATATCCTTCAGTACAAAACAAGAAGAACTAGAGGGGGAGCACTCGGTAGAGTGCAAAACCTCGCCGCCAATACTGCTAGGTCACTCAAGTGAACCTGATATCCTATTCATTCAATTTGACTCAACAGTGCTCACAGAGTTATAGTTTGCAACTTTCCCTTTTACTTTTAACTTTTACATACTCAATTCATTCGTCATAACTAGATTCCTTGAGACAGAATTGATTTTACGTGGGTATATCCACCTGAAGTTCCAAAATCCCGCAATTATAATTTTGGCATGTTTTTTTGGAAATCACTTATAACATGTAGAAATGCAAAAAAAAAACGAAATTTGTTTGAAAAAAAAGTTGCAAAAAATTTTTTTTTTCTCTAACAATTTTTTTTGGGGGGGAGGGGGGTTGGAAATCACTTGAAACATGTAGAAATGCAAAAACAAAAAATTCAAATATTTTTTCAAACTGCCGCATAGCGGCCATATTGACCAAGTCCAAAATCTAATGGCATGATCCTTGGACCAGACCTAACCCCCCCCACCAAGTTCCGTCGAGGAGTTTTTCCGTAATACTGTTCACAAACAAACAAACAGAAAGGGTGAAAACAGTAACCTCCGATCTTCGATGGCGGAGGTTAATGATTACCAGCACCCAAATCATCAGAAAAGGGATCTTAGGTATCTCCACCATCTGTTCACCTTCCATCTCCTCTGGCTTCCTAGTGAATGGATTACTGCAGTCTGACCTACAGGCAGATCTGTATGCACTCTAGACCTGCTTGCAAGCATTGGCATTTACACCTTCACAGTTCTTGTCCGTACAATACAAATGTGTAACATCCCTTACTTCAGCAGAGCAGATTCATTCATGTAGAAGACAGGTTTAAGTCCATTCACATTGTCCATATGCCATCCATGACCGACAGGACCCGCGATTTCTGGCCTAGCAATATGACTCTGACACCATATCATGGTCTGATATCGGGCACGAAGGGAGTGTTGCTTGTAGGCGTCTTCCGTGGGAGGCAGTTGCGAGGCTGGTTTGTCTGTGGTAGTGGCAAGGCGATAGCGCAAATCATTCAATGATGCTTGTTTTTTTTGCTTCTCTTCCATTCAATAGCAAGGCAAAGTCCATTGCAGATGATGTGAATGACTCTTCATCCTGGAGGTTCCCTAAACCTGCAGTGCTTCGGCATTTTCCATGAGGACTGAATAGGCGTCTTCTTTCCCATCCGACATGGAGATGTTACTGTCACAACCAGACAGTGCATGGACTGCGGGTAGGATGTTGCACACATCTTGACCAAGTGTTCGAGCTATTTCATGGACCGGGATGTAGCGTTCTCTTGAAATGTCTTTTCCAGAATGTCCACAATGCATGAAGACCTCACTAGACAACATCCCTCGACTCCAGTAGTAAAGTAACACCACTAAGACATCAGTGTCATCACATCTCAAATGATTCTTGAGTGATGGGTTGACAAGTTCATTGCATGCAATAGAAGCGAGTGTCCGCTTCCTCAAGGGTATACTCAGATCATGGATGTCTGACACACCTCTTCTTTACCTCCTCACTAGTTCACCCTCTTTGAATCCTCCAGCTAAAATGACTGATTTCCCGCAGGCAACAACTCACTACCATTCGTGCAAACATAATCAGAGATGAATGTGCAAGACCTGCCTTATTTGCTGCCGACTTCAGAAAGCATCGATAGTTGGGAACATTCCTGTTACCCTGTATCAGGATGGTACTCCCAGCATCTGAGGTTCCACGACGCTCCCTCTCTGATGACTTGATGCTAAGCTCCTGGTCATATCTATGAAACACTATAGTCACTACATCAACTTCCATATCTCTATTGTTCAAAATCCTGATGAGTCTCTTCAGTACAAGCTTTCCAACATCATCGAAGGTTTTGAAATGGTTGTCATTTAGACCCTGGATCATGGCCATGCCATCAATGAGGTAGGCATCTGTGTTTACAGATGCTGGTGGAAGAACTACAATCTCGGGCCCATTCTCTTCAAGTTTGTCAGCAAGATCCGACTTCTTCGTCTTCCTCATTTTGCCATCATCATGAAACATGACGTGGGTACCCCTGCTAACTCATACTGCAGGACTTCACGCATGCGATTTCACGGTATTTTGACACTGCAAGCAACCTCCGAAACAGCACCTCTGTGTCAATCAACAGCTTCCTATCTTTGTCATTCTTGAGACATACTTTCATTGAAGCGAAAGTTGCAAGCGGTGTTTTATGGATTGGCTCCCAGAAACCTGTAACCTCTCTACCATTCTCTCTTGACAAATTCTCCATCATGGATTTCCCGTTTTCGGACCTTCTGTCAACGACTTCTCTACTTTCTCAGTTGCGACTTGGCCAGTGGTAATGTTCACCAGTTTAGCTGGAACTGAATCAAGGTCGAACGATTCTGGCATTGATCAGAAATATACCCCTTTATCCTGAAACATCATTTTGGTCTTTGCTTTTCGGGCTGCACAAAGTTCTTCATGGCCTTCTTGGACTTTGTAGTCTGGTACATCGACTTGAAGCACTGGAATACTCGCCAGTCACATATCTAGTGATGAGCCAACGCAGCAGTGCACCTTTCCTCAGGGTGAAATTGACACACACCTCTGCTTTTGCTTCACGGTTGATACTCTCCAAGAGCTTGTCAGTCGGGACGCAGTTGAAACTGTTTTCTGACCGTCTCACGACAAAAACCACCGCTCATCAAGAAAGAGAACATATCCGGGACAGTCTCTTCCAAATCCATCATTTCTGCAAGGTAGATTGGGTATAGTGCATAATTATTCGTCCAGTAAGGAAGAAAAGGGAATCACCTCCTCAACTGCTTCCAGGTGGAGTTCGAAATCTGCCTCACGATCAGCTCTGATAAGTTTCAAGCTGCAAAATAAAATGGGGGACTATTCAAGACCATGTACGGAAGCTGTCCCATCCAAACATTTTTTCCTGTACATTTATCAATAAATTAGCGGGTTGCCGTAACATGTAGTTACTGCTATTCACAACAGATGTCTCTACTGAGGTGATCAGAAATTATCAGTATATGGGTATTGTTTTTAAACAGATAAGGAAAAGGGGAAAGGTAATTCACAATCAGCAAACTTGTAACCTGGCCTTGGCCCAAAGGGGTTAAGTACCGGTAGCCAAAGAGTCTTGAAGTGTGCATTATTCTGACTCAATTGGCATACCATAGAATGAAAGTGAAAGTACATGTATGTCAAAACCATGCTTTTTTCAAAAACATCATTCCACTCTCTCCTCATTTGAAATGTTTATATAGAGATTTACCTTTGCCTCCCCTTTGTTTTTGAGAACAGGAAATCCTACTTTGCAAGACAATTCATTGCCATTGTTGACTGTTTAGTCATGAATGGTTTCAACTCATTGTTTTTCAAAGAATGAAAGCTGGTAGTGACATCTATACCCAGGCTTGGTCATCTATCATATTCTATGGGAGGCAACTTCAACAAAAAATCAAGGAATCTCAGAAGATGAAAACTATAAAAAAGCTTCCCGTAATAGGGCTGAAGGTCAACGCAGGGTTTTTATACCCTTGTAACTCTACATTTGGATGGAAATGGCTTCAAAATATTAAGAATCAAAAGGAAATGGTCTAAAACAAAACTTTTTTTTTTAAAAACATGGATAGAGCAAATCCGAACACAAGCGCAAACTTTTCATGAATTTCTTGAATTTTTCATGTTTTTCATGTATGCCGCAAGTAAGGGGTTAATACGCCATGTCAGCAGGAGATTTCACGAGTCAACATCATTTTTCTTAACAGACATCCAAATGAACAAAAAATGATACCTATTTTGTCTTGTTCTAAAGTTGTGCAAGCTATCTCCATTTTTAGGGCCCTTTTTGTAACTCTGCCACTACACTAACAGGGGTGAAAACAGTAACCTCCGTCCATCTTCGATGGCGGAGGTTAATAAGGTGGTGTAAAAGATGATGTGTCAACGGTGGTAAACTTCCAAAAACCTCCAGTTTAACAGTACAGCACTTAAACATACAAGAACACTATTTTCCACCATCTTGACCAATCAAATTTGCTGCTCAGCGTTGGGGAATATCGACAATCAGACAAAATCACAGCTCTGAGGAAATAGAGAATGTGCATGAAAATGCAAAACAAGAGGTTAAAAAGACCTTTCCCATTTTTTTATTTTTTTGTACACAATGTCAAGGCTCGTATGAGAGCTAACACACACAGAACGTACAACAAGGGGAGCAGGAGACAAGAGGGGTGGGAAAGAGAAGGAAAAAACATTGTGGAACAGATACATGAGATCTGTGGAAGGGAGAGGGATGGGGTGGGGTACACGGAGTAAACAAGATGGACACTACAGGGACTTTCAGGAAGGAAAGCAGAGAATTTGAAGGAGGTGGGTTTGGGGTGGATTAACGGGGATAGAAAAGATCGAGGTTTTGGATGGAGGAAGATAAGAGGTAGTGGTGAACAGTTGTTTTGAAGACCGAGAGGGAAGATTGAAGAGCGTGTGGGTGTTTGTTCCAAAGGTAGGAAAAAAGAGGAATGAAAGAGTGAAGGTGAGCAGTGATTGTTGATTTTGGTAGTTTTACCAAAGGGCGGTTTGTTGGTGGACCTTGAGCACCCTGTGGAAATATGGGGGGGGGGGGAGACATCTCAGACAGATGGAGGGAGGGCGAGGCCAGAGAGGAGACGTAGAAGCCAGAAGATCACCGACCTGCCTCCCGTGAGAGAGTGAGATACCCAAAGACTCAGCCTCATCGCACGAGATACCAATGATCCTAAATACTTTGGTTTCCACAGCGTGAAGCCGAGAAAGGTGGGAGCACCAGCCCAGAGGGGAGAGCAGTACTCTGTGTGAGAGCTGTGCCGCTGATGCAGTGCCCTCTGCTGGTTGGGCAGGAATTTGAAATTTGTTCATGGTGCCGGCATAGCTCGCTTACTCTTTGCGAAGGACACCATGGGGTATTTAACATCCACTACCGAATGCTGGTAGAGGGAAGGCCCAGTTGAGCGTCCATCTGAGGACCGGCACACACACATTGATGGATCACCCTGCCTGTGAAACACCAGGATGAATGTTTATAGCTGAGTCAGGATTCAAACCCAGGCTAGATAGCTTGGAGATGAGTGTGCGTACCATTTGGCCATCCTGTCAGACCCTCCATTATGGTTAGAAAGACACTGTAACCCATCCCTAATGTCTGTGTCTCGAATGATCAACCCCTTTGATCCCATTTATTTAATATTTCTATCCTCTGTTATCCATCTTAATAGTCCAAGAGGCGCTAAAAGAAAATGTGTGAGGCATTTATATAAATAAATAAATACCTTGATATTTTTTTCTTACTAATCCAAAATAATTAGTTGGATGTTGAAAAATAAATAGTTGGCGTACCTCGGATTGTTGTATCTCTTTTGAAAGCGTTTTGCATGCCTTATGTATGAGTCCTGAACCACATACTGTTGCAAATTTGGAAACTTACTGCACTCAACATTCAGTAGTCCCAATAGAACAGTTATATCAGTAAGTATGTGTTTTATAGATAGCTTCCTTGCCCTTGTCTAATGGGAATTAAATGTACGTGAGCTGTGCGTTATTTTAATAGTGAGGATTTTTACACCCCTTATAATAACAACAAGAACAACAACAACACGCCTTCACCTCACTTCCTCACACCGACGCCATTGTCTTCCTGCGTTCGACCACGTCCGTGGGTGGGGTTTCCTGGGCCACCAGAGCTCCGACCCCACCCCAGAGAGATGGAATGTTCTCCGCGACCAATGAGAGGCGAGACGTCTCAGACATCGACTTTCTCACGAACCCTCGACCA
>CM068953.1:46777812-46794678 GCA_035128595.1 Eptatretus atami
TCGACCAAGGGGAGGCGAGGACGTCTCAGACAGTGATCCTTCCCACAACACCCCCTCCCGCAGGAGAAATGCCATATAAGAAACACTACGGCTTTGGAAAGAGTGTGAACGGCAGGGGTGAGCTCAGGGTTGAGCGTCTGGTCTGGTCGGCTTGGCAGCAATCGGGTTCGAGGTGCCGGAGATCGACTCATCTGGTCTGGTCGGCTTGGCAGCAATCGGGTTCGAGGTGCCGGAGATCGACTCATCTGGTCTGGTCGGCTTGGCAGCAATCGGGTTCGAGGTGCCGGAGATCGACTCATCTGGTCTGGTCGGCTTGGCAGCAATCGGGTTCGAGGTGCCGGAGATCGACTCATCTGGTCTGGTCGGTTGGCAGCAATCGGGTTTGAGGTGCCGGAGATCGACTCGTCTGGTCTGGTCGGCTTGGCAGCAATCGGGTTGAGGTGCCGGAGATCGACTCGTCTGGTCTGGTCGGCTTGGCAGTGATCGGGTGCAGGTGCCGGAGATCGACTCGTCTGGTCTGATCGGTTGGCAGTGATCGGTTCAAGGTGCCGGAGATCGACTCGTCTGGTCTGGTCGGCTTGGAGTGCTCGGGTCGTCTCTTCCTCGTCCACCTGGCGTCCGACGCTTTGAGCGGCATCGTGTTGCGGGTTCGAGTCCCGTCGAGCCGGATCGTCGAAGACCTCACAAGGTGGACAGGTCCAAGCGCTGGCTCTGGTCTCCAGCTCCCTTTCCTCGAGCTGGAAGACTTCAATAAAGACCATTGGGGTCCATTTCTGTGTGTGTGTGTGTGTCTGTGTGTGGGCCCGTCTATAAGTAGCAACTGTTAAGTGCTTTTTGCCTGTACATTGACTGCATTTATCAATAGTCGTGATAACTCTGCCCTTACGTGCCCCCCCCTCATTTCCCTATTTTAAATAAATATCCTATTGTTGAATGTTTCAGCTCGTCCTCGTCCTTTCCTTCATTGACTTAGCGTGCTGCGTGTTGGGGAAATTAGCAAGGCCGTTGTGCCACCGTAAGGGGACATCTGGACCGACGGGACTTTGGTGACCGTCCGCTCGGGTCGCACACGGTTCGAGTACGCTAAGCGGCTCGCTCCGTACGGGTGCCGTCGAGGGTGTGGAGACTCGGTAAATCGCTACGTGGTCTCTAGGTATTTTGAAAATTGGCGAATAACCTGTACCACGTGATAGAAATATTGGCCTTTCACAGTCCGAGAGGGACCCGTACTTTTCCGGAGTTTTCCGAAAAGGTACGATCTAAATTCCGGTGATCGGTCGAGCCGACTCTGCAGTTCCATCTAGCGGTCGTGCTCGTCGCCGATACCCGGCCCGCAACAATACGTCCTCGCTTAAAGCGACATTTTTGGTTTGATGTCACAATATTGTTACGGCTGTGGAAATTCGCAAACATCATTCAGGTCCCGTAGATGAGGTATTTCTGAAGTACATGTGTAGTTAGCCCAAACCCACTGTTTAGAGGGAATTAATGTGATTCATCGGCTGCGATACTTTGAGTTAGGCGTTTTTCTGTTCTTGCTTTATTTCGAACCACACACTTCAACGCCAACAACGCCAACAACAACAACGCCAACCAAGCCACCACTCCAACAACGCCAGCACCGCCACCCTCACAACCACCACCACCATCTTCGCCACTACTCCACACCCACGAACGCCATCCTCGCGGTCCACGTACGACGGTTTCCGCGTGGGGAACCGTCGAACGCGAGACGGGAAGGGAGAAGTCCCAAAGCGAGACGGCGTTTTCCCGCTATTTTCCTTCCTTGGCCCGGCGCCAGAATAGATTCGCTCGCCCCCCACAGCCGGAGGTGGAGGGAATGAGAGGGAATGCCCCCTTCTCGAAGCGCCTCGAAGGAAGGTGGAGCCGAGAACGGGCGGGGCGCCGGCGTATAAGAGGCGGAGGCGGTGAGGCTTCTCTCTTCTCGTCGTCGTTGATTCTGCTCTGCTCGCTTCTCCTTGGTCGTCGTTTCTGCTCTGCTCCCTTCTGCTTGGAGTTCTTTCTGCTCACTACGCGTGGTCGTCGATTCTCTCTGCTCGCTTCCGGGTTTCGGCACCAAGAGAGCTCGCGGACCATGCGATTGAACGGTCGCCGAGGACTCAACCCCACAGGGAAGTCACTTCCATTTTCTTTTGGGGTTTTGTGTGAACGTGTGTGTGTGGCGCCGTGTCTTATAAGTAGTACTGTGTAAGTGGTCCGTGTGTCGCGTAATCGGTTGTAGCTCTGCATCGTCGTTGCGTTTGTCGTTCTTTTTTTTATTTGATATATGTGCATTCTTTGTTTCTATTTGATATATGTGCATTTCTGACTGTTTGCTTTATGTGTGCTATTCGTGTGTCGTTGTAAATAAAATGCTTGCTTGTTGAATTCTTCCCCCGTTTCGCTGTGTCCTTCCTTCGTTGGGTCTCCATCTTGTTTCACGTAAAGCGTTTGAGTGGGCGCGGGACGCCCGATAATTAATCAGGAACCGTCAAGGCCGACGATAACACGCTCGGTTATCCCGTTAGAATGGACGGGTCGCTTAAGCGCCCGTGTCCGAAGTCGGCCTGTGGCGAGGTACAACCCCTCGGTAGGTTACCCGTGCGGGTATTTAGGTATATCGACTTTCGGCGATTCACCCTATTCCGCGCGGGTAGAATGCGGACTGGGTTGGGTGAGGCCGAAAGGTCCACCCGTGACTGGATCCGGCGTTAGCCGGGAGGGTCACGACTGAATTGTCCGTCCGTGGGCGAGGCGGTCGCGATTCGAGTCACGTGGCCGATCGCACGCCGGCGGGCGCGAATTCGCAACAATATTAACCAAGTCCTGAACCACAGCTCGAATTTCAAAAGCAAAAAGATTGTTTTTTTTCACAATTTAAAAGAATGTTATTGAAAGCATGTCTTACCTGCTGCACCTTTGGTGTTTCAAGATAAAATGTGTTCAGATAATTAATATAATTGCAAGGCTGTTATGAATGTTGAAATGAAGGTTTCTTTTGAGCTCTTACCACCTCCGTCACGAAGATGGATGGAGGTCATGTTTTCACCCCTGTCTGTCTGTCTGTCTTTGTTGTTTGTCCGGATCCAGCCTTCGAGGATTTTTTAAGTGATTCTTCACCATTGAGAGTTAGGGCAAAAACGATATGTAGCACAACATCTCAAAAAGTTGAGGACGGATTCGGACGAAACTTGGTGGACAGGTTGGGTGTGTGACTAGAAAAAAATTCATTTTTGGTGAAGATCCGAATGCAGATATCTGGATAAGAGAATTTATTTAATTTTTAAAAGTGATTCTTCACCATTGAGAGATGGGGCCAAAAGCAATATACAGCATGATATTTTCAAAAATGTATTGGCCGGATATGTTCTCGTGGATCAGGCATTACGTGGCAGAGGTATGCGCTCTACCGAGTGCCTGTTATAAACTGAGTTGTCTTTTTTTTAGCAGGTATGTTTTATTATCCGCCCCCCCCGGAGAGAGGGAGAGGGATATTGTAATCGTCCGGTTTGTTTGTCTGTCTGTCTGTTAGCAACTTTACGGCAAAACGCTTTAGCAAACACTAACAAATTTAATCCACAGTGGCAATGAACCTTGGACGACCCCATTTACTTTTGGGTCCAATTGGATCAAAGGTCAAGGTCAAGTCACTAAAAGATCAAAATCGTTTTTCGCTCATAACTTCATCAAAAATGATCTGATTTACTTAAAATAAGCTTATAGTGAACCTTATTCTATTTGTCACTTATAATCCTACCCATTCCTATAGTGAAAAATGCATATTTGTGAAGATCGTGGGGTCCGAAGTTTTGGGGCGTCATGGTCATCGGTCAAAATTACAAATTTTCATTAAAACTAAAACATGGTTACGAAAATACAACTTTACAGGAAAACGGCTGGCTCAAACACTGTCAAATTGTATCCACCGGTGGGTAATGAACCTCGGACGACCCCATTAACTTTTGGGTCCAATTAGGTCAAGATCAACGTCAGGTCACGAAAAGGTCGAAATCGTTTTTCGCTCATAACTTCGTCAAAAATGGTTTAATTGACTTCAAACTAAGACTAAAATATTCCTTATTCTATTCCTATAATCAACATTCAGGTTAAGGATGTATCAAATTTAAATTTGATCCCCAAAATAACTTATGCCTTAAATGGGTGGGATTTGTTGTGCCTGGCACCACTTGTTTGGTTTGGGTTTACATTTTCGAGCTCAAAAAAGAGCAGTTTTAAAAAACTGGTAAAAGGTAACGTAGTGACAGTGGGACTCCAGATGGACACAACAAAACAAAGGAATTTAGTAATTAACTGAAAACAAAAGAGTAGAGAGCGAGAGAAAGAGAGAAGGGGAGGGGGGGTTATGGAGCAAACTCAGTAACCTGCAAGTACAAGGGTTGAGTGGGTCGGAAATATGGGAATGGTGGATGACATGAGATAATGGTGCACCGTCTGCTTGAAGCCCTGGAGGGAAGAGTATCCCTGTCAACATACTAATGCAGCCTCAATGGATGGATGGATGCCACGCCTGTATCATACCACTGAAGCCCCACTGTTACCATGCAAAAAACCGATATAATTGAGTGAAACACTGAAGCTCCTGCTGTCCTAAGAGCAACATTCTGCTGCAGTGAGAGAACAAGCTTTGAAAAAGATTGATTAAAATGGTGATCGCTCAAGAGACACCAGAGCCGAAAAGGTCGACACAAGTCGAATCGTGATTAGGTCGGGTGAACATGGGAAAGTCTTCACTGCTGGCAAATGGAAAATAACTTGACATTCATTTCATATCAAAGTCGTTATGGTTTCGATTTATTTTCATTTCACACCGAGGCAGATGTTATAAGAACTCCCTTTGCTGAAGGATTATACCATAATAAGCTTCATCCCTTTTTTTAAATTCACCAAACGATTGTGATGTAACTCGAGATCTGTCCAGCAGAGCGCAGCAAGGAACGTGATGTCCCACCTAGTTCAGGTTCTTAACACCAGGACAACCAGACCTTGGTTTACAATTGTTGGTCACTCTTAAACCTCTTACTGCGGTGATGTCGGCATTGATATCTTGAAGGTGGAAAAGGTATGTGAGTTCCACAATTACTGAAGCTTGATGAGGGCTAACCTGGCATAATTAATCTTATTATAGGTCAAAACAATTATCATTACACTAACATTGCTTCCACACCGCATAATTTACACAAGCCTGACAAATCTGAAGAAGCTCGAGCACAAGGTTGTTTTGACTGTAAATTACGTCAAAATGTAGAGTTGTTCAATATGATTAGGTCACCATCAAGCTTGACCACGACGCGAGCGTTCACAAACCATGGGTGATGGGAGTTTGAAAGCCATGGGGAGTAAAAACAACACAAAAGAGAGGTTGAATGAAACATTGGGATTAAGTGAAGTTGACCGACAGGATAAGAGATCCACTGGATGTAAACATAAATTAAGGCCATCTATTTGTTATGGTCAAGTAACAAGTATGTATCATTTGTAGAGAGGGAACGAGATTGCTCGGATTGAGGGGTGTGGAGAAGGAAAGCTCGGTGGCCGACCGTGCAATAAGTGTGAATAAATGGACAATTAAAGTCGTGGTATTTGTAGTAGTCGTAGTCGTAGCAGCAGCAGCAGCATTGATGCAATCTAGTTGGTGCATGTTGAAACTGGCATGGTCTGCATCATTTGAATTCTTCGGGTACCGAACAACATGTCACTCAATGGATTAACACAATCCCCAGGAACTAGAGACGTGGAAGTCCAACCTTGGCACACGTCCAAGTATAAATGACCTCACCCACCACATCGTGCAGGTATGGACACCGGTGAACTTAGAGGAACACAGGTCTAGCACACACACAAGCCTCGGCGAAAAGCAAGCTCAGCAGTTGTTCTCGAACAGTGATCTCACTCACCAAAAGTCTCTGTGCTTTCTCTGTCTCCACGTTCGGCACAACATTCTCTCCATCAATCATCCAGCACTCTCAGCTCTTAGCGCTTTCCCGTGTCACCTTTTATATGGTGTGCCGCTTTTAGTGAAGTGACCCTAACCACTAGCTTATCCGTGAAGAGGCCAATCAGTGGCATTCACCACTTGGTATGGGTTGTCTTGGTAAACTGCTTCCTGCAGTTATGGAGCCTATTTATGTGCACTGGAGGTTACTCTTAAGTAATCGTCCCTTTTTTCTTAATATCAGTGTAACAAGGGCACCTAAGTATGAGAACACAGACTTTGAAAGTCACCCTCTCCTTCACACCTTGGTTCTCCTTAAAGTGCCTTTTACCGTTGCTACAAGATTCGCTACAGGCGTCTGATTGAGCAATGCCACCCCTTCAGGACCAGACCACTAAGGGTTCAAACAAGACAAGTAAATCACAGGTTTGTTCATACGTGTCTACAGAAAAAGGGCGTTTGTGTCCTCTCACAAGCAGTTTAACGGGAAAGAAGACAAAGACAGACAGAGGCATTGAATTCAACACTAAAACAGCACTGCAAGATTACTGTCATGTAAAGAAAATGATCTTAAATCCAACCTTGGCAGACATCGTCTGTGCAGTCCGTACTAATTGTAACGCCATTCAGGAAATATAAACAAAACAAGAGGCTGGTTGTTTGCCCATAATGTTGCCCAAAACAAGAGCCCATAATGTTTTGAGATGTTACTCTCTCTCTCTCTCTCTCTCTCTCTCTCTCTCTCTCTCTCTTCTCTCTCTCTCCCTCTCTCTCTCTCTCTCTCTCTCTCTCCCCCGCCCTTCTCTCTTTCCCTCCCCCATCTCTCAAAGCAGGTTCAGTGCTGCAGCAGGAGTTTGATGGCAAGGATTATTATATTGGGTAGTTTGCCATTTCCTTCAGGGCAGTAAGCAGAGCAGTAATGTGGAATTTGTTTACGGTGCAGGAATAACTCACCTACTCTTTGTCGAGGAAACACCATGGGATCTTTCATGCCCCAAGCTATAATGCGCAGACGGATCACCATGAGTTTAACTTCCATCCTGGAGACAGCACACACTGTGATGTAACACCTTCCCTGCAAAGCCCCATTCCGACAGTTTATCGTCGGGTTGAGATTCAAACCCAGACTCGACATCAAAGTAAGTGTACTGCCTCTGCACCATCCTATCGGACATGCTATTACATATCTTTGCATTTTGTTATTGCACATATCTACTTATACCAATTACCAAATGTACACGTCCTTGACTAACACTTAACATCCACATCACACACTTTCTTTAGCATCCATGTGGCTGGCAAAGAGGTATCTCACTTGCATTGGTGCTGTCTAGTCTGAGTTTGATTCCTGGAAAATAATGTATGGTATACAAAACGTCCTTCCATCAATTGGACCATATTCTGTGCAGACGTTGGTGCTGCCTAAGCCGTCTCCTTGGCTATTGGACACAATCCTGGACGGGTCGCCACTCCGACACAGTATAACCAGCATGCTGGCACTCATTTTGCCGACCTCAGAAGGATGACAGGCAGAGTCAACCCCACCTGGTATTAATTCAACAGCTAAGTGGGATTTGAACTCAGGATCCTAGACCCCAAAGCCCACCACCCTAACCATTAAGCCAACACCAGCATACAAGACCCTTTGCGATATTGTAATGGCAAGTTATATTTGTGGGAAGCTGTGTTCTTAAAGTGTCCTATGAGAAAGCATTGCTATACGGTTGGCCATATTATACATTTACTGGTTTATTCGCGCTCATCAGGACAGTCAAAATCTAGTGAACTTACGTACAAATACATACAGTGAGACAAACCTCTTAAAAAACTGTGGGATAGACAGTGGAGTGTAATAATATAATAACAGCAATAAAGTCTCTGAACAATGAGCTACAGCTTGTGATCTGGTGTAAAGATGATTGAATCGGCACCCTTTCCAAAGTGTCGACCGCTGCCGAAGTGATCTCACGGCAAAACATGCACTGGGCGGTTTGGCATTGCTCTCCTAGCGGTACCTGGGGCAGTGATTTGGAATTTCGTTAGGCTTCAGGGACGCACCATTTGCCAAAGAACGGGTGATCTCTAACGTTTCCAGCAGCAAGTGCCGGTAGACAAGACATCCGGCTAAATGTCCCGTCCGGAGACAGCACGGTCATTGATGCAACTCTTTAGCTGTGAAGCACCAGGTTTATTGTCGTGTCGGGAATCGAAATCAGACGAGACAACTCGAAGGAGAGTGTGCTACGACTGAGCTATCCTGCCAGCCCAATCTAACCCAAAATGAGTTCACAGGTGGGGGTGTTATTCTAAGATTTGTACAATCACGAGTTTGTGGTTGCAAACAGTTTTGTCGAGACAAAGCGGTGGGACTATGCGCTCCATTTAAGCTGAGACTATTTCATAAATAATGCAACTGCTGCGTGTTCTCTCCGCAACTATATTCTGACATGTCCATTTTTGTGTCGGATTTCAGACTGCGTTCCCTAAATTGTCCCTGTCACCTTTATAAAAAAAAAAGCCTTCCTTTATGGAAACCTTGATCGAAGATGGATCCGTTAAAGCGACAAGCCCGAATGCAATTCACGACAGGTACCACAGAAGCCTTTCAGGTTTTGCTCAAAATACCTGCCTTCGTTCTTGGTTTTACCTTGCTCTGTGTTGTGCATTTTCCATCTGATTTTCATGGCAATGCCTTTGTATAGATCGCGCTCTCTCTCTCTCTTGCTCTCTCTCTCTCTTTGAAGGATATTTATGACATTGAACATCCTTTATCTCTCGATAAACTCACTCTTCCTTTTCCCTTTTGTTCCCACATCTGTCAGCCTTCCCTCTTCTCTTCCCAATCCCAGCTCACTCCTGCACCCACCACCCACAAGCCACTTAGCCCACTAACCATGTGCCCATCTGCTCACTTGCTTCCTTGCTGTTCCTCTACAAACCATGAGGGCAAGGCTTTAACCATCCAATTACAGGTTTAATTATATTCACCATTGCCATCCCTGTGGATCTCTTGTCGAGTCCTATGGTCCTCAATCATCAAATAAGACAGAATGAGAGCTTGGCTGCGAAAATACTTTACCACCACCAAAAAACGGGGCAGTGTGCAATGGTCATGTGACGGGTGATTTTGTAAAACCTAAGCAATGTTGTCTGATAACTGCCATTTTAGACGACAATATAATAAAGTCTCTGCTCTCGATTGCATGTCGCGTTCAATACATTAGATCACTTTGTAGACTCCACTGTAGGATTGTTCCACCTCCATTCACTTCGCAGGTTGAGACAGAATCCCTCTCTGCCGATCTGGAGAAAATAGGCAACTGGTCATCGACATGGAACATGTGTTTTAGTGCAAGAGAGACCCATATTCTCATTCTGTGACTCCAGAGGCACCGGCAGGCAAATTTTCCAATGTATTTGTGTGGTCAGCCTCTGGAGGAGTGAAGTCTCGGAGCATCTTCCTGGTCCTCACTACTCTCAGCTATAACCTGTCTTGGGTGAATCATACCTCCAAGCTGGCCTACAAAGTCAGCTGCAGCTTCGGAATTCTTCTCAGGGTCATCATTCCTCTGCCACCTCAGCTTATAACGATGTAGAGTCTTCATCCAGAAGCTGTTATGGAATGGCTCTACAATGCACATGTGCTTTTGCTTCCAATCTTGCCCCTGAAATATAGGTTCTCTGTGTCATGGCAATCTCTCAGGTCTGTTTTCTTGCTCACCATTGGCACAGCTTTATTCTAGTCTTGTCTTTCCTATTTTCACCTTACAACCAGTCCCTGCCATGCAATCGCATGCGTTCTGCCTGGAACCCTTTCCTGTACGCTCCGCAAGTTAAAATCGATGCTCATACCTTCATCCTCTCTTTTCATGTGGAACAGTTCTCCTGAGACTGTCATTGAGCTCTTCCCTCCAGGACTTCAAGTCTTTTTACCCACTGCCAGCACATCGTCTTTTCATTTCCACAACTGATATTTACTTACCACCCGCTCCGAGACTGTTCTCATCTTCCTCATACAGTTTCCTCTCCTTGTGCTATGGTGCATGGTCATCCCACTGTTTTTCCTTTGCCGCATTACGTCTGATTTATCCATCGAGAACCTGGCATTCTGCTCTTCAAGAACCTCAATACCGTAGAAGAAAAGGAAAAAAATAAAAGATGTAAGGAGTAAAGTGACATGGGGGTTGAGTTAAAGTACGATACAGTGGCACACGGATAGTTCGGTACAATACAACACGACTGTACTGTTATAATAGCATAGGTTTAGTGAGATTCTTCTCTTGGGCATCCTTGGTAGGCATTCGTTACTGCACTTAGGTGGAATGTCGCTGTGCTTCTTCTCATTCTCCATTCTTGCTACACCATCTCTGCAAACATTACCCCAACTGTAATCTCTGTCCTTTCTCCATTTCTACCGGCACACCGCAATTTAATACATTCAATGGACAAAGTGTTTTTATGCCTCCGCTGATGACGTCGACGGAGGCATTATGTTTTCGGGTTGTCCGTCCTGCTGTCCGTCCGCCGTGTGTCGCGTCATGATAGGTTTTTGTTACCACGATAACGTAAGAACAGCTGAAGGATCAAGTCAAACTTGGAAAATGGAATAATGACGCAAAAATAAATGATTGGTTTATGGTCAAGAGGTCAAAGGTCAGCGGTCCCGTTAAGTAAAAATTCTGTTCCACGCTAACTTGTGAACAGTGATGGGATTTTGACAAACTCGGTATCGGTATATATTATGATGCAGAGATGAACTAATTAGATTTTGGCATCAATAAGTCAAAGGTCAGAGGTTCATGTCAGGCAAAAATGAATACTTTGAGAACAGCTGAAGGGATTTAAATCAAACTTGTACAAGTAGTATAATGATGTAATAATGTGGGACAGGGCATATCGGTCGACGTCATGACGTCCAACTTATGGTCTTAGTTTTTAAAAATCTTACGAGTTGGTATGTGCTGAACCTGTCTTTTCCAAGCTTTCCTTGACCATTTCCCCCCTCCGTGGTCTTTAAGGAAACAGCATGTGGTTCTCGTGGATCACGATTCCTCTATCTCTGTCTCTGCTGCGACTCTTCGGACAGTCTTATGGTTCGTACTTTTCATGTGGCTTGTTGATCGAACTCACTTGCTAGTAAATATTATGAGTCTGGCTGTTTCATGATTTGTGCAAAAGCCTATCAATGATATGTCCGACCATCATCCATGACCCGTCTTGACCTGACCTCGATGATCACGTCATCTTTAGACGAGGTGCAAAACATCTGCCCTTATTGCGCTTTACCCATTAACTTTGGTGAACTACAGTCCTACCACCACATCCAGCAGATTTGATGACCCAGATCTAAAGTATCATCGACATCTCTCAAATCCATGCGGGACTCGAGAATAATTCATGTCACCGCAGACCATTTGGTGGCCCATTAGTCGTCTTGATTTCAAACGACGTCTCAGCCATTTGAAAGCTAATCGATTTTTTTTATTTATTTATTCTATTTAATTCCTCAACAAGCAAAATGTATTAATATTAGACTCAACCTCTCCAGACATGGAGGTCATCCTTACAATCAGAAAAGTGCCAACAATTGTGAGCAACGGTAAAGCATCGTCGAAGGTTGATATCATCAAAGAATGGTGGGATTAGGCATCAGAAACAAGGCTGCATGGAATAAAAGGAAGATGACTGGTGAAAAGAATGGCTAAGAGAAAGGCAAGAGATAAGTCACAGAGAGATGGATGAGTGGAGAGGAGAAAATGAGAAAAAGGGGGGGGGAACGGAATGGAGTGGAGTGCGGTGGAAGTGAGGGTAGGAAGGGGGATAAATTGCAACCTATCACTCTTATTACCACAGCTCATTTCCTGGGGTAGCCCACGGGCTAATGTAGTGAGAAAAGCAAGCTGTCAGATAATGTGCTGAGGAAACTGCTTTTATTTTTAGATTAAACGGCTTCCCTATGGCACGCCTCCAGTGAGCTAAACGAGCTTGTGAGCCAAGTAAGCACTTTGGATTTATCTCCATTTAACGGAGATTATCTTGGTTCCAGGTCTAACCCACCATGCTCGAAGGCCCAGCACCATAGGCCACTGTCACCAATGGACCAAAATAGTGTTCCATTAAATGCATTCTTGACGGTTTTCCTCTGAAATCGCTTTGTGGCTTAATTGTGGGAGAACTGAGAATTACATTCAATTACCCTTTATTACAATGAGAGAAAATGCTTACTTTAAATATTCATACTGTTCATAAAAGAGGCAGAGATTAGATTGACCTTTAAGCTTGGTGTCTCAATAGAACAAGCTGATGGGATTTTTTTTATCACCAACTGCAACTATGGTATCCATATTGGTAAATTTTGAGCAATTATATAATTTCACAATGTAACACGGTAGATACCAAAACTAGTGGAAAACGTACTCAAAGTTTAACGGTACCTCCAAATCTGGCATGTTGCATATTTTTCCTATAATGCAAAGCAGTATTTTCTTTTTAAAGATGTCGTATAGTGACGGTATGGACAATGGTGCACTGCCAGCTTTGATTTACGACTACAGGTACCTAAATTCTACAAGCATGTGAACAACCACCTTGCCATACTGCTATATCTGTTAGGATTGATTTGCGGAAAAACGAAAACCAATTTGCAGAGGCCTGCAGAGCCCTCGACTTAAAACCCCATCGAACCACTAGGACATTTTAGAGAATTCCACCTGCGGCAAGGGTCAACGCGAGCCACAATCCACGAACTGAACCTGTACTTAATCTGTAGGAGAAAGGTGCAATATTATACCATGTGTTCTGTAGGTGTTATTATATTTATAAATATATATCTAATATATATATATATATATATACCAACACTTGGCTGCAATGTGGTTAGTGACCACTATTCAGATGAAACACTGTGCTATGAATAAATAGACCTGCAGATTTTTTTAATGGCCAATATACTTTTGTAATGAAGCCCTATACATACTACTGTGGTTGCCATTCACATGAGACGTGTGACAGACCTGGTGCGTGAATCTTGTTTATTGTGTCGGAGTTGCTCATTACAATAGTTGCCCTGGTAGCTGGGATCACATGGTGGAATTATGTTCCCAGTAAAGCCATGTTGTCCTGGTTTCCTCAGGGACTTCTGAAATGACCACACCATTAGGGTTGTGTAGGTTGGGTGTTATATCCTAGAGCACCCAAATGGGTGCGATTTATTCTCATTAATTACGAACATTACATTGGCTGCAAACAGTATTCCTCCGAGACCTCCAAAGTTTCACTTTGTGCCACCTGAGCTATTTCATGATGCTTTCAATCAAACGTTAATATAGTACTACGTCTTCAGTAAACTACTCCATAATAATGAAGTGGGAAAAATGCTGATCAAATGTGAATAAGTTAGATTACAGGAAAATCAGATGATTCTTCAGTTGTATAAGTATTCAAACCCTTTCCTAATTAACCTAATCATTTTACAGGAGAAACATTATTTGTTGAAAAGTTACAAATAAGTGTAATAGGTTTCACCGTATGTAATCAGAGGCTTAAACTTAAACATTAGCCCCCACCTTATTGAGGAGGTTTTAAGATTGCAACTCACTTGGTCTAATCACACAAGGCAAACATGAGACAAAGTAGTTTCAATGAAGTCAGACAGAAATGGTGAGAGCACCGTTCAGGAGAGGGTTCTTAAGAAGAATTCAAAGTCTTCATTATCCCTTTTCTTACGATTGAAATCCTCATTAAGAAGTGAAGACATATCATACCATTCACGACTCTACCAGAATCAAAGTCGCGCATCCAAATCTCAGCACCCGGCAAGCAGGAAACTGGTTTCGGATGTCACTGTAAATTCACAATGACTTTGAAATCTGCAGGCTCTATGTCTGAGATGGGGGTCCATGTTCATCAATCACAATACCGTCTCTCACAAAGCTGGCCTGCTATGGACAGGTGGCAAGAAAGAAGCCATTTACTGAAAAAAGTCTCGTCTAAAAGCCTCACATGGAGTTTCTGAAAAGGCATATTAATGATACACCAGGCATGTGGAGGAAATATCCGTATCTAAATAAAGCATTATTGGTAGGGGGTGATACTTTTGCCAGGCTACTGTAGGCCATGGATTGTAATAAAATCCAAAACAAACATTTAAAACTTCTGAGGGTTACACAAAGCACAGACTTCTTACACCTGGAGTTTAATTATTCGAAATTCCATAAATTGGGTTAAGAATAGCTTTCTATACAAGTTTTTCCTTACCATCTTGACTTTTTTTTGATTTTGCGTCATGTAGTTTTGATTTGTGTCAGAATATTGAATTGGTCTCCATCTTTTGAGAAATCCTAACTTTAAAACAAGAGAATACAGAGTTCATAGAACAATTACCTCACGCAGTTTTGACAAAAAAGGACATCATAGCAGCAAATTTTAATTTGGTCAGTTGAGTGAATTCCGTAATATTTTGGCTAAGCCACTGCAAAAAAGAAATGTTCTTTAAAGTGCCAATATTGGCGATTTGTTCTACAAGTGTTCAAATATATATTAAATTGAAATAAAATAAATATTATAAATGTGGTAGGAAAAAAAAATGTGAAGTTTACCCGCCATTTAATGAGCATCATTTAACACCACCCCTATTTAACACGCGCTCTACTGTCCATCGACATCGTTAAAAAACAGTAAGTTTCCGTTTGGAATTATTTTCAATTTGGTGACTTTCAGACAAGGAGGACAGACTAATCTAAAGGCCTCTTCATGTTGCAATGTTGCCAGATATGCTCCGTCACATTAAAAAAACATAATATGGGCTGCCAAACCACACGACTGATGACAATCCATCAATTGTTTTCCCCAGACAATTTATCCTTAGATGACCATCAAAAAATTTTCTTCCTGATCTGGAATAAAAGCAATTCAACGTACTGTATACTTGCATGTGCCAAGTTTCAATTTTTTTTCTCATGGGCGGTTCGGAGATAAGGTCAAAGTTTTTTCCTTTTTTTCCAACATGGCTGCCATATCACGTGACGTTGTGATGTCATAATTATTAAAACATCTACATGAGTGATCGCACTCTGGTGAAAATAACTTTTGTCAATCCGGATAAGCGTTGCAGAGAACACGAGAAATAGCACGGACGGACGTCGTATGAGGACGGACAACCCGAAAAATATGCCTCGGAGAATTTGTTCAAGAAGGTAAAATCTCATCTCTGCTCCTTCCTGCATATGCGCAAACCGGGGACATTTAAAAGTCAAAGTATGCTAAACTTACAGGCTTCGTTTTCCGATTTTGTTGTTTCAAAATATAACATCAATTGATTCAATTACTCCTCGATCATAACTGATTTTGTAGACAGACAGACAGACAGATAGATAAGACAAGCCGTAGGCGGCCATGGTCGCCGAGCATCCGATCGACCTTTGACACCCTGATCTGAGTTAATCTAGTACAAGTACTTACGAAATTGCAATCGAATCGGTTAAAAAAAAAAAAAAAAAAAAAACTCCCAAAAAAAAAAAAACACGCGTGTATGAGCAAGGGGCTTTGAATGGTTCATTTTGCCCTGAACAATGCAACTCATTACCTTTGACCCCTGACTAGCCGAGATAGGTCAATTGTCCGAGCCAAAAGTTGTAGTACTCAATTGTGAGCTATTACCTATGAATTTAATTCGTATCGTTTAAAAACCGTGTAGCGAGCAAGGGGCTTTGAATGGTCATTTTGCCCGAAAAATGCACTCATTGACCTTTGACCCCTGAACATAGCCGAATTAGGTCAATACTGTTCTGAAGGCATAGTTGTTAGTACTCATTGTGTACTATGTACCTATGAACTTTCATTCGTATCGGTTACCTTGTAGGAGCAAGGGGCTTTGAATGCGTCATTTGCCCAAAAATGCACTCATTGACCTTTGACCTGACCTATGCGCGAGATAGCGTCAATATGTCCTGAAGCAAAGTTTGTACGTACTCATTGAGTTACTCTGTACCTAATGAACTTTCCATTTCGTATCGGTTAATCCGTTGTAGGAACAGGTGCCTTGCAATGGTAATTCCGCCGAAAAAATGCACTTATGACCTTGACCCTGACCTACTCAGATGGTCATTATGCAAATGAGCAAAGTTGTAGTACTCCATTAACGGTCTTATAAGCTGTAAATGTTCATCTGATTCGGTTTCAACCGTTTTGGAGCTCAGTGTACTTTGAATTTTCAGCGGGAATGCTCAATGGCCTCGGACACCCACGTTGAGAGGGTTGCCATTTGGACTATAAGATATAGAACAAATGGATGTCAAATATCTCTCCTGGCGTCCGACGCTTTGAGCGGCATCGTGTTGCGGGTTCGAGTCCCGTCGAGCCGGATCGTCGAAGACCTCACAAGGTGGACAGGTCCAAGCGCTGGCTCTGGTCTCCAGCTCCCTTTCCTCGAGCTGGAAGACTTCAATAAAGACCATTGGGAGTCATTTTCTCTGTGTGTGGTTGTGTGTGTGTCTGTGTGTGGGCCCTGTTCTATAGTACAACTGTTAAGTGCTTTGCTTACTATTGACATGTGCATTATCAAATAGTCGGATGAATCATGCCTTCGTCACCCCCTCTTTCCTATGTTTAATAATATTCCTATCTGTTGAATTTATCAGCTCTGCTCCCTTTCTTCATTGACTTGCGTGCTTGCGATGTTGGGGAAATTAGCAGGTGTGCCACTGTAAGGGGACATCTGGACCGACGGGACTTTGGTGACCGTCCGCTCGGGTCGCACACGGTTCGAGTACGCTAAGCGGCTCGCTCCGTACGGGTGCCGTCGAGGGTGTGGAGACTCGGTAAATCGCTACGTGGTCTCTAGGTATTTTGAAAATTGGCGAATAACCCTGTACCACGTGATAGAAATATTGGCCTTTCACAGTCCGAGAGGGACC
>CM068953.1:46807942-46831429 GCA_035128595.1 Eptatretus atami
CTCTCTCTCTCCCGCCCTTCTCTCTTTCCCTCCCCCTATCTCTCAAAGGCAGGTTTCAGTGCTGCAGCAGGAGTTTGATGGCAAGGATTATTATATTGGGTAGTTTGCCATTTCCTTCAGGGCAGTAAGCAGAGCAGTAATGTGGAATTTGTTTACGGTGCCAGGAATAACTCACCTACTCTTTGTCGAGGAAACACCATGGGATCTTTCATGTCCCCAAGCTATAATGCTGGCAGACGGATCACCATGAGTTTAACTTCCATCCTGGAGACAGCACACACTGTGATGTAACACCTTCCCTGCAAAGCCCCATTCCGACAGTTTATCGTCGGGTTGAGATTCAAACCCAGACTCGACATCAAAGGTAAGTGTACTGCCTCTGCACCATCCTATCGGGACATGCTATTACATATCTTTGCATTTTGTTATTGCACATATCTACTTATACCAATTACCAAATGTACACGTCCTTGACTAACACTTAACATCCACATCACACACTTCTTTTAGCATCCATGTGGCCTGGCAAAGAGGTATCTCACTTGCATTGGTGCTGTCTAGTCTGAGTTTGATTCCTGGAAAATAATGTATGGTATACAAGACGTCCTTCCATCAATTGGGACCATATTCTGTGCAGAACGTTGGTGCTGCCTAAGCCGTCTCCTTGGCTATTGGACACAATCCTGGACGGGTCGCCACTCCGACACAGTATACCAGCATGCTGGCACTCATTTTGCCGACCTCAGAAGGATGACAGCAGGTCAACCCCACCTGGTATTAATTCAACAGCTAAGTGGGATTTGAACTCAGGATCCTAGGACCCCAAAGCCCACCACCCTAACCATTAAGCCAACACCAGGCATACAAGACTCCTTTGCGATATTGTAATGGCAAGTTTATATTGTGGGAAGCTGTGGTTCTTAAAGTGTCCTATGAGAAAGCATTGCTATACGGTCGGCCATGATTATACATTTTACTGGTTTATTCGCGCTCATCAGGACAGTCAAAATCTAGTGAGCTTACGTACAAATACATACAGTGAGACAAACCTCTTAAAAACTGTGGGATAGACAGCTGAGTGTAATAATATAATAACAGCAATAAAGTCCTCTGAACAATGAGCTACAGCTTTGTGATCTGGTGTAAAGATGATTGAATCGGCACCCTTTCCAAAGTGTCGACCGCTGCCGAAGTGATCTCACGGCAAAACATGCACTGGGCGGTTTGGCATTGCTCTCCTAGCGGTACCTGGGGCAGTGATTTGGAATTTCATTAGGCTTTAGGGACGCACCATTTGCCAAAGAACGGGTGATCTCTAACGTTTTCCAGCAGCAAGTGCCGGTAGACAAGACATCCGGCTAAATGTCCCGTCCGGAGGACAGCACGGTCATTGATGCAACTCTTTAGCTGTGAAGCACCAGGTTTATTGTCGTGTCGGGAATCGAAATCAGACGAGACAACTCGAAGGAGAGTGTGCTACGACTGAGCTATCCTGCCAGCCCAATCTAACCCAAAATGAGTTCACAGGTGGTGGGTGTTATTCTAAGATTTTGTACAATCACGAGTTTGTGGTTGCAAACAGTTTTGTCGAGACAAAGGCGGTGGACTATGCGCTCCATTTAAGCTGAGACTATTTCATAAATAATGCAACTGCTGCGTGTTCTCTCCGCAACTATATTTCTGACATGTCCATTTTTGTGTCGGATTTCAGACTGCGTTCCTAAATTGTCCCTGTCACCGTTTATAAAAAAAAAAGCCTTCCTTTATGGAAAACCTTGATCGAAGATGGATCCGTTTAAAGCGACAAGCCCGAATGCAATTCACGACAGGTACCACAGAAGCCTTTCAGGTTTTGCTCAAAATACCTGCCTTCGTTCTTGGTTTTTCCTTGCTCTGTGTTGTGCATTTTCCATCTGATTTTCATGGCAATGCCTTTGTATAGATCGCGCTCTCTCTCTCTTGCTCTCTCTCTCTCTTTTGAAGGTAGTTTATGACATTGAACATCCTTTATCTCTCGATAAACTCACTCTTCCTTTTCCCTTTTGTTCCCACATCTGTCAGCCTTCCCTCTTCTCTTCCAAATCCCAGCTCACTCCTGCACCCACCCACCCACCAAGCCACTTAGCCCACTAACCATGTGCCCATCTGCTCACTTGCTTCCTGTGCTGTTCCTCTACAAACCATGAGGGCAAGGCTTTAACCATCCAATTACAGGTTTAATTATATTCACCATTGCCATCCTCCTGTGGATCTCTTGTCGAGTCCTATGGTTCCTCAATCATCAAATAAAGACAGAATGAGAGCTTGGCTGCGAAATACATTTTACCACCACCAAAAAACGGGGCAGTGTGCAATGGTCATGTGACGGGTGATTTTGTAAAACCTAAGCAATGTTGGTCTGATAAACTGCCATTTTAGACGACAATTATAATAAAGTCTCTGGCTCTCCGATTGCATGTCGCGTTCAATACATTAGATCACTTTGTAGACTCCACTGTGTAGGATTGTTCCACCTCCATTCACTTCGCAGGTTGAGACAGAATCCCTCTCTGCCGATCTGGAGAAAATAGGCAACTGGTCATCGACATGGAACATGTGTTTTAGTGCAAGAGAGACCCATATTCTCATTCTGTGACTCCAGAGGCACCGGCAGGCAAATTTTCCAATGTATTTGTGTGGTCAGCCTCTGGGAGGAGTGAAGTCTCGAGCATCTTCCTGGTCCTCACTACTATCAGCTATAACCTGTCTTGGGTGAATCATACCTCCAAGCTGGCCTACAAAGTCAGCTGCAGCTTCGGAATTCTTCTCAGGGTCATCATTCCTCTGCCATCCTCAGCTTATAACGGTGTAGAGTCTTCATCCAGAGCTGTTATGGAATGTGGCTCTACAATGCACATTGGTGCTTTTGCTTCCAATCTTGCCCCTGAAATATAAGGTTCTCTGTGTCATTGCAATCTCTCAGGGTCTGTTTCTTGCTCACCATTGGCACAGCTTTATTCTAGTCTTGCTCTTCCTATTTTCACCTTTACAACCAGTCCCTGCCCATGCAAGTCGCATGCGTTCTGCCTGGAACCCTTTCCTTGTTACGCTCCGCAAGTCTAAAAATCGATGCTCATCCTTTCATCCTCTCTTTTCATGTGGAACAGTTCTCCTGAGACTGTCATTGAGCTCTTCCCTCCAGGACTTCAAGTCTTATACCCACTGCCAGCACATCGTCTTTTTCATTTCCACAACTGATATTTACTACACCCGCTCCGAGACTGTTCTCATCTTCCTCATACAGTTTCCTCTCCTTGTGCTATGGTGCATGGTCATCCCACTGTTTTCCCTTTGCCGCATTACGTCTGATTTATCAATCGGAGCCTGGCATTCTGCTCTTCCAAGAACCTCAATACCTGTAGAAAGAAAAGGAAAAAAATAAAGATGTAAGGAGTAAAGTGACATGGGTGGTGAGTAAAGTACGATACAGTGGCACACGATAGTTCGGTACAATACAACACGACTGTACTGTATAATAGCATAGGGTTTAGTGAGATTCTTCTCTTGGGGCATCCTTGTAGGACATTCGTTACTGCACTTAGGTGGAATGTCGCTGTGCTTCTTCTCATTCTCCATTTCTGCTTACACCATCTCTGCAAACATTTACCACAACTGTAATCTCTGTCCTTTCTCCATTCCTCACCGCACACCGCAATTTAATACATTCAATGGACCAAAAGTGTTTTTATGCCTCCGCTGATGACGTCGACGGAGGCATTATGTTTTCGGGTTGTCCGTCCTGCTGTCCGTCCGCCAGTGTGTGCGTCCATGATAGGTTTTTGTTACCACGATAACGTAAGAACAGCTGAATGGATCAAAGTCAAACTTGGTACAAAAATGGATAATGACGCAAAAATTAAGTGATTGGTTTATGGGGTCAAGAGGTCAAAGGTCAGCGGTCCCGTTAAGTAAAAATTCTGTTGCCACGCTAACTTGTGAACCAGTGATGGGATTTTGACCAAACTCGGTATCGGTATATATTATGATGCAGAGATGAACTAATTAGATTTTGGCATCAATAAGTCAAAGGTCAGAGGTCATGTCAGGCAAAAATGTGATACTTGAGAACAGCTGAAGGGATTTAAATCAAACTTGGTACAAGTACGTATAATGATGTAATAATGTTGGCGGAGGCATATCGGTCGACGTCATGACGTCAACTTATGGTCTAGTTTTTAAAAAATCTTACGAGTTGTATGTGCTGAACCTGTCTTTTCCAAGCTTTCCTTGACCATTTCCCCCCTCCGTGGTCTTTAAGGAAACAGCATGTGGTTCTCGTGGATCACGATTCCTCTATCTCTTGTCGTTCTGCTGCGACTCTTCAGGACAGTCTTATGGTTCGTACTTTTCATGTGGCTTGTTGATCGAACTCACTTGCTAGTAAGTATTATGAGTCTGGCTGTTTCATGATTTGTGCAAAAGCCTATTCATTGATATGTCCGACCATCATCCATGACCCGTCTTGACCTGACCTCGATGATCACGTCATTCTTTAGACGAGGTGCAAAACATCTGCCCTTATTGCGTGTACCCATTAACTTTGGTGAACTACAGTCCTACCACCACATCCAGCAGTTTGATGACCCAGAATCTAAAGTATCATCGACATCTCTCAAATCCATGCGGAGACTCGAGGAATAATTCATGTTCACCGCAGACCATTTGGTGGCCCATTAGTCGTCTTGATTTCAACGACCGTCTCAGCCATTTGAAAGCTATCGATTTTATTTATTTATTTATTACTATTTTAATTCCTCAACAAGGCAAATGTATTAATATTAGACTCAACCTCTCCAGACATGGAGGTCATCCTTACAATTCAGAAAAGTGCCAACAATTGTGAGGCAACGGTAAATGCATCTGTCGAGAGGTTGATATCATCAAAGGGAATGGTGGGATTAGGCATCAGAAACAAGGCTGCATGGAATAAAAGGAAGATGACTGGTGAAAGAATGGCTAAAGAGAAAGGGCAAGAGATAAGTCACAGAGAATGGGATGAGGTGGAGAGGAGAAAAATGAGAAAAAGGGGGGGGGAACGGAATGGAGTGGAGTGCGGTGGAAGGTAGGGTAGGGAAGGGGGATAAATTGCAACCTATCACTCTTATTACCACAGCATCATCTTCCTGGGGTAGCCCAGCGGGGCTAATGTAGTGAGAAAAGCAAGCTGTCAGGATAATGTGCTGAGGAAACTGCTTTTATTTTTAGATTAAACGGCTTCCCTATGGCACTGCTCCAGTGAGCTAACCGAGCTTGTGAGCCAAGTAAGCACTTTGGATTTTATCTCCATTTAACGGAGATTATCTTGGGTTACCAGGTCTAACCCACCATGCTGCGAAGGCCAGCACCATAGGCCACTGTCACCAATGGACCAAATAGTGTTCCATTAAATGCATTCTTGACGGTTTTCCTCTGAAATCGCTTTGTGGCTTAAATTTGTGGGAGAACTGAGAATTACATTCTAATTACCCTTTATTACAATGAGAGAAAATGCTTACTTTAAATATTCATACTGTTCATAAAAGGGCAGAGATTAGATTGACCTTTAAGCTTGGTGTCTCAATAGAACAAGCTGATGGATTTTTTTTTATCACCAACTGCAACTATGGTATCCATAGTTGGTAAATTTTGAGCAATTATATAATTTCAATGTACACTAGACGGTAGATTACCAAAACTAGTGGGAAAACGTACTCAAAGTTTAACGGTACCTCCAAATCTGGCATGTGCATATTTTCCTATAATGCAAAGCAGTATTTTCTTTTTAAAGATGTCGTATAGTGACGGTATGGACAATGGTGCACTGCCAGCTTTGATTTAACGACTACAGGTTACCTAAATTCTACAAGCATGTGAACAACACACCTTTGCCATACTGCTATATCTGTTAGGAATTGATTTGCGAAAAACGAAAACCAATTTGCAGAGGCCCTGCCAGAGCCCCGACTTAAACCCCATCGAACCACTCAGGGACATTTTAGAATTCCACCTGAGGGCAAGGGTCAACGGAGCACAATCCACGACTGAACCTGTACTTAATCTGTAGGAGGAAAGGTGCAATATTATACCATGTGTTTGTAGGTGTATATATATATATATATATATACCAACACTTGGTGCAATGTGTTAGTGACACTATTCAGCATGAAACAACTGTGCTTATGAATAAATAGACCTGCAGATTTTTTTAATGGCCAAATACTTTTTGTAATAAAGCCTATAATACTACTGTGGTGCCCATTCACATGAGACGTGTGAAGACCTGGGTGCGTGAATTTGTTTATTGTGTCGGAGTTGCTCATACAATAGTTGCCCTGGTAGCTGGATCACATGGTTGGAATTATGTTCCCAGTAAAGCATGTTGTCCTGGTTTCCCTCAGGATTCTGAAATGACCACCCCATTAGGGTTGTGTAGGTTGGGTGTTATATCCTAGAGCACCCAAATGGGTGCGATTTATTCTCATTAATTTACGAACATACATTGGCCTGCAAAAGTATTCCCCCCGAGACTCCAAAGTTTTCACATTTTGATGCCACCTGAGCTTATTTCATGATGCTTTCAAATCAAACAATATATAGAGTCTTCATAAACTACTCCAAAGTAATGAAGTGGGAAAAATGCTGATAAAATGTGAATAAGTTAGATTAACAGAGAAAATCAGATGATTCTCAGTTGTATAAGTATTCAAACCCTGTTCCTAATTAATCCTAAATCACTTCTGGAGAAAATTATTTGTTTGAAAAGTTACAAAATAAGTGTAATAGGTTTCACCTGTATGTAATCAGAGGCTTAACTTAAACATTAAGCTCCCCCACTTATTGAAGGAGGTTTAAGATGCAACTCACTTGGTTAACAAACAAGGCAAACATGAAGACAAAGTAGTTTTCCAATGAAGTCAGACAGAAAGTGGTGGAGAAGCACCGTTCAGGAGAGGGTTCTAAGAAGAATTCAAAGTCATTCATTATCCCTTTCTGTACGATGAAATCCATCATTAAGAAGTGGAAGACATATCATACCATTCAGACTCTACCCAGATCAAGTCGCCCATCCAAACTCAGCAGCCGGGCAAGCAGGAAACTGGTTTCGGGATGTCACTGTAAATTCAACAATGACTTTGAAAGGTCTGCAAGGCTCTATGTCTGAGATGGGGGTCAGTGTTCATCAATCAACAATATCCCGTTCTCTTCACAAAGCTGGCCTCTATGGACAGGTGGCAAGAAAGAAGCCATTACTGAAAAAGACTCGTCTAAAAGCTCACATGGAGTTTCTGAAAAGGCATATTAATGATACCACAGGCATGTGGAGAAATATCGTATCTAAATATAGCATTATTGGTAGGGGGTGAATACTTTTGCAGGCTAATGTAGGCCAAGGATTTTAATAAAATCCAAACAACATTTACAAACTTCTGAGGGTTACACAAAGCACAGACTTCTGTACACCTGGAGTTTAATTATTCAGAAATTCCATAAATTGGGTTTAAGATAGCTTCTATACAAGTTTTTCCTTACCATCTTGACTTTTTTTTTGATTTGCGTCATGTAGTTTTGATTTGTGTTCAGAATATTGAATTGGTCTCCATCTTTTGAGAAATCTAACTTTAAACAAAGAGAACTACAGAGTTCATAGAACACATTACCCCACGCAGTTTTGACAAAAAAGGACATGCAAGCAGCAAATTTTAATTGATCAAGTTGATGTGAAATTCCGTAATATTTTGGCTAAGCACTGCAAAAAAGAATGTTTTTTAAAGTGCCAATATGGCGATTTGTGTTCTACAGTGTTCAAATATATATTTAAATTGAAATAAAATAAATATTATAAATGTTGTAGAAAAAAAAATGGAAGTTTACCGCCATTAATGTAGCATCATTTACACCACCCTATTTAACACGCGCCTCTACGTGTCCATGACATCGTTAAAAACAGTAAGTTTCCTGTTTGGAATTATTTTCAATTTTGGTTGACTTTCAGACAAGGAGACAGACTAATCTAGAAGGGCACTCTTCAATGTTGCAATGTTGCCAGATATGCCTCCGCTCACATTAAAAAAAAACATAATATGGCTGCCAAACCACACGACTGATGACATCATCAATTGTTTTCCCCACACAATTTATCCTTAGATGACCATCAAAAATTTTCTTCCTGATCGGATAAAGCATTCAACGTACTGTATACTTGACATGTGCCAAGTTTCAATTTTTTTCCATGGAGCGGTTTCGGAGATAGAGGTCCAAAGTTTTTCCTTTTTTCCAACATGGCTGCCATATCACGTGACGTGTGATGTCATAATTATTAAAACATTCTACATGAGTGATCGCACCTCTGGTGAAAATATTTTGTCAATCGGATAAGCGGTTGCAGAGAACACCGAGAAAATTAGCACGGACGGACGTGCGTATGTACGGACGGACAACCCGAAAATATGCCTCCGGAGAATTTGTCAGAGAAGGCATAAAATCTCATCTCGCTCCTCTCTGCATATGCGCAACCGGGACAATTTAAAAGTCAAAGTACTGCTAAACTACAGGTTCGTTTTCCGATTTGTGTTTCAAAATATAACATTCAATTGAATTCAAGTTACTCCTCGATCATAAACTGATGTTTGTAGACAGACAGACAGACAGATAGATAGACAAGCCGGTAGGCGGCCATGGGTCGCCGAGCATCCGATGACCTTTGACCCCTGATCTGAGTTAATCTAGTACTAAGTACTTACGAAATTGCAATCGAATCGGTTAACCCATGTATGAGCAAGGGGCTTTGAATGGTCATTTTGCCTGAACAATGCACTCATTGACCTTTGACCCCTGACTTAGCCGAGATAGGTCAATATGTCCTGAAGCAAAGTTGTAGTACTCATTGTGTACTATGTACCTATGAACTTTAATTCGTATCGTTTAACCCGTGTAGGAGCAAGGGGGCTTTGAATGGTCATTTTGCCCGAAAAATGCACTCATTGACCTTTGACCCCTGACATAGCGAGATAGGTCAATATGTTCTGAAGCATAGTTGTAGTACTCATTGTGTACTATGTACCTATGAACTTTCATTCGTATCGGTTAACCCGTGTAGGAGCAAGGGACTTTGAATGGTCATTTTGCCCAAAAAATGCACTCATTGACCTTTGACCCTGACCTAGCCGAGATAGGTCAATATGTCCTGAAGCAAAGTTGTAGTACTCATTGAGTACTCTGTACCTATGAACTTTCATTCGTATCGGTTAATCCGTGTAAGGACAAGGGTGCCTTGAATGGTAATTTCGCCCGAAAAAATGCACTTATTGACCTTTGACCCCTGACCTACTCAAGATAGGTCATTATGCAAATGAGCAAAGTTGTAGTACTCATTACGGTCTATAAGCATGTAAAGATTCATTCGATTCGGTTCAACCGTCTTGGAGCTAGTGTACTTTGAATTTTCAGCGGGAATGCTCAATGGCCCTCGGACACCCAAGTTGAGAGGGTTGCCATTTGGAAACTATAAGATATAGAACAAAATGGATGTCAAATAGCGGATAGAGAATCACCTTAAGATTATGCATACAAATCTCATCGAGTTCCATCTACTGATAACTACTCGGTATAAATTTGAATGAAAAGTACTGAAAATGCGGTTGATATCGGAAATCCCCAAAGTTCGAGGGGGTGCTGTGAGTGAACAAAGATATAATCGAAAATCCGGCTCGATGTTTGTGCACAATGCATTCCAGATGATTATGTGAATTTCCATGACCATCTGGCCATAACCCTAGGAGGAGTAGCATTTGGCGCAAGGCACCTCCAGCTCTCGCATATTATCGATTTTTGCACTAATTGACCTTTGACCCCTGACCTAAGCAATATCGGTCAATATGTCCTGAGGAAAGTTGTAGTACTCATTGCATGCTATGAATCTGCAGTTTCATTCGGATCGATGCACTCACCTGGTCGCTAGCGGCCTTCAATTTTCGCCAATTTTCGGCATACCCCATTTGTAGGGGTGCTGCGGGTAAACTATTCCATATATCACAAAAAACCGGAATATATTTGTAGAGCATCACCTGTAGATGATGCATGCCAAATTTCATAAGCTACTGGGATAATGGCTTCGGAATTGATTTCGCGTGAACGGTACGATTTTGAAGGTTTTTCGGCTGTTGCTAGGGAACAAAGCGTCCCTAGCAACCATCACAATTTCCAAAGCACTAGGTCATAAGATATACATACCACCCGAGTTTGGTCAAAATCGGCGCACGTTTACTACCAATTATGCTTATGACAAACGAAAACAACAAACATCCAAATAAACAGACAGAATTACTGACAATAAGGGTCACCTATTTCGGCGACCCAACTATTTCGGCGACCCAACAATGTGAACCAATTGCTTAACCACACTTTTCGCTTCGTGCATTGCGGGCGGTATAAATAACCATGGCAATTTGACATTTCAAGTACATCTTGCATCAGGTGATATGCCAACGGGATCAGGTTGTACACGGCCTCCATCAAATGTGACGAAGGAAGAACATCACTTCCAACAGTATACACTGAGTTTCCTCAACTGGTCACTTTTTAAAATGTGTGTAAAAGTAATTATAGCAACTAGTAAGTGAATTTTCGAGAAATTTTCGAGTGCAGATTCATCTTGATTCATCATCTAGGAAATAATGCAACAGCACTACCAATCTCAGACTTGAATTGAGTCTTACGGGTATGATGTCAGGCAAGGTTTGAAGTACCACAGTGTGGAAATGCATTACTAACCCGAAAGCTCAAAATCCAGAGATAAAAAGAAATCGAATTTGAATTAAATAAAAACAGCCAGGGAAGGTTTCACACATTTCAGGGAAAAATCACCGTTTCGGCTTCAATTCCATCTCCATCGCTCTGAAACGGTTGGACCGCTGTTGTTGAATTGTCTCGAAGATAAATTGCATTTTCAATGCCAGAACGTTTTGGATTCATCCGTTACTGGATTGTGCCAAATGCCAGTTTGTTCTGGCTCTCAGAAGTGCTGTGTAATTACACGGCGATTTTATGCAGATTATTTTTGTAAGTACAACTGAATGCTCATTGTGGATCATACAAACTACATAATATGTCATGGCTAAACAGTTGTTACATTTCAGAATCAAACAAGAATGCATGTTCCATCAATGAGTAACAGCATATACTTCATGTATGGATTTTCAGATCTAATGTTTAATATTGTGGGCAGCACATGGTTGCTGGTTTGCATCATTGCTCGGGGGAGTGGCTATGCAGCTGATGCGGTGCTCCCTTTAGGTTAGTGCAGGCATTTGTAATTTGTTCAAGGTGCCAGGAATAGCTTGCCTACTCTTCACGGAGGACGCAGTGGGATCTATAACTTCCACCAACTAATGCTGGCAGACGGGACGCCAAGTTGAACGTCCATCCGAGCGACGGCACCCACATTGATGGCTCGCCGTGTCTGCGATACAGCAGGACGGCAGTTTATTGCTGGGTCGAGATTCAACCACAGGGAAGTGTGTGTACCTCTCGGCCATCCTGTCAGCCCAAATATAATCTGTGTACCTCGGTGACACTCCGCAGTTCAAAGCTCGTTCTCATTTGTTTTTTCCTTTCGGCAAAAATGAAATTTGAATAAAGTCGTCCAATCTAACCATAATATGTGAAGCATGCACAGATTCTGTGCAGCATCTGTGACTGCAGCATATTTATGTTTTAATATCATTCACAGCATTTCTCGCAGGCCTTGCAGCGCACCAGTCATGTTGTTGCGAATTCGGAAGCTTACTGCACACAACAGCCAGGTCCAATAGATCAGCTATATCGGTAAGTATGTGTTTCTAGTTAGGGTCCCGTTCTATGTTTAATGGGTGATTAATTGTACGTGCGCTGTGAGTTATTTTATAGTTAGGATTTTTACATTTTTAAACTTTTCACAACAGCAACGCCCATCTTCGCTTCTCACATCGGCCTTTCCCACGCACATGCGTGTCAAGCACAGCCATGGGCGAGTCCAATGTTGCCAGGTGGGTTTCTTTGGATTGTTGGCTTCTTGGATTTCGCTCCAAATACGGGCATGGCACCCCTCTCAGCCAATCAGAGGGTGCGGGCACGTCTGCCGCCTCTCGTCTCGGCTATGGGGAGCCAACGCCAACATATTGCTGCTCGCTTCCTGGTCGAGGGTGGAGACATGAGCACCTCCCCCCTCCCCCCCCGACCAATCTCAGACGCCCGGGGATCACCCTGACATGCCTGTCCAATGAGGAGGGGAATGACACGAGACGGATCCCTCCCACCTGTCAAGAATAAGGGATAATTGTGTGGGGGCGACCCGGTGAGAGAGTTCCTGCCGTGAATCGCCTGCCTGCGAGCCGGAGGAGAATCGCTTGCCTGCGAGCCGGAGGAGAATCGCTTGCCTGTGAGCCGGAGGAGAATACCTGCTTGCGAGCCGGAGGAGAATCGCCTGCCTGCGAGCTGGAGGAGAATCGCCTGCCTGCGAGCCGGAGGAGAATCGCCTGCCTGCGAGCCGGAGGAGAATGCCTGCCTGCGAGCCGGAGGAGAATCGCCTGCCTGCGAGCCGGAGGAGAATCGCCTGCCTGCGAGCTGGAGGAGAATCGCTTGCCTGCCTGCTTAGCTGACTTGCTTTGCCTGCCTCGCGCCTGTTTGCCGGGGAGCGTGCCAGCGCCCGACGCTACCCTCCGTACCTGGTGCTTGGAGCGGCATCGTGTTGCGGGTTCGAGTCCCGCCGGGCCAGATCGTCGAGAACCGCACGAAGCGGGAAGGTCCAAGCCAGACCTTACCTCCAGCTCACCTTCCTCCGAGCTGGGATATCAATAAAGGCCGCGACCACCGTTTCTTTTTGGGGGGGTGTGTCTGTGTGTGGGCCGTCTTTTAAGTAGAAACGTTAAGTGCCGTGTGTGTAAATTGCATTCCTTTATTCGGTTAACTCTGCCTTCTTGCGTGCTCCCCTACCCCATTATAATAAATATCCCTTTTGTTAAATGTTCCAGCTCGTTTCTGTGTTTCTTTCATTGCTTAGCACGGTGTGTATTGAGAAATAGCGAGGCCGTAAATTGTTCATTTGGTCTGACGGGACTTGGTAATCTCCGCTCAGGTTACACCTGGTTCGGGCTCCGGTAACGGCTCGTTCCGCTCGAGGTCTGTCAAGTGTGAATCCCCGGTACTTTGTCCACGTGGGTAATTAGGTATATTGAAGTTTGGCAATTGACCCTACCCCACCGTCTAATTATTTGCCGATTCATGGTCCTGTAAGGGACCCGTGCCTTTCGGACTTATCCGAGAGTGGCGACCTAAATTCTGGGTGTTCGGTGGGAGACGACTCCGCTACTCTAGTGGCCGTTTATCGCCACTGAACCCCGGCCCACAACAATATTTCCAGCTGGCTCGTCCAACCTGTGGTTTGAGGTGTTCTGTAAGGCCACCAGGTGCAACTAGCATTCCATGCCATTCTTTGGCACAGTTTGACAAAGTTGTGCAATTTCACCATCACATTTTACGTCGACTACAACCATCATTTGATTTTATACATTGAATGTACATTCTGTCCAATTTATCTGTGCCCATTCCTAAAGGTGTGTTTGTCCATACCTAGATCGACTGTAATCTACATTATTCATTCTCAGGTGTTTAAAAATCATGCGACATGGACATGCACGCAGCTGTGCACAGTAATGAAATCCGGTTATAAATTTTGCACTTAATATACATATGTTGAATTCCCAAAATGTGTTTTTAATCTAGAAAGGGGTCACGCTCAGTGGCTTGCGTGAAAGGGCACTCAGTGGACCAATAGCTCGGCGAGGCTCCGCATTGTTAAACACTCTGTCTTGTTATGCTTGTTGGTGCCTTTGTTTTCACTCCTATATAAAGAAACTAAAGTGTGATTGCAGCCTGCGAAGAATGTTTGGTGTGAATGAATAGACTATTATTCACAAAGGAACAGGGGTTGTCCAAAAGGTGAGGAAAAGCGTGTTGTTCACAAAAGAGAGACCTCCACATGGCATTACCATATCCAGCAGCACTACCCAAAGGGGCAGTATACAATATCATAGGATTTCCAAAAGTAATTCAAATGTTTGAGATGTTTTCACCAGAAATACAAAACATATGATCCAAAGCTTAATTTGTGCTTAAAAGCCCTTTTGTCAACCCTTTCAAGTTGATGCTGGTGCAGTGGTGCTAATGATTGGTTTTTGGGGGATTTTCTTCCTGGCAAAGACAGAAATAAGTCAAGATATGAAATAAAAGTGGAAATAGAAAGATAATAATAATTTTAAAAAGTCAATTAAGAGGAATGGGGTAAAAAAAAACAAGAAGGAAAAACCGGTCAGCGGAGCCAAATGTATATTTTACAGGCCTTGCATATCGATAACATAATAATGAATGGATCAACCACTCATAGGAAAGGGTTAATTCAAATGTGAGAAACCACCACCAAAAATTAATTATCAATCCAGGAAGATATCTATCTCCACAGGGCATTAAAGAAGAGAGTATTGGACCGGGTTGGGGGCAAGGTATCATTCACAGTGGGTTCAAATGAGCAATTCGTGCAAACCCACCAGGTGTGTTTAGTTGTGGTTAAAGTTGCACAACGGAGGGACGTTTGAATTTGAGACTCCATTGCACACACACCCGTCACAAACCGCAAAACAACACAAGTGCCAACAGCTATTGTTAAGTGCCATTTATTTTCCGATATCAAATTTCTGAAATCTATGAAACGCCGAGCCGAACAAAACAGACAACGTTAAACAAACGTAACTCGGCACGTAAGCTGCCACGGCTAGGCTGTTTGAACAAAGTTAAGGCAATAGCCATACAAACTGCAACAGAAAGAGTTTGAACACAAAATGTCCGACAGCTAGAGCCTAAATAAATAATTATTTAGTGCATAATTATGTTTCTTTGTAACTCATTTGCATATACTTCATCCAATTCGTGCCAAAGGTCGTCACTCGTCACCATTGGCGTCTCGTTCTCTCCCTCATAACTTTGTAATTGTTATTTTAGAATCATATTTGCTTTTTCTGCCTCCATTATCCTTGCCCTCTCTCTCTCTCTCTCTTACCTTTACCATCCACTCCCGCCCCAAATTTATCCACTTCTCTTCCATGAACATGGAAACGCATCAAGAAACATCATTGAAGATCAAATCCCAAAGATTCTCACACATTTGCACATCTTTTCACTTCCAGGCATGGCATTATAAAAAAATCTCTGCATAATTCCAATGTAAAAAAAAAAGAGCAAAAAAAAACCCAACAATTAAATAATCACAGAAAGTGTGTCACTTCGGTGGGTACCATCTTGGGAAGGTCTACCAGAAACAGTAAGTTGTTGGTTTCTCCCAGAAATAACAAATGACCAATAAATGCAGAATCAACACAATTGCAGAAAGATGCCGAACGAACGACGGACTTTGCAGAAAATGAGACACGGACATCGTGTTAGATATGCCAGGTGTGGCTGGCCCCCTGAGCTGGATTGTAGAAGGTTCTGCAACATGGCCTGTTCTCTCTATAACCTTTTGTTGCATTCCTACATATATGTTACATTTCATTATTCTTTGTCTGATAGAGGAAGGAAAGGATAGGAGGGGAGGTGTTTGGGGGGGGGGGGGGCGGTGGTCATGGAGAGAGAGGAATAAAGGATGGGTTGTTATGGAGACGGGGGCAGTTTAAAGTCGGGCCAATGGCCCTTATCCTGCCCACAGTGCATGACCGATTACTGAGTCAATCAGTAATTAAGTAGCTTCATTGCGCCCATGAGGTCAGATCCAGTCCTCCATGAGCGGGGCAATTTCTGCTCCATCTAATGCCAGGTGATGCTTGCAGCCTATTGCCACTTATAAATGACTGGTTGTTAATTCCTTGTGTACCACAATTCCTTGTGTACCAAGATCCGACCAAGATCCGAGTCCTTCGTTCACATGAGTACAGTTGCTGTCGTATAAAGCTTTGATCAGTGATATGGTGGCCAATCAGCCTTTCCTGCTCTGCATTTGCAAGGTGAGCTTGCATGGCAAGATAATCAATAGATTAGGTAATGAATGGAGGCTGGAGGTAAATGGTACATACACCATCTGCACCGTGGGTTAAGGCCTGCACACATCTACAAATTCAACCCAAAAAGTGGATTGGTGACCAGACTGTGCGTCATGTCGTACTTTTAAAACGTTTCAGGCCTCATCGAGCACTTCATCGATTGAATGAATGCAGCACTGGTCGTTATTTTTTTTCTTTTTCTCAACCAATATAATCAGAAATCATTCGCGTTTAATGTGCATTCAGTAGTTAGAGGTTCATCAAGCGTTGCACGTAGCAGCAATCACATGATAGATGCGATCATGTGACATGCAGTCATGATCATGTGACTTTAAGATAAAGATCGCTTCCTAATCCATGCCTATGTCCATGGGTGTCATGCCAATCATTAGAAATGCACTGGAACGATTTATTTAATAAATCATGACAATTTTGTCCAATCCTGTTGGTATTGAGACGGGTCACTATGTGAATACTGGCCTTTACCTGCTAAGCAAAGGCTAGGTGCATATGTCACATCGACCGGAACATTAGTTGAAGTTCAGCCAATTATAGCCGGATCGTCAGTAGCGGCACCATTTTCAGGCTTGTCTCAATATTTCGCTCAGTAGTGGTGGGTATGCAATCAATGGAAACAAGTGCACGATGGGAGCCCAAAGACACCTGATTATTGGTTGTGGATGTCCGATGTTGTGCGATGGCTGTGTTTAACAATTCAATGCCGACCTGTATACCATGATGTAGTATGGTCGTCTGCAGCTTTCTGCACTACGCTGACTTACGGTGTGTGACAAAGTGGTGTGATTTTGTTTTTTTGAATGGACTCGCTGTGCCATTCCATGCCATGCCTTTGCTTGCTTAGTGTACGTGCTACCACCTTGCCATGCTGTAGCATAATGCTAGGAGACGAATAATGTTGTGCTGTGTCACACCGTGCCATGTTGTACCACTGCTGCATGACAGATTTTTTTTGTTTTTCTTCTTTTGCTGTTGTAGCATAAAAAAATTACTTCCATCAGATTTCAAAGCCATTGACAAGTTGTGTTTTTCTTACGTTGTTGATAATCGCCGGTCTTCGATAAACCGAGAAAAACCAGGGTATCACCAAGTGTGGCCAAACGTTGGCCAGAAAAGCAGCGCGGCTTTGCGAATGGTGAGGGTGCTGTTGGAAAATGGTTTGGGCTACATCGTCATCAATCACCCAATTTATCACCAAGGAAGCAGCCAGCACTTGGGCACGTAACAAACCTCAGTGGAAACAAATGTGTACTAGCCTAGGCGAAGGTGTCGTCAAATTACAAAGGCGTTCTGGTTTGTAGCACAAGCATACTCTCCCCTACTTGCTCCAGATACTGAAAACCTGGCACATTTAGTGCCGAGTCTTTTGCCAAATTGACCGTCAAAAAAAAATCTATTGTGTGACCAGTAACGAAGCGTGGCACGGTAGCGTATTGACCACGCCATATTTCCCTCCAGCTTCTCAGAGCAAACAGATGGTTTATCAAGCAAAGATAACCTGGGTACTGCCAGCAGTACAATCATTATAACGTCTCCTAGCGGCAAATAGAGCCACAGTGAGTCTTAAACATAAATAGATGAGATATGGTTTCCCACAGTATTCATAGAGCAGTCACCTGATCTGCCATTACACGGTTCTCACAATGCAACTCCACGCACTCGATCTCCTCGTGCTGCTCGCAACGTTTTTTTTGTTGCCTTGCCTTTTTGGATGGTGGGAAGAACGTAAGCATAACGGGAAGAATGACGAGGACATGGAGAATAGTTGAGAGGCCCGCTGCCAAGTAGCACCGGAACATCGTGTAAGTCAGGTTTGAAGGCACGAGGGCAAGCGGGAGCACGGCTATCGTGAAGCACAACAAGCTCTGGACGACAGGTGCACCCTGCAGCTCCAATGCCAACTGAGTCCACCGCGTCCTTGTGAGCTCCCGCCCGCTCACAAAGGCGAATGCAATGGTTGAACAGTGGCCCGCAGCATAACTCAGGGCAAAATTGAGGCACAGGACAGAAACATAGTCCAGATCTACACCCCAGAGAGTTAAGTAGCCGATGGTTCCAAATTCAACCGAGGCAACACATACAATGACCCATGCATTGCCAAGAGGCTCTACAACCACCAGGGCTGAGAGAACAAGCAGGAAAACGAAACTTACGCAAGGAATTGCGAGAGCGCCAGAAAGCGACGCCGCACATCGGTCTACAAATATAAACGATGGGCTATAAGCAATGAAATGAAGGTCTGTCGAAACCGAAAGAAGACGGAGTGTTTCCAAGAGTGCCTGCAGCGACGAGGCATTGCTTCTGTTGGTCGTTCGAGCTGCTAAGAAGATCCGCGAGGCTTTGATCTCTGGGCTAGGGCGAGCAGAATGATTCAGCACGAGATCGTCAGCAAATCGTGCATAGTCTGGCGCGTGGAGGAAGGGACCCAATAACGACCGTAGAAAATGCTCTTTTGAGACGTTCACCGAGTCATTATGATGATCCAGAAAAAGGGTGAACTCTTCAAGCCACGAGAGACGAACAAAGCCCCCCGTGATGTCCCCGATTTCAGCACGCACGCTCGCGTTCCAGTACGCCAGCGGTTCATAAACATACAAACCAATGATCGGCGTCAAGGAGCCAAAGAAGGTCTGGTGGACTGCACGGTACCGAAGTGTTTGTGACTTTACAGGTAGCAAAACGGACAAGTCGCAGGGCAACTCTGTCTGCAGGCAACCCATCATGGCAAAAGAGACGTAGATGAGATAAAGCAAAACCATAAATGGTCTTACGTACGTATTGGTTACCCACTTGGCCACAAATTCCCGCAGAAACCACACAAGTACATGAAAGTTATGCACATCACTGGCACTGGCACCCGGTGTGTGCCGGTTGCTATCATGATGGTGGTAGAAGCGCAATGTCGGGTAGCACCATCCTGAGGGTGGTGCTTCAGTATCCTCACCCTCATGTATCGATGGCACCACCTTGACACAATACAAACCATGATAGGCCTTTCTCTCCAGGTACCCGGAAAAGACGAGGCAGGATCCGAAAAAGCAAAGCAGGTAGAGGTAGTTGAACACGACGGCGAGGCAGACGGCACGGCTGAACACCTTGATAACACCAAGGTTAGAGAAGGGGCTGGCAGCCAGGCCAAACGTGACCAGGTAAGTGAGGGTCGTGAGGGTGTACGTAACGAGTGCATCGGCGTACACGGTCGAGAGGCGTTCTCGCACAGGTTCCTCCTCCTTGGTCTTGCGCCAGGCCCAGAGCATCTCAAACATGCCGTGTATGCCATGTCCTGCTCGGGTACACGGAAACAACAACAGTAAATATATAACAAACAATAAGGCTTCCGTGGCTTTCTTTTCAAAAGTCGAATAATTACAAAAACCACATAGAAACTGGATGGGAGGTTCACGCACGCAAACGTCGTCTTTAGTCACAGGGTTAAAACTCATTCCTGTTCATTTCACGTGCGTCTAACACAGCCAGGCACCTCACTCTCCCTGCTCAGATCAGTCTGGGTATTCCCCTTTTCAATTATAGATAACTATATGCACATATAACCTGTAATGCCACTTCATCGTGGCTTTTCATCTTCCAACTCAGCCTGGATCTCTCAGTACAGCCACCAAGACCAAATCGTTTCCTTGGTCATCTACCTCGGTAATTTCCTAACCATACAGTAACTAGAAATACTCCAAACATTATATCCAGTTATCCATTCTTCAGTCGGCCTCAGTTGCCGCTCGGATCCATCGTGGAGATTCATTACAATTCAGTACAGCGTATAATAGATGACTAGATTGAGTGGCCACATCTCTTCGCAGGGATCACTTTGTTTGGTGAACTCGTGCGAGCACTCAGCTCAAAAGAAGGGGATCCCGGGTTGGAATCCCCAGATACAATGTGACGATCCGTCTGTTGTTTAGTAACCTCTTTGTGATCATCGTAGAGGTGTGTTTCGTCTCCTCATGTTGTTGTCGTACGCGCCATATATGTGCAAGCTCCTCCGAGAGCCGGACAACCACTGAAAATTAAAAGGAGTACAATATTTTCCACGCATGTTCTGAGGCCTAGTCATGGCCTGAGGTTGCGTTATAAGAGACCGAGGTAAGACCATACACGTGTGGTGAGTCAAATGACAAGCCTTTGACTCGCCATATGTGTGTGGTCTTGCACTCATTTACCAGTTAGGCCGGCGTTGCTGATAGTGAGTGAGGCACGAGGACTTAGAGGTCTTCATGAAGACATCCCATGGTAGGCTAGACCTTCATGTGCCTTTCCTGCAAAACCTCTTTTTAGATAACTCCTCTTATCTGATCACCTGCCTTATTGGAAGCCAGGCCGAAGTGGGTGCACAAGACTGATGACCTAATGACCTAATATTCAGCATTTTCCTAAATTATGATTGGCGGTTCGATTTCAAATGCATAATACACAGGTGGTTGTATAAGACGGGTGACTGGATAGGCCAATGACCCCGTCGAGCTTGTGATGTGTATAGATCGACAAAAGAGGTCTTAAAGCCAGAACGCCATTGAGTACTTTTGAGACGGACGTGGACGTGAACAGACAGACACCTTAGCAGGTCCAGCTCACCAATGACGATGAAGGGAAGACCAACGAGGGTGGAGTTGAACCTTCCTGCGCTGAGATTTAGTATCCCAGCCGTGGTGAGGGACGACAGCACGAAGGTCAGCAGACCCAGGAGACCAAGCCACGGCTTGGTGCGCACGGGGTCACGCATCGAGCAGCACAGCACGAGGGCGATGGTAAGCACGGCGGCGCACGCGGCCAGGTAGGGCACACTCAAGCTCCCCGAGAGCTCGAGGTCCTGGCGCAGGGAGGACGACGTGAGTGGGTACAAGCGAAGACCCGGCTCGCGGAGACCCTCGACCGTGCGGCAGAACGCCTCCTCCCAAGCGTCGGCCGCGAGGTCTTCGGCCGTCTCGCCGGAGCGCAGCGGGTAGGTGATGCGCACGGCGCGCGCAGAGCGGACGCGACCCTGGGAATCCAGGGACAAGCCGCCCAGTCGAGCACCGAGGAAGAGGGCGTGGGAGCTCGGGGACGTGCTGAGTGTGGACCGCCGATCTCCCACGACCTTCGACGGCGCCGAATCGTCTGCGGCGACTTCTTGCTTCAGCATGTCGATCGCCGGGTCCTGCGCGCAACGTCCGTTCGCGCCGTTCTGCGCGCACACGCGTCTGTACGTGTAATTGAAGCCGTGCACGGGCACGCGCATGTCCACCACGGCGCTGTGCACGCGGAGCACGGCGCGCGCCACCGCGGTCCCCAGCACGCCCCGGTCAGACCGAGACGGAGGACCCTGCGCTCTTCCCCTTCCAGAGACCGCCGTCGCCACCAGGCGACCGTAACGACCGGGGACGTGCGGACCGTCGAATAAGAGCGCTGCGGGGGTCGCCGAACGGTTGTCCGGGAAGATGGAGCGAGCGAAGCCGCGTTCTAGGCGCGCCAGGCTGTGTTCGGGGGCGAACAGGGACTCTGGCGCGTCTTCGAGCTCATAGCGGCTCAAACTGGAGCCCAGGAGAGCCGACAGGAGCACCGGGGTGGCCAAGAAGAAAACGGGGTGTTTGCTCACGAACAGGCCCAGGCGGCGCAGGCAACCCCGGAGCCCGGCCCGCACCGCCTGCCGCAGCATCCTCTAGGCGCCGGGAGCCGCAGCTCCGCTCGGCGGCGCTAGCGGCATTCCCGGGGAGGGGTCTCCGGCCGGCTTGCTGCTCCTATCGTCGTGAATAGTCCGTCCGGTTCGGACTTCACATTTGTGACTACATCGGATCCTTCTGCCTTGATACCGGCCATCCCGGCTCTGGACTGGAGCATGAGCGGCGCTTCACTGTGTGCGGGTCCTCCCTAGCCAACCCCCCTCTCCTCCCTCCATGTTCGCTTCTTCACTTCATTTTCATCTGACCCTCATCTCCGCTCTCTCTCATACACTTTCATATTCCCTCATTTACACGTATTCACTCGTGTTACCTCGCATTCACAAAAACACCCATTTAACCTCGTATTCGCACACGTCACCTGGCCCATAAACATGTCATGTGTACACATTCACTGCCTTGTACACTCATTCTCACATTTACACGTATTCCCTCATCTTCACATATTTACTCGTGTAACCTGCATATTCACAAATACATTCGTATAGCCACACATTCTCTCATATACCCTCATTTCCACATATATACTCATATACACTCATATACACTCATATACACTCCTACACCCTGTGTCACATATACACTCATATACACTCCTACAACCCTGTGTTCACATATACACTCATATACACTCCTACAACCCTGTGTTCACATATACACTCATATACACTCCTACAACCCTGTGTTCACATATACACTCATATACACTCCCACAACCCTGTGTTCACATATACGCTCAATACACTCCTACAACCTGTGTTCACATATACCCTCATATACACTCCCCAACCCTGTGTTCACATATTTACTCGTGTAACCTCATATTCACAAATACATTCGTATAGCCACACATTCTCTCATATACCTCATTTCCACATATATACTCATATACACTTCATATACACTCCTACAACCCTGTGTTCACATATACCCTCATATACACTCCTACAACCCTGTGTTCACATACACACTCATATACACTCCCACAACCTTGTGTTCACAAATACACTCCGATAACCTTGTGTTCACATGTACACTCATGTACACTCATTCTCACATTTACCTTTATTCCCTCATCTTCACATATTTACTCGTGAAACCTCATATTCACAAATACATTCGTATAGCCACACATTCTCTCATATACTCTCATTTCCACATATATACTCATATACACTCCTACAACCCTGTGTTCACATATACACTCATATACACTCCCACAACCTTTTGTTCACAAATACACTCCTATAACCTTGTATTCACATATACACTCATATAACCTTGTGTTCACATATACAATCATATAACCTTGTGTTCACATATACAATCATATAATCTTGTGTTCACATATACACTCCTATAACCTTATGTTCATATATACACTCATATAACCTTGTGTTCATATATACACTCATATAACCTTGTATTCACATATACACTCTTATAACCTTGTGTTCACATATACACTCATATAACCTTGTATTCACATATACACTCATATAACCTTGTGTTCACATATACACTCATATAACCTTGTATTCACATATACACTCATATAACTTTGTATTCACATATACACTCCAATAACCTTGAATTCACATATACACTCATATAACTTTGTATTCACATATATACTCCAATAACCTTGAATTCACAGATACACTCATATAATTTTGTATTCACATATACACTCCTTTAACTTTGTATTCACATATACA
>CM068953.1:46847300-46860737 GCA_035128595.1 Eptatretus atami
AATTTGTCGGAGTAAAATAGTTCTGACAAATTTCTTTTTGACTAGAGAACAATAAAATACAATTTTGACATTGAAACAGCAGCAGACTGCCACACAGATATCATGATATAATAATTATTTCTCACACAACTTAAGTCACCTGTGTGGGTCAAAATGGCATGTCCCAGACCTACTATAAAAATTATTCTGTAAATTATGACGCAGAAATGGTCTGCACAGCGCTTTCAAAACGTTCCTGCCGTCCACATATGGTTAACACTTAACGCTCTGGCACAACAACAATGTTTACATTAAAAAAATTAATTCAATTCAAATTTCTGTCTTAAAAATGCTGTCCCGCGTTTTCCGTCATCTACGTCACGCTGCTCCAGCCCGCCAAATGGAAATCAAGGGAACCCACGTGTGTGACCACGTGGTACCTAAGAGTTCGAGGCAGCGCCATTTTTGTTTACAGGAGGCTGTGCAGGCAAAAGGTCAGAGTGGGCTTTCATCAATTTTCTGCGTTCTTCTTCAGTTCAGGTTTTGTACACGTTTTTTGTCATCTCGAACGTCTCAAGTATTGAACAAAATAACTTTGGTTCCGTAATTTCAACATGTAAACGATATATTTAGCTGTCATACATGCACTGGAACTGCTACGCGGTGGTTCAAATAAGTGTATAAGCCTAAATTCGCCTTTGACACACTTAGCGCGTCACTACGTCACGGTCATCTACTCACATATTTGCGTGACGGAGATGACGTGTTTGTTACGTCGATGAGTTTGTATGATGAAGTCGCTCTTTACACTTGGAAAATGCGATATTAAATATTCCTGGAAATCTGTAGCAGCCGTACAAATACCTCTATAAATAGTAAATATATTAATACAATTTTAGTAAACACAAAGACTAAAGGTATTTATCGTATGGATTGATTTGATCAAAGTAAATTAATTTTCCTTTTTGACTATTATATACGTGCCGTTCATTTTCAGGGCATGGCGCTCTCCACCGCAGAAAGGGCTAAGCGATGTAAAGGGAAAGGAAGAAAGATGGATGGGAATCAAAAGAAGCTTTTCTGCAGAAAGAGCGTTTGAAGCAGAGGAATCGTTGACACACGTCGACACACGTTACTGTAAGTTACTCATAAGTCGAACACGTGAGGTAATGATTAGCGTACCCAGAAACTTATTTATAACCTATGAGTAACGTGTGTAGGCACGTTACACGATCGTTGACACACGTCGAGGCACGTTATGCGATCGTTGACAACACGTCGAGGCACGTTACTTGTAAGTTACTCATAAGTCGAAACACGTCGAGGTAATGCTTAGCTACCCAAAACTTATTTCTAACCTATGAGTTACGTGCTTTGAACCAATGTGTAATGTACCTCCAACGCATATTGACGTATGTAGACGTATTTGATTGACGTCTTCCGGACGACCACAGAACTTACTGAACGTGTTTCTAATTTACAGCTACCGTATAATGGCGTATTGGCAGCGTTTAAAAAAAAAAAAAACAACAACAATAACTTCCGATATTTCGTCACGTGCCGTTACGTCACGTCCGATTGCCTCTTCAGTTTGCTCAGTCTTATTCTTAGTTCCTCCTCTGTGAATATTTTCTGTTTGAGGATATTGTCACGTCGATGTTCGAAACTTAAAAGCAAAATGTCCGAATATATTTAAAAATTCGTGATAGACTTAAAAAAAAAACAACAAAAAACAACAACAACTAGAACGGGCATTTTGCCCCCCCCCCAAAACCGTTGATTGTGAGGGTATTAATCCCATACCACATCTGCCATCTCATATGTGTTATGATGGCTTAAAAACATTAAATTTGCTGTGTCATATCGTATATCACAAGATGGGCATTGAATTCAACAACATTTTGGCATGGTTGCATGCAAATTGGATAAAAATAGACCGCACTATGGCAAAATGACGATTTTGACCTTTTCATGACCTCGACCTTGACCTTTGTACTCTTAATTTTGTAATTGGTATTAGAGTGTGGGGAACAGAACAGTCAACATTTTGGTGTTGGTTTCATGCAAATCGGATAAGAATTGACCGTGTTATGACTAAAACCGCACATTTGCAATGTTGTGACCCCCCCTGACCTTTGACTCCTAACCGCTAATAAGGGTTATTACGTCATTGTGTCATGTCACATATCACAAGATGGGGCATTGAATTCTGAACATTTTGGCATTAGTTGCATGCAAATTGGATACAAATTGACCGCGCTATGGTAAAAAGACGATTTTGACCTTCATGACCTTGACCTTGACCTTTACCCGATTGCTCCAAAACTTCTGGTCCTCATAATAACCAATCATCCACAAATTTGCTGCGACAAGTTCAACTTTTGGAGTTATGAAATCAAACAAACACACACACTATTACAAAATAAATACAGGAGTCAAACATAACCTTCCAAAAAGTTTGCGAAGGTAACAATTAAAGCCTCTCTGCGTTTTGTTTTTTGGCGTTTAAAGTTGTCCACAACCGTTTCGATATAAATGTGAATTGTGTGACCCCCTTGACTTTGACTCCCACCGCTGCCTTGGTGACAAAGTACTCTACACCATGTGTATATTAGGGATGGGAATTTAATTTTGAACTATTTGGAGTTAATTTGCTGTAAAATCAAAACAAATTGACAAATTTTAATCGCGAAAAACGATTTTGACCTTTTTGTGACCTTGACCTAAACCTTTGATCGATCGCTCCCAAAATCTAATCGATTTGTCCTCTCGTGATGCAAACACATCCACAAATTTCATGACAATCTGCGAAGTGGTTTTTGTGTAATGTTGTCCACAACGCTTCCCACATCAAAACTCCATTTGGTGACCCTTGACCTTTGACTTCCACAGACTAACTAGGTTCAAACACTATAGCATACGCTATATCAGTGGATGGGAAATTGAATACTGAACATTGACTTAATTTATGTAATCGGAACAAAATTGACACTTAATCGCAAAAAAACGATTTTGAGCCTTTTTGTGACCTTGACCTTGACTTTGATTCGATCGCTCCCAAAATCTAATCGATTTGTCCTCTCATGATGACAAACAAGTCCACAAAATTTCATGACAATCTGCTAATGGTTTTGCGTAATGTTGTCCACGAACGCGCCCAATGAAAAATGCTTGTGGTGACCCCCTTGACCTTTGACCTCCAAACCGCTAACTCGGGTTACAACAACACCATATAATATGTTATATTTGAGGATAGGGCATTGAATACTGATCATGTTTGGCATTATTTGATGTAATGGAATAAAATTGACTGTTTATCGCGAAATAAAAATGTTTGACCTTTTTGTGACCTTGACCTTGATCTTTGATCGATCGCTCAAAAATCTACTCGATTTGTCTTTTCATGACAAACAAACTTCCCACACAATTTCAGCTAATCCGCTGTAAAGTTTTTGTATAAATGATCCAAAACATTGTTAAACCATTTTGGTGACCCCCTTGACCTTTGACCCCTCAACCGCTACCTAGGGTAATTACGCCACACTTTCATGTGCATAGCCTAGAATGTAAAATTGAGTAATGAACATTTTGGTGTTGGTTTATCTCGTTCGGATAAAATTGACGCGTTATGACGAAAAAACGATTCTGACCTTTTCGTTGACCGTGACCTTGACCTTTGACCCGATCGCTCCAAAATCTAATCAAATGGTCTCGGATATAACCAATCATCCACCAAATTGCTGCCGATTCAGTCAATACTTTTGGGATTATGCAAATAACAAACAAACAAACAAACACACATATTCACAAATAAATAAATACACAGCGATAAAAACATAACCTTCACAAAAAGTTTGCGAACGGTAACAATTAAAGCCTCTCTGCGTTTTGTTTTTTTGCGTTAAGTTGTCCACAACGCTTTCCGATATAAATGTTGAATTGTGTGACCCCCCTTGACCTTTGACTCCCAACCGCTGCCTTGGTGACAAAAGTACTCTACCATGTGTCATATTAAGGATGGGGAATTTAATTTTGAACATTTTGGAGTTAATTTGCTGTAAATCAAAACAAATTGACAATTTAATCGCGAAAAACGATTTGACCTTTTTGTGACCTTGACCTTAACCTTTGAATCCGATCGCTCCCAAAATCTAATCGATTTGTCCTCTCGTGATGCCAACACATCCACAAAAATTTCATGACAATCTGCGAAGTGGTTTTTGTGTAATGTTGCCACAACGCTTCCCAATCAAAAACTCCATTTTGGTGACCCCCTTGACTTTGACTTCCACAGACTAACTAGGGTTGCAAACACTATAGCATACGCTATATCAGTGGATCGGGATTTGAATACTGAACATTTTGGACTTAATTTGATGTAAATCGAACAAAATTGACACTTTAATCGCAAAAAAACGATTTTGACCTTTTGTGACCTTGACCTTGACCTTTGATTCGATCGCTCCCAAAATCTAATCGATTGTTCCTCTCATGATGACAAACAAGTCCACAAAATTCATGACAATCTGCTAAGTGGTTTTGCGTAATGTTGTCCACGACGCTGCCCAATGAAAAATGCTTTGTGGTGACCCCTTGACCTTTGACCTCCAACGCTAACTCGGGTTACAACAACACCATATATATGTTATATTTGAGGACTAGGGCATTAATACTGATCATTTTGGCATTAATTTGATGTAAATTGGAATAAAATTGACTGTTATCGCGAAAAATAAAAATGTTTGACCTTTTTGTGACCTTGACCTTGATCTTTGATCCGATCGCTCCAAAAATCTACTCGATTGTCTTTCAATGACAACAAACCTTCCCACACAATTCAAGCTAATCCGCTGTAAAGTTTTTGTATAAAGTGATCCAAAACATTGTTAATACCATTTTTGGACCCCCTTGACCTTTGACCCCAACCGCTACCTAGGGTAATTACGCCACACTTTATGTGCATAGCCTAGAATGTAGAATTGAGTAATGAACATTTTGGTGTTGGTTTTATCTCGTTCGGATAAAATTGACCGCGTTATGACGAAAAAACGATTCTGACCTTTTTCGTGACCGTGACCTTGACCTTTGACCCGATCGCTCCCAAAATCTAATCAAATGGTCCTCGGATAATAACCAATCATCCCACCAAATTTGCTGCGATTCAGTTCAATACTTTGGAGTTATGCAAATAACAAACAAACAAACAAACACACATATTCACAAATAAATAAATACACAGCGATCAAAACATAACCTTCACAACAAAGTTTGCGAAGGTAACAATTAAAGCCTCTCTGCGTTTTGTTTTTTTGCGTTAAGTTGTCCACAACGCTTTCCGATATAAATGTGAATTTGTGTGACCCCTTGACCTTTGACTCCAACCGCTGCCTTGGGTGACAAAAGTACTCTACCATGTGTCATATTAGAGGATGGGAATTTAATTTTGAACATTTTGGAGTTAATTTGCTGTAAATCAAAACAAAATTGACAATTTAATCGGCGAAAAAAACGATTTTGACCTTTTTGTGACCTTGACCTTAACCTTTGAATCCGATCGCTCCCAAAATCTAATCGATTTGTCCTCTCGTGATGCCAAACAATCCACAAAATTTCATGACAATCTGCGAAGTGGTTTTTGTGTAATGTTGTCCACAACGCTTCCCAATCAAAAACTCCATTTTGGTGACCCCCTTGACCTTTGACTTCCACAGACTAACTAGGGTTGCAAACACTATAGCATACGCTATATCAGTGGATCGGGATTTGAATACTGAATTTTGGACTTATTTGATGTAAATCGGACAAAATGACACTTTAATCGCAAAAAAACGATTTTGACCTTTTTGTGACCTTGACCTTGACCTTTGATTCCGATCGCTCCCAAAATCTAATCGATTTGTCCTCTCATGATGACAAACAAGTCCACAAATTTCATGACAATCTGCTAAGTGGTTTTTGCGTAATGTTGTCCACGACGCTGCCCAATGTAAAAATGCTTTGTGGTGACCCCCTTGACCTTTGACCTCCAACCGCTAACTCGGGTTACAACAACACCATATAATATGTTATATTTGAGGATAGGGCATTGAATACTGATCATTTTGGCATTAATTTGATGTAATTGGAATAAAATTGACTGTTATCGCGAAAATAAAAATGTTTGACCTTTTTGTGACCTTGACCTTGATCTTTGATCCGATCGCTCCAAAATCTAATCGATTTGTCTTTTCATGACAAAAACCTTCCCACACAATTTCAAGCTAATCCGCTGTAAAGTTTTTGTATAAAGTGATCCAAAACATTGTTAATACCATTTTTGGTGACCCCCTTGACCTTTGACCCCCAACCGCTACCTAGGGTAATTACGCCACACTTTCATGTGCATAGCCTAGAATGTAGAATTGAGTAATGAACATTTGGTGTTGGTTTTATCTCGTCGGATAAAATTGACCGCGTTATGACGAAAAAACGATTCTGACCTTTTCGTGACCGTGACCTTGACCTTTAATCCGATTGCTCCCAAAAGCTTCGCCTGGCGTCCTTGAGTAACTGCACATCATCTCTGAAAATTTCATGCAAATCGGTCCAGCAGTTTTGCGCAATGTTGTCCGCACACATATTTACCCATAAATAAATACACAGGGTCAATACAATACCTTCGTCAAACGAAGTTTGCGAAGGTAACAACAACAACAACTTCAGATATTTCGTCACGTGCCTTCACGGAGCCAAGGAAAAAAAATGTGCCTTGACGGAGAAAATAAGTTTCGGGTATGCTAAACATTACCTCGACGTGTTTCGACTTATGAGTAACTTACAAGGAACTTGTGTCGACGTGTGTCAACGATCGCATATCGTGCCTACAACTTATTCCCAGCGTAGCGGAACGTGTGAGCCATACGGCGAGTACGTCGTAAAATTTTCAGCATGCTTGAAATTTCACGACGTACTAGACGTACCACGAAATATGACAGCGTACTTCATCGTTTTTCAGCGTGCTCTTAACGTATACACAACTTACCCATACCGTATTCGACGTGTGCCAGCGTTTTAGACACATTTTTCATAGGTCGGCATACGCTGGCTAAATCGTCAAGGTGTGACTGCGATGTTGACACTTCCAATTTTCAGGCGGTTATGATTTAAATCGGCGTGCGGCAGGTTTTTAACAGAGAACGCCACGAGTTCGTCGGCGATACGTGCAGCGCGCTATGCCTAAGTTAAACTATCGTTGGCATAGGTTGTGAACGCCGCAACAGGCTAAGCATTCGTTGGTATAAGTTATCTATAAGACAACGAAACGTTCTGTGCCCGTTACTAATATGTTATGCATACGACCAACACTTATGAATACGACCAAAACTTTTTAAAACATCAAAATTCCAGCGTCGCAACGTTTTACATACATTTTTAGGTCATCTCTACCGAGATGACCTAATAAAGCCGGACCAAATGTCCGTCCGTCCGTACTCCGTACGTCCGTACGTCCGTCCGTATGTCCGTCCGTACGTCCGTCAACAATTTTTCTTTCCGATCTTGATGAAACTTAGTATGTGGGTAGAGGTCGATGAGTGTTGCACAACGATATAACTTTTGTCCGGGTTCAAGGTCAGGACGAGGTCACAGGTCACGTAAGTTATAAAAATCACCATTTTCAAAACCTATCTAGTCTGCCATTCTACAAGATATTCGGCAACTGTTTATTGATTATGATAGTAAAAATATTATCTTGTATCTAACCGGACAGATTTTTGAATTTCCGTCCCATTTGGCCGCCACGTAACCTGGAAGATGGTCAAAAACACCTCCCGGTACAAAGAAAACTTTTTACTTCCGATCTTGATGAAATTTGGTATGTGGTAGAGGTCGATGAGTGATACCCAACGACATTTTTTTTTCCCGGATTCGAGGTCAGGTCAAGGTCACGAGTCACGTAAGTTATAAAAATCACCATTTTCAAAACCTATCTAGTCTGCCATTCTACAAGATATTCGGCAACTGTTTATTGATTATGATAGTAAAAAATATTATCTTGTATCTAACTGGACAGATTTTTGAATTTCCGTCCCGTTTGGCCGCCACGTAACCTGGAAGATGGTCAAAAACACCTCCCGGTACAAAGAAAACTTTTTACTTCCGATCTTGATGAAATTTGGTATGTGGGTAGAGGTCGATGAGTGATACCCAACGACATTTTTTTCCCGGATTCGAGGTCAGGTCAAGGTCACGAGGTCACGAAAGTTGTGAAGTCGCCATTTTCAAAACCTATCTCGTCTGTCATTTTAGGAGATATCTGGCAACGGTTCAGATTATGATAGTAAAAAACATTATAGAGATGACCGTCACCCCCACACGGGGGTAATTTTTATACGTTGCCATTGCTGGCTAAATCGTCAAGGTGTGACAGCGCCTTTACAGGAAAAGGTACATCCGAGAAAAAGCCAGAAAATCTAATCTGAGTAATTCTCCACCCACTCAAACCGCGAAACAGTTGAGAGGTGTCGAAAATCGGGAATAACCGTTTTTTCTGGCCAATGAGGGAGGATCGGATCTGGTACGAGTACGACAAGATAGTGACACTCATCCCCGAGCCAAGCAGTGTGGAAGTCGCCATGTGCAGATAGAGAGGCTCTACTGGGAAGCTATATGCGATCAATTAGGACATGTTTCATTAAACGGCTCTTGATGATGTTTTCTGTCACTAGTACACGTGGTAATAAAATATATATACAATTGGCTCCCTGGTCTTTGTTTGTCTATATGATTGCATAATAATCGTCATCTACGTCACGGCATGTCATCTACGTCACAGCCGATATTTCAATAAATATATTAATTACTAGTGGTTTATATCGTGAAGTCAGAAGAAACAAGTCATACGCTTTTAACTCGGTGAAGGTCAATCTCTGATGGTCCTTTCTAATATCACAGTCATGATTGAAAGCTTTTCATTTTTAATGTGCTATCAGGCCAATAGCAGTGGTGCCTATTCAGTGTGGCTGTAGAAACCAATCTTAAATTAATAGGATCAATTTTTACTTTGCATTTCCTTTAATGAAACATACTGTATGTAATCATTTGCCTGTGATTTAATCTCAAAGTAGATAATTAGTTTGCATATTGGAACCCGAGAAGACCTACTTCTCTGTTGTGACGTAGATGACATTGCCACAAACCACTTCGTGAGAAAAGTGTAAAAAATCAAAAACTTTATTAATTAAATGTGTTCCTTGATGCAGGCACAACAACTAACCCATAATTTTGCTAATGCAACCCCAAATTACCGAAAAATTCATGGTTTGTAAAGCAGCATTGGCTTTTATGAAAACTCGCCGTTACCAAATATTGACCCAACTATAAACTCCCTCCCTCATACCACACTCTCACCCCCCCCCCCCCCCCCCCCCGACCCCCGACTCCAATTGATTGAATGTGTCTCCATGTCTGTCTCGCTCGACCTACGATCGCTGGCGTTGCCTCGACGACCATTTAGCCATTCTTGCCTTCGTGACGTTTCGGTGGGCATCGTTACAGGCAATCCCATCTTCACACCGCGTGAAGCTAAAGTCGATATTCGGATTTCATCCACGGTACCGACACAACAGCCTGCCATTTTCTAAAGGCACCGTGGGATCTTTAACGTCCACTTTTTGTAAATGCAAACACAAGGGAATAGAGATGGCCATCTCCTCCCAAAGGATGTCAGTTAATGGAACAGAAGAAATAAATTTCAAATCGTCCAACTTTTACTTTTCATTTACTGACATTTCCTCTGTAAATGAGCAGCAAAGTTTGTAATCCAAAGCACCCTGTGCATCATAATCAGTAACTGCCCTTTGTGTTTGTCTTGTGTTCTGTGAATAAACGTCTAAAAGAGCAAAGTGGTGATGAACTGGTCCTTTAAGGGAGTCAAATCGAACAACGATCTTCTGGAATCAAACCAGAATAGTGAAACTTATCCTTCAATGTTCCCTGTTGTTCGATCTTCACGTCATGGTACACTATTCTTTTTACTTTCCAGTCGAGCTAAATTATCTTTTTCTCATTTACAAATCTCCTTTGGGCTTCATGCTGTTAGTCCACCGATTGTATACACTCCGATTCATCGATTAGTGTGAACTCGATGAACAGATAACTCTCATGGATGGGTGTATGCAATGTTACTCAGTCGGCCATTTTGTGTGAATGCCTTATTGTTCAATAAACAGCCATCCTCCTCCTGGGTTCCATAAATCATAACCAGTTTGGGATTAACCACTAACCCTTTCTTACGCAAACCACATTTCTAAGTTGGCCTCCAAAGCAAGTCGACGATCGGGCATCTTCCATCCTGCAAAGAACTTCCTTGGCACACCTGTATTCCTATCTACCTACAAGGCTTTCATCCCCAGCTTTATGGAGTACTGCTTTCCCCTCTGGGCTGTCACACCTGTCTCGCATCTTGCTCAGCTTGACGCCGTGGAAACCAAAACCTTCAAGATCATTGGAGTCTCCCGCGATGAAGTCAAGTCGATGGTCCTATCACTTTCGCATCACAGACAGGTCGGTGGTCTCTGTCTTCTCCCGGCTCCTTTCTGGTCTTGCACCCTCTGCTCTTTCCATGCTTTGTCCCTCCCATGTTTCTGCAGGGCACATGGGGTCCAACATCACTCCCCTTCTGGAGAAACTACATAAATCCAGGATTACTGCTCCCCTCTACTTTATTCTTCCTCTCCCCCCCCCCCCCGCCCGCCTGTGGAAACAACTCGCACATTCTTTTCAACCTCATTCTTTCCTACAGAACTTCAAGACAGCTGTTCACCACCATCTCAGATGGTCGTGGAGGACCCCCATCCAAAACCATGATCTTTTATACATTTGTTAACCCCTTCCCCTCTCACACCCCAAACCCAACTCCTTCCAAATTTCCAGTTTTTCCTTCTGAGAATTTGCTTCTGTATCCATTTTATCCACCACATGCATCCTCCCCTCGCCCTCATTCCTTCCCCACATCCCTTCTTTGTCCAAGTCGCCCTCTATTTTGTCCTTCAACCCTGCTGTTTGTGTATCCCCCCTCTTTCTGCCGTTCCTTTTGTTCTGTTTCATCCTGAACTGTTCAGTGTTCAAGCTCTTCCACGAGCCTCAGCTTTGTATAAAGAACAGGCCTCCAAGGGGCTTGTAACCCCATTATGCATTCCTCTGAATGGTCTGTTTGGGAAGGCAGTCACACACATTTGAAAATCGATCACTTATAGTGCTGAACCCTCGATTGATGGTATACGAGTTTCTGGTCCTCGCCATTGCCCTCGGAAGGATGCTTGGTCAATGGCTTTACCTGGCGTATCTGATCTCCTATGCAGTAGGAGGTGAAAGCTACAAACAAGTAGATTTATTATTTATAATCTCCAGTGACTGCCTCGTAGAGAACTTAATGAGCAAGACAGTGACACAAGAGGAAACAATGGAGAGGAATACATCACGTGCATCATGACAATGGGATACGTTGGACAAATTAACACTCTGGAGGATATAAACCCGAGGTCTCAGCATCATGAAGCAATGGCTCAGATACTCATGCTCAAACGGGAAATCCAGAAAATGTTTTGGACTTAGGAGGGATAAATAGGTTTGGAATTTCTAAATGAAACAAAATTTATTTCACATGAATTAGTTGCCTCCACACAGAATAAGGTGAAAATAATCATTGCGCCAGGTATGGCCACACATACTGTACATGATATATACATGATGACATTGGTGTTCCAACAATTGCTTATAGGGAAAAGTCGAAAGAGATTCATTGCATAAGTCGTTAACTATGAAAAGCAACACAATTGCCCCAGCTTACTGGCAACTCTAGTTTCAATTTTGGCTCGGTTTACTGCTTGTGTGTTTATACTAGCGGGGTGTGCATACACATTGTAAGCAATAATGAACCATGCTTCCCCATTTTCTTGGGTCGCTGACCTGCATTTTTTTTCATTTATTTATTTTCATTATTTTATATGCCTGGTGTTGGCTTAATGGTTAGGGTGGTGGGCTTGGGATCCGAGGATCCTGAATTCAAATCCCCCTTGGCTGTTGATTTAATACCAGGTGGGGTTGACTCTGCCTGTCATCCTTCTGAGGTCAGCAAAATGAGTGCCAGCTTGCTGGTATCCTGTGTCGGAGTGGGGACCTGTCCAGGATTGTGCTCAATAGCCACGGAGAATGCTTAGGCAGCACCAACGCTCTGCACAGAGCATGGTCCCAATGGATGGATGGATTTATTTGTATTTTCATTTACAGATGCTTTCCAAAGGTTCTGTGATATTTTTTCCCCCAGTGTATCGGCGTCAATGTCCGTCGGCATGTAAAATTACCATGCTTACCTATTGTCTTGGGTCGCTCACCTGCATTTTTTCATTTATTTTCATTTATTTTTTTCATTTATTTACATTTTCATTTACAGATGCTTTCTGACAATTCTGTGACTTTTTCCGGTGTATCGGCTTTGATGTCCATCGGCAAGCAAAATTTTAGCGTTCTACGTCAGCCGCAACGTACCGAACATCACTATCAGTCAGTGAGTTCGTGGTTGGAATGATTGATTGAGAGAGAGAGATATATATACAGTGGAAAATCGATATAACGCTAAGCGTTATAGCGCTTGTACTGATATAATGCTCATGACACCTTGGACCCCCAAAAATACACTATTTCATGTTTAAAGGCAAAAAAGTGAGAAAATAGAGACAAAGTTAGTCCAAAATAGCGCTAAGTGGCGAAAAAAATTCAAGCTGTCATCGCCCGTGTTGAGTTGACATGTGGTGTGAAAATACTCATGAGCTGTCATGTTCTCCACCTTTCCCGTATATGGCGAAGCTGAGATGAACAAAATCAATTCAATTCAAATCATCATAGCATCCGTATCTCCTGTAACTCACTTGACCGCTTCGTCATGAACCCCAACAATCCAAGATGGCGGACGTACATGTCCACGTGTTTTGGCTCTGGTTTGTATGTAATATAAAATATTTTTCACTGCATCAGTATAGCGCTATATCATTTATAACGCCCTAGTCGCTTTGGACCCACCGGTGAGCGTTATATCGATTTTCCACTGTATGTATATATATATTATATATATATATATATATATAATATATAATATATATATATTTACGGATCTGGAAACCATTTGCATACAAACATAAGATGTCCCAAAAGTCAGTTTATTCCCATTAAGTACATGTGAGACAGGTCCCTTCCTTTTGTCTAGTGGGAGAATCAAAGGCGTGCGTTGCAATTTCATTTTAGGTAGGTTATATCTTCAAACCACATATCCTGCAACACCACATCTAGCAGACCATCCAGCCTGCTACTGAGCAAGCGCTTCGCTCGCCCAACCCGAAACTCCACCCAGGAAGGGCATGCCGTGGACCCCTGTTCAATCGAGGCGGACGGTTACGCGTGCTTCACCGAAACCCCGCCCAGGAA
>CM068953.1:46868909-46896706 GCA_035128595.1 Eptatretus atami
AAAGAAGAGAGATTGTCATACCGGAGGAGGGAGTAACCAGGGAGAGATACTTGGGAGTCAGACACGTCTTGGGGGAGGAAAGTTTCTGTTAGGAAGATTATGTCTGGTTTGTCAGTGCAACCTGTATGGAAAGATCTGAAAGGTTTGAGCGAAGCCCTGGATATTTGAGGGCCACACTGTTAATGAAGAGGGAAGGAGGAGGCTTTGGGTGTAGGGGTGGGAGGGGAGGGGGAGTGTAGGACAAGGGACGAGGGGGAGGTAATGAGGGTTGTTGAAAGAGTGTGGGGGATGGCAGAATAGCTCGGGGAAGGGCCGGATGAGGAGGAGAAAAGGCCCTGTGGTGCTGGGGGGGAGGGGGGACAGAGAGGGGGAAGAAGGCAGTTGAGGATTTGAGGAGGTGGAGTGAAGAGATGGAGGTGAGACGGCAGTGGAAGGAGGCAGCTTTGTGCATGAGAGGGGGGCAACTTTGAGAAGGATGAGTGAGGGGGGTGAATGGTGGGAGAAAGGTGAGGGGGATTTTTTGAGAGAGGTGAGAGGGAGGCTTGGAGGGAGAAGAGTGGGATGGTTGCTTTGAGAGTGAGGGGTGAGAGGAGTGAGTTGGCACTGAAATTGAAAAAAAAGAATGGTTGATGGAAAGCGAACATTCATAGCAAACTGGGTTTTTAAAAGTTTTAGGTCAGAGATGCGATTAAACACATTTCTTGAGCGATGCAATAAAGGCAAATTCAGAGAATGGAGAGAAGAAACGCTGTAACAGTTGGATTTTTTCGGCAAGGTGTGAAGGAGAGGTCGAATGAGAGCAGTCTGTTTAAATAGTAGAAGAGTAGTGCATTGTGATACAGTAAAGAGTACCACACATGTGAAAGAGGAAGATGAAGCATATAAGAATCGTTTTATTATTATTATTGTTTGAGAGAGTTTTCATCAGATTAGGTCATGGAAGTGTTGCAGAAAAAAATTGTGAGGTGAATGGTGAAATTGGATCGATAAACGCAGGGGGTGTAAACAGATCACGTGGTTATAGGAGAAGCACGTGGCTATGGGAGGTGTATCTCAAAAGTGAAATTATTTATTTTCAATAGGATTGCGTAACATTTGGAAAAAGGAAGGTTGAAGTAAAATCGTGGAAGTGTGTGGTGAATTTGGAACGGTAAACGCAGTGTGAAGCTGCTGGGTCGATGAAAAGTACCAGGAAGAGTTGAGAGAGACACGTGATTACAGGAGGTGTAGAGATCGAAAGGAGACAAAGAAGATTATTATTTTTTGATGTATTTTTGAAGAACAGGTAAGATTCGGGAATGGAAGGTTGTAGATCGGAAGAAACCGTGAAGGTCATGGCGAGAGAGGGTCAGCTCAGTCGAATAAAGATGGTGTGCCGGCAGGAGGAAGAAGAAGAGGAGGATGCAGAATAAGAAGAAAAATCGAGACTTGTGTGTGCAAGGAGAAAGGTAGTTTTTTTATTTTATTATTTAAGACAAGAAATAGAGTGTTTAGTTGGGAGGGATGGGGGACGTTGGGAAAGTGGGGAAGATAGAAATTGAAGGTAATGGGGAGAAAATACAAATAAACACGATCGTACACCGAGGGGGAGATGGGTAGGCCTCAAGCACTCGGTAAGACAAGTTCGACGAAAACTCACAAGACAAGGTCACGACGAAAACTATAAAGGTTTTTAAAGAGTGGCAGGATAGCCTGGAGGAATGTGTATTTCCCTTTGAGTTGTCTGCCCGAGGTTCGAATCCCGATGCAGATGTAAATTGTCATCTTGGCGTTTCACATGCAGGGTGATTCGTCATGTGTGGCACGTCCCTTGGAATGGATGTTAAACTCGGCGTCTCGTCTGTCGGAATTAGTTGGTGGACGTTAAAGATCCCACGATGTCCTTGGTGAAGAGTAGGCGAGCTATCGCCGGCAGCATGGCCAAATATAATTGCCTGTCCTAACCTACAGAGGGCGTTGTATCAGCGGCACAGTATGCGCTCACTTCTGAGCCAATGATGCTATTCAGAGCCACATTCTGCAAACGAAAGAAGAATAGGAAGAAGAGGAAGAGGAAGAAGAATAAGAGGAAGAAGAGGAAGAAGAAGAAGAGGAAGAAGAAGAGGAAGAAGAAGAAGTTTTCTGCTGTCTGTGTTTGGAAACACGGTGGAAAAATTATATAATTAATAACATTGAATGTGAAATAAACAGCTCCAAGTGATGCTTGTTTTATGGTCATAAATCCTGAACACAAACTCAGGTGACAGTCCTTGAATGGCGGAAAACTTGCACCTGAGGTGTGTTCCATGACCAATCAGCTAGCCGGTGCTTGCTAAGCCAAGCCGTTCCTTATCAACCGTTTCGTCGGAGTGCTTAAGCCGCTTGGCGAGCGCTCTACAAGCTAATCGTTAATGGAACACACAGCTGATACATCAAAGAGGTGGAGTTAGTGATGTTTGTATTGGATTTCGGAAGAACTAATGGCGGTGAAAGCACTTCCAGTTCCAGCTGTGAAGCCTTGATCCCTGCTGAGGGATGTGGGGTTTTTTTTGGCGGTTTCATGAGGGATCCAGCACGGCTCCGGGTGAGGGATCCAGCACGGCTCCGGGTGAGGGATCCAGCACGGCTCCGGGTGAGGGATCCAGCACGGCTCCGGGTGAGGGTGTCGGTGAAGGTGATTGGCATCGAGTGAGTAGTGAAGCGACAAGATCTCGTACTTTATCAAGCTCGGCACCCAGCTCTCTCACGGGGTGGGACAAGCTGCCTTGGTTGATCGAACGTCGGACAAAAGGGTCTGTTTGTGGGATAGAAAGAGAGGGTATGGGTTAGGGGTGTGTGTGTGTGTGTTTCAGTGTGAGTACGTGTGTGTTTCAGTGTGTGTATGTAAGTGTGTGTACGTATGTGTGCCAATGACTAGTCAGGTTCCTCATCCCTTGTAAATGATGTGTAAATTCATGATTTACTAGCCTCATTTCGTACAAATTACATGTATCCAATTATCCAGCAGTAATTGCTAAAGAGTGCGTGCCGGTATTGAAGGGTGCGCAGCACGGGCACGTCGTTCATCGGCAATCGTCACATCGTGGCATAAATGGAATATTTCAGATCTAAAATTTTGTGTGGTTAGATAAGCACATCCACAGCCACAGCCACATCCACAACGACATCCACAATCACGGCCACATCCACAACGACATCCACATCCACAGCCACATCCACATCCACAGCCACATCCACAGCCACAACGACATCCACAACCACATCCACAATCACGGCCACATCCACATCCACATCCATATCTAGAACCACAACGACATCCACAGCCACAATCACAGCCACAACCACATCCACACCCACATCCACAACCACAACCGCACCCAACCGTATGCACCCATTAGCACATAAGGTGATGACCAAAACGATGTGAGGTCTCGTCACCTGCATATTGTCGTCACGTGATGCCCTCTCTCGGGCAGGTACCTATAACACCTGGCACACGATACTCGCAGAGTCGTCGATGAAGATGACTCGGTGGTCGAAACAGCAGGTCATAGCTTTGGCTGCTGAGTAGCCATACTACTCGGTGGTGTATTACTTTTACATGTGGATATTCCCAACAAGGAGAAATTTATTTTTACAATCAGGCATGTTGGTGAGCCCACAATGTGGGGGAAAAAGGGGTGGGGTAGGGGCTGAGAGGCATCATGAACAAGGACATTGCAGCAAATGTTGTGTGTGTAGTGAAAGCACCAAAAGTGTGATGGTACGGTCTGACTATGGCGATATTGCCGGTGTAATTAATATGGTGGGACTGGCATTGTGGTTCGAGAGGAAGAGCTCCTGCGTGGTCTTGATGTATTTAAATATTATCCCAACAGAGCTTTGGTGAAAATGACCCACCAGGGGTGAGCGAAGTGAGGATTAACAGTGCAAGTTCCTGGCTGTGCAGCTTGTGCTCCGTGAGCAGAACCTCCAACATGTCGACCACCCCGGGCAGGAAGGAGCCCAAAGACTCCGCTCGACACTCTGCGAAGAGCAAGAGAAACAGTTTAAAGCTGTGCTGCACATATCGTAAGATGCTTAACGGTAAACCGGAAATGCAGGCTTTGAGCATAGCTTTCAAATGTTTATGTCCTCATGGTAGAAAATCTAACATGATAGCTCAGCTGTCCAGTCTGGTTTCGATTCCCGAACCGACATTTAAACCATCACCTCGGTGTTTCGTATCTCGGTGTTGCATGGAGTCTCTGTCTCTGTCTCTCTCTGAAATACCATACCTTTCACAGAGCATCAGTGCCTGCGAAGCAGCTTCCTGAGCAAGGGTGATGCTGGGTGGTTTCCCATTCCTTTCCCAGCAATAGTTCGAGAAAGAATTTACAATTTAGCCAGGGTGCTGGCGATAGCTCGCCTACTCTTCTCTGGCGATAGCTCTGGTGCGAAGGACACCATGGGATATTTAACGTCCATCCAAGGGATGGCATGAAGCAACGCTCGTTTGGCTGTTCGAATTCTCCGCAGAGGACGTTGTTACTCAGTGCGAGGTCATGATGATTGGATAGCTAGTCCATCGTGGTATTTCTCCGCACGTTCCAAGCAATCTGCGCACAAGGAACGACGTTTCTGCTTCTGGCATGAAGCAACACTCGTTTGGCAACAATTGATTAATCGGCCTGCCTGCAAAACACCAGGATAGCAGTTTATAGCTGGGTTGGGATTCAAACCCAGGCGAGTGTGCATACATATAGGCCATCCGTTCAGCCTGTTGCATTGGAGTACACTATCCCGAATGCAGATGTGCATGATGTTAATCGCTTAGGATCCGTCTGACAGCATTGATCGATTGTGCTGGACGTGCAAGATCCCACGGTGTCTTGAGCAAAGACGAGGTGACGGGTAACTTATCGCTGGGTACCCTTATCAAATTTCGAATTCCTGCCCTCCCTGTGGAGAATTAATTAGCCAGGAAAAGCTTTGGACAGTCTGTGGTGTGGTGGTGGATCCTTTCTGGACCAGACCTTCGAGGTGGCCACAAGGTTCAGAAAATTGGGGATGTGTCATCTTGGCCATTCCCCACAGGCCATTCTGTCTGTCGATCAATCACTCAAAGTGACGATGTAGCTGCGAAGGCAACAATCCAGCATCACACAGATGCTCTTCGCCTTTTACCTGGATAATTCACTTTTGTCTAGAGAGGGAGGCAACAGGAAACCATGAGACGAAAGGTGTTTTGAATTCCTCCACTGCTACCCCGTGAACGACTTCGACTCGGTTCGAATTCTCCGCAGAGGACGTTGTTACTCAGTGTGAGGTCATGATGATTGGATTGTCCATCGTGGTATTTCTCCGCACGTTCCAAGTAATCTGCGCACAAGGAACGACGTTTCTGCTTCTGGCATGAAGCGACGCTCATTTGACGACAATTTACTGGATGGGCCTTTGCACACAGAGGCAGCTCTAATGGAAGCGATTCCCTGTAGTTACTTTAATGGGAGTTTGGGGGGGCAGACTCCGCTCGCACTGTTTTGTGTTTGTCTTTCCATGTTCTATTGCAATTAACGAGCACCTGGAGTAACGGAAATGAACCATTGCTTACTGTTTGTTCACATGACACAAATGCACACACGGATGTTAAAACGACTATTGGGGTTCAGCATACAAGACGGACTATTCCCGTGTGTGATTTAATGATTATATGAATGATCCTGTGAATTGAAGTACAATGTAGTTGGAATACAGGGTGTTTCAAAAGTCTGGAATCATAGGTAATCTTTTTTTTATTTTATTTTATTTTACTTTATTTGAGACGATGCCTTTTGAGGTGGATCAGACGTCGTGGACCTATAGAATGGCTTCCGTGTGGTCCCCAATTTAACGCCACTTCTCTTCTCTCTTTGGGGACCCCTGGAATCATGGTTTATACCACGAGACCAAATACTATTGAAGATCTAAATAATTAAATCAGAAACGATGTCCTAAAATCGATGTGTCGATGTTGAGAAATGTTCAAAGAAACCTCCGTACAAGAGTCGATATATGCATGCGTGCCAGTTGGGTCGCAATTTGAGCAATTGCTACCATAAAATTGTAATATGATTCCAGACTTTTGAAACCTCTTGAACATTGCTTGGATATTATTTGTTTAACCACAAGGGTCGATTCGACCAGTCCTTTTTATATATTAATAGTATGATTTAGTTATGCGCCTAATTGGTTTGTAGGTGAATACCGCTCGCCCTCTACATGACTGGGTTAATCTGGCTATCTTTGCGATGGTCCTAAAGGACCTTGGAGACTGTTGGTAACCCATCGGTACTTGAGAATTCAACTTCGAAATGAATAAAACTATCCTTGAGCTATCCCACATAAATGTCTCTCTCTTTCTCTCGTTTTAATGAGAAACACTCCCCCTTAAGATTGGGCTTGCGATTGTGACGTCATTTGTCATAAACGAAAATTCGAGTTTGAACGCTAAGCTGGAACCATTATGGAGTTTTAATGCTTTAAGAAAAAATTGTGCAACCATCTTCTCTGATGAGAATGTAAAATAATCTCTTATTTTAAAATGTACTTCAAGTTCATCTCCATATCGACAAACTTTGCACTGTACTCTATAGTCTATATGACCTTGCATGACAATTTTCATTCCATATGCTATTGTGAAACAGATCCAACTTATTAATCTGCAATCAATATATATATATTTTTCAAAATGAGGTTTGAACGTGGTTCATTCCACATCTACATCCACCTTGTGTGAGGTACAGCAGAGCGTTGCGGGCATGCAGACGGACATGTGGGCACGAGTACGCAGCTCGGATGCAGAGCAGTAGCTGTACAGAATGGCTCACGAAGGTGGGGGGAACATACCTTTGGACAGCATCTGCAAATTAGAAGCAAGTAAACAAGGTAATAGTCATACATCAGTTTTGCTACAGCAAAAGCAAAGGGTGGCAGAATGTCATTTGGAAGCATGCTTGCTATTATTTATTTTCAATCCGCGATGGAGTCAGACCTTACTTTAAAATACCATTCCTGGTGCAGTGGCAGCAGGAGGGATCGTATCTCGAAGCGTACTCTCCTTCAAAGGAAAATGTAGTGCTGTCTGTCCTGTCTGCATTTAGGTTGTGGATGTCAAAGACCTCACCGTATCTCTCAAAGTGTAGGTCCTGGTACCCTACCCTGGTCAATTTATCTGCTTGGAGTTATCTTTGTAATTAGCACCACCTACCTGCAAAAGCTAGAATTGATGATGGCTAGGATGCCACATTCACATTGGGTATGGAAATGTTGCGTTGAGCAGCCATGGAATCGAACCGACACCAGTGAGGGAATGCAAGAAGGCGTTACCCACTCGACCACCAAGCTGCTTGTAAGTGCAAGTACTTTGGTGTAAAAATGGTATCGAGACAATGGGCCCAATGGCCACCTTTACTCCAATTTTCCCAGTATTTCCTTGTGCTAGTCATCTTTATCTGCCTTGTTTTTCTTTTTTCTGCCCGATTGGGCTCAGGAGTATTGTCATGGTCGTTTCTGTCCATCAATTTTTCCCTTCCAGCCCATATCTCGGTAAGTAATTGAACCAGGTCGATGAAGCATGCATAGTATATGAATAATAGATGGAATCAAGAGAACATTGATTGAAGTATGCCAACCGTAATCGACAGACAACATTGGACAAGAAAGAGAGACAAAGGGTTAATGACAGAAACATCAGCTCCTTGCTTTCCACATCAGTTAGCATATACTTCAACGTTTTGTTGATTCCATCCATTGTTCTGCCTGTCCACTGACGCAGAACGACACTAGCCCACACGGTTTAGACTAGTTTCCCATTTTTACATGGTGTATGGTCTGACATGTGTACCGTAGATGTGCCTTTTACCGGTTTTATGCTTCAGACCTCTCTGTCTGCCTGTATGGCCTTCTGTCAACCTTTTCATCTCTGAACCATAGCTCGGTAAGTAATTGAGGCAGGTTTCATGAACCATGTGGCATTCTGTCTGTTTTATGTAGCTGTGTCTTTTTTGAGGTATTGTGTCTGTGACTTTTATAGCTTTTATATCAGACCTCAGGGCATCATACCTCACCAGACAAGAAACATGTCCCACACCCGATTAACCTCTTTTTAGATTAAATTGTCCACTATTTTTTTTTGTGGGCCATATCAGGGATAGTGGAACGTGTGAGTAATGAATGTTGTAGGACATGTGAGGAAACGGCTCAAATGAGGTTGAAAGAATGGATAGTTACTTTACAGCAGGTATCAGAGTCTGAAGAATTTGGATAAAAGTTGGTTACATTTGTGGAATGAGTCTGCAGAAGAGATTAATGAGTGCAGCAGTGGCAAGTGTAGCGAGTGCAGGCAGTGGTGAGGTGTAGCGAGTGCAGGCAGTGAAGAGGGTGTAGCGAGTGCAGGCAGTGGCGAGGGTGTAGTGAGTGCAGGCAGTGGCGAGGGTGTAGTGAGTGCAGGCAATGGCGAGGGTGTAGTGAGTGCAGGCAGTGGTGAGGGTGTAGTGAGTGCAGGCAGTGGTGAGGGTGTAGTGAGTGCAGGCGTGGTGAGGGTGTAGTGAGTGCAGGCAGTGGTGAGGGTGTAGCGAGTGCAGCAGTGGCGATGGTAAAAAAAATTAATAAATAAACAGTGGGGTGAGTAATTTTATTACCCCCATTAACCCTTTCTAACCAAACCCTCTTGCATGTTGTAGTGTCCCCCCCCCCCCCTTCCCCATCCACCTCCCCCTCCTCTTGTTATTTTCCTTGCTTATATTCTGTCAAACCGTTGCCCCACTGCTTCACTGTAAGTCCATGCCCTCTGATGTCTTGCTTTTGTATGAGCCTCGATCTTATAAAAGAAAAAAAAAGGCAGTTGGCTTACATTTTGGGAGGGCAACAAGATACAAGTTGCTGGCTGGGTACGTATGACTTGCTGGGGATTGTGAGGGAGAAATCATTGCGAGAACAACGTTTTTGTGGTGGGATTGTGAGAGAAAACTATTAGTCCAATAACCTTTTTGTGATTGGAGAGGAGCAGCTCCTCTTGGTGAGAATCACTCACAGGGCTTTGGATTCTACCATTTATAAGGACAACGTAAATAAAATATAGTGGCACTAGCCCATGGAGGAGGGACATGCATTGCTCCGACCTGGAAGCCAGCTTCGAAATGTGGTTGGCTCAGAAAGGATCATAGCAGATTGTTTGTTCAAGAAGCTCAAATGTTAGTCATTGAATGGCATATTCCAGGTTGTTGACCAGCTTCATATTTTCTCTGGATCTGTGGACAAGAATGTGGCTGCAGTCTGTTTGCTATTGGTGTGAGGGGAATACTGGCACAGAATGGAGTCGACTTCACATTGATACAGATGCTGAGAGGTCATTTTTGTAAATGAGGAACAAGATAGATCCCATGACACTGCCTTGAGGGATAGCAGCTTCAAAAGATAGTGCAGGAGATACTATTCTATCTAATGCGTTGCTTATGAGCATGAACAAAATCTACCAGGACAGTAAAGGAAATGATTGAGGATGCCGTTGACAGGAAGTTGAGTGACTAGGACTGGGTTCAAGATAGTGCTCAGGAAAATGTCCAGTGAGACTGCTATGATTTCTCACGAGGTTCAGATCATGCACATATATTTGAGGACAATTGCATTGATGCCATTCGCACCAGTTGCTGATGATTTATCAAAACTGTTCAGACCGCTCTCCACTTTTTCACAAGAGAAGCTCAATTTATCCAGGGAGTAACTCGTGAGCAGATGGAGATATGGGACTTTCCAGGAATTCTGCCTCATCATGACCTGTGTCCATGTCATTCCAGATGAGCGAAGAGACTGAGGAAGAGTACATTCCTGAGACAGTTTTTAACAGTTGTCGTAAGGATTTTGAAAATGGAGAAAGAACCACAAGTCTATAAGTTGAGCATAGTGTTAGGTTCTTGCTTTTATTAAAAAAAAAAAAATAGGGGCAATGCCTCTGCTCTCACCGGGTGGAACCAGGGAACCACTAGTAGGTGTGGATGACCCATGGAATATGTAAATTAGTCGATGGTTTGAACAAACTTGTGAAAGCACCATGCAGAGATTGTTCCTACCAAGTTGCTGGTAAATCGGGTGAATATTTTTTGAGAAGTCAAAAGAAGCGATCCCAGAATTGTAATGACCTTTGACCTTTGAATTGACTTACTTAATATGCAATTTTTTTGATGGGATTTGCCAGGAATCGGGGAGCCTTGGTCCTCAAAAGTTATCCAAAGTTTGGTGAAAATACGACTATTGGTTTTAGTCAATCACGGGTGATGAAGGTTGTTGTCAAATTTCATCAAAATTGTGTGTAATTTTGAAGAAGAAGATCCGAGTGTTGACAATAATGACTGACTCATTGACGGACAGCATGTGATGCTAACACGTCACCTGAACTATGTTTCAGGTGAGCTAAAATTGGATGAACACAAATTGTAGGCCATGTGAAATGACCACCAGTAGGATTGACTTTCCAGATAGGTAAAATACTTTCTAGCTGTTGAGCAATGGATTTTATCCACTAAAAGCTGATCAGGGTATGTAAACCGCCATGGGAAGTGAGATGGAGATGACATTTTGAGCATTAGTCCTTTGTGCAAAAGGGTCCATATATTTTTAATTTCTAGCTATTACTTTACCATGAGATGTTTGACAGCAAACTTAGAAACAATTCAGGAAGTGAATGTATGCATGAGGGAGAATGGGTACTTGTGTAGACAAGTATTGCTACTGCTACTTTCAGACCACAATAGTTGCAGCTATTGTCAACATCTGGAGCAAAGGAAATGAAAGACCAATCTTTGAGAGAGATCACAAAGTCCTTCCTGCCTTGTTGAACAAGTTGACATCGTGACATTTCACAGATGATGGCCAATTAAATGGATAATTGTATGTATGTATGTATGTATATAAATATTTCAGTGCCTTCAGAAACTATTCACACCCCTCAACTTTTGTCACATTTTGTTGTGTTACAGTCTGAATTTAAAATAGATTATACTTCAATTTTCTGTCACTCATCCACACAAAATACTCCATCATGACAAAGTGAAAACATGTTTCTAGAAATTTTTACAAATTAATTAAAAATGAAAAGTTGAAATGCTTTGCGTCAATACGTATTAAGCCCAATGAGTAAATACTTTGTAGAAGCGCCTTTACTGTAGCAGCGATTACAGCTTCGAGTGTTCTTGGGTATGTCTGTATCAACTTTACGCATCTCGATTTGGGGATTTTCTCCCATTCTTCCTTGCAGATTTGCTCAAGCTCTATCAAGTTGGATGGGGAGCGTCGGTGAACAGCAACTTTAAGTCTTTCAGACAGATTTTCTATGAGATTCAAGTCTGGGCTTTGGCTGGGCCACTCAAGGACTTTCACATTCTTGTTCTGAAGCCATGCAAGTGTTGCTTTGGCTATATGCTTGGGGTCATTGTCTTGCTAGAACGTAAATCTTTGCCACAGCCGCAGTCTCAGGTTTTTTGCACTCTGAAGCAGGTTCTCCTCAAGGATTTGCCTGTATTTGGCTCCATTCATTGTTCTCTCTATCCTTACAAGTCTCCCAGTCCCTGCTGCTGAAAAGCATCCCCATCGCATGATACTGCCACCACCATGCTTCATGGTTGGGATGGTGTTAGATGGGTGATGAGCTGTGCTCGGTTTCCACCAGACATGTATCACTTTGCATTCAGGCCAAAGATTTCAATTTTCATGTCATCAAACCACATAATCTTCTGCTACCTGCTCTCAGAGTCCTTCACGTGCCTTTTTGCAAACTCCAGGCATGCTGTCATGTGCCTTTTTCTCAGGTGTGACTTCTGTCTGACCACTCTCCCATCAAGCCTAGATTTGGGAAGTGCTGCAGAGATTGTTGTCCTTCTGGCAGGTTCTCCCATCTCAGCCAAGGAACTCTGTAGTTCTATGAGAGTGGTCATTGAGTTCTTGGTCACCTTCCTATCCAAGGTCCTTCTTGCCCAGTTGCTCAGTTTGGTCGGATGACCAGCTCTCGGAAGAGTCTGGGTAGTTTCATATTCTTTCCATTTCCTAATGATGGAGCTCACTGTGCTCTTGGGAACTTACAACACTCGAGAAATTGTTTTATATTCTCAGATCTATGTCTCCTCACAATTCTATCTCGGAGTGCTAAGGACAGTTCCTTGGAGTTCATGGTGAGTTTCTGCTCTGGCATGCACTGTCAACTGTGGGCCAATATATTGTTGCGAATTCGCGCCGCCGGCGTGCGAACGGCCAGTGACTCGATCGCGGCACGTCTCCCCACCGGACGGCAATTCAGTCGTGACCCTCTTGGAACTATCGCCAAGGAGCTAGTCACGGTGGGGTTTAACCCTCACCACAACCCAGTCCGCATTCTACCCGTGCGAAATAGGGTGAATCGCCGAAAGTCGATATCCTAAGTACTCGCACGGGTAACCTACCGAGGGGTTGTACCAAGCCACAGGTCGACTCCGGACACGGGCCGCTTAAGCGGTCCGTTCCGTGCTACAGGGATAACCGAGCGGAGTTATCGCCGACCTTGACAGTTCAGATTAATTATCGGGCGTATCCAGCCCACTACGAACCCGTTTTACGTGAAGCAAGAGGGAGTTTCAACGAAGGAAAGGACGCAGCGAAACGGGGAACAATTCAACACAAAAGACATTTATTTCACACACATGGATAGCACACATATACAGCCATACAGTATGCACATAAAGCAAATAAAGAGTTAAAACCGAATACGCGTACACACGGCAACTTATACAGTTCTACTTTACAGACGGCGCCAACACACAGTTACTCAAAAGCAAAAGAAAAGGCCACCCTCAAAGACAAGGGGCAGACGGGGCCCGTGGGCCAATATGTGCCGTGACCTGAAGGAGCGGCCAGGCCGCGAGACCGGGGGGGTCCTACCGCGTCCTCGTGACGAGCCGCAAATGTCGCTGCGCGGCGGTGCCCCAACTTCGTGCTCCTTCGCGGGTTTCGTTGGCACCACTTGGAGTGGGGTGGGAACGGGGCCCCTTTTTGCATCTCTCAGCGCGGGGAAAAAGGGGGGATTGTTGATGCCTGGGGGAGGAGAATGGCTTGCTGCTTGGGTCCCGCGACGAGCGATCCCGCAGCGACCGCCGTCTTCCCTGCCTCGGACCCGAGCTCCTTGGCCTCTTCCCCCAATTCTCCTCAGCCGACTGCAGAAACCAACTCGATGGTTTTCGCCACCGACTCGACTCCGCTGCACCGACTTGACTGACTCCTTTCAAAACCCTCTTGACTCCATTCTCCAACCCGACTTGACTTCTCTCGACTTGACTTCCGTTGCCACACTTCTGCTCTGCCTCTCCTCTCTGCACCCGACTCGACTGACTCTTCACTGCCGTGCGCTCGGCGTTTTATCGCCGGCAGGAGAACCAATATGCAGATTTCCGGATCAGGATGAGCTCAGGGGCGGAGCCACGCTCGCCCATTGGACGGAGGTAAAGTGGGCGTGAACCTCCCCTGATCCTAGAATTTGCATATTTCGATTCCACACAGACGCACCTGGAGGCGGGCCAAGCCGCTCCGCGCTTGCTGATTGGACGGATCAGAAGTGGGCGTGTAGCATTCCTGATCCGAATTCTCTCTCGGAAAGGCCGCTATTTGCACTCGCGGCTCGGTGCGTATCGCGGAACGAGCCCAAGACAGCGACGCTCAGTGTTAACAGGTGGTGCGGGAATGGCCGTAGCAGAGAGAAGGTGAGGGTGGTGGAGTTTTTGGTGGTAGTTTGATGGTTATGGCGGTTGATTCAAAATAAAGATAGAACAGAAAAACGCCTATCTCAAAGCGTCGCAGCCCGAATGAATCACATAATTCCCTTTAGACAACGGGTTTGGGATAACTATACATGTACTTAGAAGATACCTCACCTACGGGACCTGAATGGTGGTTTGCGAATTTCCAAGCCGTAACAATATATATATTAATATATTAATATATATATATATATATATATATATATATATATATATATATATATATATAGTTTCTAAATCATGTCCAATCAATTGAGTTGGCCACAGGTGGATTCCAATCAAGTTATAGAGATATCTCAAGGATGATCAAAGGAAAGTGGATGCACCTGAACTCAATTTGGAGTGTCATAGCAAAGGGGTGAATACTTATTGATGCAAAGACATTTCAGCTTTTCATTTTTACTTAATTTGAAAAATTTCTCAAAAATGTTTTCACTTTGTCATTATGGGGTATTTTGTGTTGATCGGTGACAATTTTTTTAAAATTTAATTTAAGCCATTTTAATTTCAGGCTGTGACGCAACAAAATGTGACAAACGTCAAGGGGTGTGAATACTTTCTGAAGGCACTGCACACGATCTTATGAGCTGAGAAGGGCAGATGAACACAAGATAGATCACCAGAAAGGTTGACATTGTTAGATCAAACACATCGAGTCAATCTCTTGGTAAGATTGTAGTTATAAAACTGACTGATTTAGTGAGACCTACTGCCTCAGATAACCTTTTGGCTCCTATGCCAAGCTTTGTGGACCCCAACTCAGCTATGTTTAGCATGTGGCAGTTAAAATGTCCATAGAGGAGGAATAGAGCAATCATGAGCATATAGGAGGTAGTTCATGTCTGCAGAGAGCTTCAGAGATTATGTCATTGTAACTTCGGAAATAATATAGTGCACGCACAGACAAGTGGTTATTAACCTCCGCCATCGAAGATGGATGGAGGTTACTGTTTTCACCCCTTTCTGTTTGTGAAAGTATTACGCGAAAAAACTCCTGGCCGATTTAGGGAAACGTTGTGAGGGGGATTAATGATGGTCCAAGGATCATGCATTAGATTGGGACTTGTCCAAAAAAAAAACTTTTTCAAAAAATTTCGATTTTCTTTGAAAAATATTTGAATTTTTTTTTTTTGCTTTCTACATGTTAAGTGATTCCAACTCCCCCCCAAAAAAAATTGTTAGAGAAAAAAAATTTTAGAAAATTTTTTTCAACAAATTCGATTTTTTTTTGGCATTTCTAACATGCGCGTGATCTAGTTTAGTTTATCTCTGGTTCAGTTAGAGTCTGATCCGTTGACCTACAATGAAAGGATACCAGTTCATTAAGTGACCTAGCAGTATTGGCGGCGGAGGTTTTGCACTCTACCGAGTGCTCCTCCTCTAGTTGTGCATGTGGAGATGCAGGCATGCAGCTCCAATGTGTTGGCAAGGGCGGGGATGTACAAGGATTTTGGGATAGGCTGTTACGAACATAGACAACAACACCACCTTCAATGTGTGGAACAGCTAAATTAAAAGGGGTGAGAGCATATTCATGAAGACAAATGAGCTACTCTGGTACATCACTTATGAGAAAGGTTTGACAAAGGCACACTTCATTAAATATAATGAAATTACCTGACAGGTGAGCTCATAGTGTTTAAATGGAGACCACAGATGTAAGAACCAGATGGCCAAGGTTGGAATAGAATGAGATTGGGCAGTGTTGGGGGAGGTAGCCAAGCAGCAGGATGGGGGGGGGGGTGGTGGTGGGGGAGGCAGCAGGAGGAGGGGAATGGGATGTGGTAGGAGGGGAAGGGGAAATATGAGCTGTTGCAAGGCCAAATGCTACAATGTGTGCTCACACCAGATAGCTTGGCTTTATGTGCTGCTTGAATAAATTTATGGTTTCGTGTTGTTCGAGCATTACCTCTCCAAGCAGGAAGAGGAAGAGAATGTGTAGGAGGTATGGATGCCATGGTAAACAAAGTAGAGGGTAGGAGATTGGAAGTCTGAAGAGGGAGATGTTGAGCAGGAAGGATATAGAACAGGTCAACGCATGTGACAATGCCGCAACACATATCATTGGTCGCACTGGGTAGGAAGGGCACATGTGGCTGTGAGTGACTCATCTCACACACATCTGTGCAGGAAGAAACAGCAATTCTACTTGTGTTCTATTTAATGGTGTACTAGGTCACAAACCAAACACATAGCTTGAGGTATAAAGTGTGGGTTGTGTAAAAGAGGAGGTTGTTGACGGATGCTCTGCAGCAGAGAATATATAGGATGTGGTTAAGGCAATTTGTGCAGAAGATTAGATGCGTGACATATTGCATTTTGAAGTATATTTTGTCCATCAGTGAGACTTACCAAACTTCAGTAGGGATGCCAGAGCACACAGGACCAATGCCATGGATGATTCACAATCGGAAAATGTCTGCAACTTGTCTACAGCCTGCAACAAGGCCTCGGGTCCTTGTGCTCGCAGAATCAACTGCCACAACCAACAGGTGCATAAGTTCTTGGTTACAAAGAAGACATTCCCAGCATAGATGAGATGGACTAAGCAGAAATGAAAACATTTCAGCAGTGTTGATCTCTTGTGAAATGATAAATTTCCTGCTTGCCTTCATGAAGACCCATTGTTGTCTGGTTACATGGATTCCACATTGTCTATTTCCACATCTTTGTGTCTGTCTGTGTGCACATCTCTGCCCCATGTCTCTGTATCTACAAACCCGCAAGCTAGATGGCTCCGTGAGGTGCTCCAGCATGTTGGCAGCGAGGCCCGTGCTGAAAGCTGTCAGCTGGTTCTCCAGAATTACCTCACACAGTGTCTGCACCAAGCCGTGAGCCAGCAATGTCTCCTTGAAAGTGACACAACACAACACACACCCACACCACAACACACACACACACACACACACCAAGCGCGCGTGTCTTTTGCTGAACATTTTGTGTTGTTTTTTTTATCATGATGTCCTTATTAAAGCAATCTAAAGGCAATTGGAAACCTTATGATGTTCACCGTCTGACAATACATTGGGCCTCTTCAAGAATGCTGCAACAGATTGTGTATAACTAACGAAGAGTAAAACATGCATTTGAATGTTCGAAGCTCACGGAAGAGCAAGATGACAGAAGGTATGAATTGATAATAGGGCAGTGAGATAACAGTTGGATACAATAAACAAGGGGATGAATAAAGAGGAGAGCGAGAGGAAGGGAAGAAACCCTGCAAGTAAAGGGTTGGGTTTTGAAAGGTTGAGGGTCGCAACATGCGATGGGGTTGCACCACCTGCTTGAAGCCTTGGGGAGAAGAGTGGGATATTACAGCCTTTGGAAGGCAGTTCAATAAATTGGAGAAGCTCGAAACAAAAGTTTAGGCATGAGGTTTGCAGTCGGTCTGAATTTTTGAACTTTAATAAGGAGGAAGTTACTGGAAGAACGTGTGCCTTCTGGAGGAGCTGGGGGGGGGGGGGGGGGGGGGGGGTTCAAAAGCCTGAGAAGAAAGGCAGGTAGCTTGTGATGCGAGAGGAACAGACCTTGAGCTTTGACCTCATCACGGGAAATTCCAATCATATTGAGTTTCACGTTCCCACTAATCCAGAAGTGTGACAGATGTGATGCTGAGGCACCAGCCCTTAGGGGAGAACAGTACTCAACTTGAGTTGCAAACAAAGGCCTTGTACAAGTAAATACTTGGAAGGATGGAGGATGTCCAGTCTGCAGCTGGTTTTGGAAGCCAGTTTTGCTATGTGGTCAGCCCAGAAGAGGTAATTGTTGATAGTGAAGCCTCGAAGTTTAGAGACTGAACCTCATCTAGATCCTGTAGCTGACCATGGAAATAGGTATGTGGGTTAGTTTGATTATCGTTCTGGAGCAACAGGATAAGACAGTGAGATTTCCTAGGATTGAAGGACTTGTTCCATCTTTCAGACCAGCATTTAACAAATTCTAGGCCAGCAGAGAGTGACGCAGCTGCTGCCTGCCTAGCATTGGGATTGGGTACTGTACAACACCATGTGGAATCTTATTCAAAAAGGAAGAGAGGGCATTCCAGAGCATCAGAGAGGTTGTTTATCTAAATGAGGAGGAAGACACTGGCTTGGGCCATTCTAGCCTCCCACTGGGAGAAGAGCGGATCGGGTTCTGCTGATAGCAACACATTCACCATGACTGGAAGAAGTCAATGAAGGCAGCATTGTATGCCACAGGCAGTGAGCTTGGCAAGCAAAGCAGGATGCCAGACCATGTGGAATTCCCGAGATATGGCCAGGGCAATTGTCTTGACCTCTTGGTTCATGGAAAGTTGGGCAGCAGAGTAACAACTCCTCTATGATTGTCAGGGAAACTCAAGAAGTGTTTTTTCAATTTTTTAAGCACAAGCTTTCTATTGCTCCAAATCTTCAATAATGTTTTGGGGTTTTTCCCAATCCTCACACCAGCCTTAACTATCCCACAGTGAAATTCCTGAATCACCGTGACATTTTTGTTGTGGTTTTTGATCTTTATTATTATTTTTTGGCTGCAAATGGTTGGCTGGAAGAAAATTCAATCTTGACAGATTCATGGCCCTCTATTAATTTACAAAGATGTTGCCTCAAGCTAAAGACATCCATCTTCTTGGCTTCAGTGGTCACTTGATAAGTCTCAGTAACAGATTTATCGAGCTGAATACAAAATGATTTTGCAGAACCGACAACCATACACGCCTTTTATTACAGCTTTGATAGTAGAGCACTAATCCGTCATCATACGTGAGCATGCTTCAAATTTGACTTGGGCTTTTATTTATATTCATAACTTGGCTTGTCTGTAGTAAGGAAAATGATATTTGAAATATTTTTCAAGGTATTGTCCAACTTTGGACATGAATATGTCCTATGAGAGTGTAAGATTTTTTTTTTTTTTTGTTAATGCCTTCAGTGTATAATTATTTTGGTTGTGTACATAGCCAGTCCAAGGCGTCCCTCGTAATAGCCTCATTCGTCAAAAGATTCTTGCCCTCAAGGTCCTCCTTAATACAGATGTCCTTGACAGGCAATAATCGCTACGTGCAGCAACCAATCATTTGTACATTTCAACAGGCTTGATGTTTTGTTGAGCAGAAATTTCATAATTATTTCCTGTTCCACCCTCTTCATTACCTTACGTATTGCCATCCAGATTTTTGCATCTCCATTAAATTGCAAAACGTTTGATTATAGGTATATGTTACTGACACGATGAAGGTCAATTATCTCAAGTGATTAATCTACAAGCAGTCCTCTGCTTTTTATCTTTGAACGTACGAGTCAAATTTGGTCTAAACCAACGCTAACCCTGAGCGTAAATACCAATTTTCTTTGTTTGTTATTTAACACTGATCTTAGGGTCAGAGGATCTTCTACAAATATCAAAGTATATGACAAATACATGAGTGGACGTCATGGTCATTTTAAAGGAATTCAAAGGACAGTCCTGATGTACAGGTAGTGGACAAAAAAATGGAAACACCTTGGTAAATGAGAGACACCAAGCAATGGCTTCCATACAGGTGTGGCCCATGTATTGATGAAGCAAATAACATCCCAGCATGCTTTGGGTCATCACTATATAAATGCTGCACAGACCTGGTTGCCTATAGTTATGACTAGCATGGCTGCAAGAGGAAACCCCCTAATGTCCCCATCCACAGAGCACGTGTGATCGCCTTATGGTTTGATGAGCGTGACACTGATGTTATCCATACGTCATGGCTTTCTCAGTCACCAGATCTGAACCCAATCGAGCATTTATGGGATATTCTGGAATGACTCCTGAGACAGTGTTCCACCTCCATCAAACAGGTGTGAGTTGATTACTTTGTCGTGGAAGAATGGTGCCGCATCCCTTCTGCAGAATTCCAGACGCTGGTGGACTCTCTGCCATGGCGCATACAGGTCGTACTGGCCACACGTGGTGGCCCAAGCCCCTATTAAGTGACTTTACATTGGTGTTTCCATTTTTTTTGTCATATACAGTATGTACAGTATTTATGTATGTGTGATATATATATATATATATATATATAATTATAGTTGCGGTTTTGGAAAGGCCCCAGAGAGACACATTCAACACATAAAATAACCCTGGAGTTTAGATATTTTCATTGCAATTTTATTTCGTTTGATTACCCATTCCCTTGTATCAGTGGAAAGGGAAATACATTGTGATTGTAGATAGAACCTTCCCCATTGTTGTCTTCCTACACCAACCTTCCATACTCCAACCTCACTCCCTTCCTAAACTAACCATTCTGACCTCCAACCTCATTCCTTTCCTAATTCACCATCCAGTACTTGAACCTCCCTTTCCATCAGCCACATCTCTGTACCCAGACACCCTTTAATAGCACATTTCCATACACACATGCTCACAGCACTTTCTCAAACGCACATTCTCAAAACGCTTCACTTCACCAGCACTGCGATAACCGCCATTCCGGCATCAAGGTGGTGAATAGGTCCCGCCACCGAGCGGCTGGACTGCAGCATGTCACAGAGAATCAGGTTGGCTGGATACGGAGAGCAGACATGCCGTTCAACCATTCGTGCAGTCTGTGGATGGTTCATCAATTTGTGTGGGGTTTGGCTGTTTGTGCAGTCTGTGTCGTGGTGCCTTTTTCCTGGAGGGTGCTGGAAGTGTCGGGTGAATGCAAAGAGACTTGGTCAGGTTGACCGAGCATTGAGTGCCAAGCGAGTGCTACAAGATGCCAAGCAAGCATTGAAGAGCACCAAGCAGCGTCGTAATAGGGTGCAAAGCAAGCGCTCCAAGTGAAACGCAAAGGCACCAAAGCAAGCTTTAAGGAACGTCAAGCGAGCATTGAGATATGCCATGTGGTATGGAGGGTGCCGACCAAGCACTCCAAGTGGAATGCTGAGTAATGCCAAGCTACTCACTGCACCTTACACCCTGTTCAGGCAGTCCGGTTCACATACAGATGAGACCGGGGTCGATTCTAAACCCCACCAACTTCTCTCCCCCTCTGTCTATCCCCTTCCCCCATTTCTCTTCTAATTCTCTGCACTGTATGAGGCACATAATTATGTCTTGTTTAGTAATAAGATTAGAATGATTGTATAAGGGGCTTGTGTGCATAAGGGCTGACTGTTTTCTTGTGTGACACTGTTTGCTTGTAAATACATGTTTTGTCAATACGTGTATAATAATACAAGCTTTGTCGTTTCCAAACCTGCTCAGTGTCTATTTTCCACCATTGGTTAGACACAGTATGTCATAAGTAGACAGGAGTTTGATCCCACTGATTCACTGCACTAATCTAGCTGATGTCCCACCTACAGTTTCACTTGGCCGTACGGAATTAATAGACAAAGGTGGGGTGTCAAGAGCATGGTTCCCCATCTGGGATAATTAAATAACCGGGAAGGTAACGCGATAGTTTGCGTGATAGTAACAAGATACTTTTATGACTCTGCCAGATTTAGTCATCTCTGATGGCATCCGTGGTTGTTTAGCAACCTGTCAAGTCGCGGAGTTATCCGTGGCTCATCAGCTTCAGGATCAAAGGTTGGGAAGCAGGTCCAAGAGAGGCCACTCATGACCTGGCGATGTTCCCTTCAAATATATATATATATATATATATATATATATGTTATCATGTTCAGGGGGGTTAACACCCGCCTAAGTGGATAGCCAAATGGTTTTTAACTCGGAGGCGTACAGCCGAGATCCTTGGAGATTATGACATGCGTGGGATGGAGGGTGGCAAAGGCGTTTACAAGTATGAAGGCACATGGGTTTATCCTCTAACCCACAATGAATAGGCAAATACTGTAAATTTAACAAATGAGGGTTTAATGAACATATATCAACGAGTAATAATGAAAATATATCAACGCGTGAGGTAAACTAAAACCTAATTTGAGACGTCTCCACTCAGTAACAGACAAGGGGAAAGATAAGAATAAAAGAAAATCCTCCCTTTATTCTGGCACTTAGCTGTGTGTCCAGAGATGACCTTTTAGGAGCCTGGCGATCATCGAAACTGCTTAGCCATCGCATGGGAAGACGCACCCAAAATGGCGCCAAGTCGTTCTCTGCGGTCACGTATGTGAGGTAATTCATGCAGACGGTCTTCTTTCGTTAGGGCCCACAACCCGCCGTACAGTTTCTTCTCACGATAGAGATTGCCACACCACTCCTCTCTCAGCATCAGGCCCGCTCACAGCAAAGGGGAACCACCTTTCTCCTTGAACATACAACAGGACGATTGCTGAGGCTCTGAGATAAGGCCAAGAGATGCGCTTTTCTTCTCCTTCTCTTCTCCTTAGAAACGTACAAACTTCACAACCAAGCCGAACAGTCAATGGCTGGTGTCTTATTTCAGTGCGTGAACAAATTCACATTAGCGTGCACAATGAGAATCGTGCTGCCTTCTTGTCTGTGTCGAGGAGAAGTCAGCGAGGTCCTATCTGTTCTGACCACCGTCTCTGCACTATCCTCCTTCCTCTTGTCTCTCAAGCACCTTCTTCTCCTCAAAAACATACAAACTTCATGATCCAGCCGAACAGTCAATAGCTAACATCTTATTTCAGTATGTGAACGAATTCACACCAGAACAAACAATGATAATCGTGCTGCCTTCTTGACCATGTCGAGGAAAGGCCAGAGCCTCATGCATTGCTTCCAACTGCCCTCTTGTCTCTCTTCCACCTTCTGACGTCACACCGACCAATCATGAGCCTCGGGGCATGGCCTGCCGATACGAAGCCGGGAAGATGGGGTATTTGCCTGCTCAGAAACATTCGGCTCTGTTGTTATTGTTGTTGGCATAAAAATGTGGTTCTTTTCTTTTTTATAGCCGACCTTGTAAATGCAAAAACACAGAGGAAAAGGTCACAGGGGACAATCACATACTGGGAGAAACTAGTGTTGTACCCCACCTATTTAACACACCACCCCCCCGTGTGGGGGCACGTAACAACTTAAGCTCACAGTTTCCCTACTTAAATTGCATCGAGATGTCTCCTACTCAAATTACTTTTGAATTTTTTTTCCTCCCCCCCCCACCCCCCCTCCCCCTTGTCTCCTTCCTTGGTGTTATTTTTGGTGATTTCTCCACTTTGGCCGGGAACTACTCCGAGACCAAGGACCATAAATTGATAGGATGGGAAACTCCTATTTAAGGCCCTGTCACACCTTGATGTTTTGCCAGCACATATGGCAAGGTATCAAATGTATGTAAAACGCTGGCGTACGCTGAACTATTGATGTATTTTTCCAGTTTTGGACGTATTCATAACGAGTTGGACGTATGCATAACGTTATAGTAACGTACACAGAACGTTTTGATAACATATAGATAACTTATATCAACGAATGCTGAGCGTGTTGTCGGTGTTCACAACCTATGCCCAACGATAGTCTAACTTATGCATAGCGCGGCGCGATATCGCCGACGATCACGGTGGCACTGCTATTAAAAGGCTGCGGCTCGACGATTCAAATCATAACCGCACTGAACATCGAAGTGTCAAGCCGCTGTCACACCTTGACGTTTTAGCCAGCGTATGCCGACGTATGAAAAAATTTGCCGAATACCCTGGCACTCGTCGAATACGTTATGGGTAAGTTTTGTATACGTTAATAGCACTCTGAGAGCACGCTGGCATTCGTTGTAGTATGCCGAGTACGTTGACAAATTTCAGCCTGTTGAAAATTTTACGACGTATGCCGCACACGTTCCGCATACGCTGGCCATAAGTTGTAGGCACGTTACGCAATCGTTGACACACGTCGACACACGTTAAGGCCCTGTCACACCTTGACGATTTAGCCAGCGTATGCCGACGTATGAAAAAATTGTCTAAAACGCTGGACACGTCGAATACGTATGGGTAAGTTTTGTATACGTTAAGAGCACGCTGGCATACGTCGTAGTACGCCGAGCTGTTAGACAAATTTCCTGCTTGAAATTTTTTGACGTATGCCAGCGTATGACCACACGTTCCGCATAACGCTGGCCATAAGTTGTAGGCACGTTACGCTACATTGACACACGTCGACACACGTTACTTGTAAGTTACTCATAAGTAGAAACACGTCGAGGTAATGTTAGCATCACCCGAAACTTATTTCTAACCTATGAGTAACGCTGTGTATGTAGGCACGTTACGCGATCGTTGACACATGTCAACACACGTTACTTGTAAGTTACTCATAAGTCGAAACACGTCGAGTAATGGTTAGCGTCAGTGTTCCAGACTCCCTGGTTTTTTTTTCTTTTTTTTCTTCTTTCTTTATGACGGTGATGTTGACACTTCGATTTCTAGTGCGGTTATAATATAATATAATTAATAGGCTGCCGCTCAACGATTTATATCATAACCGCACTAGAAATCGAAGTGTCAACATCACCGTCATACCGGAGAAAAAAAACAAAAACAGGGAGTCTGGAACACTGACGCTACCATTACCTCGACGGTTTCGACTGATGAGTAACTTACATGTAACGTTTGTCGATGTGTTTCAACGATCGCGTAACGTGCCTACAACTTATGCCAAGGCGGGTATGAGCTGTCGGGAAGATGAGTGTTCATATCGTGGCCGAAGCAACACTGTCGAAGCGAATTTTCAAACTAAAACCCCATTGTATCGAAATTCGATAGCTGCTTTGTGTGTCGATCCGATTATGAAGTAACTTACAAGTAGTTAACCTCGCCTGTGTTGTGTTGCAGTGCTCCGCTTACTCCGTACTGAAGACGTTCGCGAACGTGCCTACTCACGGTTTACTCATAGGTTAGAATTAAGTTTCGGGTTATGCTAAACTTACCTCGACGTGTTTTTCTACTTTATCGGCCGTGATATATGTTTTCTACTTATGACGTAATTACATAGTAACTTCGAGTGTTGGTCTGTCACACGCGTGCTATTAACGCGTGTTATACAAACTACCATACTCGTATTCGGACGTTGTGTCAATGGATAGCGTAACGTTGCGCTAGACCACTGTATTTCATTTCCGAGGCGCTATAATTTATTGCCGGGTATAAACGTGCTCGTAGTGCAGTTAATACGCTGGGCTGAACAAATCTGATCGATAGCTCAAAAAAATTTCAATCATGGAAAATTTGTTCTAAACAGCTCTCGGCGCGTATACGACGTATGCCAGCGTCTCTTAACGTATACAAAACTTACCCATACGATTAGTTGTACACGCCGGCTTTCTTGACACTTCATGTCTAGTGCGGTTATGATTGAACGTCGAAGCCGCAGCCTATTAAAAGGCATGCACGTGATCGTCTGGCGATACGCGCCGCGGCTAGCATAAGTTGTGCTCAAGCGGATTACTATTTACGACAATTGATTTTTTGCGCACTCTTGATGGTTTGGGTGCAATACTGCAACAAACGGCTGGCTAACGAATCTCGACATTCGTTGATATATCAAGATTGGAGTTATCTATATGTTATCAAACGTTTTGTGTATTCGGTTGATACAGACTATACGTTATGCATTTACGTGCGCAACTCGTATAACGTTATGTGGTGATCGAATACCGTCCTAAAACTGTGGTGCAAACAGAAAAATCATCAATGTCTCTCGGTGTGATATACCGCCATGCGCGTCTACAACTTTTTACATACATTTTGATACATTGCGCCCAGGTCCTACCTGTCGGTAACCACGCGTGGTGCGTGTTCTAAAAACTACGTCGTTAAAATTTTCAACAGGCTCGAACTATTTAAAGACGTGTCACACAATAAGGCTCTCGGGCTGTACCATTACAACGGGCAGGGTATGCCACGCCGGAGATTTTGCTATCAGCCATTAGGTGCGTGGGGCCGTGGGGCACAATTGTAACGTGTATTGGACAGAAGAGGCTGTCCCACATTTGTAACGTGAGATTTTCAAGTTCAACAACTTAAATTAACTCAGCTGCTTTTTCAGTGCCAGTCGCAAGCAAATTATTCGCCAAATGTATTTACTTCATATATCTTATACAGATCTTGGCAGCTATCTCTGACGACTTTCGGAGGCTAAAAAAATCGATTTGGGTCAAGGTATATATGTTCACAATTATTACAATGAAATCTGACAATATGACAGGATGGAGGATTGTTATTGATGTGGCTGGTGATTATTCTTATGAGACTGGTGACAGCTGAGAGCTTATCTTTTCAGCTGCTTCCATTTCTAGATTACATGCAATATCACGGTAAATGCATTGTTGCTTTTCTTGAAGAGTAATCGGTTAGTGCTCGCGGAGCCGCAGAGCTAACTTAATTATAATAAGAAGCATAACTATACACACGAGCGTTGATCCTGTCGTACTCTCATCATACTACGAACGCACTGATTATCGACTAATAATCTGTCGCCTAAGCCTTATAGACAACTACCTGTCTGGGCGCAAAAGACGTAAATCCGGAAATTTGGGGCATAGTGTGATTAATAGCAGACTCAGCGCCACAAATACTGGCAGTGTCATCCACATCAATGAACATACACACTGTTGCCTTAATCAATAGTGTGGACAACACATTCGACAACCTGCAGCGAGACTTCGCTCAGCATTCGTTGCTATAAGATTCTATATGTTATCAAAACTTCTGTTACGTTACTAAGACCTGTATGCATACGTCCAATCGTTTATGAATAGTCCAAAACTGGAAAAATCATCAATAGTTCAGCGGGTCCAAGCGTGCGATTTACTCGCAGATATTACAGTATTTTAGACTTGTCTAACACCTCTGTGCATCAGTTGATAGCTGGCTAAACTTAGTGCGAATTGGGCAACGCAGCGATCGGATTCGGTTGAAATGTGAATGGTCAAGATTGACCAGTCTCTTGCTTGTGAGCCCCAATCATGGAGGGCGAACGTTATGAGATTCGGATTGATATGTTTGCCAGATTTCGACCATAAATCAATGTATAATGGTCCTTTGCGCTCCCGGTCTTGCGGGGCGGTTCGACACCATCAGTGGAGAGGTAAATTAGCCGACAGCAGTAAGTGTCACTTCCACGTTTGGGCGCACAGGCCAAATGGAGAAAGATAATCTCGAGCTCGAAGGTTAATAATTCGAACTCCTGAGAAAGAAACATGGAATACATCTGGGAGATTTCCGATTAATGCGGCCGAGTCTGGCTCTGACTCCTGTCATCATGTTGGAGACTGACATTTCTTCGTGGGGTGAGGTCAGGTGATAGATCCTGTAACAGCTGATGAGCTTCGACATGACTCCGAATCTGCTCCACTTCGATTGTTGAACAGGGAGCACGCGAGGGTGGAATCCAAATCTTGTCGCTTCATCCTCGCTGTAAGCGTTTGTACGCGTTTGTCCAACGTGGGCGACGAAGCGCAGATACAGATACAATTCAAACACAGTTTGCTCAATCTGGTAAGTTCCTACTGGGAATGGAGCGATACATCGCAGTGCCTTGGGACGGATTTGATACTACTTATGGTGGGAGAGTGGTCTCGGAGTAGCTTCAAAGTTGTGTACGATGGCCGAGCCGCGGACCATTACAAACGCTTTCGTCTATGTGCGGGAGTCCGCCGGGAGTGAATCCTCCGTACCTGAGCGTCCACTCGTCAACAACTAATGTATGATGCTGAGTTGCGTCGCTGTATATAGGTGGGGATACAAACACTTAGCTTCTTAATGACCCAGTACCTGATTTGAAGCTCTGCTGTGACGATCTTGAGGTATGTCTGTTGTTCTTTGATTTACACGGCAGAGGTCGGCTATTAAAAAGAATGTTAGAGAGAATCACACATTTTTATAGCCGAGAATACGAACTATTACAACAGGCGAGCCTCGAATGTTTCTCTGACGCAGACGGAGAATTATATATCACTCCCGATCTTCCCACGATCAAATCTGGACCAAAGGACCAGTAGACTCTCTAGATAACGAGACAAGAAAGGACAGTAGACCAGAAACCAGCATAGAACCCTATCTCGAGCGTGCACATCGTTTGGTGATGTGTCTCGGCGGTGTTTCTTGTTTCACTATTCAATTATTCATCGTTTGCGATTTCATCGAGGACATC
>CM068953.1:46907299-46921630 GCA_035128595.1 Eptatretus atami
GGTCAAAGTTGCATAAAAATCATCAATTTTCATCCAATTGATCTGAAATTTATTTCATCCAATTGATTCGAAATTTGAACAGGGTTTGCGTATTGGGTTACTGAATTGGTTCACAAAATGCTTGAAGCTGATTGTTTTGAGGTCAAAAGGTCTGGGTCACTGAATAGGTTCAATCAAAAGCAAGAAGCCGAATTTTTTATTTATTTATAGATCAAAAGGTCAAGGTTGCATAAAATTGTCAATTTTCATCCAATTGACCTGAAACTTTAAGAATTTTCATATTGGGTCACTGAATTGGATGGAGGGATGTTACGGGTGGGACCAAAAAAGGTATAAGCCGAGTTTTTTTTCTTTTTTTCTTAAATAGATCAGCAGGTCAAGGTTGCACAAAATCATTTTCATCCAATTGATTTGAAATTTGAACAGCGTTTGCATATTGGGTCACTGAATTGGTTCACAAAATGCTAGAAGGTGATTGTTTTGAGGTCAAAAGGTCAAGGTCACAAAATTGTCAATATCCATGTGATTGACTTGAAATCTGAGCAGGGTTTGCATATTGGGTCAGTCAAGCCGATTGCTTTTGAGGTCAAAAGGTTAAGATCGCCTAAAATCGTACTGTAATTTTTTATTTTTTATTTTTTTAGCTATTTTCGTCATGTTTAGCAGCATACAGAAGAAGAAGTCTGAATACAAAGTGGATGCAGACAGGCTATGCATTTACAGATGCTTTCTAGTTAACCTCCGCCATCGAAGATGGACGGAGGTTACTGTTTTCACCCCTGTCTGTTTGTTTGTGAACAGTATTCGGAAAAAATCCTCGGACGGATTTCGGCGAAACTTGGTGAGGGGATTAGGTATGGTCCAAGGATCATGCCATTAGATTTGGACTTGGTCCAAAAAAAAAAACTTTTTTTCAAAAAAATTTCGATTTTATTTGAAAAATATTTGAATTTTTTTTTTTGCATTTCTACATGTTTTAGTGATTTCCAACCCCCCCCCCCAAAAAAAATTTGTTAGAGAAAAAAAGCCAGAAATTTTGCAACTTTTTTTTTCAAAAAATTTTCGATTTTATTTTTTTGGCATTTCTACATGCGCGTCGATCTAGTTTAGTTTATTCAATCGTGGTTAAGTAGAGTCTGATCCGTTTTGACCTCAATGAATAGGATATCAGGTTCACTTAAGTGACCCAGCAGTATTGGCGGCGGAGGTTTTGCACTCTACCGAGTGCTCCCCCTCTAGTTTAAAATGTTTTTATTCCATGTTTTTTTACTTCTTTTTTCGAAATGTATATAGATGTTCGACGACGGATTGACAAATAAATGTTGGAGTACAAACTTTATAGACATGCTCATATTGTAATGGAACTGTACATTCTTTATAGATATAATATTCTAAATAGTACGTCTTTCTGTCACCAACTTCCAGATAATATGGCCCCATTAACCACATCCATATTTTGGCCCTCAGACAAAAATGTCTAGCGGCCCTGCCCCCACCAGGCTGATTGACCGTCGTAGTCCTGCTCACCCCCTGATACCTTCCTTTTTCCTTTACAAGGGAATGCAGTTTTGCATACTTTTTGTGGAATCATTTCAAGCTATTAAAATTACGATGGAAAAGGATGCTGCAACAAGGAAAACTCTGTCGGATGGGAGTAGAGTCATTGCCATTGAGAGAAGCAGCTCGGAAATACGCCGTCTGACGATGATTATTATTATTATGATGAACGAGAAGATTTGCCGCTTTTCAACCGATCTCGACTTTTTTTTGCTTTTTTTGTGCTTTTGCCATGGTCTAGAGGACTGAAAAGTTAAAAGTGATACCTTCCTTTTTCCTTTACAAAAGAGAATCAGCTGAGCAAACCAGATAGGCTCTTGTATGTAGCCCATGCGACTTTTTAGAGATGATGTATGCTCCAGCTTTAATTATGGATGTAGCGGGTGGGACCAACATTTTTTTCTGTGCCACCCCGACATGGAGAATACGAATGCACACTCTCTGATATATATATATATATATATATATCGTTTTTAAACAAGAAGACTCTTCCAACCAAAAGTAAAAACTACATCGACTCCACCAATTTGAGCAAAAAAGCAAGAACAGACCTAGTCTCAGGCGACGTTTCACCAGCTTCACAGCCGGCTTCCTCAGACACAATAGACACAGATACAATAGGTCTATTGTGCCTGAGGAAGCCGGCTGTGAAGCAAGTGAAATATTGCCTGAGACTAGGTCTGCTCTTGCTTTCAGATATCTAAACTCAAGTTCAGATCATATACATATTGTTATGTTTGTGGTGGTAGATGGAAGAATCTAATAGGAAATAGAGTTGCTTTGTGTGGAGTTACTTGGTCCATGGACGTGCAGGAGGCATCTCGATGTGAGTAAGTAGGGAACTTGTGAGCTTAAGTGTTACGTGTTACCACATGAGGGGTGGTGCGGTGTTAATTAGCCGAGGGAGTAAGAATAAGTTTTTTTGTTGTTTGGTTTGTTTTTTTTGTATACCTTGTCGAGGCTCGTATGAGAGCTAACACACAACGCACAGCAAGGGGGGCATGAGACAAGAGGGGCGGAAGTGGAAAGACAAAACAGTGGGGAACAGAGACATTAGGAGATCTGTGGAAGGGAGAGGGATGGGGCGGGAACACAGGGTATACAAGATGGACATTACAGGGACTTTCAGGGAGGAAAGCAGGGAATTTGAAGGAGTGGGTTTGGGGTGGATTAACGGGGGTAGAAAAGATCAAAGATTTGGATGGGGGATGATAAGAGGTGGTGGTGAACAGCTGTTTTGAAGGCCTGGAGGGAAGAATGGGATTGAACAGAGTGAGGGAGTTTATTCCAAAGCGGGAAAACAGAGGAATGAAAGAGTGAAGGTGAGCAATGATTCGTGATTTTGGTAGTTTTACCAGAGGGGGGTTGTTGCGGACCTTGAGCACCCTGTGGAAATATGGTGGGGACAAATCGCAGACACAGCAGCGGTGGGTGGGGGTGGGGGCGAGACCGACAAGGATACGGTAGAAGACAGCAAGACCACCGACCTTCCTGCGGTGAGAGAGTGAGAGGCCCAAATACTCAGCCTCATCATGGGAGATGCCAATGATCCAAAATGCCTTGGTTTCCACAGCGTGAAGCCGAGAAAGGTGAGAGGCAGGAGCACCAGCTCAGAGGGGAGAGCAGTACTCCATCAGGCTGTGGACGAAAGCTTTGTATGTGGTCAGGAGCACAGGTGGGCCGAGGAAAGACTTTGCATGACGTAGAATTCCCAGTCTGCGACTGGCTTTGGAGGCCAGTTCCCCAGTATGTGATTGCCCTCTGCAATTTTTCCCTTATGTTTTATATTTCAAAATCGGCAATAAAGGTGGGGAACACGTCCCTGAAACCACAATAAATGGACAAAGCCCCGCCTTCAAAGTGTGACAACAGGCGGTCATGCCTCAGAGGCTGGTGATTGATGGGCGTGACGTCAGAAGCTAGCCGAGCAGGAGAGCCCCGCCTTCCCGGGTTTGGTGCATGCAGGCCACACCCCAGAGGCAGAGGATAGATATTGGTGTGACCGAAGTCAAAGGAAGGCAGGTTGCGCATTTTAGGAGGAAAAATGAGATGGTTTGCGCATTTTAGGAGAGCCGTGATCAGTAGGCTGGACATTTTGAGATGCATCAGACTCAGTAGGCTTGTGCATTTTGTCGAGAGCCATGATCAGAGTGAAGGCACAAGGCGCATTGTTTGGCGAGTCAAGAGCAGAGGTTGAGCGCATGCCGAGGAGGACGACATGACCGTTGAATTTGTGTTGAGGCAATTTTGCTCGCGTGATGAAGTAAGACGCTGGCCTTTTGCTCTTGGTCGGGTTGGTGAGGACGATCGGAGCACACAAAGTCATTACACTGGGGCTTTGAGCCTTGATGTGGAGTGCCGCTCGTGGATTGCCTGGCATGCGTTTGTCCCGCGATGAGAGAAGTGCCATTTGCGCGCATCTGCACGTGCAGATCGAAGCTCCTCGATTCCAGCTCCACAAGGATCAGTACTGGGCCGAGGTAAGTGCAAGAATAGTTAAAAGGGAAGGTTTTTCTTTTTATCTTGCTTCCCCATTGTCTGTATTTGCATCTGTGTGAGAGGCGCCTTGACCGTAGGATTTATTTACTTTATTATTATCATCATTACCTTTTGAATTATTGTCTGTTATAAATATCAATTTGCTTTCATTAAATGTATTCCTTTTAAAAAGCTGTAGCCGTGTGCTGTCCTGTTGCAGTGTCCCTTGTGCTGTGCTACTCCTGGGTGGATCGTTTCTCTGCCATTACGCCCCATTAACGCGCGTATGTTAATCTCTGAGTCTCGGTTGTTGCCTTCAAAGGAGAAGCTTTGCCATCTGTCCAGGTAGGGTATAAACCCCCCAGACACGACAATATATATATACATCCATCCAATGGGACCATACTCTGTACAGAGCATTGGTGCTGCGTAAGCAGTCTCCTTGGCTATTGGGCACAATACTGGATGGATCGCCACTCCGACACAGGATACCAACATGCTGGCACTCATTTTGCCAACCTCAGAAGGATGACAGGCAGAGTCAACCCCACTTGGTATTAATTCAACAGCTGAGTGGGATTTGAACTCTGGATCCTTGGATCCCAAGCCCACCACCCTAACCATTAAGCTAACACCAGGCATACATACATACATACGTACGTACGTACGTACGTATGTGTATGATCTGAACTTGAATTCTCTGCATAATGAGCCACTGATTCAGAAAGGAGCCCAAACGGGCCAACCTCGACCCTCGTTTAAACAAAAGGAAACCCTAATATTCACAACAACAGTGAAGCAAAATGAAATTTAACCTTTGAGGTGGGATTGCACGAGAGTGAATGCAGCAAAGAGAGTGCAGCATGCTGGATGGTGCAGCTGCTCGAACTGAAGAGAGAGTGCAACTCTTGCAGTGTCACTGGGGAGATGAGGTGCTTCTGCACATGATCTGTAAACAAACGGAATTCCATTTTCAGTCTCTATGTCAATTTCTTATTTTTATATTACAAAAGGCAACACACAAATCTGCATTAGGTTTGTAACTGTAAGACGTGAGATTTATACTGATTTTAATGCAAGGTGATTTTGGTTGTGCTTCATCTTCGCTTGTGGAGCATGACCTGAAGGTTGTGGAAGCATTGGGTGATTGATGTGACTTGGGCTTGATGGGACAAGTGACTCTTTTCTCAATGTTCTCTTATCATTGTGTAAGAAAATGAATAGATTTACTGATTATAATGTAAATTGATCACAGTTGCATGAATGAGTAAGGAAATGGAGAAATTGTTTTTACCTTCTGTGGATAACACTTGGAGGCAACTGCAAGCTTGACAGCACACCTGAGTTGAACCAAACATGACAAATAATCATGAGAAAATGGCAGAGGTCGAACCAATTTTTTTTTTTACACCATTATATGCCAGAGCTGAAGAAAATAATATTCCAAACTCTTGATGTTTTGGTGGATCATACTTCATTGTTTCATCATATAGGATTCTCGGCTATGTGGCACTTTGCATGTGGTCTAATTCAGTAGTTTCAAGATAACTGAACTTTGTTTTTTTTTGACATAAACTACGAAAAGTTAAAATGTTCAATGACTGGTTCATTTTCTCACAGTTAAAAGTTATCTAGGAAATACAGAGCGCTGATAATGCAGAGAATAACTTACTGAATTAAAAAAAATATATTGAAATAATCTTATGGGCTATATTGCGGATACAAACTACAACAGCACGCTGTAGAGCGCATACCTCCACCAGGCTGAACAGTTTACATTTTGTATCCCACTGATAGGTCAGATATGGATCCAGACCTCAACCAAAATCGAATCGGCTTGTTCTTCTTGCCTACCTAACTCATCCACCAAGTTTTGTCATAACTTGTCCACAACTTTTTGAAATATCATGCTATATATCGTTTTTAGCCCCATATCTCTCAATGGTGAAGAATCGCTTAGAAATAAAAAAAAATAAAAAAACTATTGCATCCAGATTCTGATCTTCACCAACACCTCATCGATTTGTTCTTCTCACACACCCAAACTGTCCACTAAGGTTCGTCTGACTCCGTCCATTGTGTTTTGAGATATCGTGCTCTACTGTATATTGCTTTTCGCATATCACTCAATGGTGACGAATCGCTGAAAAAATTCTCGTATCCAGATTCGGATCTTCACCAAAATTGAATCAATTCTTCCATGTCAAACACCCAATGTGTCCACCAAGCTTCGTGCAAATCTGTCCTTAACTTCTTTGAGATATTGTGCCATGTATCATTTTTAGCCCCATCTCTCAATGGTGAAGAATCACTGAAAAAAAATTATTGTATCCGGATCTGAACCTGGATCTTCACCAAAATCTAATCATTTTGGTCTTGTCACACACCAAACCTCTCCACCAAATTTCCTATGAATCTGTGCATAACTATATGAGATATCCTGTTGACAGACAAACAGACAGACAGACAGATAAACAGGGGTGAATACACAGCCACCACCCATCTTTGGTGGCAGAGATAATAACTTCCGTCCATTCATTGGCGTCGTACTCTGTGCAGAGCATTGGTGCTGCCTAAGCACTCTCCTGGGTTTTGGGCACAATCCTTGTCAGGTCACCACTCCGACACAGGATGCCAGCAAGCTGGTACTCATTTTGCCGACCTCAGAAGGATGATAGGCTGAGTCAACCCCACCTGGTGTTAACTTAGTGGTCAACAGGGCTCGAACTCAGGACCCTAAAATCCCAAGCCAGCCACCCTAACCACTAAGCCAACACCAGGCATATAATAACTTGTCCTTAATAAACGTACTTATCTTTTATATTTCCAATACACAAGATTACTGGGTGCACTGAGACTTTTTCTCCAAACTAGAGTCAGGAGACCATGTCAAGCGAGAAATCCTGAATCTTAATTGAAAGAAAAAGCGAAGCAACTTTCGTCATCCCCAGACAATCTATTGGGTGCAAATAGGCCAGATAAGTGAGTTCATTAGAACCAGTTGTATTGGATTAAGAAGAGAATTATGCAATTGATGAATAATCTGGAATGAAATCCTTTAATCAGTTTGAATGGAAAAATCCAAGAAATCTGGTCGTATAAACCAGGTCCTCTATATCAATTTATCCACCATTTTTCTTCTCTCGACCCATTTAACTCACCTTTTCAACAGGTGAGGAGGTGAGTTGGATCAAAGACTTGAGTAGGAGTCGATCACCAAGGTTAAGAAGAGAAATACGACAAGCATGATCTACTGAAAGGGCTGCCAAAGCCCCACTGCTGCAGTACTATCAGGAGAATCCACCAGCCATCAGAAAAATAGAGGACAAGACAGCACTCATTAGGATCTTGTTTACTCTAATGATGGTTAGGATGTTTTTTTTTTAAAGCAGATCTCTATGCATATCTCAGTTGTAAGCCTTATCCACATACCTGCAGCTCAGGGTCACTCGATTGTAGGAGAAGCACCAGGATGGGAAATGCCCCATCTGCCTGCAGAGCTGTACGGCCCCAAGCTGCACATCCACAGTGAAATCGGATCATATACCATGCTCTATACATAGCGTCAGTTCTGCCGAAGCAGTTTCTTGGCTATGGTTACAATCCTGTCCAGGTTGCCATGTCGTCACAGGAAGTCAGGGCAGGAATTTGCAATTTGTTCAGGGTCCAGCGATAACTTGCCAACTCTTCACAAAGGACACCATGGGATCTTTAACGTCCACCAACTAATGCTGTCAGAGGGGACGCCCGTTTATCATCTATCTGAAAGATGGCACACACATTGATGATTCACCCTGCCTGTGAAACACAGGGATGGCAGCTTATAGCTGGGCCGCGATTCGTCCCCAGGCTCGACAGCTAAGAGATGAGTTTGGGTACATCTGACCTATCTTGCTAGCACAAAGTAAAAAGTCGCTTTAATCTTGAGCAATTGGGCCAATAAGCATAGCATAAGGGTTTGTAAGAATAAAAAAGCCCCACTTTGTTGACTTTCCAATGTTCAACCTCTCTGCTCACCTCCACTCCTTCGTCCCTCCTTTCTCCTGCCTGTTGAATATTTTTCCTTTGTTAATCCATTCCCGTTCTTCCCTTTGGTAATTCAAAGTATTAGCCCAACACAACCCTGGTGCTTCATTTGTCTCATAGTGTCCATATAATTTATGTTTTTTTTAAACCTCCTCTCCTTTGGTCGAGGTCCCTTTTCTCCTCCAGAAAGCATGCATTGTGACTATCCTGAGCTCCTCCAAAATGCACACATTCTTCCAGTAAGCTCCTGGTTAAATTACTAAAATACAGGCTCACTGCACACCTAAACTATTTTGTTACTCACTTCTCTCATCTGTGGGATTAAACTCCTGAACCTCTTGCATTCCTATCTTCCCTCCAGGGCTTCATTGAGGTGAGGTGATGCAAAAGCATCTCCTACAATCAAAAGCATCTCCTCATCCATACCTGCGATCATTTCTACCCACATTAATCCTCCCTCTTCCATCCCTCTTGCTTGCAGGTTGCTGTCTTTCCTCCCCTCCTCCTTCTCTCCTCTTTCTTGCTCATTGAGTCCAATGGGGCCCAATTGTCCCATTGTCGGTTTGGTGTTACCTTTCTATACTGCCATTTTGCTCTTCAATGAGGTTCATTCTTGTATCGAAAAAAGGTACTCTGATATGTTTATCCTTCCTGGGATTTATTTAAAAGCTCTTCTATGAGTATTGAATAAATGTAAAAAAAATAAAAAATAATCCTCACTATAATTCACGGACCGACGCTTGTGGGTTTGTTTGTCAGGCTACTCCTCCTATAGTTCTAGGCCAATTACATCCAGACTTGCTACAGAGGATCAGTATGACCCCTATTAATGTATAGGGGTGTTTTTGTCTTTGCCGGTGGTCTTTGAGGGGGTGAAGGGGGAGACGCAAATTCTCTATGTAAATGTGTATCATGTAGTCGCCACCCAATGTAGCGCCACCTCCAACATGTTTCCACCATTTACATTACTGTTTTCCTGTCCCACATTTTCCAGTGCAGTGAGGTGTTTTAAATTATAAGCAGAAGGTATGTTTTTGCTTCATGCATGTTCCCGGCGGGGGGGTTTGCCTACACATAGTTGTCAGTTGCCTATACCAGGACGATCTTGTTCCAAGTTGCATGCTTGGAATAAGATCGCCCGTTGGGCAGGTACTCTGCTAGTCGTAATCATAATAATAATAACTAGCATCCGTTGAAGACAAAGTCTTCGATATCCCCCTATAGTAAATAAGGATTAACAAACTTATATTCCTAAGCGTGTGCATATGTATGTGAAGTTTCCCTTGATCTGGCCAGACGTTATGGAGAAGAAGATGTTTGAAGGTTTTAGGGTAAATTCAATATGGCCACCAAACCATGTGACCTATCAATTAGAAATTAATAAACTTCTGAAAGGATGTCTTGGGTAAAGTGTGTGAAATTTTGCCTCAATCTGTCTTGCCGTTCTGGAAAAGAAGATTTTTAAAATTTGTTAATTTCAATCCAAGATGGTGACGAACCATGTGACCTATGACATCATAAATTTACATTCTGCCACCAATCCTCCAGTGGAATACGTGTGTGAAGTTTCGTGTTATCGGATGAGGTGTGGTTTTCTATCCAAGATGGCCACCAAACCATGTGACTTGTGATGTCATTTTTACTATGTATGCAGACATGATGGAAGATGAGTTGCAAATTTTTGCTTCGTTAGGTTATGTGATTCCAGAGAAAACATTATTTAATATTTTCTTGAATCCAACATGGCTGCCAACCATGTGACCTATCAATTAGAAAATATCAAAAGGCACCAGTTCACCATTTGCTTGATATGTGTACCAATTTCGTAAATATATCTTGAGGGGATTTGTAGTTAAGCTCCGGAAACGAAATGTGACGGACGGACGGAGGACGGAACCCATTTCTATATCCCCCCCAACTTCGTTGGTTGGCAGGATAATAATAATAATAAAAGGATCACTGGAACTGTAGTTGATATGGGCCCTAGCCTAATGCTGCAACCCAAATTTGGTAGCATTCTGACTGGTGGGTCTGGAGAAGAAGATTTTGGAATGAATTTGCACGACCGCCATTTTGACACACTTCCGGTCATGCGATCAGCAAGGCCTTCACAATTTAACATCCCTACCCTGGCCTAATGCTGTAACCCAAATTTGGTAGCATTCTGACCGGTGGGTCTGGAGAAGAAGATTTTGGAAGGAATTTGCGAGACCACCATTTTTGACGCACTTACATGTGATGGCCTCCAACAAGACCGAGTTGATTAAATTTTGGTTAAAATCCGAATCCGGATTCAAATACGATACTAATTTTAAAATTCGCTCAGTGATTCTTCACCATTGAAAGATCAGGCCAAAAACGATACATAGCATGATATCTCAAAAACTTGTGGACGGATTCGGATGAAACGTGGTCATTGAGTTGGGTAGGTGACAAGAACCACCCAATTAGATTTTGGTTCAAGTCCAGATGCAGATCCTGCCTATCAGTGGGGATGCAAACGGTAAACTGTTCAGCCTGGTGGAGGCATGCGCTCCACCGAGTACTGTTCTACTTCAATCCGTGAACAATTGTCCACCTGCTGGCATTTGTGCACCTAATTTGGTGTACACAATTTAACCAAACTTACATGAAGTTGCCAATGTCCGGAGGGCAGTGACAGCAGCCAATTTGACTCTTGGTTCATAACCTTTTGCCAACACAAGTAGAGGAATGACTGCACCGCTGTCCACCATTACCTTGCTGCATCCAGCTAAAAAAATGGCACACCAGCTCTAATTGTCTTTATACAATTTATATTCTGAATATCCAGTCAGGCAACAGATTGCAACTTAAAATTAGTTGGAAACATCAACTTTCATCTCAACACACACACACACACACACACACACACACACACACACACACACACACACACACACACACACACACACACACCACACAATCATGTCAAGGGTATAAGTGATCATCAGACAATGTGTTCATTTTGTGAGACCCACGGAGTGAAGAAGCTGAACTAAGCAGCAGCAAGCTGCATCTTGGAGAGCAGAATCAGATGACTCCAAAGACTCCAAAAGTGCTTTGGTTGTGTCTTCAGTCAGTATCTCATCAACGGACACTATAGTACAGGGGATTGTGGTGCAAAATCACATGCCAAAGGCACACCTCAGAGTCAGCACCTAATAGACCATGCAGAACTTATATTGGTCAACAGCAGGAAAATCTTTCCTGCAATGCCACGTACATGTGTTTATAAATTCTATTTTTGACATGGCGAACAGAAATTGTATTGGTTCATGGAATGCATGTCATCGTGTAAAGAGGGTAAGGCGAGTTTGCACACCCAGATTTCTCTGCAGCAGGTTGGAGAGGGTGCAGCAGGCATATATCTGCACCTCCTGTTCCAATGATTGGAGCAGTGAATGCAAAGCAGGAATTAACTCTTTCGGTAGGGCTTGGATTGGATCTGAGGAATGGGGTGGTGGACATAGTGGTGGGAGAGGTGTTGATGGGTTATGAACTTTTAATATAAATTTGCAAAGTCTTACCATTCTCTTCTATCAGTGTGTGTGTGTGCGTGTGCGCGTATGTGTGCATGGTGTCCAGGTAGCACCTCTTAACCAGTGCTGACTGCGAAGCCATCAACAATTGCTTCAGGGGTCCTAACCACCAGGGGGCACCTACCACACATGCACCCTAATTGTAACTGGGCCAGTTTGTCAATTCAATGTTGATATTTATCATATTGACTGCAACTTAAGGTTCTTATTAACTGCTAATGGGTTAATATGTGGCAAGCACCCTTTTTTGGCCAGGACCTCTACAATTGTTGGTGTGGCTGTGTGGCACAGGGGGTTCATAGTCACAATTGCAGTTGAGAGATGCTAGAGGTGTGTGTACACACACACACGGCTATCTCTAATGTCTGCCAGAAAATGAGACACCTGGTTTTATGGCTCATCTTACAGACGATGTACTCATTAATGCAATGCCCTTCCTGTGAAACACCACGATATGGCACTTTACATCCAGTCAGGCTTCGATCCAAGCATTGATGGCTGAAAAGGAAGGTGTGTGTGTGTGTGTGGACATGTGTGGGTTTTGTTTTCAATGACAAAAATAATAATCATAGTTCTGTGCATTATTACAATGCTCCAAAATGAAAAGCAATTTGCAAGAATGATGGCTATTAAAACATTTGATTTAGTCTTTCCCACAACAACAGAGGTCTTTCCACAATTGTGAATGTCGTTCATTCATCCCATTCCTACTTTTGAATGGCATTACGGATGCGGTAACATTCATCTATATTGATTGTTTCCACTGCCGTTTACTATTCCCGTCGATCATATAATTCGCATCACGATATAAGTGGTATAACTTGTAGGTGGACTTGATGTGAGGGAAAGGCATCTTGGGATACCTACTTAATCCTCTCATTGATTGTATCCAACTTTGGTTTGAAACCCACATCTTAAGGATGATTTATTAACTTTCCATTTCATTGATTACAATGGAGAAACTCGAAAATACCGGACCACAGTTTCCAAATGCATAGCTAATATTGGTATGGCCGAAGTACGTGGCCAAAGGGCTATTTTCGTTCAAAATATAATGCGATAGGACCCTTACTGGCCAGAATGGATCGCTTATGGGACATCACCATAAACCATCAATTTTCAACCACCACCATCACCAAGCTCATTTTATGTTATGTCTTATTGTACTGTTAAAAGGTGTAGCTTCTTTCTTCATATACTTGCAGCACTGCTTAGGAAGAGGAAAGGGGGGCAACTTCAGAAGAAGGTGAAAGGAAGGTAATATATGATCCAGGTGAATGTCACACAATCTGACGTGACATTCTTCCTGGTGGCTTTCCTGTATGTAGCAACCAACTTGTATTTAAGGACCTTACCAGCCTGGCTGAAGGCAAGCAGGCACATGGCAGCTGGCAGCTGAACGTTAGGATCTTGAGAGCTTGCCAAAGTGGTCAGAGACCTCAGATGCTGCACATTTGTGCTTTCTGTTTGTCCTGTTCACAACATAGTGATGGTTATTGTGTGACATTTGAGAAGAACAGCCAAACACTCTGTTCGCCTAAAACCAAAAATGTCCAAACAGGTCCATCGTGTCTATGCCATATCCACATTCCTGGCCGCTCACCCCCCTGTAGGAAGTGCTATTTATTCCTCTCTGGATAAACAGATTATTATTCTTTTTTAAAACTTGAGTGCCTGAACTTAATAGAAAATACATGGGTACCCCCTGGTTCCTTTTTTGTGACGAGCCTTTGACCAACATTTAATCATTTGAAATCCTTGGAATGACCATCATGGGACCACATCACCGCCCAGTCGCAAGCTCGCTCTATCCTGCTCCCTGCCAAGGATATATTTTAGTGTCCATGACATCCAACCTGCAGTTGGTTGTGCTTTTCTTCATTAAAGTATAACATATCCTCCTCTTTACATCCTTCTGTGATTTAACTTCATGTAGACTGACCGTTTGCGATTATCTGTAATTATCTGTCGTATTTGGTTATTTCCCCAACTCTTATCAGTCTTAAACCTCCTTTTTGAACCTTGACCCACGTATATACTCCAAATTAGAGGACATTCTCATCCATCTCAAACATACAGGCGAAACAGAGGTAGCATCCCATGTCAATCGACTTTCGGTGCCGCGTGTTCATTCATCTCTTCCAACACTTTATACTCCAGGCAAATGGAAAAGTTCCTATTTGCATCTATCTGAATCAGACATCATAAAATATAAACATAAGTTTTATAAAATAACATTTTATAGCCTTTATGATCTCCATGAATCACTTATTTTCAACTATGCTGCATTTCCATGAGCTGCTTTGCTCACCCAAGCCATTCAATCATTCAATACGCTATAATCTGCATGAGCTCATGAGAAGCACCTGTTCAAGGCTGCATGAACAGCCAATTTCCTGACGATATTGCATCCTTATGATCACGGTTTTTCTATCACCATCCAGCCTTTCCGGCCGACTCTGCCGCTGAAAGCTATTCGGTAGGAAGTGGATTATTGAAGCGTGTTCTTAATGGCTATCATGGCAGGGCTTGCAAATGGAGCGGAACAAGTTATTCCTGCAGGACCTGTAGGCCTGCAGTTTAACCAGAACTTAAGGGACATCTACTTTGGAGGGAAGTATGGAGGAAGAGTACAGTGGGAGGAGATGGGGAAAAATGGGGAAAAAAATAAAATTAAGAAAAGGAGGTGGGGAAGAAAAGATGGTTGGGA
>CM068953.1:46921640-46939340 GCA_035128595.1 Eptatretus atami
AGTAAGGATTTGGAAGGAAAGGGGATTTATAAGGTAAAACTGGGGGAAAGGTGAAATATTCTGCAACTCTTACACCTTATACGGCTCTCTTATAGTATATCTGTGTCTGTCGCCATTTTTCTCATGGCAAGTGCGGAGTTTAAGGACAAAATAGAGGGAGACGTGGACAAATAATGGATGTGGGGAAGAATGAAGGGTTTGGGGAGGACTCATGGGGTGGACAAGATGGATACAGAAGCAAACCTTCAGGAAAAAAAACTGGAAATTTGGAAATAGGTGGGCTTGGGGGAGAAGGAGGGGAGAGGGTAGTTAACGGAGGTAGAGAAGATCATCATTTTAGATGAGAGGGGATCTGAGATGGTGGTGAACAGCTGTCTTGAAGACCGGGAGGGAAGAATTATTAAAACCATATCATCAAGTTGTTAAAATCCAATGACTAAGGTTGATAAGAGCATGTGTACCGTCGTGGGAAATGAGTTGCGGTTGACTTTGAGCGTTAGTCCTTCATCAGGGGGTGAACGCTCCAACAACGCTTTCGCATTCTTATGACAAACCATTGTTGTTTGTTACATGTTTTGTCTGTATGTTTCATTGTTTGTTTTTTGTTCAACTGAGTTACTGCATTGACAGTTGCTTTTTTTTTGTATACATTGTCGAAGCTCGTATGAGAGCTAACACACAGCGCACAGCAAAGGGGGCATGAGACAAGAGGGGCAGGAGAGGGAAGGACAAAACAGTGGGGAACAGAGACATTAGGGGATCTGTGGAAGGGAGAGCGATTGGGCGGGAAACACGGGGTAAACAAGATGGACATTACAGGGACTTTCAGGGAGGAAAGCAGGGAATTTGAAGGAGGTGGGTTTGGGGTGGATTAACGGGGGTAGAAAAGATCGAGGTTTTGGATGGGGGAAGATAAGAGATGGTGTTGAACTGCTGTTTAGATATTCAGCCTTTTCACGTGCGGTATCAGCAGTGCGGCCATTTGAGGTAAGGGAGGGGATGGAGGAGGAACATACACCAGAAACAGATTTGATTAGACACCACCAGGATTTGGAAGAAAGAGAGAAAGAGAGAGAGGTTTGAGAGTTCAGACTTGAGATGAGAAAGATGTTGTTTTCTGGCTCTCCTGAGGGTAGAAACGCACTTGTTCCGAGCTTTATGGAAGGAACTGAGATTAGCCTCAGGTAACTGAGAAGGCTTTCCATGAGGCGAAAGTAAGTTGTTTCAGGACAACTGCCTCACCACAAGCTTCAGTGTGCTGTGGGCGGGAGGAATGGTAGGACGACTGAACACGAGAGGGGATACATCTGTGCATGAGAGAGAGAGAGCAAGCAAGATAAATCTGTGCATCTCTGAAAGAAAGACTTGCTTATGATTATGACTTGATTGCCTATTAATGACGTACCACCTAGTCTTGACAAGTCTCCAGCTGCAGCAAGGACCCTTGCAGACGCTTGCAGGAAAAAAAGAGACAAGCCAGCACTTGCATAAGGGTGGGAACACGGAAACCCCCAAGAGTGGAATGCAGCTGTGTGTGCCTATATTCCATCATGAATCTTCCCCAGACAGAACAACCATTACCTTGACATAGAGTACAAAACCTTCCAGTCCAAGATACCCAGCTCAATAACTGTTTTGCAATGAAATTGCTCCGACACGGGATACCAGCAAGCTGGCACTCATTTTGCAAACCTCGGACGTGCTGCTACCTTGCTTGATACTCAGCATTTAAAAATGATAGAGCACAGACAAACAACGTGTGCAATGGCTGTTGGCAGCCATGGTGCAGGCTTTGATTGGCCTAATGGCCCCATCCTGTGTTAATCCCATTTGAGGGAACATACAGTTCCTTCAGAATGTATTAACACCCCATGACTTTTGTCACATTTTGTTGTTGCAGCCTGGATTTAAAATGGATTAAATTTTAATTTTTTTTGTCACCAATATACACAAAATTCCCCATAATGACAAAGTGAAAACATGTTTTTAGAAATGTTTACAAATTAATTAAAAATGAAAAATTTAATAATGTTTTGCATCAAAAAGTATTCAACCCCTCCCCCCACCAAGTCAATATTTTGTAGAAACGCCTTTAGTAACAATTACAGCTTCAAGTCTTCTTGGGTGTGTCCGTATCAGCTTTGAACATCTCGATTTGGGGAGTTTCTCCCATTCTTCCTTGAAGATTTGCTCAAGCTCTGTCAAGATGGATGGGGAGCATCGGTGGACAGCAATTTTCAAGTCTTTCCACAGATTCTCAATGGGATTCAAGTCTGGGCTTTGGCTGGGTCACTCAAGGACTTCCACGTTCTTGTTATGAAGCCATTCCAGTGTTGCTTTGGCTGTATGCTTGGAATCATTGTCTTGTTGGAACATAATTCTTCACCACACTCTGAGGTCTTTTTTTTAATTTTATTGATACTATTTTTAATATACAATGTCGAGGCTCGTATAAGAGCTAACACACAGAACGTATACCAAAGGGTGCAGGAGACGAGAAGAGTGGGAGAGCGAAGCACAAAACAGTAGGGAGCAGAGACGGAGGTTTTTGCCGCATATATCGTTTTGTATATGTTATAGTTTTCAAATTAGGAGTTTGGAGCAATTTTATGCATTATATGATGCGATTTTTCCACGATGAACTCTCACAGACTAAAGTATATAATCGAAATCTTTCTTCGGATTTGAGGATTGGAGCTCATGGACTAAATAAGTGTCAACCTGGAGTGAAATCTGAAAAGTTAAAGAAATTGGCGATTCTTAGGATTTTCCTGTATTTGGCTCCATTCATTGTTCCCTTTATCCTTACAAGTCTCCCGGTCCCTGCCACTGAAAAGCATCCCCATAGCATGATACTGCCACCACCATGCTTCACAGTCGGGATGGTGTTCGATGGGTGATGAGCTGTGCTCAGTTTCCACCAGATGTAGCGTTTTGCATTCAGGCCAAAGAGTTCAATTTTCATCTCTTCAGACCACAGAATCTTTTGCCTCATGCTCTCAGACTCTTTCGCGTGAGTTTTTGCAAACTCCAGGTGTGCCGTCATGTGCCTTTTTCTCAGGAATGGTTTCTGTCTGGTCACTCTTCCATAAAGCTTAGATTTGGGAAGTGCTGCAGAGATGGTTGTCCTTCTGGAGGGTTTTCCCATCTCAGCCAAGGAACTCTGTAGTTCTGTCAGAGTGGGTCATTTGGGTTCTTTGTCACCTCTCTAACCAAGGTATACTTCTTGCCCGGTTCCTGTTTCGTAGTCCAGCCAGCTCTAGGAAGGGTCTGGGTAGTTCCATAGTCTTTCCATTTCCGAATGATGGAGCTCACTGTGCTCTTGGGAACTTTCAACACTCTATAAATTGTTTTATACCTTTCCCCAGATCTACGCCTCCTCACAATTCTATCTCGGAGTTCTCCGGACAGTTCCTTGGACTTCATGGTGGCGTTTCTGCTCAGACATACATTGTCAACTGTGGGACCTCATATAGAAAGGTATGTTTCTTCCTAAACCATGTCCAATCAATTGAATTGGCCACAGGTGAACTCCATTCAAGTTGTAGAGAAATCTCAAGGACGATCAAAGGAAATCGGATGCACCTGAACTCAATTTGGAGTGTCATAGCAAAAGGGTGCAATACTTATTGACTCGAGACATTTTCAACATTTCATTTTAAATTAATTTGTAAACATTTCTAAAAACATGTTGTCACTTTGTCTTTGTGGGGTATTTTGTGTAGATCGGTGACAAATAAATATATAAAATTTAATCCATTTTAAATTCAGGCTTTAACGCAACAAAATATGACAAACGTCCAGGGGTGTGGATACATTCTGAAGGCACTGTATGTAAATTAATGTCAGTTAGACAAATGCTTACCTGGTGATTCCAGTTGCTTGAGCAGCCTCCAAGCTGCCTCTTGCTCCTCTGCAGCCAGGTGTCGGGGCTTTGGATCGTTTTTTATGAAAGGCAACAAGGGACAATGCAGACTGTTGGCACAATGAGAAATGCTTGACAGCAGGCGTCGAAGAGCTTCTCGGATGGCGTTTAGCAGCTGAGAACACATCTGTAAAAATTGTGGCGCCATGCTCGTTGTGTCAAATACTGGATCTCTGTTGATAGACACAGCACAACATGATGATGTTAAAACACGGATTTCTCATTCATCATAAGTTGTTAGAGAATTTTCTTGCTGTTTAATTTCACTCTGTTGCAACCTCACTTTGTTTGTCATATGAGGTCATGTTAAAAAAAATATACCTTACCTCGTGCTATTTTTGTACTGCACAAGCAAAAATGGTACAGTTAGAGCTGTTGTACATGAGAGTCGTACTCTCATATACCATAGTTGGTTACAGTTCTAACTACAGTAGACTGCAGAGAATAACGACGGTATCGTGAAGACACTATTTTTGCGTGGGAATTATTATTGTGCAAGACAAAATGGACTGTATTGAAGTATACAATGCAGTACAAAGTGTAATGACATGATTATTATTTTGTATGCAGCCTGGGGTTGCCTGTTGCATCATTGTTGGGAGGGCGGCCATGCCGCTGATGCAGTGCCCCCTGTTTCCAGTAGGCTGGTACTCATTTTGCCGACCATGGAAGGATGACAGGCTGAGTCAACCCACCTGATGTTATGTAACGGCACAACAGGAGCTCAAACTCAAGATCTTAAGATCTTAAGCCACCACCAGGCTTGTTATTGTTATTATTAGTAGTATTATTATTATTATTATTTATTACAACCCTTTGCATTTTAAGACAGCAGCTGTTCACATGATTTTTGTGAACATCTGAATATGTTCATTTTATTTATTTATAGTTTAGAGTTTGCTTTCTGTCTGAAGATGGCAAGTGGTGTAACCTGGTGTCAAAATACGAGATGAGACAAGACCAGACTACATAACAGTAGACCACTTACTGGCAGAATCATTACCTCCAAAAAGCACAATGCTTGTTGACTAACAATTGGGTTCTTACTTTGATTTTTATTTTGTTGTATCGTACTCTTTACTGAGCATTGGTACTGCCGAAGCAATTTCTTGGCAAAGGTTACACTGGGTGGTTTGCCATTGCTTTCCCCACGTTGTTTGTCTATGCCCTATCCTTTTAAATGCTGAGCATCAAGCAAGAAAGCAGCACGTTTTTTAGATCTGGTGGTATGACTCGGCTTGGGTTTGAACCACCAATCTCCCACACTCAGAACAGATGTTCTACCCATTACATCACCGAGCCTTGTGGGTAATTACTTGCGAGTTAAAGAGAAGGATTTGGAATACGGAAACTTTCCTTAGAAACTGTCAACCTCGGAATTGGATCCAGGTCCTCTCAGCGACAAGGGAAGCACACATAAATTTCCTTAGGACTCTGCAATGTAGTTCCAACAAAATAAGTCACAAAACGTGGTGAGAATAGATATGCCAGCTGTAAAATGTGCTATATTATCAGCCTCTCCGAACGCTCGCTCTGGGTGGTAAATCCATCTATCACCGCGTCGCCATGACAACTAAGTTATTGTATCCAAGGCGGAGACCTTCATTGTGCACTCACTGCACACTCCATCAGTACATCTGTACTCCCGTGCAACTGCCCAGCTGGCATAACCATGTTGGCCTAACAATGGCCGTTCTGTTGGGCTATCCTCAATTTGATTATCGATCAAACGGTGGTCCGGCTTTGGCAGACTAATGCCTGACATTGATGGAACGTGATCAGCATCCACAAGGCCAACTGTCTCTTTCAATCTCACACTATTGAACTAACATTGGCAATGTGCATATGACAAACCGTGATGATGTCAATGCAATGCCCAACATAGCTGTGCCAATTGGGTACCTATCCACGTCCAGCCAAGAATAATAGGTGGGAGCATCTGACTTAACAATATTGGTAGCAGATACTATTGAATGAGTTTGGTGGATGGCACTCTCTCAAGTACATGGTCTGTCTGTCTGTTTATCTGTCTTTGCACCATGCTCTAGACAGAGCTTTGGTTCTGCCGAAGCAGTTTCTTGGCTGCGTTCACAATCCTGGATGGGGTGCACTCCGACGCAAGACACTCAACTAAGAGTGCAGGAATTTGTAATTTGTTCAGGATGTCGGTGGTAACTCTGCTACTCTTTGTAAAGGACACAGTGAGATCTTTAACATCCATCCGAGGGATGGCACATACATTGATGAATCGTCTTGCCTGTAAAACACCAGCATGACAGTTTATAGCTGGCTCGGGATTCAAACGCATCCGAGACGGCTTAGAGGTGAGTGTGCCTACCTGTAGGCCGTCCTGCTATCCCTGAAGTACACTGAATATAGTAAATATACACAAATGTATGATATACTGAAGACATCAGATGTCTGTAAGTTACTAACGGATGAAAATGTAAACTTGGTTTTACAAGGGAACAGATGAAAAGTCGATTGATAGATACAACACCTTAAAAATACGTACCACTTCCGGCGCCACCTGAATGTGAATACACACTAATGATTTCCAAAATGACGACAAATCGTTTATAGCATCGTAATGATGCTGTAATAAGCTTGCACAACAATTTCAAATATGATAGTAATGGCTAAATTCAAACCTGGAGCTTCAAACTCCAAAACCTTCACTCAAACTGCCTCTCTATCCACTATAGAAAAATGAAACTTATCTGGTTCAATCACCCCAAAAGTCACCAAAAAAGAAACCTCCACAGCAAAGAAACCTTCAATAACTGCCCCAATGGATAACGAATAACAAGCTTGTAAAAATTAATTGTCAGGTCAAAAGTGGTGTTTTGCAGAAACACATTGTCGTCTTTATTACTTCCACCACCGAAGGTGGACGGAGGTTATGTATTCACCACTGTTTGTCTGTTTGTGAGCAGGGTATCCCAAAAGGTTGTGGACGGATTCAGACAAAACTTTGTGGACAGGTTGGGTGTATGACAAGGACGAATTGGTTAGTTTTTGGGAAAGATACTTGGATTTTTAAAAGTGATTCTTCACCATTGAGAGATAGGGCCAATAAGGATGTACAGTATTGCATGATACTGTATTTCAAATCGTTGCAGATGGATTATGACAAAACTTGGTGGATGAGTTGGGTAGGCGACAAGAACAAACCGATTTGATTTTGGTTGAGGTCTGGATCCAGATCCGGCCTATCAGTGGGATACAAAACGTAAACTGTTCAGCCTGGCAGAGGCGTGCCATCGACAGAGTGCTGTTCAAGTTTTATTTGTATGGCCATGCTCCATTCTCTTGGGTGCAAAGAGAAGCATTATATCAGAAAAACACAGAAAGTAATATTTTAATTCAATAATCCTGTAACCACAGCCAGCTGTTGCCAATTTTTTTCCCATTGTCTGTGCTAAAGACTTGTACTGTAATTACATCAATGAAAAGGAATAAAAGCAAGCTTTCATGTTTTGTACATCATCTGAACTGGTCTCGACTGCCTCTATATCCCCGGGGCCCGAGACGGCGTCTCTCCAGGTCCGGGCAGGCTCTGAGGACGGGATTCCACCTGTCCCGCCCATTGTTCGCGAAAAGCAGCCTCGGCTAAAAAATGGAACTCCATTTTAAAATATTGTTGCGAATTCGCGCCCGCCGGCGTGCGAACGGCCACGTGACTCGAATCGCGGCACGTCTTGTCCACCGGACGGACAATTCAGTCGTGACCCTCTTGGAACTATCGCCAAGGAGCTAGTCACGGGTGGGGGTTTAGCCTCACCACAACCCAGTCCGCATTCTACCCGCGCGAAATAGGGTGAATCGCCGAAAGTCGATATACCTAAGTACTCACACGGGTAACCTACCGAGGGGTTGTACCACGCCACAGGTCGACTCCGGACACGAACTGCTTAAGCGGCTCGTTCCGTGCTACAGGGATAACTGAGCGGAGTTATCATCGACCTTGACGGTTCAGATTAATTATCGGGCGTATTAAGCCCACGACGAACCCGTTACGGTGAAGGCAAGATGGAGATTCAACAAAGGAAAGGACGCAGCGAAACGGGGAACAATTCAACACAAGCACTTTATTTACACGACACACGGACACAAAGCACACATATAGTCAAACAGTCAGAACGCACATATATCAAATGCAAGATGAAAAACAAAAGAAACAGTGACGCAGAGATACTACCGAATAACGCGTACACACGGCAACACTTATAACAGTTCTACTTCACAAGACAGGCGCCTCCCACAGTCATTTGCCCAAAAACCCAATGAAATAGAAGTAGTCACTTCCCTGTGCGCGCACCAGGTCCTTCTCCCGCCCTCAGCTCCCCGCTCCTCCGGCGTGATCGGCGAGCTCGTGCTTCGCGCCGGCACGTGTCGCCGTTTGACGCCACGGACGGGGTTTTGGGGAATGAACGGGTTTTCAGCGCTCTCTCGGTGCGGAGTGGGGGGGGGAAGAAATCGTCGACATTCGGGGTCGAGAGAGAGAGGAAATGGCAGACGCTCCGTCCCACCAGCGGGATCTCGGGACCACACAGACTCCGGCGAACCCTCGGACAAAAACCTCGAACTGGAGCTCTCTCTCGCTTCACACCGTCGTTTGTCCAAAGGTCCAAGGCTCGTCAGCATCAAGGGCTCCGCAGGATCACAGACCGGCAGGAACAGGAACAAACGAGCACCCACCACCTCCACCGAGCCTCCTCCGAGCCTCCACCGAGCCTTCCCTGAGCCTTCCCGAGCCTTCTCTGAGCCTTCCCCGAGCCTTTCCGTCCGCGTCTTTTATACGCCCACGTTCCGCCCTGTTGCTCCGCCCCGTTCCCTGCTCCACCCCCTTCGAGGCGCTTCGAGAAAGGTCTCGAAGAGGGGCGTTCCTCCTCCCTGGCCGCGTCACACGCGCGGTCCACCAATCGGCGCCAGCTGCGCCTCTCCGTTTCTCTCCCCCCCACACAGCGCGAAGAAGAATGGTGGGGTGGCGAAGATGCAGTGGCGCAGATGGCGGAGGCGGCCGGCCGCAGCGCTGTGGGTGGGGATGGCGTGGTTGTGGTTGAGACGTGGTTGGTTCAAAAATAAAGAAAGAAGAAAAAACGACTGACTCAAAGCGTCGCAGCCCGAATGAATCACATTAATTCCCTAAACAACGGGTTTGGGGCTACTATACATGTACTTAAAAGATACCTCACCTACGGGACCTGAATGGTGGTTGCGAATTTCCACAGCCGTAACAATATCATATTCTATGTACATTTGTCTAACATCTACCAATGTTCTTGCCATCGATATTAAAGTTCGCTGTCTCTCATATCTTGTTTCCATATGATTTTGTACCAGCTCCTCGACAAGCTTTCGACGCAACAAGAAAACAAAATAAAGCATAAAGCAAAAATCCTGCTTGCAATGTTTTGTACACTTTTGCACTACAATGGGCTTGTACACTATCATTATTATTATTATTATATACCTTTGCTTAAGTTATGTTACTTCAGTCACAGTCATTCCATAAATAGTTACAACTTCTGAACAAATTATCAAAGCTAGAATGGCACTCGGTAGACCACATATCTCCACCAATCTAAACAGTTTATGTTTTGCATCGATCGTGCTGATAGGCCAGATCTGTATGCGGATCTGAACCAAAATAGAATCAGCCTGTTTTTGTCACCTACCCAGTCAACCACCAAGTTTCGGCTTTATCCGTCCACAGCTTTTTGATATATCATGCTATATATCGTTTTTGGCTCAATCTTTCAATGGTGAAGAATCACTTTAAAATTCTAGTATCCAGATCTGGACCTTCAACAAAATCGAATCAATTCGTCCTTGATACACAACCAACCTGTCCACCAAATTTCGTCTGAATCCATCCACAACCTTTTGAGATCTCATTCTGCTCACAGACATACAAACATAACCTCCATCCACCTTCAGTGTCGGAGGTAATAAACAAATGAATGATTAAAAACTACATCACAGTGTTATCACGAGTGTGTGACGGTTTTTGTTTCCATCACTCGGCTAAAAGTTTATCGAAATTTTTGGAATTAAAAAATGTGTACTTGGGGAACAGACGGCGGATGAGAGGGTATCTTCCGCAGAGGGTGAGACGGTAGGGGAGGTTATGACACGTCCGTAGGATGGAGCAGTAATGTCCTCGCAGATAATATGAATTATGGAACTCTGATTTTTCAGAATCATTGCCCACCTCATTTGTTCGTCTTCTTTCCCACCTGTGGAACCGACTTCCTCATTCTCTTCAATCTCATTCTTCCCTCCATGCCTTCAAGACAGCTTTTCACCACCATCTCAGATCATTCCCCATCCAAAACCATGATCTTTTCTACACCCCTTAAACTACCTCCACCTCACCAAATATTGCTTCTGTATCTGTCTTATCCGCCTCCTGCATTCCTTGTCGGTCTCAATTTATTTTGTCCCTCGGCCCTGCTGTTGGTTTGGTGACAAGAACAAAGTGGTTATCCTCTTGCTATGTTGCCTCCTGATCCGTTTTGTGTTCAAGCTCTTCCACGAGCCTTGACTCTGTAGACCAAAAAAATGCAGGGTGGGGAAAAAAGCAGGCCAGGCCGAATTATTTATTTATTCATTCATTTATTTATTTATTTGTTTGTTTGTTTTTTCCCTGAAGAGTGAAAAATCCTCGACTGAGCCTGAGAGCTGTCCTGTAGGCTGTGCAAAGTGAAAGCCAGCCAACCTGATTTGGCATGCAAAATGGATTCCGGGCAAGCCAAATTAGGAAATAAAATCATGACGGCCTCGGCAAAAACCGCAACAATCCAGCCCGATGTAAGCGAAGGCATCACCAGATGTCTTGACGGATGGAACATGTATACAGGGTTTTAGAAGGCATCTCATTGGAACTCCATCACTGATTGTGGTCTCCTCATGCTCTGTTTGATAATAATTGATTATTTCGGTCAGTGCCTTTGTTGGTTGCTGCCATTTCCTGGTGATAAAACTGCTTGTTAATTCAATTGCTGGTGTGGCAACGCTTTAAATTGCTGCCATTGACCCGTTAAAAAAGCGGAAGCCATCACATTAGCATGGGAATTTTTTTTATTTGCTGACACATTTTAAAAATTCAGATAATAATCATTCGGCTATCCCTTAGCGATGCCCCACATGTACACGGTGGTGTAACCGACACACACACGCCATGCATATGACAATGTACCTATGGACACGCCAAATGTTCCGTTCCTTAGCCTTCTCACTCCAATTTACTCTTTTTTTTTTATTTTTATTTTTTTACAGACAGACAAGTAGACAGGGGTGAAAACATAACCTCCATCCACCTTTGGTGGCGGAGGTAATAATCAAAGCAAACGTTTCATCAAACTTCTCAATCAAATTAACAGTACTTATTCTGATTATTTACATATAACCTTAAGTACTCTTTAACTTGCCACCGAAGGTGGAGGTAGGTTGTGTTTTCATCCCTGTCTGTTTGTCTGTGAGCAGGATATCTCAAAAAGTTGTGAACGGATTTGGACGAAATTTTGTGGACAGGTTTGGTGTGTGTGACAACGATGAATTGATTGGATTTTGGTGAAGATCTGGATCTGGAGACTAGAATTTTTTGAGTGATTCTTCAGCATTGAGTGATTGGGCTAAAAACGATGTATAGCATGATATCTCAAGAGGTTGTTGATGAGTTTTGACAAAACCAGGTGGATGAGTTAATTAGGTGACAAGAACAAGCAGATTCGATTTTCGTTAAGGTCCACATCCAGATCTGACCTATCAGTGGCATACAAAATGTAAACTGTTCAGCTTGGCGGAGGTATGCACTGTACCGAGTGCTGTTCTAGTTAATCTCTCAGATCTATTAGAATTAGACGGATCACTTGGTAACATTTTGAGACCAAACCTTATAGCTTGTGATGATTTTTCAGTGTGCAGAGCCTAAGGTATTGCAATTCCATAATCGCACAATTTATCCACATCAAGGCTCCTCACAAATGACTTTGTAGCTAATCTATGGGCTGTGGAGGTTCAGAGTTCACCAACTACACTCTAACCTCACATGACTGATATTTTATTGTTCATTTGGAGATCTCAGATGCGAAACATTATTTTATCTTTTATATATTTTTTATCATTGTACTTTAGACCCGATATTTATAGATTATCAGAAGTACCAAAGAGTGATTTTTCAGGTTGAAATCTGAGGTGTGTGTTTGTGTGTGTGTGCTTGGTTCCTTAACAAACTGCCCATGCCATTTTGAATGTTCTGTTCCAAGTGTTCCATATTACAGGAACAGTAATTGATTTCATTCTTTAATGATGTAAATATTATGCATATCCAATGAATTAATGACATTATCAGAGATTAACGACTGAGAGGAATTCTGGATCAATGTTCAATTTAACTCTATAAAGTCACATCTAGTTGCTGAGTTTAAGAAGGTCGTAAAAAAGACTAAGATCGAGGGTATATGGACAACTAAATCGACTTCAAGATTTTAATTTGATGGAGGGGAAACTATCAAAGAAATAACAGAAATGAAAAAGGATGAAAAGGTTCTTGTGCGGATCAGAGGATTGGATCTCTTTGCTTGCCAAGGGCAGTACCACAGAAGTTATCATCGGAAAAGTGTCGCACACCCACGCTGGTGGAGGAGCGAGGATGTCGGAACGACGTCAACAAATTCAGCTTCAACAGGCGAATCAACAAGCGTTTTATAAACGATGTGAAGCAAGCGACAACAACACATTCCATCTTAAGCAGCAAGTTATGAAACTAACCGACCCGTGCGACTTGTTCATATCGAGCTTGGATGCCACAAAGTTTCCAAACAAGAACTACACGAGTGGAAAGCTCAGATGAACTTCAGGGTAGTGAAGTTTATGGAAGCAAGTTGATTTCTACTCTGTTGGAGCACAAAGGATGATTTCAAACCTGCCTCACAACTACAGCGACAATGTGGCTTTAGAGAGTTTGTTTGAACATTCGATCGAGCATTTTCCTCAATTGTTATTGTGATAACAACACTCTGGATTATTGGTCATTATTGATCGGATATTCATCGTATTACATCATTGAAAAAGGAAATCAATGACTTTTCCTGTAATTAGTCCTGTTCACGATGTCCAGAAATATGAGTTCGTTATATTTTTTGGAGATTAGGAAAACTATACACTTTTGGAAACTTCATAATAACGAATCAGAAAATGCATGATTCCATTTTCCCAGAAACCAATATGTGGCATTTGCATTTTTAAATGGCGACCTTCCAATACTATTTTTTCAATATCTTGACTCTTAGATGACCTAGGATCATGATTCCAGTGGCTAAATTCTACATTTTGGGGGAAATAAATCCAATGGTGATAATTAGAAATCAGTACAGATGATCAATGGCACAGGTTTAGGCCACCATCTTGGATTTTTAATGCGCATAACTGAAGTTTACGCTTATCTCCTTATCCTGGCTCCAAGGTGACGTAGGAACCTGATCCAGTGGTATTGAGGCAAGTTGTACATAGTGCACGTCGTGTACAGGTATTATTCTCGTGCTGGCTTTTGTGTTCTGGGTGTGTAGGCTAGTATAACCTCGGCATCGAGTGGATGGGGTTTGTTTCACCCCTTTTGTTTGTTTGTTTGTTGTTTGTTTGTCTGTTTGTGGTTTGTGTTGTTTGTTTGTGAAGGGGGGTGGTGGGGAAACTTAGTTTAGGAAACTCCTCGGGATTTCGACGGAACTTGGTGGGGGGGGGGTTAGGTTGGTCTCCGAGATCATGTTGCATTGATTTTGGACTTGGTCAAGCCAATATGGGCCCCTTATGGCGGCCATTTGAAAAGATTATTTGATTTTTTTTTTTTTGGCATTTCTATTGTTTTTTAGTGATTTTCCAACCCCCCCCCCCCTGCCCCCCAAAAAAAATTGTTTAGAGAAAAATTTTGCACTTTTTCAACAATTTCGCATTTTCTTTTTTTTGGCATTTCTTAATGTATAGTGATTCAAACACAAAAAATGCCAAAATTATTATTGCGGCTGATTTTGGAATTCAGGTGGATATTACCCTTAAAATTCAATTTCTCTCAATGGAAGCGGTTTGACAAATTGAATGGTTGTAAGGGAGTTGCAACTATAACTCTGTGAGCCTGTTGACGTCAAATTGATGAAGGTATTTCAGGTTCACTTGAGTGACTCCAGTATTGGCGGCAGGGTTTTGCCTCTACGATGTCCCTCTAGTTTACGTAGTATCTGCAGGTATTGAGGACCTCAAAATTTCCAGATGTCAGGATGTTTGTTGTTTCTACGGGCTGGTGTGTATGCAGCATGTCCAAGCTAGCTAGTTAGCCCATGTAGCTGTGTTTCAGGTGTTGTTCAACTGCAAGCCTGACTATTTTTTTGTATTATTATACCTTATATTGTATTGTGGTCATAGTTGCTGAACTGGTCTCATTTGGCGTTTACAGGGGCAATATTTGCATTTTTCGTTTTTCTCTGTTGTGTCGACTCACCAAGTTAATGCACTTGTGTGAAGATTAGCAAAACCTAATAACGGCGATATGGTATTTGTTATTATGACTTTATGGATATGCATTCAGGAAAACCACATTTCGCGTTTTATCTCGAATTCCCTTTTGAGTAATGGATGTGTCGTTTTCTTTGGCCTTTTGGGACATTCAAGTTGCCAATTTCCTGGGGAATCCTGCTAGATATAACTATGTCGGTTATTTTACTAGATCTCTTTTAGGGTTATGTAATTATTGGTCGGGTTTCTGCATCATAACGGTTTGAATAATCATTTGCATCATGCAACGCAGTCAGTGTTAATCACTAAAACGTAAACAAAATAGTTTAGATTAAGCTTATTGATTGAAATAAAGTCAGTTTATTCCAATTTGACTCAACCACTCCGCCGCCTCGCCAGATCGCGCTCGCCTGTTCTCCACCCTGCTTGTATTCACTTATTTGCCTGTGCCAAACTATTGCCCATTTTTTATTTCTGTTTTTTTCACATTAATAGACAATTCCTGTCTTTTCATACTAGTATTGTTCTGTGGTTTTTCTGGTTGTAGTCAAGGGGAAGTGGATGTTTTGAAACATGTACAACTCCGCCTTTTTAGGGTGACGTTCTTTGAACTACGACCTGTGTGTATGGGTGTTGTTGTTGGGCCCTGTCACCGAAGCGCAGCAACGTCTAAATGGAATCTAACGTTGACGGTCGCTGAAATTTTTTTGATGGTTTTTTTTGGTTTTTGCTGTATTCAAGTGTTGGTCGTTTGCATAAAGTATTGTACGGGCACGAGACGTTTCATTGTGTTTAATACTTTTTACACGATGCTTCCTTGTGATCGGCTGTTCAAACTAGACAGCGATTAGTTTCAACTTACCCTTTTGCGCGCTTTATCCGTTTTAATCGGCCCGGGGGGCGGACTGTGGCGAGCCTGTTGAGAACTGCCGGACCGATTGAAATCACAAACTGCGAGATTTTGAATTGTCAACATGCAGTCAACTTGAGTGTGCTCAGCGTATCTGCCATTCTATTGAAAATTGGGTTTACGGCTAGCACACTCAATCCGCTTAGGAAAGTTGATATACGTTAAGATTTGCTTGAATATTGAGTCGCTGGATATTACTTAGGTCCTTTCGTACGTCGTGGAAAATTTCGAAGCATGCTGAATTTTAAGCGTACTCGACGTTTTAAGGCTCAACGTTTTTGCATGCGTTGGCGATCTGTTTGCAGTTCGCGATCGTTAACACGGCGGACCACACGTTCTTGTAGGTTTTAAAGTCGAGCACGTCACGTTAATGGGCAACCATACTTTTGACCCATTATAACCGTGGTACGGCTTTGAACCATTGAGTACGTCGCTTAGCTATGTTTTAAGTTGCTTGGGAAAGTTGAGTACGTGCATTTGAATATGTTAATGGCTTGACCATGGACCGTAGCTCATGAACGTTAAGAAGTACGTGCGTTTACTATGTGTAGCATGTTTTTGACCTAAGTTTAAACGTGCAGGCTAACGATTGATTAACATTGTTGACCTATTTGTACGTATGTATACGCCATTGTCGTATGTAGCGAATTAAATTGTACGTTCTTCGGGAAACCACGAATTCCTGAAAGTTGTTTCTACTTAATTACGTGTACTGACGTTTGGCAGCTTTAGGGGATTTGGTACTACAATGGGGCTTCCAAGGGCCCATATTGTTCCGCTCCATGTGGTAGATGTCACTGCCAGTGGTATCGTAGTGGTTATACTTATTAGCAGTGGTTTGAGTCCGTGCTTGACGTAGTAATAGTTAGTTATAGTTGTTAGTGCTTGTAGTGTAGAATGTCTACATCAGTAGTTAGTTAGTGGTACTGTCTATGTCCGTAGTTTTTAGTCGTATGTATATGTCAGTTGTAGTAGTTAGTGTGTAGTAGTTTGGTCGTAGTAGTAGGTCATGTCAGTAGTAGTTATGTGGCGTGTGGGAGGTGTGGGTGATGATGGATCTCTTTGTCCCGAATAGGAGGACTTACTTTGCACCATGATCGTTTTCTTTTCGGGCTATTTTTTTTCCTCATCCCACGATGAAATTATTTTCTTTGTTGTTACTTTTTAAGTATTAAAACGGCTTTGACACTGCATCAATTCTAGTAATGAACACAGAAGCTTTCGCAGAACTTATACATTCTATTACCACGATTGTTTATCGTGTTTTGGCGTCCACAACCTTATGCCCAACGATGGGCAGCGTCTGATAGGTTAATTCCCAAGCCGTTTTTATGGTTATAATAAGTCCCGGGTACCTAAACTTTCTTTGATGTTGTTTCGACGTATGAGGACTTTCAGTAGCGTTGTTGCGAGTGTAAACACGTTGTGTGCGTGCTACAAGTACTCATAGGTTAGAAATAGTTTTGGGTCGCGAATGTACCTCTACGTTGTTTGACTTATGGTAACATACAATTACTGTGGTGATCGTCAACGAATCACCATTTTAACGTGGTGGTGGCCTAACCTTAATGGCGGCGTTAGCGGAACGTTGTGAGCCAAGCCTGGGAGTACGTCGGTAATTTTAGCATTTTCGGAAAAAGAGGCAGACAAAAGTCAACGATTTAAGCCAGGTACAAGCGACTTTGGCAGTGTTTTTCGGGTTTCCTACGTATACAAACTTTACCAATACGTATTCGACGTGCTGCCAGGTATTCGGCAATTTTGTATGTACATTATACTACGACATGTTGTGTAGTAATGGTGTTGTACCCTTTATGGGTGGTGTTTACCTTTCTTTTTGCAGACCTGTATTAGAGCAACATGAGCAAGTGTCTCAGCTTCTCAGCTTGGAGCAGAGAGACAGGGTCAGGAAATAATTAACTGGAAGCTGTGCATACTCTGTCAGTCTGATGACCAAGTAAAGGACACTTGGTTTACATCCTAGACTAGATTCCTACCAGAAGATAAGATACAGTAAGGAGAGAGCCAGCTTGAAAGATGGAAACTATGTTGAAATGCAAAAGTGGCTCGACATCAAAAAAGAAACACTATGTGAAGAGCATGCATTTTGGCGCACAGGTTACCTGGTCGCGACTAACAAGGACCACATTAGTGAGCCGGGCTTGCTATGAACATGCATTATCCACTGGGTCATACCCTGCCAAAAGACGTGGACAGAGCAGAGGAAGCACTGATATGGATGAACCAAGCCCATCTGGTCAGTCTTCCCCATTCACACGGTCATGCTGGACAAGGACCTGTGTTTCTTCTGTCAAGAAGACACTGATGAACAGTTGTTCAAAGTCTGCACACA
>CM068953.1:46957645-46999410 GCA_035128595.1 Eptatretus atami
GTAGTGTGACCTCTCCACTCAGAAAAATAAAATGCACTGCCTGGGTCCCAATTGGTAAACATGGAATCTTCGGCCCTTTCTGGTTTGAGAACAACATAAGCAAGACTGACTGTCAATATAAAACGTTATATCAAAGTTCTTGGGAACTTTGCAGGGCCTTAAACATTCACAGGGAAATTACAAGAGAGGAACAATGGTTTTAACAGTATGGAGCCACTCCCCACACTTTAAATGATTCACTGAACTGGCTCAACATTCACTTTGGTGTCATCAGTCGAAGACGTGTTGTTGAATGGGCCTCACACTCACCATATCTGTCACCACCAGATTTCTATCCTTGGGGCTATTTGAAGGCCAATGTCTAAAAAGGAAGGCCACAATCCATTGGAGAACTCAAAGCAAAAAATAATGATAAAATTCGGTTAATTCCTACAGTTGAATGCATCAGTGATCAACCATTTTGCCTGTCAAATCCAAGTATGCTTGCATTGGCATGGCAAACATTTGGAACATGTCCTTTAAGCACAGTCGGTCCTGGCCTATTGAAGGTAACCTGGACACATCTTGTGCGTTTGATACAGTCTTGCATCCCATCTTGCAACTCTCTGATGAATTGCCCTGCCGATGAAACACTGGACTGATAGTTCATAGCTGGGTTGGGAGTGTGTGTGTGTGTGTGTGTGTGTGTGTGTGTGTGTGTGTGTGTGTGCCGGCACACGCGTACCTCGAGGACATCCTGTACTTCGTGACGTTTATAATGCTTTGTGTTCCATATTAATGGGAAAGCGACGATCCAGTCGTGCTGAACCGGACCAACTTCGACCACGTTATTTACACGTTCGAAACCCACATGACATGAGGCATTGCACTCCACATCCTCATTTTAACAAGTGAGAAATGACCACACTGTGGCCACAACCAGCTCCACAAAAACAAACAAACCTGGGCAGTGTATAGTCAGCAGAGGCCTACAGGCCTAATGGGTTAGTGTTAGGCCCACTGATCTAAATATAACCGGATCACTGGTTTGCTGAATAAAACTGAAGTCACTGGCCGCCATATTGGTAGCCACCACAACTGCAAGGACGGCACGCACAATGCCGATGTGTGTTGCATTTGGGTGCAATAACAAACAATACTTTGGCTGTGGTAAGTCATTACACAGGTAATTAGATGTGTAGCATATAAATGGAGTCCTATATACCGTGTAGCTTTCCAGTACTTAGGCCGAGCTGAATCTGAGTTATAATATCTAAAATTTTGCCGACCGTCATTCATTCATTCCTTGTATATTTCATTAGTAAACAGCAATTATTATATAAAGGGAGAATGCAAAGCAATTCTGATATTAAAATATTTTTGCATTATGTCAGGAGCTCAAAATGTTGAATCTAATGCTATAAAAGTCACTTACTGGTAAATACACCTTGCGCCATTATATATCCATAGCTATCCTTGGGCGGGGTTCCGGCCGGGAGAGTTCCGGTGGTTTTGTTTCTCTCTGGTGCTGTCCAGGAAATTCTGCAATAAATACTCCACACTGTTCCATCGCCGATGGTATTGTGATTTGTTTACCGTGTCGACATAAAGTTAAACACATCCTACTGGCGTTGGATGCAAAATAAACTAGAACGGCACTTGGTAGAATGCATACCTCCGCCAGGCTGAACAGTTTACGTTTTGTGTCCCACTGATAGGCCGGATCTGGATGGTTTGTCCACGTTGTTTACAATGAAACTTTTGGTCAGGTAGGAAGTCCCTACATGGTGGCCGTGTGGCCTCATCAGCAAATACACTCTCATCGGCTGATAGTTCCTCCATATTATAGAGCTCAGTGGTTAGGCCCACCAGAAAACCAAGATGGCAGCCATATTATTTTGGCTTGGTGCTATGGCGGGTGGAGTCAAGTGACAGATATGGGTGTGGTCCAGCAGCTGTCCGACCAACGGATGAATGTTTCAAAAATCAACCCTCAACAAGAAGCCCAACAATGATGTGGAGCTCTTGTAAGACCTGTGACATGTCACAGATAAAAAGGTATAATCGATTTAAATATTGTATACTGAATGAGGTGAAGCACCCGGTGCTGTCCGGGGAAATTCAATGAAATATGTATTTAAATATTTCCTGCATGACAAATTGGGGAATGTTGTTGGCCTTGTGGTTTCGTAAGAATTACCAATCTTGGGTGTTGCAAAATGCACTTGGACTGCTCACTTTCTCTTCTTTTAAACTTATTTTTATTAATTTAATTTTTTTAACACAACAAATCACGACAACCTCAACATACGATCTTCACAAAACACATTACTCCGTCGCTCCCGGGAAAACCCAGGTAGTGTAGAAGAACATACTCACTCAAGACCTGAACATGGCAGTGTTATAATAAACCTGCGAAAAAGCAATCTTTTTAATAACAGCTGCACGTGTAAAAACTATAACAATTAAATTTGTGTTGTTGACAACAAATCGCTATATACAACCTCAACATACGATTTTCGGAATACATATTACTCGATCACTCCCGAGAAAAAACCCAGGCTGTGTATAAGCACAAGACCCGATCGAGGCCTAAATCTGTGGTTAATTTATGTTTTTTTTATCCAGACAGAGCCCTCGACCTTCCTCTGGATGAAAGAGGAGGCCATGCAAAGTTTGGTTGCACTGGTTCCTGCAGGGTCCAAATGCATAAACAAACAAACAAACAAACACACAAACAAACTTTCTTCTTTATTTTATATATTGGAATAATTAGATCAATTAAATTATATATTTGAACACTGTAGAACACAAATCGCATTGTTTGCACTTCCAAACACCTCCAGTTTAGCAGTTTACTTGAATAAAATTTTACGCCATCTCGACCAATCAAATTTGCCACTCGCACTCTTAGTACTGAAGAGACTGGGCGTAGTGGCGTGCGCCTGTAATCCGGCTACTCGGAGGCTTGGGTTGGAGGATTACTTGAGGACGGGAGCTCTGCGTTGGGCCGCGCTATGAGAGGGTGTAGGGCAGCCCAGAATCATGGCGAAACCCAATCCTTATCCCTGTGTCATAAGAGGTGACCAGGGTTGCGTCAGGAAGGGCATCCGGCGTAAAACCTATGCCAAATCAGTATGCGGATCATAACGGATGATCCGCTGTGGCGACCCCTAATGGGAGCAGCCGAAAGACGAACAACAACTCTTAGTACTGAAGAGCTTGAGATTCTTCTTCTTCTACTTCCCTTTCCAATAAAATCCCATGTCCTTTTTGGCAATACTGTGTTGAGTAAGGTGTTTTATGAAGTCTCTAGTTATTTATTCCCTTTCTCTCAGTCACCATACCCTGCACCCCACGTGATATAATACGAGCAGATTTGGTGAAAATTATCACATTGTCAGTGTCACTCGACGCCAAACTGTTCATATAACAAAACCAACAGCAAATGCAAATAGACGTTACTCCAGCAACACAACACATAACCAGATCTTTTTTTCAAAAGTGGCTTTCTTTACCACTCCTAATTCCTCTTGAATAAGCATTTCAAGATTCCAAATTCTGTTAATATTTTTAGAAGAGCAAAGATGAGCCGAGTGGCAATGGGGATTTTTCTTTTTATTTTTCCATTTGCCAAGAACTGGATACAGCAGATAAATGTGAGCATGTGACAAACCGCGCCGAGATACCTGCATGTGTTGATTAACTTTTATTTACCATGATCAACCATCGGTCTCAAAAGCAAGCTCAGCGTGCATACGCAGAAACCTCAGGAAATGTCGGTGTTCAGGACATCATCAAGTACATTGTGTGTGAGAGATAAGGATTGTTACTTAAAATGACTCACAATGCTTCTTAAATAAACTGAAAATACTTGGAAAAGGACCTGAGAGAAAGGGTTGTGCGCTGCGCAACGAATGACTTGGAGAACTTTGTCAGCTCACTGAACGGGTGCATGTTCGTACCGGAAACTCCCGATCATGTGGTCGGTTGGTGCAAGGCCCAAGTGGATGAATGTTTGCTCCACAAATCCCCGACGGATCGCTATCAATAAATGGACTGTGTATCTGGATTAGGTGCTTCTGAACACTGATGGGAAGGACATATCTGGGGCTTTTGAATGTGCAGGGTAGGTTTTGAATGATGATATTTACTATTAATCATGTTGGGAGGGGGTGAGGAGGAAGTGTAAGTTCCAGGGGCTGTGATGGATTTTATAAATATACTGTTAGTTTGGTTCTGGGGCCACAAGAGAAGTGATACCATACTTTTGCATCTCTTGGCAAAAGGAGATGTGTCCGTCCATCTGTATGCTTATGTGTTATATCCACTGCCGCCACTCGCTTGTACTAACAGGAAATGGTATGAACCCGACACCTCTCATCAACGGATATTTCTCATATTTGAGGGCCGGTGGGGTGGGAGAATTGGAGGGCCTAGGGTAAGGGGGCAGGAGAGCCGGTGGGTCGAGGGCTGGGAGGTGGGGGGACAGGAGAACCGCTGGAGTGGCCTGGGGGCAGTGGCTGGGCCAGGGAGGCAGGGAGGATGGCGCAGTTGGACCAGATCAACAACCGTTGAACCCCACACTCCACAATCCCGATGAGGTAGTAAACAGGGCTCAAACTTCAGCCATAGAGCCTTTCCACCCGAACCCAAACACTCCGGCAATTTGCAGTCAAAATTAATTGTGGATACCATTGCTCAATACTTAAAGGAAACTCGTGAAAAGAACATAACTACAAATGAACATAACTAACCCAAACTTTTGGTAAATCCAACCATTCATACTCTAATTCCCTTAATATAATGTATGCATCATAACCTCGAGTCGTTTGCCCTATGAACGCATGCAAACGTTAATAACCGTGTTGTACAGTTTCACTTGCTGTTCAGTACTGTACTCGTATTCGCTATACCCACTCCTTAAAACGTTCCCTCATATTTACTTTTGATAAGTTAAGTTCAGGGTAGTTATGAATCAAAAGAGCAAATCATTCTGCATGAATTACATTGTTATTGGAATTTCAATAACAACAAGAAAAAGAGCAATCAGAGATTTGCAGACTCTCACCATGAGGACTTGTTTTGTGTAGTATATTTTTGTGTAGTGTTTGTGTATTTTGAGTGGTGTATTTTGTGTAGTGTTTGTGTACTGGTGTGTTACATAATTAATAAAAGACATAACTAGAACTGCCACTTTATAACTGCTGACAGTGATAACCGGGTACCAAGACGTCCCGCTTTGATTCAACCTTGTTTTGATTGGACACCTGACCCATGAGGTTTTTCATTATTATTCAATTGAATTTAGAATGGGATTAAAATAATTTCACTTCAAATCAAATGGAAGACCAAATAGGTACAGTCCTGCATTGGAGTAATCAGAAGGAACCCGAACAAGCAAAAACCAAAGATGAAGTCATCCGGAGGAACCTGAATAGGATTCACATTTCAGCTGCTACTCCTCTACCCGCAAATCCATCCAGGTCCAGCCAAGTGAAAAAAAATATATATAAAAGAATCCATATCCAAAAAAAATCAAATAATTCTGGCTGTCAGACCATGTGTCCGATCAGGTTGAAACTTAAAACATGTATTCCTCATCAATATATTCGATCATAATTGTGAAGTTTCACTCGTTCAAGAGAAATAATTTTTTCAAGGTTTTCGCTCAATCCAATATGGCTGTCAGACTATGTGACCTATCAATTATTTGTGAATACCAAAGTATCCCCAAGGCTTGGGGAACATTTGTGTGACATTTCCCCTCGACCTGTCCAGCCGTTCTGCAGAAGATTTTTAATAATAGGTTTTAGGGTAAATCCAATATGGTTGCCAAACCATGTGACCGATGATGGATGACATAATATGTGTGAACGTTTTGTTCCTCGTGCATAGGTGGTCATACGTGTAAAGTTTCGCCTCGATCTGTTCAGCCGTTTCAGAGAAGACTTGATTATCGAAGGTTTTTTTTCTCAAAAAAAAACAATATGGCTGCCAAAGCATGCGACTGATGACATCATCAACTTTTTCTGTGGACCAATTTATCCCTAGATGACCCTCAAAAATTTTCATGCTGATCATACTGATCACATTTTATGAATGGAATTATGATGTCATAACGAAGGCAACCTATGACATCATTTTTTAAAAATCATTTATTCCCCATAAGGAGTACTTGTCATGCACCAAGTTTCAATTTTTTCCTTGGTGCGGTTTAGGAGATACAGAGATCCAAATTTTTTCGTTTTTACAACATGGCTGCCACACCACGTGACCTATGACGTCATAATTATCAATAAATCATTCGACATGAGTAGTCGCTCATTTGGTGAAAATTTCGTCTCGATCCGACAAGCGGTTGCGCAGAAAAATACTAACGTTCTGTTGGACAAAGAAACAAACAGACGGACTGAAATGCAATTCCTCTCCTCTGGGGAGGTTAATAACTAAACTTAGGGAACTCAGATTAGGGTGAGAGTGTGAGACAGTACGTATTATGTAATGCTGATGTAATATATCTCTCCACTCTCTGGAAAATCCTCTTATCTCTTTGCTGATGACTCCACCCTCTGCCGCACCATCGTCATCCCTCAGACCGGCAAGCAGCAGCTTCTTCGCTCTCTGCAGATCTGGAATAAAATCACAAACTGGTCCAACACGTGAACATGTCTTTCAATCCGGACAAATCTCACACTCTCATTATGTCTCTTCGAAAGGACCGTTTAGAACCCCCCCCCCCATCCACTTTCTCAACAATCCTCTGGAAGAATTCCTTTCTTTCAAGCTTCTGGGTCTCACTATCTGCCATGACCTTTCCTGGAAAGCCACATTTCAAACCTCGCCTCCAAAGCCAGTCGCCGACTGGGAATCCTCCGTCGTGCAAAGTCCTTCCTCGGCCCTCCTGAGCTCCTGACCACATACAAAGCTTTCGTCCGCAGCCTGATGGAGTACTGCTCTCCCTCTGGGCTGGTGCTCCTGCCTCCCACCTTTCTCGGCTTCACGCTGTAGAACCAAGCATTTCGGATCATCGGCATCTCCTGCAATGAAGCTGAGTCTTTGGGCCTCTCACTCTCACCGCAGGCTGGTCAGTGGTCTTTCTGTCTTCTACCGTCTCCTCTCCGGTCTCACCCCGCCCCCCTGCTCTCTCTGCGATTTGTCCCCACCACATTTCCGCAGGGCGCTCAACGCCGCCAAAACCCCCTTCTGGTAAAACTACCAAATCACGAATCACTGCTCACCTTCACTCTTTCATTCCTCTTTTCCCGCCTTTGGAATAAACTCCCTCGCTCTATTCATCCCATTCTTCCCTCCAGGCCTTCAAAACAGCTGTTCCACCACCTCTTAATCATCCCCATCCAAATCCTCGATCTTTTCTACCCCCATAATCCACCCAAGCCCACCTCCTTCAAATTCCCTGCTGTTCTTCCTGAAAGTCCCTGTAATGTCCATCTTCTATTCCCCATGTTCCCCGTCCCATCCCTCTCCTTCCACAGATCTCCTCATGTCTCTGTTCCCACTGTTTTGTCCTTCCCACTCCCTCCCCTTGTCTCATGCCCCCTTGATGTGCGTTGTGTGTTACCTCTCACACGAGCCTCGACAAGGTATACAAAAAAAATAAAAAAATAAAAAAATATAACTTAGAATTAATTTGGTGACAATCATTAATAATGGTCATTAAAAATAAAACCAAGTGGCCAATGTTCAACACCAGGTCGAACTTGGTCCATGTGCCAAGTTTGGAGGCAATTGGTGCAGTAGTTTGGCGTGATTGGTGTCACACACACACACACACACACACAACACACACACACACACACACACACACACACACACACACACACACACACGGAAATGGGCGTGTTCGGATCGACGTAGTCGCCCCGGATGTAGTGGCGTGGCTGTACGTATGGGCGTGTTCCGGATCGACGTTAGCCCGCCCCGGATGTAGTGGGCGTGGCCTGTACGTAATGGGCGTGTTCCGGATCGACGTTAGCCCGCCCCGGATGTAGGTGGGCGTGGCCTGTACGTATGGCGTGTTCCGGATCGACGTTAGCCGCCCGGATGTAGGTGGGCGTGTTCCGGATGACGCGACACTTGTCCCGGATGTATTCCTTCGCTTCTTGCACTTTGACGTCGTGACCACGAGTGGGCGCTCGTCTTCACTCCATCTTTGGTTACAGCGCCTGTGTGAGTGTTGCGTCGACGCTCAAGTCTTTGTGCTGTTTACCTCAGGAATGTTTGTAGTTAGTCGGTAATTGTAATGTTAGTCGAGTTTAACCTGATGACCTTTCATTTCTTGTGCTGTGCGCGATTTGTGTTCAGAGTGAATGTTCAGAGCACAGACACACTGAGTTCGGCCTACTGTGCAGGACGACTTCGAGTCTCCATCGTACTCGTACTCGGACAAATCCTGCCTTGACTCGGACATCAAGACCCCTTTCATGTCCGTTTAGGTGCGTCATTCATTTTGATTCGTTTGTTGAAAACTTGTACAATCTGATAACTGCGGAATGTGTGATGATTATAATTTACTCCCTCGAGTTACGTTCCTGCACGTTGCGCCACCTCACCTCGTCAGCACGTTTGTTTCAAGCGTTTACAGGTAAACCAGGTGTGTGTGTTCCCTTTCCAAGTTTATTGTGGAGCGCTCGCCAAGCGGCTTAAGCACTCGATGGAGCGCTCGGTTCCAAACTGCTGGTGAGGAACGCCTGGCTTGTCGAGCGCTCGCGAGCTGCTTGGTAATTGAACACGTCTCTGCTGGACATAGCAGGAGGTTATTTGGTCCAACATAACCTGTGCTTTATCGACATTAACTTAATATATCAGGTTTTATCTCCGATACTTCAGGTTCTTTTTTTTAATTTAAATTTCGAAACTCGTGGAGGAGTAGAATAGCAAGGGGGAAGGGCCAAAGGACCAAATGGCACAAAGGATCATCGGGAGAACAATGAACATGTGAATTGGAAACTTCACGCGGTGGAGAATTTATGGGTGAATGGTGGGAACAGGGTCTCAAGGAGTGCGGTAACACTGGAGGACCATGACATGGTGGATTGGGGGGCGCTCGAGAACATGGACGTGGTGGTGGCGGTGCGTCAGACCATGACGTGGTTGGTGGGGTGCGCTCGAGACCATGACTGGTGTGGGGGGCGCTCGAGACCATGACGTCGGTGTGGGGTGCGCTCGAGACCATGATCGTGGTGGTGGGTGCGCTCGAGACCATACGTGTGTGCCGGGGGCGCTGAGACCATGACTGGTGCCGGGGGATGCTCGAGACCATGACGTGGTCCGGGCGTGCTCGAGACAATGACGTGGTGCCCGGGGCGCTGCGAGACCATGACGTGGTGCCGGGGCGCTGGAGACCAGTGCGTGGTGCCGGTGGGCGTTCGAGACCATGACTGGTGCGGGGATGCTCGACACATGACGTGGTCGGGGGTGCTCGAGACAATGACGTGGTGCCGGGGCGCTCAGACCAACCGGATGTGTGGGGGCGCTCAACCGTGACTGGTGGTGGGGGCGCTCGAGACCATGTTGGTGGGGGGTGCTCGAGAACATGACTGTGGTGGGGGGCGCTCGAGAACCATGTGTGGTGGGGGTGCTCGAGAACATAGTGTGGGTGGTGGGCTCGCGAGACATGACTGGTGCTGCGGGGGCGCTTGAGACCATGACGTGGTGGTGGGCGCCCGAGACCATGACGTGGTTGTGGGGGCACTCGAGACCATGTGGTGGGGGGGTGCTCGATACATGACTTGTGGTGGGTTGTTAAAAAGTTGTAATGACAACCACCTGCCTGCAGTGAACAAGGGGCATACTTTTCATCATCTTGTCGGGAATTTCAATTTGCATTGAAGGCCTTGTGTTTCATAGCCTTGAGGTTGGGCAAGATGGAACGGAGCAGCACCCGTCTATAGAGTGAGCCATGTTCTATGACCCTTTGGATGAAGGCTTTGTACATCATTACAAGATGAGGATAGCAAAGGAAAGACTTGGCCCTGCAGATAATTCCACGACGAAAGCCAGCGTGGAGATGTGATCTGCCCAAAAGAGGTTGTGGCTGACATTGAGACCTAAGAGCTCTAAAGACCACACGTTTTCCCGAAGCTGACCATGCAGAACATTTTTGGATCTACCAGCTGATCTTTATGTAAGAACAAAGTGGGGAAATGAGTCTTTCTTGCATTGAAAAACACTTGCAGAGTACCCGCCCTATGGGCGATCTTGTTCCAAGCATGCAACACATTCTTCTGAGGCAAACCTTTATTTGGGCGGTGTATCGGTAACTAACAGCTATATACAGCCAAAAAATAATAATAACCTGGGTTATGTGCATGAACCAAAAACATACCTACTGCTTATTATTCAAAACACCTCACTTCACTGGAAAATGTGGGGACAGGAACACTACAATAAATAATGGAGACTTTTAATACCCTCCCCCACTTGGAGGTGACGATACATGATGCACACCGGAATAGAGAATTTGCATCCCCTCCCACTCCCCTGCCAATGCCACCGGCAAGGATTAATATGGAATAGGCAAAGCCGAGAAGCGAACGTAGAATTCTTCTTACATTCGCTTCTTAAATAAAGTCTTTTTGCTATGAAAAAATAAATTAAACCTTGACATTACCTTCACAACACAACTACACGCCTAGAACAGGATCTCATCTGCAAAAATAAATATTACTCACATTTACCTTCACAACAACAACTACAACCGCCTAGAACAGGATGTCATCTGAAAAAAAAAAATTCCTCACATTACCTTCACAAAACTACACCGCCAAGAACAGGATCTCATCTAAAAAAATTAATATTACCTCAACATTACCTTCACATGACAACTACACCGCCTAGAACAGGATCTCATCTAAAAAAATTAAATATTACCTCAACATCTTCACACAAACTACACCGCCAAAGAACAGGATCTCATCTAAAAATATTAATATTACCTCACATTACGTTCACATGACACTACACCACCAAGAAAGGATCTCATCTAAAAAAAATTAATATTACCTCAACATTATAACTCAAATTACCTTCACAACAACAACTACACCGCTAGAACAGGATCTATCTAAAAAAATTAATATTACCTCAACATTATACTCACATTACTTCACAAAACAACTCACCGCCTAGAAACAGGATATCATCTGAAAAAATTAATATATCACATTACCGTTCACAATGACAACTATCACGCCAGAACAGGATCTCATCTAAAAAATTAATATTACCTCAACATTACCTTCACAATGACAAACTACACTGCAAGAACAGGATCTCATCTAAAAAAATTAATATTACCTCAACATTATACCTCAAATTACCTTCACAACAACAACTACACGCCTAGAACAGGACTCATCTGAAAAAAAAAATTCCTCAACATTACTTCACAAGACTACACCGCCTAGAACAGGATCTCATCTAAAAAAGTTAATATTACCTCAACATTATACCTCAACATTACTTTCACAACAACTACACCACTAGACAGGATCTCATCTGAAAAAAAAAAAAATTCCTCAACATTACCTTCACAATGACAACTACACGCTAGAACAGGATCTCATCTAAAAAGTTAATATTACTCAACATTATACCTCAACATTACCTTCACAACAACTACAACCATAGAACAGGATCTCATCTGAAAAAAAAAAAAATTCCTCAACATTACCTTCACAATGACAACTACACCGCTAGAACAGGATCTCATTAAAAAGTTAATATTACCTCAAAATTATACTCAACATTACTTCACAACAACTACACCACCTAGAACAGGATCTCATCTGAAAAAAAAAAAAATCCTCAACATTACTTCAATGACAACTAACACGCAAGAACAGGATCTCATCTAAAAAAGTTAATATTACTAACATTATACTTCAACATTACCTTCACACAACAACTACACGCGAGAACAGAATCTCATCTGAAAAAAAAAAATTCCTCAACATTACCTTCACAATGACAACTACACGCCTAGAACAGGATCTCATCTAAAAAAGTTAATATTAACTCAACATTATACCTCAACATTACCTTCACAACAACTACACCGCTAGAACAGGATCTCATCTGAAAAAAAAAAAATCCTCAACATTACCTTCACAATGACAACTACACGCCTAGAAAGGATCTCATCTAAAAAAGTTAATAACTCCTCAACATACTCTTCACAACAACTACACCACTAGAACAGGATCTCATCTGAAAAAAAAAGAAATTCCTCGACATTACTTCACAATGAAATAATACACCGCCTAGAACAGGATCTCATCTAAAAAAATTAATATTACCTCAACATTATACCTCAACATTACCTTCACAACAAACACTACACCGCCTAGACAGGATCTCATCTAAAAAAAATTAATATTACCTCAACATTACCTTCACAACAACAACTACACCCGCTAGAACAGGATCTCATCTGAAAAATTAATATTACCTCAACATTACTTCACAATGACACTACACGCCAAGAACAGGATCTCATCTAAAAAAATTAATATTACTCAACATTACCTTCACAATGAAACTACACTGCCAAGAACAGGATCTCATCTAAAAAAATTAATATTACCTCAACATTATACCTTAATTACCTTCACAACAACAACTAACCGCCTAGAACAGGATCTCATCTGAAAAAAAAATTCTCAACATTACCTTCACAATGCAACTACACGCCTAGAACAGGATCTCATCTAAAAAAGTTAATATTACTCAACATTATATCTCAACATTACCTTCAACAACTTACACACCTAGAACAGGATCTCATCTGAAAAAAAAAAAATCCTCAACATTACCTTCACAATGACAACTACACCGCTAGAACAGGATCTCATCTAAACAAGTTAAATATTACCCAACATTATACCTCAAATTACCTTCACAAACAAAATACACCGCCGAGAAAAGGATCTCATCTGAAAAAAAAAGTTCCTCAACATCTTCACAATGAACAACTACAGCATAGAAGGATCTCATCTAAAAAGTTAATATTACCTCAACATTATACCTCAACATTACCTTCACAACAACTACACTGCCTAGAAAGGATCTCATCTGAAAAAAAAAAATTCCTCAATATTATACCTCAACATTACCTTCACAATGAAACTACACCGCCTAGAACAGGATCTCATTACTAAAGATTAATAACTACCTCATCACATTATACCTCAACATTACCTTCACAACAACTACACACACATAGAACAGATCTCATCTGAAAAAAAAATTCCTCACATTACCTTCACAATGACACCTACACGCGCTAGAACAGATCTCATTAAAAAAGTTAATACTACCTCAACATTACCTTCACACAACTACACCACCTAGAACAGGATCTCATCTGAAAAAAAAGAAATTTCGACATTACTTCACAATGAATAACCGCCTAGAACAGGATCTCATCTAAAAAAATAAATCGAGAAAGCGAACGTAGTATTCTTTACATTGTTTCTGACTTTACCTATAATTGTTCACAACTGTATACGCAATTTCCGGTTACTTCGGCCTGGATTCGGGATCAGCGATCAATACGTAAATCACGATTAAAAATTATTTTTTGATGATGCGGGAGATACTTTATTAAAATAGTGGAGGAATTATACCATGTCTGATATTATTTGGGTCTTTCATGTCTCGAGACGATGCTTTATCTCCCGGCATGCATCATCCCCATGACAAAAACCGGAAACAAAAAAAAAACCAGAAGCAAAAAAAACAGAAGCAAAAGGTCATAGCAACCACACGGATTCAAAAATTGCCATGGTATGTGTTGTTTCCTATTCTCTCATGTGCACGCGTTAAGTAATATTCAAAAGATAGAAATAAAACCCAATCGGGTTTATACACGCACAGCGTTTAAAAAACCGGAAGCAAAAGGGTCATAGCCAACGACACGGATTCGAAATCGTCAGGTTATTGTGTTGTTGTTTGTGTTGTTTCTATTCTCTCATGTGCACGCGTTAAGTATGAAGCTCACTGCTTCGCTAAAAACACCCTATTCACTAATTGGGTCTTGCTGATCATATGTAGCAAGTCTGGATGTGATCAACCCAGAACTGTAGGAGTAGCGTGACAAACACACATTCAGTGAATTTAGTAAGGACTAGACGACCCGTGACCCGTTGGGTTCCCGTTGTGATAGCGTTTGATGAAAAAAAATCATTAATTTAAAAAAAAAAACAAGATAGCTCCAGCGAACTATACACTGAGTTGTTTGCATGTATCAAATCTCCGAAGAGTACTTGACTGAATCGGGAATTGATTTTTTAATAATTTTTTTCTGTTGCCCGATTTGAACGAAATTTGATACTGCACACGCAGGCGAATGGTAGTAAGGTGGGCCAAAATTTTTTGCGCTATCGTATACCGTTTTGGTGTATTTCGGGAACATATAACACATACATACATACATACAGGATGAGAGTTTTTAGTAATATATAGATAGATGGAGCAAGTAGATGATTCGCTTTATCAATTTTATTTTTTATTTTTGCCCGGCCGAGAAGATGCTGCCGCAGCTTGCCTGATAGAGGGGTTAAGAACTATCCTGCGCAGCAGAGTTCAGTCTGCAAAATGGTGCAATGGGTTTTCTTTTATTGCAGAAGAAACGTTTTCCACTCAATGGTGCATATACAGAGCAGAATTGATTCGAGAATGTGACCTTTAGGGGCACCGTCCTCAAAAGGGAGGGTACAGGGACATGATTACCTACTCTTTTCTGAGAGAGAGCGAGACAGAGACAGTGGAATATTTTATGTCAAACAGAGAGAACCCATACCCGATGGCTCATTGGCGAGCACGCTACCAAATTGCGATTGAGCCCTGGCTACTATAACTATAATTCGAATATCGTTTAATCCCTCACATGTTTGACATTAACTTTCCATCTTACAGGCCCATCAATCTGACTTCTTTAATGACACATTCTTACTATTCCAGTTGTTCCTCTTGTCCTCTTCATTTATTATTACTTTTCCTCTTTTGTTTATTTCCTCTGTTGCCCCCCCCCAAACCTCCTCTATATTTGTGTGTGGTGTGTGTGTGTGTGTGTGTGTGTGTGTGTGTACACGCAGGTTTGTGAAGGTGATGTGAATAACACAGGACGAGGGGAAGGAGAATTTTTATTTTGACTCGGAAAAAGTGATTCTTACGAACCTTCAGCCAGCAGGGTAAGTTTATCTTCTGGTCCCTTCCTTTTAGCCTTCTTAAACACACAAAAAAACTTGTTTCCTTGTTTTATTATTATTATTTGTAACTATGACTCCTGCACCATTGAAAACAATGTTAAGGTGATGATAATTGGATGCTTTGTGTCTCATGTGACAGTTTAGGCAGCTGCGTGTACGGAATAGGCACGATGCCTCGCAAACGCAGCCGTTCTCCATCCGAACCGCGCTTGTGGTCAAGCATGCGCAAAAGGCAGAGGTGAGGTTCATGATGTTGCCTTCTCAACCCAACCCTCGATCTTCACCAGCTGCCTTTTTCATATCCTCACCCTCTGTGTCATTTGTGATTCATTGTGTCCATCCTACAGACCACGTGACATTTGCTTACCACCTCACCACATTGATGATTGGCGGTCAAGCCGGCCCTGGCTTTGACTGCTATGGGCGGTTTGTGCGTCATGACATTGGCTATTGAACTGCATAGTCGTCATTGCTGTTGTTCAGTTATGAACAATGTCAGAATTGGGTTCGATTTTCATGTCGAAGTCTGCTCAAACCTTCAATTCTGTTTGAGCATACTTTAATAAGGTAATTGAGCCTAATTCTGACAATGTTCATTCTTTAACAGCTGCAACGACTACGACTCTCGTGACGTACAGTCACGTGACCCAACGATGCCAATTGCACAAGGACCTCCAGATGCAGGGATTAATGATGTAGTATTGCACTCGTGCACTGTGCTTACCTGATTGGTCAATCCAGTCTAAAGAGACATTTTGAAATGGGTGATTTTTCATACCCATGGCTTGTCTTTGGCTCTAGTTGGAATCAGATGCTTTTCTTTTCTTAGATTGGAGTAGATTATCTAAGGAAGAGCAGGAAAGGTTAGAGGGGAAGTTCGACGTGATCGAGTCAAGCAGAGAGTGGGATCCGCTGGGGGAAATCTCAGTTGGGATTGTAACAGATTGGGGAACAGCTAAAATGTCAGAAATGGCCGTTGCTGACGTGACCATGGACAGTTGTCTAAGGACTGACACCAAGCCACCTGGAATGGTGGTGTTAACTCACCACATATCAGGAGAGAGCCGAGGTTGGCCGATCGAAGATGGTCTAAGTTTGCTGAGGGCCTCCTACACAGTCATTACCCTTTGTTTTCTCTCTTCACATAGGCTGATAGTGTCTGTGTGTCTCTGGAGTGTGTGTGTTTTGTTATTGAGAAAATGATTGGTTCATTGTTAACGGCCCTTGTGATTGTGATTTATCCAAAAGATGCCGCCAATCATAATGTGGAGAAACTTTGCATCATGAAAATTGAAGGACACCAACGATGTACATGATCTTTTTCAAAGTTATCCCTGAACTCTGCATTTGATAAACTTTGGTTTTGTGAGTACAATAAAAGGAATGAAAAAAAGAATACTTGATGGAAACGCTTTGGGAAAGCCAACGTATGATTTTGCAAAACGAGCATCCATTTTTTTGTCGTATCGGTATCGGCATAGTAGATCCCTATTGGGTGCAAGTGAAGGCACGCCGGCCCGAGCCAGCACAGGTGAGCATGCGTACGTGGACATGTCTTTTGAGGGTAATGGCAAAGTCATGAATGCTGTGCCGGAATATTTTGAGGACCAGGAGGAGACGCTGCACTGTTATACTTTTTATGAGGTTGGAGGAAGCATGCTCGCCTTCAGAGAGTATCTCAGATAATAAGAATAAAAAAATAGATTCTAACCTTGAATCTGGTCGTTTTCTTGTTTGGGCTGCCAACCGAGTTGCATCCCTTCTATACATGTAGCTGCTCGCTTTCCTGTCTGCATTGTGCGAGGAAGTAAAATGTCCCATGGAGTCTTGTACAAGAATAGGCCCTTTCTGCATCTAGATTTCTACTCCTGGGAAAATTGCTCTCTTTAAAGGCTAGACTGCTTTTGAGCCGACAGTTTGTCCTTTTGTATACCATACCATACACCTTCATCTTGATGGGACACCTCCATCTCGTTCATGGCACCTTTGATTTGCATTAAAGTACTGCTGATGTCACAGGTGTGCTTTCATGAAATGTGTTGTCGAAGTATGTTATTACCTCTGCTGTTGTCATCGTCGTCATTCTTGTAAAATGATATCGGCTTCGCAGGAGTTTTTTTTTTTCCTGAAGCTCTGTAAGGTAATAGCCCCTCAGAGCCAATGGCCATCCCCTTGCGGGACCAGGTGATCTATAACCATCTGTTTCATTTTGCTGTCTCTGGCTGATTCGATAATAAGCTCAAACTGTCGAGGCTTGGTAAGCGTGTTGTGCCAAGGTTTATTGGCTGCATCGAGAATGGTATTTCCTTGCTGAAAACCTTTCAATCTTTGTGTTTCTACTTGTAACCACGACAGGTGCACCGCATTCTGTGTGCACTGCAGGTGTGCTCTGTGTAAGGTAGGTGATGTTCATTTGTTGTCGTTCCCTTTTATTTGTTACTACGGCAGGATCTTTTGTTTTGTGCGTCTTGATGAATCTGTCCTTTATCTTTGTGCTTGCGTGTGTTTCGACATCGTTGATGTTTGCTTATAGATGGCTTTGGGAGTCTCTCCATTCCTCGTACAGCATGTCTGTTTAAAACGAGCAGGTTACGTGACATGATAATCTGCACTCGCCCCAATAAGCAGGTTGCAACTCGAGTTTGAGGGAAGTTGCATGCAATGTACCCGATCGTTGGACGCTCTTATGTCGGCCTAATGACCGACTGACTGCTGTTAACTCTTATTCTCGTAGACATTTCATTTAACTCGGTCTCCAACACTGATATCACCATTTCTCTGTCGGTTTGTTCATTATTTATTTATTTATTTTGTGGTTCATATTTGTGAATAAGCCAGTGTTTCTGCAGCGATTTGTGCTTGTATTGTTTTCTCTGCCACCAAAGGAGGACAAGGTTATGTGTTCACCCTTGTTTGTCTGTATGTGAGCAGGATATCTCAACAAGTTATGGACAGATTCTGACGAAACTTGGTGGATAGTTTGGGTGTGTGGTAAGGACAAATTGATTAGATTTTTGGTGAAGATCCAGATCCGAGAATATTTTTAAGTTCTTGAGAGATGATTGGGCCAAAAATTGATACTTGGAATGATATTTCAAAAAGTTATTAATTGATTGTGACAAAACTTGGTGGATGAGTTGCATAGGTAACAAGAACAAGCCGATTAGATTTTGGTTAAAGGACGGATCTGCATCTGGATGATCAGTGAGATACAGAGCCTGGTGTTGGCTCAGTGGTTAGGGTGGCGGCTTGGGATCCTAGGGTCCTGAGTTCAAACCCCGTCGGCCGCTGAATTAATACACCAGGGGGTTGACTCAGCCTATCATCCTTCCGAGGTCGGCAAAATGAGTACCAGTTCCAGTGTGTGTACTGGTAGAGGAGCACTGCATCAGCAACAGTCGCGCTTCAAGAAATGATAGCTACCCCGGCAGCTAAGCTGCCATACGACCACCACCAGTGAGATACAAACCATAAACTGTTCAGCCTGGTAGTGGTTTGTTTGCGCTGTATCGAGTGCCATTATCGTTTATTGATATGTGAAGATTTGATCTCCAAATGTCCCTTTTGAAATAAGTGGCGACAAATGCTTTCTTGTTTGAGGTAGGAGATCATGGTTCTGAGTTTGTGCTTTGTCTTTTTTTTTTCTTCTTTTTTTTTCTTTTTTTTTCTGTCACTGTAACATCGACGTTCAGTCTGAGTCTGGGTGGTCGGTGGTTCCAGCTCCGTTGGAGTCACACCAAAGACTTTAAAAATGGAACATGCTGCTGCGTTGCTTGATGCTCAGCATAAGAAGGATAGAGCACAGACAAAGCAACATAAGTTGGCAATCATTGTGCAGGGTTAATGGACCAAAAGTTTTTTTTTTAAATGAAACTTTGTTTATGCAACCATCATTAGTGCATTAAATATGTAACTAGAAGAAGAATATGTAACATATACAACAAAATATGTAAAATATGTAACTCGGTAGAGCACATACCTCCGCCAGGTAATGCCTGATCCACGAGAACATATCGGGTCCAATCCATTTTTGAAATCTCATGCTATACAGGACTATATCGTGTTTGGCCTAATCTCTCAACGGTGAAGAATCACTTTAAAAATTAAATAATTCTCATATACAGATCTGGATTCGGATCTTCACCAAAATCGAATCAATTCGTCCTTGCCACACACCCAACCTGTCCACCAAGTTTCGTCCGAATCTGTCCACAACTTTTTTGAGATATCGTGCTTTATATCGTTTTTGTCCGATCTAGTCATCGGATCCGGATCTTCACCAAAATCTAATCAGTTCGTCCTTGTCATCCACTGAACATGTCCACAAAATTTCATCCAGATCCGTCCACAACTTTTTGAGATATCCTGTACACAAATAGATAGACAGAAAGGGGTGAAAACAACCTCCTTCACCTTCGGTGGTCGAGGTAACTATTTAAAAAAAAAAAAATTTGTCCCCGGGTTCATGCCCTAACGGTGGGGACGAGTTGACAGAGGTCAAAACAGGAAAATAATTTTTTAACTCTAAATTTGATATTGAGTCATTCCTGGTGGAACGTTTTTCCATCTTTCAACTTTGCTTTTGGTGGGAAGCGTGGGGATTTGCGATGATGTGCTATGGACTTCACTCTAGTTATTATTCTTATCTAAGGATGGTGATGGATAACCATGTATTGTGCATATTCTAATCAACTGCTTTGTGTTTTCTCAGGTCAAAATCTCGATCCTACTCACGCTCACCAGTTAGAAACTCTCCTCCCTATTACAGTCAGAATCGCTACAGGGGTCGATACCCAAGACGTCCATACTTGAGCCGTGGTTACCGGCCTTCCAGGATATATCGTGGTCAAAGCATGTTCCATAATCCACGGCCATACCGCCCACCACCTCCAGATCATTCACCACCATACGGCCCTCGTTCCCGATCTCGCTCTCCACTCTACTCACCTCGTTCGCCACACCCTGGGTCTTATCGGCATGGCCGCTCAGCTTCACCACCACGTCGGCCTCCACCATACCATCCCCGTGAGCCACCACACCAGCAACACCAACGGAGAGCATCGCCTTCCAGCTACAATGATAGCCCACCTCCAGATCATCGTCGCAAGCGAGAGAAATTGATTGAACCACCTCTTCCGGAGGGTTACTCCTCTCCGAGACAAGACTATAAAGAGAACTACCGACTGGAAGTGGGGCACTTCACGAGTGGAAAACGGTCTTTGTCACCTCCAACATTGCAATCTCATGGCCCCTCAAAACAAAGCTCCAGCAAGAAGCGTAATCCAGCAACTCGGTCCCAAGTCAATCTCGTCCACCGCAAACACCAAGCAGATTGTGAAGTCCAAGGTGTAAAGTCCAAGGTTAAGGGAGAGAAATTGCCCCAGGATAGCCTGCCAGTGCAAGGTAGTTCGAGTCCTGTGGTGCACTTGGTTCCCAAACAAAGTCCTCGAGGTTCACCCTCGATTCAGGCCCCAAAAGAGATGGGCCAACGTAGTCCAATGCACTGTCGCTTTGATGCCACCATCATCCCAGGTGTATGCCCAGCACTGGATCATGATGGCCAGGAGCTCTTGGAGCCCATCTCAAAGAGGTATGAGACAAGGAATTTTGATTCCTTATTGTCTTTTTGCATTATGTTTTCTTTTGATATGCATATGCTTTTTTTTGTTTGTTTGTTTTTTTTTTCAAGAAAGGGGAAAGATGCCAGGGAGAAAAAAAGGTAGAACAGTACTGGGGTTTAAGGGAGCAGGTTAAATGCAAAGTGAAAGCGAATGTACCGTAAAGGATATACATAAGATTTAATTCTGCCGTTTTTGCGTACGTAAGAAGTAGGTGATGACAAACAGACAGCTTGCATTGAGGTTATTGACACGCGTAATGGCGAGGGAGGTGTATGACGTAGAGTGTGGATGTGCTGGGCAAAGACATAGAGATGGTCATGTTTGCATTTCTCCTCGGGATCCTTCTGCTTGGGTAGTTACTTTGTTTTTACCATTCTCATCTGGTTTTTGTCTGGTCTGTTTGGTTTTACCTGAAAACCATGACACTATTTTTACAGGTTTTTTTTCACTTTTCTCTCCCGATCTAGCCTTGGTGTCCCAGCAGGATGAGAAGGCAGACCTTGCCAAAATGCTATTTCTGTGTCATTAGAGGAAAAAACAAAACAAAATTAGAATTATTTAAATTTGCAATATGAAGCTATTTGAGCAAGGTAAAATATTGGGCAAGAAACAAAACTGAGACATCCTGACGCTCCTGGTTTCGACGGACCTAGCCTTTGCCTTTGTCCAAATGAAGTCGTCAACATTGTTGGCTGAGTACCAACTACTCGGGGTGTTGATGCTTCGAGGTGCAAGTGCTGTAATGAAGAACAAACGGGTTGTGATGAAGAATGAGCTATTCGTTGTGACAAAATAAAACGAAGAATTTTGAAGCCTCGATGCCCCTGACCTATACATTGATGTGAATGATGTGTTTGAATCAAAACTTCTGCAACCAGAGAAGACTGCTGATGCCATATTCACCAATGTCAGTTGTTCAAAGGAAAATGAGAGTTATTTCTGAAACTGCTTAAAACTTACATTTATTCACTTTAAATTTACACTGCTGCAAAAAAACGTTAAGAACCACGATGCAAGAGAAGCAATGAAAGGGATTATTTTGCTCCTTTAAAGAGATCTTTCAATGCAAAGTCCTTTTTTTATTTATTTTTAATTTATTTTTATTTTATTGGAATATAAGGTCGAGGCTTGTCGAGGAGTTGGATCATAGAACTGATCAGGGTGCAAGAGAGCAAAAGGAACAGCACAAAGAGAGGGGGAAACGTACCGACAGCAGCGTTGAAGGACAAAAGAGAGGGAGACTTGGAGACACATATAGGGATGTGGTGAAGAATGAGGGCTAGGGGAGGACACAGGGTGGACAAGATGGATACAGCTGCAAACTGGAAACTTGGAAAGAGGCGAGCTTGGGGGGGTGCTTAACGAGGGTAGAAAAGATCATGATTTTGGATTGAGGAGATGGTGAACAAACTCTCTTGAAGACCTGGAGGGAAGAATGATATTGACGAGGATGTGCAAGTTGGATGCACCGGCGGGAAAAACAAGAGAAACAAAAGAGTGGAAATGAGCAGTGATTCTGGATTTTTGGGGTTTCACTAGAAGGGTTCGGCTGAGTACTAGCTACTGAGCCATCCACCTACTCCATCAAGCTGCAGATGAAGGCCATGTAGGGAGATTAGAGTTTGAGTGTCCCAAGGAAAGATTTTGCATCATGGAGGATGCCCAGCCAGTGACTAGCTTTGGAGGCAAACTTAGAGATGTGGTTTGCCCAAGAAAGATCATGGTTGATCGTGAAGCCCAAATGTTTGAGTGACTAAACATCTGCAAGAGATTTGTTTAGAAAGTAGATAGGAGGGTTTGCCAGACTGTTCAGTCAGAGAGAGATAGTGAGATTTGTTCGGATTTAAAAACATATTTCAGGTATTTGACCAGCTTGTGGTTCTATCATGGTCTGCAGGAAGGGAACTGACTGCTACCTGCTTATCTGAAGGATGAGGGATGTCATGGCAGAGGGTAGAGTCATCAGCAAATAGAGGATTTTCTCGTCAGAGAGATCGTTAATGAATATTAGGAATAGGACTGGGCCCATAATACTGCCTTGGGTCACTCTGGCCTTGACAAGGAGAGGATTCCGTTGAGAGCCACACATTGGCTATGAGAGTAGGAGGTCATTAAGCCATATGTGGAGTTGGCTTTGGATGCCACAGGCAGAGAGTTTGGAGAGCAAGGCATGGTGCCAGACAGTATTGGAGGCTTCAGATGTATCAAAAAAGATTGCATTGAGGGCCTTCATCTTTTATTGCGAGAGTGGAAGCAGCATGTCCAAGGTGGAGTGACCTGATCTGAATCCGAATTAATGATCTGAGATGAGGCTGATAGAGAAAGGGTAGGATTTTATGTCTGCTGTGATGATTGGAAGGAAGCTGATAGGTCTGAAGTTAAGGGGATTGGTTTTTGCACCTTGTTTCTGTAAAGCGGTGATACTAGCTTATTTCCAAGTGGATTGAAGATGACCTAGGGCAAAATAATAAGGTGAACAGAGCAGAAAGAGGACGTGCAAGAACAGCAGAGCAGGTTTTTAGGACACGTCTTCCAAAATTACTTTGGTAGTGTCGATCAATGTTTTTGTGGAAGCAAACTTCAAATTTTGTTATTAAGGATTATCTGAGGTTTCCATTTTTAAATGAAATTAATAAGTGCCACTCTAACCCATGTGATTGGGAAAGGGGTGGGAGAATGAGGGCAAGGAGGAGAATAAAGAAAATGAAGAAGGAAAAAAAAATGTTCAATTTCCAACGCCGAGTGCATGTTCTCACCATCGAGAATATATCAACAGTTTCTTTGTTTGAAACTACAACAGAATAGACACCATCTGCAATGTTCAAAATTTGCAAATCTATTTTTGGATCCCTCATTTCTGACAAACAAGAGCTTGAAATGGAACATCATGAAGTAAGATTAATTTTGGGATAAAACGCTGTTGAAGAAAACTGCGTCGGCCAAGGAGTAACTTGGAATAACTCAAAAGTACTTTTTTTACTTGAAAATGCTCGAGTTTGCTGCTTTTGATATGCTTGATAAGGAAAGGCAGAAACAAGATGCAATGGATGGAATAGTGAGGGAAGCAAAACAGGAAACCTTTCGAGTCACTGTGAAGCCAAATCTAAAATTTGAGGAAAAACAGAAGAAAAATAAGATTCCAGCATCACTTTCACTGAAAAGGAAATGAAATATTGTTTTGAGTCCTCAACATGGAAGTGCTGTTTGTATTGGAGCTTCACCTGAAGCAGCTAAAATGGCCAACCAATGGATGTGTGCGTGCAGCAAGACCCAGTTCCTAGCTGTGTATATTCCTGAGCATGGCTCATGCAGGTGAGCACGCAGACAATGGTAAAACACCATTCTACATCTTGTTCCAGTGTCATTTGGCTCTCTGTTACTAAGTATGCTACCCTGTGATTGAAGCCTCGTTAATTTTTGTGGCCACTGCTTTTGATCGGAAAAAAAACCAGGTGCTTACTCCCACTGCCCAATGCCTTCAGCCAATTCTGCTGTTCATCTTATCCCCACCCTACATGCTAGTCCATCTTGCTTCTCAGCTCGTATTACCTCGACCCTTGGCACATACAGCCAGCCACTTAGCGATTTCACGCTCCTGCCGCCCTATCCAGCTGTCCCAGCATCGCGGCCGTTCAGCGCGTCAGCCCCTTCCCGTGGCCGTTCAGCGGGTCAACCCCTTCCCGTGGCCATTCAGCGCGTCAGCCCCTTCCCGTGGCCGTTGACCGCGTCCAGCCCCTTCCCGTGGCCGTTCAGCGCATCACCCTTCCCGTGGCCGTTCAGCGCGTCAGCCCTCGCAGCCGTCATTCGCCGTCCCCGCAGCTGTTCAGCGCGTCGTACCCTCCCCGTGCCGTTCAGCGCGTCAGCCCCTTCCCGTGCCGTTCAGCGCGTCAGCCATCAGCCCTCACAGCCGTTCATCCCCTCCCCGCAGCTGTTCAGCGTGTCGGCCCCTCCCCACGGCTGTTCAGCGCGTCGTACCCTCCCCGTGGCCGTTCAGCGCGTCGCCGCGGCCGTTCAGCACGTCGGCCCCTCCCCGCGGCCGTTCAACGCGTCGGCCCCTCCCGCGGCCGTTCAGCGCGTCGGCCCTCCCCGCGGCCGTTCAGCGCTCTGCCCTCCCGCGGCGTTCAGCGCGTCGGCCCCCCGCGGCCGTTCAGCGCGTCGGCCCTCCCGCGGCCGTTCAGCGCGTCGGCCCCTCCCGCGGGCCGTTCAGCGCGTCGGCCCCTCCCCGCCGGCCGTCAGTGCGTCGCCCCTCCGCGCCGTTCAGCCGTCGGCCCTCCCCACAGCCCCCCCCGTTTTTCAGCGGCGGTTTTCCCCGGGGGCCCCCCCTCCCCCCCGTGGCCATTTAGCGCGTCGGGTTCTCCTCACGGCCGTTCAGCGCGTCGGCCCCTCCCCACGGCTGTTCAGCGCGTCGGCCTCTCCCCTTTACCCATCAACACGTCGGGGCCTTCCCTCTTCCGCCATTCAGCACATCGGTTCCTCCCGGCATATTACTTGCTTTGTGTCACATTTGCCAAATAATTTAAATGAATACCTTATGCCAGGGCCAGTTTGCTGGTGGATGAACGTCAGGTTTCTATGGACCTGGTCAACGCATGCAAGAAGGATACACAAAACCAGGCTTTCCACTCCATCTTCGACCACATCCAGGTTTCTTAGTTTATTTGTTTTTGTTTTTTTTGTACGCCTAGATTTACCTTTCATCAGTATAGTTTCTGCTTTTACAGGCTATAGTTAGCAATACAAATGAGCTCTGCATTTTGTTTTGCAGAATGCTCCCAATATTGAGGGAAAATGTGAAAAGGAGTCATTTGCACAGCATGTTGTCTCACTGGTACATAATCCTAAAGGTGAGCATATATTCGAGGAAGAAATTGTCTGAAAGATAATCAATATCACTTCCATGGTGGATTTGTACTTGTTTTTTGATTGCATGCTTCTTTTACATTTGACTGAAAATGAAAAAAAAATTTTTTAAAGAAAAGTTCTTTTACAATTATTGTTCCATAAGAATGTTGGCAAATGGAAGGTTTCTCTTCCACATTCTCTTCCTTACCTCTTCTGTGAAGTTTGAGACCTTTGAAAAATTCAAAATTGGTATTGCCTGCAGAGGTCTTCTCTGCACCTCAAATCCCAACAGTTCGGGGTCAGCCACTCGGATCTGCCTTCTCCATTCCCCCTCTGTCCTCTACATCTTCCTCTCTCAATCCCATGCTATTCAAATCTTTTTCCACGACCTCCCTCAATCTTACGGTCAAATCAATCTCGTGATATACGCACCACAAATTTCATTAGTCGTCATTTAAGTATATTTCCACTCCAAATATATTGAAGAATGACGTACTAAAAGTCTTGGAAAAAATCAAAGCATTGGAATATTTCCATTTTGGTGAGAGTTTGAGGAAACGTTGCAAGTAAAAAAAAATGTTGATCAAAATTTAGGGGTAGGGGGCTAGAAATATGGCCATATCTTGATCACTTCTCAACCAATCCTCAATATTAAGGTATCATGAGATTTGTGTTGAAAATACCTTTCAAGCAATGTCGAATACTGAAGCATTGCGATATTGTTTATTCGAGTTGATATGGATACCACTACGGTTGACCTCCATGAACTAGACATCCTTTATGATACCTTGATAAGAGTCGAGTTAGCTCTAGGGAGTGCCTTATCAAAAGATATTTTGCAGAGGATAGACTCCAAAATGAAGAAAGAAAAGGACTTCATGAAAGATCTCTGAACAGCACAACATGGACATGGCCAATTATTATGTGGAAATTGATCAAATCAGAATGTACCGGTGACTGGAATTTGCACCTGGAGGTGTTGTGTGATATGCTACCTTTTCTGGCAGTCTCTGGTCACAAGTTATGCACAAAAACGATCTGCGTGTATCTCCAGCGACTCGCTCTGTTACTGGCACAACATCCTGAGGTTCAATGGCACTTCAAGACTGGCCTCCATGTAGTGCGATGTTCGGACCATAATTGGGCTGGATTGTCAACAGACCTGGTGATTGAACAGGCCCTCATGAGGAGCCTGAAGACCACAGGAGGCTTGACGAGAGGGAGGGGAATTGAGGAATCACAGCGGCTCACTTGGCTGCTGTTGAGCCCCATTGCGGAGAGGTAAACTATGCCTTGCAAGAGTACATGTCGGTGTGCTGTGACACCATTGACCAACCTAAGGACCTAACTCCAGCATGCCAAGAGAGGGACACCAATGACACTCACAAACTCGTGACATTCCTGACATCGAAAAGCCCATTCGATAATGATTTGAGACTACAAAGCATTGACACTGGAGTTACAGTGGGTGACTCGGTCAATGTTGACAATGTCATCAGTGTTGGGTAGAAGATCTTGGATGGAATGGTAGGCCACAAAGGAATCGCACATGGAATTGCACATAAACTTTGCAGTTACCTGCCAGCAATTTTTGAAATGATTAGTATGCTGCTTTCTGCCAATAAACCAACACTAGCAGATGCCATGTGGATCCAACTTCCTTCGAGTCTTTCTGGCATGTTTAGCCCACCAAATGATGTGCAGTATGTCCAAGATTGCGGTGCCTTCCGTGCACAGAATTCCATGAAATGATGAATAGAGCTATGATGCAATCTGGAGCCGTTGCATCCCGGTATGTTGCAAACACGTACGACCCTGCCATCATAGTCTTTGATGGTTACAAAAGTGGGCCATCTACCAAAGATGTCACACATGGTAAACAGGTCAGATCGGGTATCATTGTCACCGTGCATTTCACCAGGGGCACGGTCTGTTTGATAAGGAAGGATGATTTTTCTCGCCAACAAGATCAACAAATGGCAATTTATCAATCTGCTGTGTGACTGGTTTGAATAGCATGGTCAAGTATTGCATGCGGAAGCTGATGCAGATGGCCTGATGGTGCAAACCACTGTTGCTTCAGCAAACAGAAATAGCACAGTTTATGTTGGGAAAGACATTGGCCTACTCATGCTCCTCTGCAGTCAGGCATCACATACATGTTTTGACATATTCTTCAAATCAGAACCAAAGTTAAAATCAGAGGATAGCAACATGCTGAAACATTTAATTGGTTCAAGGAGTACTCAAATTATGTCTGTGATAACCTTCTCTTCACTTGTGCCATACAGGGATGTGACACTGACTGAGGCTGGAAACAGGACAAATAGAACAATTCAAGAGGGAAAATAGAAGTCCAAAGCTCATGAAGAGAATCAGACAAATATAGAATAACCACAACATAGAAAACGATGGACTAGAACCATTAGCTGCCCATAATAAACTCCAAATACAACAGAAAGGGGAAATAAAAATACACTATGATGAGGCCAACAATAGAAGAAATCAAAATAAACAGTTTGAAAACAACCTGAAAAAGTTCTACCAAAAGCTAGGGAAACAAACAAAATGTGACGACTCCCCCTCAAAAAGAGGACCTCGAAAAATTTTGGAAAGGTACATTTGAAGACAAAAAAGAACACAACAAGGAAGCACATTGGATACGACACGTGGAAAAGAAAAAGCAACAGCTGCAGGAAATGCACCCAATGACAATTAATGAAGAGAAAATTAGAAAACACCGAACTTCAAATGCTCCGGCCTGGACGGGATTCCAAACTTCTGGTTAAAGCAACGACGTGCTCGCCACCCTCACTACGCTTGAGCATTTAACAAACTCATCCAAGGGGAATAGCCAGTGGATGAATGGATCACAGAAGGCAACACTTTTAATCCTAAAATCTGAAGAAACCCATCTACCCAACAAATATAGACCAATAACATGCCTACAAACACCATACAAACTTTTAAAAAGTATAATTACCAATGCAGTTTATGACCACCTCCCTCAACAAGAAGCTTTAGAGGCAGAGCAGATAGGATGTAAGAGAGGATGCTATGGAACAATATAACCATACTCAAAAAAACTGCAAGCTCTGACAAAACCAATTTATCCACAGCCTGGATAGATTACAAAAAAGCCTTTGATAGTGTCCCACATTCATGGATTATAAAATGCATGCAAGTATTCAAAATTGAGCCTCAAATAGTCACATTGATTGAGAAAGCAATGATGCTCTGAAACACAATGCTGGTACGACTTTACTTGGAAGGAAAGATTGAAATCCCAGGAGTAAAGATTTGACGTGGTATCTTACTCGGTGACAACCTTTTCCCCCTCCTGTTTTGTCTCGCTCTAGACTCACTGAGGAACCTCATCAATGAACAAGGACATGCATACAATCTGACATGCAACAGAAAAATGACCAAAGAGACAAGAAAAGTGGTGACACTGTACATGGATGATCTAAAACTCTTTGCACCGAATGATAAGAAATTGGCAGATCAACTGAAACTAGTAAGCAGTCAGTACTTGGATGACATCCATGGAGTTTGGTCTTGACAAATGTGCCAAATGCACATTTCTACAAGGACAAACAAAAAGAACAGACAACATCTCAATCAATGAAAGTACAACAATACAGGAACTAGAAAATGAAGCATCCTACATGTACCTCGGAATAGAAGAAGTCTCCCAGGTACAACACAAAAAATGCGTAACATAATCAGCAAAGAGTACGACGTAGAATAAGATAATTCTGAAGTCATCCCTCTCTCCAAGAAACAAAACCAAAGCTATAAACCAACTTGCAGTGCCGGTATTCCAATATAGCTGTGCAATTATAAACTGGACACAATTGGAGATCAACAATCCAGACACCAAAACAAGGAAACTTCTAACTATTCACGACATGTTCCACAAAAACCAAAGCATGTTGAGGTTGTACTTACCGAGACGAGAAGGAAGAGGTGGTTTGATGGAGTTTAACCAAGTGCACAGAACATCGTATGTCGGACTAGCGGAGTATGTGAAAAGCTCAACAGACTATTGGATGGGATTTGTACATGAGCAAGAAAACAACAAATCAGAAAAGGGATCCTTAATCCATTTTGTAACAAACTTCCAAAAACAGGTGTAAATTACAGATACTACACAGGAAAACGAAACAAAAACAACCACAGCCCCAATGATTGCAAATAAAAAGAAAAGAAAAAAAGGGAAACTACAAAAAGAAATATGAGCAGATATACTCTGTTCTGTCGAGCTCTTTTTGAAATCTTCCTGCTCTTTTGTCATTCTCCCATTTGTCAGAGATTGACAAGGAAGGCTCTGGAATGACAAAGAAGAGGTTAAATTAATTGGGATGGAGAACGAGTCATCATCAATGCCAAAGACCAAGAACACTACACGAGTGCCTTTACGAAAATGGTGGGATTGAGCCAATCGAACAAATGCAAGTTTTGTGGAGTAGAAACAGAATGTACGAGTCACCTCCTTTTGGAATGTAAAAAAACTCATGTCGGAACAGCTGGACACAAAAAGACATGATAGCGTCTGTAGAGAAATCCACTGGCACATATGTCAACATTTCAACATCCTGGTCCCAGATCAATCATGGAAACACAAACCAAATCCGATCCTTGAAAATGAACATATCATGCTCATGTATGACAAGATGATCCCATCAAGTGTGGACATTGCAAAAAACAAAGCATTGCGTCCGGACATGATGCTCAAACACAAAAAGGAAAAGTCGGCATTGTTGATTGAGGTTTCAGTTCCCAATGACTTTGGACTAACTGGTACAGAAATCAAGAAAATGCCCAAATACTAGGATCTGACAAATGAGGACAAGAGGATTTGGAAATTGAAGAAAGCTGAAGTTATACCAGTGATAGTTGGAGCTCCAGGAATGATAAAGAAAAAACCTTACTGAGTACTTAAAAATCATTCAGGGGAATATCACTACAAACGAGCTACAAGTGGAGGCTGTTGGAGGTTCAGTGAAGATTCTGAAAAGAGCCCTTGGAACGAGGCTTTGAGACCGAAGTTTCACAGTTTGGTTTGTGAATCACGATCCTTTACCAAAAAGGAAGTGGAGATTTTGATTTCTTGAGAACTTCCTCCCACCTCCTGAAACCCAAATGGAGATAACAACCAATGGGATGTGACACCATATCCAGAGTGTTCGACATTGGAAAACAAGTAGCTCTGAAAAAGCTCAATTTGAGTGCATTTTTCAGGCAGCAAGCTGCATGCAGTCTTGAAAAGCCCACAAGCTACACGGGATGACATTGTGACAGCTGGAGAAAACGCCATAGTGTGTCTGTACAATGGTCAACCTGGCAAGAGGTTGGAGACCCTTCGACTACGCTTCCACCAGAAGGTTTCATCCAGCATGACTTGCATACAACCTCGCATCTTGCCTACACATCATCAGTTCAGTACCATAGCCAACACGTTTATCATCAGGTCCAGCAATGAGTGTGGTCGATACTTGGGCTGAGGATTGGGGATGGAAGATCAGCAGTGGGAGGATGTTCCCTGTACACACTTGCTTGAAGGGCTGACAGGATGGCCTTGAGGTACGTGCACTCTCTTCTAAGATGTCTATCCTGGGTTTAAATCCCGATCCTGGGTTTAAAAATAAACTGTTTTCCTGATGTTTCACAGGCAGGGTGATTCATCAATATGTGTGCACCTTCCCTCGGATGGACATTCACTGGGCATCCTGTCTGCCAGCATTCCTTGGTGGACGTTAAAGATCCCATGGTGTCCTTCAACAAGAGTATGCGAGCTATCGCTGGCACCCTGAACAAGTTCCAAATTCCTGCCTTAACCAGCAGAGGGTATTGCATCAGCAGCACTGCCTTGCCCTCAGCCAATGATGCTACCCTACAGCCTTGTGTTGCATATGAACGAATGAACCAAATTAAAGCCAGCACCCGAGTATCTCCTGGATGCCGTCAACTGTAACTGCAAGACGGCTGTGGTATATGGCGATGCAGCTGCAGAAAATATCATCTCAAATGTTCTCCGGTATGTGGGGAATGCTAAGGCATCCTTTGCTCCAATGTGACTCTGCCTGATCCAAAACGTGACATTTAGGATATGTAATGCATTCATTTATCATGTTGTTTCAGCCAAGTTTAGAACAGCTATTTTAAACACATGGGAGCAATGTACACAGACTTTGTTGTCCTTGTATGATACCGACAATCATTGTAAATATCCAAATACCATTTACAACACCAACTTTTGTCATTTTTAGCAGCAATCACAAGACATTATCATTCTTCAAAGTATGAATTTTAGCTTTCTACTTTAACATTGGGAATTGTTTGAAAGGTATTTTCTATACAAATCTTCTGACGCATTAATATTGAGGCTTGGTTGAGAATTGATCAAGACATGGCCATATTTGTAGCCCTACCCCTAAATTTTGATTGACATTTTTTGTTTGCAACGTTTCCTCAACTCAGGCCAAAACAGCTTTTCTCTCAGAGGAGAGAAAAGTAAATATGTGCCATTCGCAAGTGCTCTCCATTTGTGTGAAGGCATGTCCAGCAGTTAAAACCAATACAGCCACCATACAATTAGTTTAATCTAATCGCTTACATTTGACTTTGCAAATTGTTGCTCTTCCCATGGAATGAGGGGTTCAGTTCCTATGTCTCACAATGCTTGCAGCGTGTCTGTCTGTTCAATTCAACAAAATTTCTACTTGCACTGCAGCCATAGACTGGGCGCATGAGTATTGTGAGCATCCTGTCTGTGGATTTGACTTCCTGGTGGCAGAATAACTGGACAATGAGGGTAACTACAATCGCCAAATTTGGCACAGAGTTCTTCATATTGTGAATGTCTCGGACTAGTTCAACTTTGAGCTCACAAAGAAAAATATGAAATGAAAATTGGTATGGGATGCCGTGGCCATGCGACAGGATAGGTTAGCGCCCTCTGGGGCGTTAATGCACCAAGATAAGTCTATGGCATGATCAGCACCTCCATTGAGTACATTCTGAGATTATCATTGGTTAAGCAAGTTTAGTGGAAAAGTTGTGGGAAAAAACAGCTGTGCTGAACCGCAGGTAGGCTGTTGCACCACCGATAGAGGAGCACCAGTGCATCAATCTTGTGTAGTAGTTTGTTCTTTGCAGACTTTGGCCCTTCTTGTGTTTTGTCAAACGTGATTGAACTTTGGTGTTCGGGGTTGACTGGAGCAAAATTAGATCCAGGTACATAGGACAGAAAATGAACACTACTCATGTGTGCTGAAGAGAATACAATGGAGATTGTTATATTGTCAAGGGAGCCCTTTGTCATCTTTACTTCTGAGTTGCCTGCTTCTTGGTTCGATTCCCATCATGTTCAAAGGGGTGTTGGGTCGGCTTTCTCACCTATTTAATTTAATTTTTTTTTAATGAAATGGGATCTAAGGCTTATTGTGGAGCTGCCAAACACATCTCATACACATGGACATGTAGATAAATGCACGAGACACAACACGAGACTGTTCGACACAAATACAGCTACTTAGTTTGGGGGAAGTGCTGTCACTTCCTGGGGCACTCTTGGTACCAGCGACGGCACAACAATGGGGTCGCCTTTCTCATCGCACTCAACGGGGCATTTCCTTAGGTGGAATTTCATCCCCCCCCCCCCCCCATGGATGCTAACCTATGGAGATTGGCCATGATCTTCCTTTTAAATGCTGACTATCAAGCAAGGAAGTAGTACTTACCTTTGTTTTTTTGAAGCCTTTGGTATGACTCGGCCAGGGTTTGAACCTCCCAGACTTGTGGACACTTTAACGGATGTTATTGAGGATATTCAAAGATTTTGTTACCTTTTGAAAAGAGTAAAAGAGTAGACCTTGGTGAACTGTTGTCCTAGTCAAATTGACATTTGGCTTTGTGTTTGTAATCTCAAGGATGATCACCACGAGGTACAGGGTGTTTCATAAAAAAACTAGAAGGGCACTTGGTAGAGCGCACACCTCCGCCATGTAATGCCTGATCCACGAGAACATATCGGGCCCAATACATTTTTGAAATATGCTATACAGTACTATGTCGTTTTTGGCCCCATCTCTCAATGGTGAAGAATCACTGAAAAATTAAATAATCCTTGTATCCAGATCCAGATTCAGATCTTCACCAAAATCGAAACAATTTGGCGTGGTCACACGCCCAACATGTCCACCAAGTTTCATCTGATTCCATCCACAACTTTTTGAGATATCGTGCACACAGACAGACAGACAAACGAACAGCGAGGGGCGAAAACATAACCTCCTTCACCTTCGGTGGCGGAGGTAAAAACACAACCCTTATAAAGTTATGTGAAATTTTTATTTTTGAATGCAAATTTTGTTTCTATTGCAGGTTTGTATGAAGCTTCGTTTGGAGGAAAAACTGCAAACATCAGAGTCGTACTCTTAATTTTGAAGATGGCATGGACAATTGAACAAAGGATCTTTCTTGTGGCATCTCACGCTGCCAAAAGTCATTTAAACAGACTCAAACACGATTCAAAAATAATTTTGAGACCAGATTAGCCCCAGATAAGTGTGCTATTTTTCGATTTAATAGAGGTTTAAGTCCCATGGACAGTACAAAATCTTAATCGCTCAGTCTGGTCACCCGAGGACTGCAACACCACAAGAAAACTTTGAAGCGGTCCATGAGGCAGCTTTAAGGAGCCCCAGGAAATTGCTGTCATCGATCTCAAGAATTAAACTCATCTTTATCTAGTACACAAAAAATTCTGAAGCAGGAACTAAAAATGTACCTGTATTGCATAGTCGTGAAGCAAAAACTAACACGATGATAACTAACTTTGAGGAAAAAAAAAAAAAAAAGCTGAGGGATCCTAATTTTTTGAGTAATGTGTGGTTTTCTGATGACGCCCACTTTCTTTGAAGTGGTCATGTTAACTCAAACAACAACATGTTTTGAGGTTCCAGTTCTCCTGTTGAAGTTAATGAAAAGCCGTTGCACAGCCAGAAATGCACCGCACGGATGTCCATAAGCAAATCTGCCATCATTGGGCCTTTCTGGTTTCGAGATGAAGAAGGGAAATCGGTAACCGCAACCTCTGAATCGGTACCTTGAAGTTATCCGGAAGTTCTGGGTTGCATTAGTGAGGAGGCGCTACATCGACAGGGCTGTGCAATGGTTTCAGCAACATGGGGCCACACCTCACACTTCCAACAGATCGATACATTGGCTACAACAGAAATTCAGTGATCAAATTGTTTCTAGAAGGGCAGATGTGGAATGGGCGCTACGTTCTCCAGACCTCAACTCACCTGACTTCTATCTTTGGGGTTACCTGAAGGATAGAATGTACCAGGGGAGACCACAGACTATTGACGACCTCAAAAATGCAATTGCCACCAACATCAAAGCTATTCCGCTTCAGGAATGCAGCCGAGTTATCGACAACTTCACCAGGAGGATCCATTTGTGTCTGCTGCAGCAGGGCAGCCATTTAGAACATGTTTAGTGAACTGTCTTCTGAATTCACGAGTTTCATTTTTATGTTACTTTATTGCACTTATTATAAGGATTCTGATGTATAAGTTTCATGTTGTTGCAATGGAAAATTAAAGAAGTATAAAAACAACTTTGGGTTGTGTTTTTTTTTTTGTTTTTATGAAACACCCTGTACTCATGCCTAACGTATTGGCCATTGTGACATAATGGTGAACCGTCGTAGCACAGATCAATATTTCTCTCCACTTTAACCTGCATCGATTCGCAAATTATTAACATTGATTTATTGGCCTGTTGTCTCATTGTACAATGTTTTAAATGTATTTATAGGTTTACAACTGAAGGAGAATGCGCCAACCCTTAGTGAACGATTTTCTCAACAGCAGCAAGAAGCAGAGAAGCATGCTCAGGCTCGGAAACATCAAGGAAGCCCCGAAATCCACAGGTAACTTGTTCCTGAGGTTTGTGACCCCTGCACCCTCACAACCACACTCACCTTCACCCCCCCCTTCTACTACTGGCCATTCAACACAGCCTGTGTCACCTCCTCTTGTGCAGGCGAATAGATATCTCCCCTCCAGCATCCCAGTCCCTCCCAGCAGAAGAACAAGGGAGTCATAATGCAAATAGAGAAGGTTCCCAGGTAAGAGCAAAATGTTACCACAACTGATCATAAACTATTAAGTGGGCTAGCAGGATGGTCTTGAGATGTGGGCACTCACCTCTGCACTATCTGGCATGGGATTGAATCCCGACTCAGCTATAAACAGTCATCCTGATATTTCACAGGCGGGGCGATTCATCGATGTGTGTGCCGTCCCTCGGACGTGAAACTGGGCGTCCCATTTGCAGGCATTACTTGGCGGACGTTAAATATCCTATGGTGTCCTTTGCGAAGAGTAGGCGAGCCACCGCCGGCATCCTGGCCAAATTCTAAATTCCTGCTCTAACCGACACGGAACAGGGCACTGCATCAGCGGCATCACCGCACTCGCAGCATTTTCGATTGACGCAAAACAGCAGCCATGTGCTGCGTACAAAATGAAATGAACCACTGCACTAAGTTTTATTGGTATTTATACTAACAGTTTGCTGTCGTAACGATGGACTGGAGTTATCTTTATGGAGAATAGGAGAGAAAAAAAGGCGACCGTTAAACGCATTTTATTTGTGTCTTTGGATTTTTGACTCGATCTTTAATGCTGACGAATGAGTGCAGGAGCTCTGACCCAAGGAAAAGAAGCATTCTTTTAAGTTACTCATGGGTGAACGGAGGAAATTTAAAGAGGGGTGGAGAGATAAACGATGGAGAATGCTTCCTGACATTTTATTTTGCATACTTTTTTTTTTTTTGTCAGAAGAACAACAACGACCATAAGTCTGATGATCAACAATACAACGTTGAACACCAGAGGAACGCGCGTGATTCTGAACAGGAATCGTGGCAACAGGAAGTTCCTCGCAGAATGCCGAGACCATACCCACCTTATGATAACCCACAGTATGTCATGCACCAGGAAAAATGTTTCTTTCAATCTATCTGCTGTTCCCACTCTGCTGCATTCTAAACTAAGGTATTTGTTCAACCCATACCACAGACAAGGTCTGACTATCATATATTAGGGCAACACACCCCACCCCCCCCCCCCACTCCTCCCTTTCCGATTCTTATTGGGTGGTGTAAAGTTAGATTGTGGTATCGATTGTGTTTATCTTTATATTTTGATGTTTGTGATAAGAACCGATCTGCATGATGTGAAAATGGTGTAGAGCAGCGATCTTCACTATTTTTTTAGAAGGGGGTCACTTTTGCTGACAAGACATCAGTGTGAAAGCTGCCACAATGCCTGCAAGATTCCACAATGGCTGCTGTTAGACCCCGCCTCTTTTTTTTCGTTTTAATTACTGAGCTGCAAGCATAATTGTTTGCATCCTGCCATCTACTGATGTTGTGATGTTACCTTTACGCTTTGGGTTGGAACACTCATTTGAAACCATTGAGTCAATTTGATAGCATTTATGGTGGATTATGATGGGTTTTTTCACATTTGTGTATTATCGGCCATGCGTCAGGGGCCACACTTTAGGCCACCAGTGGCTGGCGGGCCATGCAATGAAGAACAGGGGTGTCGAGGGTGGAGTTCTTTATTATAATTGCTTCAGTTTCAGCAAATACTGATTGGCCTGTCGGTGTTCTCATCCGAACTCCTGGCTTATGGTGCAGGGAACTCAGGTTCAAATCCCATGTTCCATGTTTGCTTGTCCATTGTCTGTTTACGCCACTGTAATTCATGTAATTGTACATTTGTATCTACTAATTTCTGTCCCACTTGTGATGTCTTTACAAGCCGTCTGCATGTCTACGTGTCTGCCCCTCTGTGACGTACAATTTGATGAACCTAGAGAGGAACAAGTTCTACGTGCCAGATTAAAATTCAACTTGTGTGTATACCCACTCTCCTGTTAAGGATACCTATTGATTTTGTGGTTATTTGGTCAAATGTCACTTTTTAACTGTGTGTGGATGCAAATCCATCGCTTCTCATTAAATTCTCAAAATGGGCAAAATAATATTTAAGACTGTATACATGTGCAGTTGCTTACCCCCATTTTCACAGATTAGAATACTTCAACATGTCTCCTTTGTGTGGAATGGTGGTTGAGATTGAAATGTTAAGAAATTCACAAACAACTAGTATCAACTCTCTGTGCTCCAGGAATGACTGTGAGACATCGCCATTAAAGGCATGAGTGATTAGGAGAACAGCAGCGACTTCCTTCTGAAGTCGTCCACAAAAAGGAAGAGGAGATCCCATTTTAACAAGTACAGTAAACCCTCTAATATCACGGGGGTTGGGTTCCTGGAAAATGCCGTGATAGTGGAAACCAAGGGCCAATGGGAAGAGGGGGGTTCGGTTCATGGACTTCGAGAAACTATCAAGAAAGATCGATGTCAGCCAGAAATAAACACATTACTTCTTGAAATAAACATGTTATAATAATAGTATATATAAAGCATGTAAACATTGAAATAAACGTGTAAATACGGTGCAAATTAAAGAAAAACAATAGTTGTACCTTTTAAAAATGTATTCCAAAACAGCGAGGTGGGTGAGGGTAAACGTATTACGTACTCGTTCGTACTGCACTCTGCTCTAAATAGAAAATGCAAGACTTAGCGCAGAGATGATGATGATGCTGCTATCGGGGGAGGGTGAAGGTTAGAAATATGCGGATGTAAAACATGCCGATGGCTGTTAGATCGTCGGGAGCATGACTAAGTCACCTATATGCATTGGCACATAGAATAAGGGTAAAACGATCCTTCACCACCTTCATCCAGAGCAGATTTTCCCGGCTTTGACAGGAAGGTGAGAGATGGCATCCTCTTCCAAAATAGTCCCATCTGGCATTGAATTTATGCTGGAGCACGTTTTTATTTGCGTTGATTAGTTCCATAAGCCATGGTTGAAATGGAGCCTTTGGCCCCAGGAGCCTCGTGGAAACATTGGTAAATCTACAATGGGTTCTCCCGTACACTCAAAAGCATTTTTTTCAAACGTTCTCGATCCAAACGTCAAGTGCTTTTTCTCCATCCTTTCAATATGATGATCATGGGACTGGAATGAGCCTTTTGCACTTTGCTGGCAGGAACCCTTGCACGGATATTTGACTCGCATTTACACACAGTTGATTCATTTATCTGGTAACGGTGGCCCACTGTTGCCGCCCTTTCACTTCTTGCAGACATTTCTAACAACTCGATGTCTTCGCACAATATCATAACCTTTCTCTGCCTTTTGGCATGATTAATTTTGTCCATCATTTTACGTTTGGGTGTCATCATTATTAACTATTGTGTGTCCACTATATCTTGTAGATCTAGTGTTACAGGATCTCCGTATGTCATTTCCTGTTCGATGATGATTCATTATTAAATTTAGCTTCGTTCCCGTATGCTGGTCTGATTACTACAATGAACAGTGCGTGAGAAACAACAACAGGCTCGTGATGGGACGCAAACAATGACTCATCTCGGCTCAAAAACCACGATTGGGTGAAATTAAATTCCACGATAATGAAATCAGAACACAATAGGTTGCCCGCGATTGGTAGACAACCGCAATATTGGAGGGTTTACTGTACATACTTTATCATAAATATTCCCACAAGAGAATTTGAAAGGCCAAAAAAAATCTTCCATAACCGACGTTTGTATTTTTTGCATTTTGATGCAGGCGGGATGGGGCCTATGAACAGTTAATGCCATATTTGGAGACGTTGTGCACAGATGTGTTCTGGTATCCAAATCACGACAATATTTGTACAAGTGTAATCCAAGCAACATTAAATAGAGATGGGGTCCATTTCTTTGTCCTTCTGAAGCTTTACTCTCAGATGAAGTAAACTCCTTTCAATCATCAGCAACGTTATGGAATCCATCATCACAGATGATATGAAATCCTTACTTTTCTCCAACAACCTCATGTCTGATCACCAATTTGGTTTCAGACCAGGTCACTCCACCTTGGACAAAATGCTTCTCACCGAACAACAGATGGAGGCCCTCAATGTCAGACATGAGTTCAGGGTCATCTCTCTGGACATATATCTTGCTTTTGATACAGTCTGACACGTCGCCTTGCTCTCCAAACTCTCTGCCAATGACATCCATGGCCAACTCCACACATAGCTTACTGACTTACTCTGCTTTCATGGCCAATATATGGCTCTCTGTGTCTTCTACAGCCTCCTTTCTGGTGTTTCACTCTCTGTTCGATCCATACTTTGCCCCCCACCCAAGGTTTCTGCAGGGCGTCCACGGTCCACCATCAACCTTATTCCGGTGAAACTACTGAAATCCAGGATCAGTTTACCTCCACTCATTGGTCCCTCTTTTTTTTTCCTGCCTTTGGAATCAACTTCCACATCCTCTTCAATCTGATTCTCCCTCCAAGTCTTTAAGACAGCTGTTCACTACGATCTCAGATCTTCCCCAATCCAAAACCACAATCTTTTCTCCACCCGTTAACCCCCACACCTTCAAGCCCACCTCCTTACAAACTTCCAGTTTTACCTTCCTGAGAGTTTCCTTCTGCATCCATGTTGTCCACCACATGCATCCTATCCTGCCCCCAATTAAGATTATTATTATTTTTTTTTAACCAGTTACAACAATTAGAACATGCCAACCACTGTTATACCTCAAATGTATTAAAGGGTCATCATTCTTGGAATTTATTAATATCTCACCGTTAAAAATAAAATAAATTAAAAAAGGTTTTTTTATTATTTGTTACTTATGAAATCTAAAGATTTCGTAAGTATATTGATGACTTCCGTCCTCTGGTTTTGTGTGTTTGTTTGTTTGTAGCACGATAACTCGAGAACGGAAAGAAGCTACCAATGTCAAATTCACCACGTGATTAGGAGGGTGATGGCTAGGCTGATTGATTTTGGTCAAAATCGTCAAAGGTCAAGGTCACAGTGAGGTCAAACATCCAAAAAAAGTTATAACTCGAACGGAAGAAGCTACCAATGTCAAATTACACCACGTGATTCAGGAGGGTGATGGCTAGCGCTGATTAGATTTTGGTCAAAATCGGTCAAAGGTCAAGGTCACAGTGAGGTCAAACATTCGATTTTTGATGGTTTTGTACAGAATCATCGTAGAAACTTCTGGTTTGCGTCGCTACCTTCTCTAGAGACAGCTTTTATTAGACAAGGTCAGAGGTCAAGTTGACGATTTCGTAAGTACCAGTCTATGACTGCTTGTTTGTTTATTTATTATTGTTATTATTTGTGTTTTTTTTTTTTTTCGACATTTCATCTACTCTATAAATATTCAAGGAATTTTGCCTAACAGTTATTGTATGCAGTCAGAGCTTGTCTGTGGTGTCGGTTCTGCAACACAATTTGGAGCTGTACTTTGCTCATAAAGCCAGTACTTTATTTTTATATATACATATATATATATATATATGTATATATATATATATATATACTTTGTCGAGGATCGTATGAGAACTAACACACAATGCACAGCAAGGGGGCATGAGACAAGAGGGGCGGGAGTGGGAACGACAAAACAGTGGGAACAGAGACACTAGGAGATCTGTGGAAGGGAGAGGGATGGGGCAGGGAACATGGGGTACACAATATGGACATTACAGGGACTTTCAGGAATTTGAAGCAGGTGGGGGTGGGGTGGATTAACAGGGGTAGAAAAGATTGAGGATTTGGATGGGGGATGATAGGTGGTAGAGAACAGCTGTTTTGAAGGCCTGGAGGGAAGAATGGGATTGAACAGTGAGGGAGTTTATTCCAAAGGTGGGGAAAAAAGAGGAATGAAAGGGTGAAGGTGAGCAGTGATTTGTGATTTTGGTAGTTTTACCAGAAGGAGGTTGTTGGCGGACCTTGAGCACCCTGCGGAAATATGGTGGGGACAAATCGCAGACACAGCAGGGGGCGGTGGGGGGGCGAGACCGGAGAGGAGACGGTAGAAGACAAAGACCACCGACCTGCCTGTGGTGAGAGAGTGAGTGGCCCAAAGACTCAGCCTCATCGCGGGAGATGCCAATGATCCGAA
>CM068953.1:46999604-47017258 GCA_035128595.1 Eptatretus atami
GTGAGACCCAGAAGCTTGAATGAAAGGACTTCTTCCAGAGGATTGTTGCGAAAGTGGATGGGGTTTTTTTCCAAACGGTCCTTTCAGAGAGACATAGTGAGAGTGTGAGATTTGTCCGGATTGAAAGACATGTTCCACGTGTTGGACCAATTTGTGATTTTACCCAGATCTGCAGTGAGCGAAGAAGCTGCTGATTGCTGGTCTGAGGGATGACAGATGGTACGACAGAGGATGGAGTCATCAGCAAAGAGATAAAGAGGATTCTCCAGAGAGTCGGAGAGAGCATTGATGAAAACCAGAAACAGAACAGGGCCCAGAACGCTACCTTGAGGAACTCCAGCCTGGACAGGAAGAGGGGATGAAAGAACTCCATTTAGGGACACACGTTGACTGCGACAGAAGAGGAAGTCTGTGAGCCATGAGTGGAGATGGCCATGGATACCATAGAAAGAGAGTTTGGTGAGCAGGGCAGGGTGCCAGACTGTGTCAAAAGCACGCAATATGTCTTGGTATATGGCTCTGATTTCACGTCCGGCATTGAGAACCTTCATCCATTGTTGGGAGAGCAGAAGCAGCATATCCAGGGTTGAGTGACCTGGTCTGAAACCAAATTGATGATCGGAAATCAACCATATTCACCAACATTGTGCCCGGTGACTTTTGGTTGTTTCCAAAAAGGAAAGACTGTCTTCGTGGTTGCAACTTCTCCTGCATATCACGGGTGGTATCATCAACTTATCAGTGGTCATCACATGCTCCTGAAGAAAGTTTTGCTACAGCATTCACATCCTGGATGGGCAGGCACCAACATTGTACAGCACTCCTCAAGAAGTATGTGAAGAAGTGAAGTACGTGACATTTTTGTCGGTCTTGCGTGCTCGTTGAAATGAATTGGGAGATGTTCATATTTGAATGTACCTCGTACAGTACATCTGCGGTGGATGATGTTCAAGATGTATTTTTGTATTATGATAAAGCTGTGCACAATTCCTTTTTCAAATGATATTTTCCCCTACACGTGTCTCTCAGGAACAGGAGTTTAGTTGCTTATTTCCACAAGCTGAATGGTATTGCTGAGATTTATTTTCCTTGCAGAGATCCAGGATAAATGTTTTTAAAATGTATTCATTTATTTTATTTTATTTTATTCTGCCCACCCAGCCAGCCCAGTTGTGTGCAATGAAAGCGGACCTTTTGATGAAAAAAGCCGCGTGTAAATGTGTTTGTCTCAGACGTTAAAAAATCGGTGAACAGTATTTTCTCACTGACCCCCACCTCCCTACCCCTTACCTCCCTCCCCTCAGCCCGTCTTGGTCTTACCATCCTATGGGAGGCTTTGACAAATCTCGTTTGGGAGAGCGGCCATACTTTGTACCACGTGGAGGCTATCGCCCTCGGGGATATTTTGTAAGTATCTCTGTCAGGAGAGGTAACTCTATGTGAAATGTGTGGTTGAGATTTAGGTTGTGTGCTGAAGTTGACGGTATGTACAAAGGGATCAAAAATATTTCTCCACTGATCAAAAACCTAAAAACCCAAATAGCCATGACTTCTATTCCTGTGGCATCGGGAAAGCCCCCCACCATTGGGAAGAATGCGTGATCCTGGTTGTAAACTGCATATAAAAGCACGAACGCCTGTGCCGAGTTTCACTGGTGCAAGATAATTCCTTCATGGTTGGGGGAGAAACCTTTTGACTCCCTCATGATCAGTCGTATGGTGTGTGGGATAGGTGGTGGTATCTTGCATATTTTCGGGGATTGTGGTTTTAAAGTAGAGAAACGAGAATTGTGATGTAAGGGAGGTTTTGAGGGTGGAGAGGGACATTAAATTTTATTTATTTATTGATTGATTGATGGATTGGCCTCAGTGTAGTTTTCCTGATTTTTTTTTTAATCTTTCATGGGAAGGGGTTGTGGGAAATGGAAGTACAGTCCACTCATTGGTTTACCTTTGTTTTTGCGTTATTGGGAATAGTATCAATGTAAAGCCATAAACCATTGCCATTGTGCTGACGGTCTTTCGGAACATCTCAGTCCAGATCTTCCAAGCGATTTTTGAAGCGCTATGTTCAATGTCCATTTATTTTAAAATACAGTAGGACACCACTCGATTGCACAGATATCTGCTGCTGGACTACCAATTGACTGATGCATGATGCAGATGTAATGTATACCAATGGGAATAACAGGGCTGCTCCTCCCTCCCCCCTTCACCACCCTCACCCCCACATAGAGTTAGAGAGTACATGCTAGTTAGATCATAATAACACTTTAATTGATGCTTTTACACTGAATAAGCTTTAACATTAATAATGTCTGTTTATATTATCTTGCAACAAATGCAGCAATAAGTACAAATTGTGAGTAAGCATTGGCCAAAAACACGACGGTGTAGTCCCGTTCACTTGAGACGCATTTGACCTCATGGATGGGCAGGTGCGAAAAGTGTATTTGAATGCCCCGTCACATGAATGTAAGAAGAAGAAAAAAACAAACATTGTTTTACACTTTGAATCGTGTGATTACACTTTGAAAAAACAATCCTGCCGTGATGAAAAAACGTGTGTGTGTGTGTGTGTGTGTGTGGTGTTAGTGTGATTATGATAGATAAATTGGAAACTGTTCCCATTTAATTTCATGATCTGTTGAAACTCGATCAAGTGGTGTCCACTGTAATTATCTTGGTTTGTTTGCTAAGCACTGTTGTAATTAGGTTGCCAAATCAGTTTTTTTTTTTTTTAAAGGGGTTGGGGGGGGGGTGGGGAGCATTCTGAATTTTATTTATTTATTTATTTTTAATATAAAAAAGGAGGTGACCTATTTGAAACAATTATTGAAACTCAGGAAAAGAGTATGAAAGGCTACGTAATTATCTTTCTTTATCCTAAAGATGTTTACCCTGTGTACCCCACCCCATCCCTCTCCCTTCGACAGATCTCATGTCTGTTCCCCACTGTTTTGTGCTTCCCTCCCCAGCCCCTCTTGTCTCCTGCACCCTTTGTTATACACTCTGTGTGTTCGGTCTTATACGAGCCTCAACATTGAAGACAAACAAAAAAAAAACCCACCAGAAGACCGAAGTTTTCATCGGTTTGCACTCTCAGTTGTCATTTAACTAATCAAAGTGCTGCACAAGTATGAAGTTAATAAAAATAACGTGGTCATCCCATCCCCAGTAGTCATGTGAATGAAACTATTCATGGCTCATCAGACTTGTAATACTCCATGGCAAGCACGTATAAATCTAAGTTTTGCCTGATAAAGGATATGTCGTTTGGTAAAAACTGCAGCAAGGCTCCATGTTTCAATAACATGTAGGCGAGACCGAAGAGGGTGTGTATGAAGCTTGCGTTGGGAATAAATGTGATTGAGGCAGAAGGCTGAAATTCTTCAAAGAAGTTGCATATGTCTGATTGTATTCGCTACAAGACAGGTAATCATGTCAGTAACTGAACTGTCCAAACAGCTGTGAACATCTACTTTCTCAACAAATCTCGTGAAGAGGTTCAGTCGATCTGAGCCATGATCTCTCTTGGGCAAGCCACATTTCAAAGTTGGCCTCCAATGGCAGACACCAACTGGGCATCCTCTGTCGTGCAAAGTTCTTCCTTGACACACCTGAGCTCATATCCACCTGCAAGGCTTTCATCTATAGCTTGATGGAGTATGGCTCTCCCATCTGGGATAAGTGCCCCCACCTCACATCTTGCTCATCTTGATGCCATTGAAACCAAGGCTTTCAAAACATTGGAATGTCACGGTGAAGCTGAGTCTATGGGCCAATCACTTCGCAATCGCCGACGGTCAGTGGTCTCTCCGTCTTCTTCTGCTCATTTATGGTTGTGCACTTTCTGCCCTCTCCGTGCTTTGTCCCCCCCCCCCCAACCCTAAAGGTATCTGCAGGACAAACCTGGTCTACCAGCAACCACCTCCCAGTGGAACTGCCTAAATCTAGAACCACTGCCCACCTCCACTCATTTATTCCTCTTTCATATTTTTATCTGCCTGTGCAACCACCTTCCACACACACACTTCAATCTCATTCTTCCCTCCAGCTCTTCAAGCCCGCTGTTCATAACCATCTCATGTCATGCCCCATCCAAAACCATGATCTTTTTTTACACCCATTAAACCAACACCTCCCAAAATTTTGCTTATGGATCCATCTTGTCCACCCCTCGCATTCTCCCTTATCCCTCATCGTTACCTGCATCCCTTGTTTGTCCATCTCTATCTACTTTCTCCCTCCACCCTGCTGTTGGCGTTTTCCTTTTGTTATGCTGTGTCCTTATCTGTTCTTTGTCCGAGCTCTTCCAGTGACATCGATGGACATATAGTTGATCAAAGCCGCTGGTGAGGTGAGGTTGCCAAACCAAAAGGTTGAAATGAGTATCGGACCACACATTGAAATGAGCAAGGCTTGAGGCAGGTGCACTTTGTCTACGAGTTAAAGTTCCAATTTTTCAACAACAATAAATGACTTTTTTATATTTTTCTTTTAAATATTCGATATACATCTACAGGTAGTGGACAAAAAAAATGGAAACATCAATGTAAAGTCACTTCATAGGGCGTTGGGCCACCACGTATGGCCTGTATGCGCCATAGCATAGAGTCCACCAATGTCTGGAATTCTACAGGACGGATGCAGCACCATTCTTACACGAGAAAGTAAATCAACTCACACCTGTTTGATGGAGTTGGAAAACGCTGTCCCAGGCGTCGTTCCAGAATATCCCATGAATGCTTGATTGGGTTCAAATCTGGTGACTGAGAAAGCCATGACATGTGGATATCATCAGTGTCATGCTCATCAAACCATTGGGCGATGACGTTTGCTTCTTGGATGGGGGCATTGGGAAGGGGGATTTCTTCTTGCAGCCATGCTAACCATAATTATAGGCAACCAGGCCTGTGCAACATTTTTATACATGACCCTAAGCATGCTGGGATGTCATTTGCTTAATTAACACATGGGCTCCACCTGTGTGGAAGCTGTCATTTGGTGTTCCCCATTTAACCAGGTGTTTCCAATTTTTTTTGTTTTTTTGTCCACTACTAGTATATTGAAGTATAGTGGAGGATGAGGCTGTATCTCAGCTTATGAGGTTTGTGATCAACACAAAAGTGATGGCATACTGACTGCTGAGGACAGGTAGATTCTGATCCATCATGCCATTCCTTCACGAACAACACTACTTAAGTGGGTGTTTATCTTCCTGAAAAGCTGTGATTCCAAATAAACAGCAAGTATGGTGAAATGATAAACAGGCTTTCGCACTCACAACCATGGCTTGGCCTGCATGAAGCCCATCCAGAAATGAGCATTATTAAGGCTGTGTGAGATTGTATATAAAGTGAGGACAAACGATGACCAAACAGCCTTTGGATAAATTGTGGAGTAATGAAGGACATTTGGAGTGATATTGCACAATCATCATCTTCTGTATATAACACATGGCTGCTAGGCGCATCATTTGCTGGAGGTGTGGTTATGCCACTGATGCAGTGCCCCCTGTAGGTTAGAGCAGAAATTTAATTTGTTCAGGGTGCCAGTGGTAGCTCACCTACTCTTCGCACAGGACATTGTGAGATATTTAAGTCCACCAACTAATGCTGCCATATGGAAAGCCCAGTTTAGTGTCTATCTGAGGGATGACACACCTATCGATGCCTTACCCTGCCTGCCAAACCTCAAGATGACAGTTTATAGCTGAGTTGGGATTTGAATACAGGCTAGACGGCTCTGAGGTGAGTGTGCCTACCTCTAGGGCCTAGGCCATCCTGCAGCTGAGTGCACAATCGTACGTTGGTAAACGGTATGATGAAGATGAGGAACAAAGCTTTGCAAAGCCAATGACTCCCTACACAATGCTAGTGTATTGTGTACAACCGAGTCGCTTTTTTCATTTTTGTTTGATAAATCCATCGTCTCAATAAAACCATGACTTTAATTGCTTGTTGCTTGTAACTCTTATTCATGTAATGCTTGTTTGCTTCCAGAGCTTCCTCTCCAGTGGCAACACAAGCTGAATTACATAAAGCATTTAAATATTTTGATTAGTTCTTTATGTAAGGATCCACCTAGATATTGCATTCCCAAAATAGTGCAGTTTGTGGCACCAATCACATTCCCCCTTCCCTCCTCCTCAAATATCGTTTCATGCATTCCATTTACCGTTGTCTCCTCTTTTTCAGTCCGTTCTTTCCTCTCCTCTCTCCCTTCCCCGAACTTCCTACCGTCGTCATCCTCCATTCATTCCTTACCTCTCCACCTTTATGCAGAATTAGGTACAACATACAAATGCTACCAAATACAAATTTTTGATTGAAATGCTTGTGGGTATTGAAGCACACTACGAAATTAGTAGCAAATATTGTTTCTGTTCCCTGAATTTGATGTTTTTCATAAACTTTATTTGATAATAAACAAAATTTTACTTTAAAAAAAAAAATTTGACCTTTGGAAGTGATTTAATTTGTAGGTTTTTTTTGGGTTTTTTTAAAATATTTTTTTTAATTTTTCTTTTTGTTTTTGCCCCCAAAATATACAAACATTTCAGTAAAACCAAAAAGAAGCATTGTCCTCATTTTTTATTATTTATTATTTTTATTTTTTTAACAGCTTTAGGTAATGTTTAAGCTGGATACATGCAGATCCCTGGACAGGCAGGATGGCCACCTAAATGCTTCGTAGGCCCCCTCATTTATTAACAGCCACACACTTTGCCTTTGCCTTTTCTCTGCAGTTGCGTCCTCGGGGCTATTACCACGGTCGTGGGTACTATCAACAACCTGGTTATCAGCCTTATGGAACGGCAACAGGTTACCCAGCATACAAGCCACCTGAGGAAGAATGGGATCCAGAATATACCCCTAAAAGCAAGAAGTATTTTCTTGTAAGTACTGCTGGAACTCTAGCTCGGTAAATAAAAAGGATTTTCCAGTAGTTGGCCCACGGATTTGGCATCGACGACGACGACGACATCATGAGTGCAATTTGTTTGGAGTAATAATCCTTTTTTGAAGTGTAAAAACATCTACCCACCTAAAAGCCGCATTAATTAAGGTATCAAGTTACTTTAACTGGAAAAAAAAAAATTGAACATTTTTCATTTGCTTGAATGAATCTTCGACTTCACCAAACTTGTATTTATAACTACTACTACCAAGCCGGGTGTTGGCTTATCGGTTAAGGTGGCTGGCTTTAGATCTTGGAGTCTTTAGTTTAAGCCCCTGGCAGCCCATTAAATAACACCAGGTGGGTTGACTCAGCCTGTCATTCTTCCCAGGTCGGCAAAAATGAGTACCAGCTTACTGGAAACAGGAGGCACTGCATCAGTGGCACAGCCATGCAACCAGCAATGATGCAACCAGCAGCCACATGCTGCATATGAAGTAATAAAGTACTAGTACTACTATTACAGTAAAACCTCATTTACACACATGCCAGACTTACCTGAGGGGTGGAGAGCACATTTCTAGTTTCTACAAGCAGACAAGGCTCATCCCAACACAGTGATGTTGCGTTCATATTCCAGTTTTATGTGTTTATGGAGAAAAATTAGATTATCAAGTTGATGCAGTGTAATACTACTTTGTGAAGGATGATGTAGGTCTGCATCGGCAAACAAGATAAGCAGCGGGTTTTATCAACAACAAGCTCGAATGAGCTAAGATCCTCGTCTCTTAATGATGACGTCATAAAAACGAATATGACGTCATTGTGATGTATCAGGTTTGCGATAATTTATCTGCGCTAATGCCGGTTGATTCCCCAAACAAATTCAAACAGCTTGCCTAGTTTCGGAGATAATGGTATAGGCGATTTCCATTAGCGGCGATATTATGACGCAACTTTTTTTCTAGGAAGAATTTCCAAAATCGGAGATGGTTACTGCCTGCGCGTGGGCTTTCTGCATATACATGGCAAGTTTCACGAAGATCCGATGAAAACTCTGGGTTGTGAAACAAAAAATGTCAAAAAATGGAATGATGTCATAAAAATTGATATGACGTCATAGTGATGTATATATGTGCGGTAATTCATCTCTGCTAATGCCTGTTCGATTCCCGCAAACAGAATTCAAAAGGCTTGCCTAGTTTCAGAGATAATTTTTAGGCGATTTCCATTTGCGGAGATATTTTGACGTCATAACTTTTTTTCTAGGAGGAATTTTCAAAATTGGAGATGGTTACTGTCTGCGCAGGGTATTTTTACATATATATGCCAAAGTTCAGGAAGTTTCGATGAAAACTGTAGGCTGTGAAACAAAAAAGTCCACAAGAAGAAGATGAAGAACTACAATGTGAGTAAGACTTCGAGATCCTCCACGAGGATCTAAAAAGTTGATCTTGGTGTGCTTACCACCAGAGGAACACGAGTTGTAGCAGATGGTTTGAGCATCGGTCTCTTTTCATTTGACAATCAGCTCTGACGAAGGGTTGACGGTCGACGTCAGCCACACATCGATTCCCACGACAATAAAAATACTCTGATAAACACTCTTGATTAATATAATCCATCATAATAGTGCTTGCCGTAACTCATTCACATTTTCGAAGTCTCTCTCTCTCTCTCTCTCTCTCTCTCTCTCTCTCTCTCTCTCTCTCTCTCTCTCTCTCTCTCGCTTCAAAAGGCATCAAAAAATGTTTCTATCGCTGCTCTTCCATAGCAATGCTGTAAGGATGTATTTGATGTTCAATTAAATTTTATTTGGTGCACTTTTCCTGTCATTCAACATAACGAGAGTGGTGTGTACAAGTGACATTCACCAAACTGTCGTTCTTGTTTCATGGAGAGTCTATATTTCCAAAACCATTTGCTCTTTGACGAGCAGATATGAAGACTACAAAAGATGAGCAAATAACAACGAAACGAAGGCAACGGGAAATTGAAAGCTCTGAACTCTCTCTGTTTCAACTACCTTTACCAAATATAAAGTGAGGTTAGGTCATTAACGAATAAGCATTTTCTTAAAATTATTTTACATTTATGAACGAGAATGATCCACGAGTTTGGGCCGCCCTGAATTTTCGCTTTTATTTCGCTGTTCCGATTGCAAATGTAAAGGACTCCACACGGGAAGCAAGCAATGGCGTGGTGTACTGGTGTGGCAAATCGTGCAAGTACAGTATATTGGCTTGCATTTTGAACTGACAACTTACCCTCGGCTCCCATCCATGCCTTAAAGTTTTCTTTAAAAGGAAATGAATCGCTAATTTCGAAACTGCTTCATATTTTATGATTACCAAAAATCTTTGTCGCTTTATATTTGCTGTAGAGATCGGATACGTTGATTTGAATGTAGAAAATACACAGCATTAGAATGAAGATGGATTTGAAATGGAAAAAAAACATTTTGGTCACTCCCCAGTCGATTATAGTTTATTTTTATTTATTTATTAAGGATTTATGTTTTTTAATTGCATGAAAACTGTCATTTCAACAACTGGTTGAAATGGAAAACACCTGGTAAAATAACAAAGCTCTAATGGGCCGTAAGTGATGTCATTGTCACTATTGATGGACACTAAAGAATATTTTGGGTGGCAAACTTACGATAGTGGTTCCAAAGGTTTCTTTTTTCTTTTTCATAAAACTTTGTTAAGATAGCTATTACATGGAGATAATTTGTAATTATAGGGTAGGTGTACGATTGTCACTTCTGCACATAATCGCCATCACAATTATCACACTTCTGCTACCATGAGAGTCACTTGAAGATGCCTTCTCTGTAAAGGTCTTTTCTGCCACTTCACAACCACTTTTGCACTTCAACTTCAATTTCAGTACGATTTGCAAAATGCTTTCCCCAAAGGGATTCCTTGAAAGGCCCAAAGAAGTAAAAATGTGAAGGGGGCTAAATCAGGGCTGTATGGGGATGATGTGGGGAAACTGATGGAACAGTCTTCCTTTTCCTGTTACGATATTTAGCAGAAATTCATCTCGTACGGCAGTATGCTTTTGCAGGAACTGTGCTGGAATTTCTGACGGGTCTGCTTATGGTCATATATCAGCATCGTAGGTGTCCATCGAGCACAAACTTGAGGGTAACCCAGGTTCTCCAACATTTCCTGCACAGCATGATGACCAATGTTCAATTCAGCTGCGACGTCGCAAACATATCGATGAGCCATCTTGAACAATTGCTTCATCCTTCTCTTCATTTGATCGAATAGCAGCTCTCCGTGTTCAGCCATGGTGAGGCTTGTCAACAATGTTTATTCTGCCGTCCTCAAAGTGCTTTACCCATTTCTTGGTGTTACTTTGACACCTGCACTTATCACTGTATGCAACACCTGATCGCCTGTAAATTACAACTCTGCCTTCAAATCTTCCTTTACAAGAAATTAAATTGCAGCCTTCTGCCAGAATGACTCGTCCTCGGTAGCCACTTCTCTTCTCTGAGAATACTGTGTTGACCCCTTGCAGCAATAAACCAAACCATTCTGTTAAAGTTATCTCATAGATGTGCACATTCATCACATGTACTGTGGCTGTGCACTAAACTGTACTCAATACAGACAATGGAGCATTGCTTCTGCTCATGGAGGGTTACATAACCAAAGAGTATGACATGTCACGTGATCTTGCATGGGCATGATTGCTCCCCAAGGCTGCAGGTGTTTCTAGATTTTATTGCGGTATGGTTAGAGAGGTCTGTATACGGTGATTGGAAGTAGTAAACATTTATTGTTTACGGACGTTTTTTCCACTGGTAAATGTGACAGTACATATTTTAAGTATTGCATGTTTAGGCATATACTCTGCATAAGGCATGATGGCTCTACCGAGCCCTGTGATGATGATCCATATTGATTGAAAACCCAGATAGTGATCTCTCTCCTGGCAAGTTGAACGCAAACACGAGGCCCGACGTCTAAATCCTCGAGTTCGAAAATCGTCGAAATATAGATGAAATTGGCTAAAAACATTTTATCAAAAACACATTGATGAATCACCCTGCCTGTGAAACACCTGGGTGATTAGCTTGTTATTGGATTCACAAGGACCTTCAATGAACAATAGGATGACTTTGTATTGCAAAGATTTACAAGGAACTTAAATGTAGGAGGAGGCCATTAGGCCCATCAAGTCTGTGCAATCGTGCCAACATCTTCGTACACACTTCCACATACCTCTCCAACCCCATCCCCACTACTTCCAGATATCTCTCCAAATCAACTATGGAGGGACCCGGGTAGGGTTTGAAACGGCAAAGGCTTGCAGGTACTATCGGTTTGAAACAGCTATACTACAGACAGCAAAGGAGTTACATGCTTTTACAGGTACTAATCACCTCTTGTTGCTTTTCGTGGTTACTTTTATGTAGCTTTCTTTGGCTAGGACAGAAGCATAATTTTATATAAACGGTATATAAAAAAACCCAGCGGGGCATGCTTGCATAATGCAATCAACTACTCGGGTGCATCCTATGGGCAGACATAATAATGCCAAAAGACAAACTAAAAAATATTGTATATTCATAATTTCATCAAACTATGAACAAAAAAAGGCAAGTTACGTGACCCAAAATACACCATTTAGTGTGCTATCATTACTCTGATTACTTGGTCATTAGCAATATTTAAAACATCAATACTTTAGTACATCATAGATCAGGGACAGACAAGAATCACTTGTAATTGCTTCCTTTCTCATGGATAAAGTCTGGTCCCATTTGACTTTTAAAAGCCCGTTGTAGTTGCATTCTGCAAACAGCCTCATAACTCGAGTAAATCAACAGTTCGTTATGATAATGAGCTCTGTTAAAAAGTTTACAGCGATAAAAATTTTAATGCAAAGGTTATAAAATAAAAGGTGGAAGAGGCACTTGTTACTATTGCCTAGCAACCAGTTCCAGTGTCAGCTCCATTGTCTTGGGTGACGTGAACCGCAATGAGCAAACCGAGACTGTACTTGCTGACTTTTATTACTTTTATTAACACAGTATTACAGATATTTTTGTCTTTGGACATTTTCCAACTTTTTATTTTTTCATTTTTTCCCTGGGATATTGGCTTCCAGTTGCATCAGTATGCAAACTTTCAGCTTTCTATGCCACCGAGAATGTACTAAACATTTATACCGGAGAATGTACTAAACATTCAGTGGTTAGAAAGAGCTTTATGTATTAAACACATGTATATGTGTATATGAATCCTGGTGTTGGCTCAGTAGTTAAGGTGGCTGGCTTGGGACCAAAGGGTTAGTTCATTCAGAGTTCGAGGCCCTGTCTGCCGTTGAATTAACACCAGGTGGGGTTGACTCGGCCTGTCATCCTTCCCAGGTTGGCGAAATGAGTACCAGTATACTGGGGTAATAACCATTTGGGGTAACCTGTGTCGGAGTGGCGACCCATCCAGGACCGTACTCCTTGCCAATGAAACCACCTCGGCAGCCCTATGCACCTTTACGGTGTGATAGGAATGGTATTATTATATGAATACAGTACTGTATGTACGTATTTTTTTGAAAGTGGTCTATTAAGCATTTAAAATGCACTAGTCGTCCCAACTTGTGGTGGAACTATTTTATTTTTGGTTGCCAATGGCAATAGAACCAAGAAATGGAATCTTTGTAAATATGGTTCTCTCTGGCAGGGACATAGCTTCGTCTTGAATAATATTAACTATCAACATAGCATTAGCTTGTGAAGCAATCAGGTAAGTTTGGTTTTAAAAAAAAAAAAATTATGCCCAAGACAAATATATATATATATACACACACACACACACACACACACTTGTATTGGGCCTCCACATCTGTCTGCCATGACTTGTATAACACATGATGTTCACCGTTTCACTTACCAATCCTTCCCCACCCTCGGTACACCTCACCTTACAGCATGATGATCGAGATGAGAGGGAAGATACTTACTGGCCACGGCGAGCTCGCCCACGAGGATTCATCCCATATCGTGCTCGTGCACGAGTATGGCGCCGTCCTGGCAACAGCCCTATCTGGGAGCATGATAAGTATGAACTGAGCGATGACGATCGAGAGGGAGATGAGGTACGGAGAGTATCGGAAGATGTGCAGGAGAGGCATGATCCAGTGTTTGATAAGGTGAGATTGGTTTGAAATGTGTTTACGGCTAATAAATGATTCATGCCCTGTTACGACTGGCAGGGTAGCTCGAGGTATGCACACTCGCCTCCAAACTGTCTAGCCTGAGTTTAAATCCCGACCCAGCTATGAACTCTCATCCCCGTGTTTCACAGGCAGGGTGATTTGTGTGTGCCGTCCATCAGACGGACGTTAAACTGAGCATCCTGTCTGCCAGCATTAGTTGTTGGATGTTAAAGATCCCAGGGTGTCCTCCACAAAGAGGAGGTGAGCCATGGCCAAATTCCAAATTCCTGCCCTAACCTACAGAGGGCGTTGCATCAGCTGCACCCTCAACCAATGATGCTACCCCTCAACCTTGTGCAACATGCGAAAGAAGAAGATGCCTTTTAAAGTTGTTCAGATGAGTTTTAGTGCCCAAGTTTGCTTTCTGCCATCGTCTTGGTCACAACTTGTGATTACATCCTGTTGTATAATTTTTTTAATTTTATTTTAATCAAATCAGTTATTCATTGAATGTGCATTTGATCTTTAGAACCCTCATGTTAATCTGTCTCTCTGTCTCTCTCTTCTTTTTTTTTCCAGAATTGTTACTTAATTTGAAGTAAAATTTGGAGGTCTGCTGTATAAAAATGTGCAAATGGGAAACGATGATCGGTGAATTTTATAATGACACATTTTAACTCTCGAGTTCTCTTGGTATGCTGTCCCTTTCCCTGTTCAGGGTCAAGATACAACATCCACAGGGGATAAATGAAAATCTGTCGCACAAGGGGCAGAAACCCTGTAAAGCTCTCCATCTCATCTTGGATTCTGATGGAGATGTGCTGTGACCCTTCTGGGTACTCATATGTGGACCCTTTGTTTTTTGTTTTATTGTTTTTTTTTTCCTACATCCTGGTTGTACAGTTTCTGTCTGTGTATTCACATTGCTTCGTTTAGGGTTAGAAGTAAACGGATCCTTTAAGTTTGTTTCGCTGCCATTGCTGTGGTATGTTATTTGGGGATGTTTTTGTTAATGCATGTCAATCAAATCATTTTTGTGGTGATCAAGGTGAAATGAGCTTTGAAGTTGCAACAACGTGAAACTGCTTATTGGGATAATATGGGAAAACATTTTCATTATTTTTTTGGAGTATTTACAAATGGCTTTGGATTTATTATTATTTTTTTTTTATTTTGTTGGGGTTGGTTTTCTTTTTGATGGGTGTAGGTTGGGGGATCTTGCTTAAAATGATTTTTTTTTTTCCCCAAAGACATGCTATTCTTTAGAACTGTACAAATTACTTAATAAACCTGTGAATTTTCCAAGCTATTCAGCTCGTTTTGTTAGCTTTGCACACACACCCTTTGACTCTAGCTTTGACACCCTCAACCTCCCTGTCCCTCCACTTCCACCCTTGCTAAAATGGGTTGGTTTTCTTTTTGGTGGGTGTAGGTTGGGGGATCTTGCTTAAAATGATTTTTTTTCCCCCAAAGACATGCTATTCTTTAGAACTGTACAAATTACTTAATAAACCTGTGAATTTTCCAAGCTTTTCGGCTTGTTTTGTTAGCTTTGCACACACACCCTTCAACTCGAGCTTTGACACCCTCAACCTCCCTCTCCATCCACTTCCACCTTTGCTAAAATGAACCTCATTGCCATGGTTAGATGGGAAATTTGAGAAATGTGAAAGTAGGGGTGGAGGACAGCAGAATTATACATTTACTAGCATAACCCGCGCTCTGCGCGACATGTTGGGGTGGGTGTGTTTGAGAAAGGAACTGATGCAGAGTATCAGTTGTAATTTTACTTTAATGCAGTAAGTGGAATACGATTTCACTGTTTCAGAACCATTTTATTTACTTTTTTTGTACCATGCACCTCATATGGTCTTTGAGATAATGTAAGCCGAATATCACCTTACTCGAGCGCAGAACAAAGTCGAAGATAGCGTGACACGAAACCACAAACTCGGAAATAATATACAAGATTTATTTCAATGTTACTCCACAAAGGTTTCATATTTTGGAAATGGTAAACAAGGAATGGAATGTAAAGATTTTGAGAACCAGGCACCAGGCAGTAGGCAGTCACACACATTTCCCAATTTGTTGATGCCACGAGAATTGAAGTTTTCGATCGATCTTTGAGGAGGGAGAAACCTTGTCGACTTCCCTGCATATGCAGAACCCTGCAATAAATGATTACTGTATTTCGTGTTACGGTATTATTGCCAGATAATTAACCCCTCCAGATAGCATATCGTGTGGTTTTTATGTCGCGTGTCCAGGCTGTGATGACTATGAACGGTTGCCTCATCCAATGAAAAATTAGTTATTAGATGGTAAGCATATGTCTGGCAGGATAACCTTGGCCCTCGAGCTACTCACACTCGCCTTTGAGCCGTCTCGCTTGGGTTTGAAATTCGACCCAACTATAAACTGTCATCCTGGTGTTGTACAGGCAGGACGAGTCATTCATGTGTGTCGTCCCTCAGATGGACGTTTAACTGGGTGTCCCGTTTGTCATCATTAGTTGCTGGACATTAAATATACCACGATTCCCTTCACGAAGAGTAGGTGAGCTATCGCCGGCACTGAACAAATTGCTAATCCCTACTCTAACCTACTTCGTTGAACGTCGGGCTGGATCGGCTGGTTCGTCAAAGATTTGGACCAAAAACTTTCCCTGGCAAATTAACTAGATGAGGTAGAAATAATTGTGGTCGTTACAGACTCGTAAACAGCAAGGTTTTGTTCATTTGTCATCAATGTTAAGCAATGATAAATGAGTTCCCTTGCAAGGAACTTCAAATTAGGAGAACATGATGCCCATCAAGCTTGGGCAATGGTTGCCAACCTATGGGTGTTGGTCCATGCTCTATCCTTTTTAAATGCTAAACATCAAACAAAGAAGCAGCCTCTGATATGACGGCCGGAGTCAAGTGTGCCGGGTTCAAACAACTGATCTCCCAGACAGAGCAGATGCTCTAACCATTACAACACCTCGTCTGGCTAACAGACCAATTTGTTTTGAAACTGGAGAGTTATTTGCCATTCCAATTGTGTCACACTAACTCATTTGCATCTCCATAAATAATACGGTTGCAATACTCCATCACTAACACGGGTTCACGTGGGACTTTGTTTGTACAACACATCACAAACCCACAGTCATACACTACATGGCCAAAAGTATGCGGACACCCCTTCCAATTCGTGGATTTGGCTATTTCAGGCACACCCATTCCTGGCAGGTGTATAAAATGAAGCACACAGCCATGCAATCTCCATAGACAAACATTGGCAGTTGAATGGGCCATACTGAAGAGCTCGGTGACTTTCAGCGTGGCACCGTCATAGGATGCACCTTTCCAACAAGTCAGTTCATCAAATTTCTGCCCTGTTAGAGCTGCTCCGATCAACTGTAAGTGCTGTTATTGTGAAGTGGAAACGTCTACGAGCAACAACAGTTCAGCCGTGAAGTGGTAGGCCACACAAGCTCACAGAACATGACCGCCGAGTGCTGAAGCGCGTAGCGTGGAAAAATCGTCTGTTGCAACACTCACTACCGAGTTCCCAACTGCCTCTGGAAGCAACGTGAGCCCAAGCACTGTTTGTCGAGAGCTTCATGAAATGGGTTTCCATGACCGAGCAGTCACACACAAGCCTAAGATCACCATATGCAATGCCAAGTGTCGGCTGGAGTGGTTTAAAGCTCACCGCCATTGGACTCTGGAGCAGTGGAAACACGTTCTCTGGAATGATGAATCACGCTTCACCATCTGGCAGTCTGACGGACGAATCTGTGTTTGGTGGATGCCAGGAGAACGCTACCTGTCTGAATGCATCGTGCCAACTGTAAAGTTTGGTGGATTTGGAATAATGGTCTGGGGCTGTTTTTCATGATTTGGGCTCGGCCCCTTGGTTCCAATGAAGGGAAATCTTAACGCTACAGCATACAATGGCATTCCAGACGATTCTGTGCTTCCAAATTTGTGGCAACAGTTTTGGGAAGGCCCTTTCCTGTTTCAGCATGACAATGCCCCCGTGCACAAAGCGAGGTCCATACAGAAATGGTTTGTCGAGATTGGTGTGGAAAAACTTGAATGGCCTGCACAGAGCCCTGACTTTAACCCTAATGAACACCTTTGGGATAAATTGGAATGCCGACTGTGAGCCAGGCCTAATCGCCCAACATCAGTGCCTGACCTCACTCGTGGTCTTGTGGCCGAATGGAAGCAAATCCCCCGAGCAATGTTCCAACATCTTGTGGAAAGCCTTCCTGGAATAGAGGAGGCTGTTATAGCAGCAAAGGGGGGGGGGACCAATTCTATATTAATGCCCATGATTTTGGAATGAGATGTTGAACGAGCAGGTGTCCACATACTTTTGGCCAAGTAGTGTATTTCTGTTTATTACCTGCTGATAAAAGGGGGACCTCAGCTCGACAGCTTGCAGTTTGTCTCATGGCTTATGCTGTCATCCTTGAGCCAATCGACCTGTCATCCTCCCAAGGTCGGCAAAATGAGTGCCAGCATGCTGGTGTAATGTGTCGAAGTGGCGACCCATCCAGGATTGTGCCCAATAGC
>CM068953.1:47017964-47041520 GCA_035128595.1 Eptatretus atami
AAAACACGCACGCACGCGGATGCTTCAACTTTTAACAATAGATGCAAAACCTAGTAGGTCTATAGTTTATCTTGTGGCTCTTGAACCAAACATACAATATATTTATAACAGCTGTCATCAAATCTCCTGTAATACCCCTCCTCCCCCATCCCGACATGATTAATCATAAATATCACTTTAAACTTACCCTGCACATTCACAAGCCCCAGATATGTGCCTTCCATCGGGGTTCAAAAGCACCTAGTCCAGATAAACAGTTCGTTCACTGGTCGCGATCCAGCGGGGGTTTCCACTCGGGCCTTGCTCCAACCCACATGGTCGGGAGTTTGCAGTACGAACAGCTGCCCGTTCGGCGAGCTGAGAGAGTTCTCCAAATCTTACGTTGTGCAGAGGCACAACCCTTTCTCAAAGGTACTTTTTCAAGTATTTTCTGTACATGCGTGCCGAGCATTCTGGGGTGGAATACGTTATTTTGAAAGTGCCATACGTATTTCCCGGAGACTTTAGCTAGAATGATGCAAATAGGTGTGTTGTCGGCTATCGCCAGCAGCCTGGCCAAGTTCTAGCCCTAACTATGGGTATCAAGTGGTCACGTCTTCTCAAGCATTCCTTGACACAACAGGTTATACTGCTTGTCGTCTCTATACGATTGCTGTGTGGGCAGCAGCTCCTACACTATAACCAAATTTGCTCTCACAGGTGTTGACATGTGTTCACATGTGACGTGTGAATGGCTGTCTTCGGCTACAAAGGATCAACCAACAACTTATATGCAGGGGTTCACATAAGTGGTACTCAGGTACTCTTGTGCAGTTAAAAAAAACAACTAAGTACTTCAAAGATGCTCCGACAGCTCAAAGGCGTACTAGCACAACAGAGGCTTTTGATGGAAGGTTTTCTCAGTGTCAGTAAGATTGTTCCATGATAATTCTGATAATTGATATACTGTGATTTCAAAATTCAGTTTATAAATTATAACATAATAATTTACAAGTTATATTGTTGGTTTATAACTTACTGGTGGGGTTTGCTTACACATTGTGTAAGCATACTATGAACCGTGCTTCCCCATTGTCTTGGGTTGCTCACCTGCATTTGATTTTTCATTTATTTATTTTCCTTTATTTTTTTTCATTTATTTATATTTTCATATATGAATGTTGTACAACGACGATTCTGTGATTTTTTTTCCCCGGTGTATCTGCTTTGATGGCCGTCAATTACCGTGCTTCCCCAATGTCTCGGGTCGCTCACCTGCATTTTTTTTCATTTATTTATTTTTAAAATTATTACGGTATTTCTATTTTCATTTATGGATGCTTTCCGACGATTCTGTGATGTTTTCTGGTGTACTAACTTCGACGTTCATCAGCACACAAAATTTCAGTTTTCCATGTCACCCGGAAGGCACCCGATCTTTAATGTCAGTCAGTGAGTCAGTGGTTAGAAAGAGCTTTATATATTAGATATGATTAAAAAAAAAATTGATCGAAGGAGAACACGCAAGCAAGGAGGAAGAAGAGGAGATTCAGGAGCGTCCGGAACGAAAAAAAGAGCAGCTTGCGAGTGTGTCTTCTGGAACGGACGAGTGAGAGAGCGCTTCTAGAGGAGTGAGATGCATTCTCAGCTGAGAGGTGCCTGAAAAATTGGAGGGGTGCTTGGGAAAGCAGACGAGCATGCTCAAAGCTGACATTTTATTTTTTTCATGAATACCAAACCATTCCTGCTGGTACTCATTGGAAACCAAAATACAAAAAATTTGTGAACCCTGATTATATGAAACCTCTTAAATATTGAAACTGCAACAACTAGAACGGCACTCAGTAGAGCGCATACCTCCGCCAGGCTGAACAGTTTACATTTTGTATCCCACTAATAGGTCGGATCTCGATCCGGACCTCAACCAAAATCGAATCCGCTGTTTCTTATCACGTAACCAACTTATCCACCTAGTTTTGTCATATCTCGTCCTGAACGTTTTGAAATATCATGATATATATATCGTTTTTGACCTCATCTCTAAATGGTGAAGCGGCACTTAAAAAAATTAAATAACTCATATCCGGATCCGGATCTTCACCAAAATCGAATCAATTAGTCCTTGTCCCACACCCAACCTGTCGACCAAATTTCGTCCGAATCCGTCCACAACTTTTTGAGACACCTGGTCACAGACAGACAGACGGAGACAGGGGGTGAAAATATAACCTCTGCCCACCTTCGGTGTTGCAGGTAAAAACATTGAAACACATTTCTGATATTTATGTCGACATTCAATGCAAGTTCCAATTTTATTTATTTCCTCATTCATCAATGAAAGTTTTAACATTTCTGAAGTCCACTGTCATTTAAAGTCACTTTTTATCAGTTACAATAAAGTTACATTTCAAGTCATTTCAAGTCATTTCAAGTGACAGAGTTCCTCTTAAAATTTAATCTAATGTAATATTGTGAGAGCATGGAAATGAAGTGTGTTGGATTATCAATTCCAGAAACTTGTAAATCATGGAAACAGCTATATGTGGTCTCCCACCATAATTATGAGTCATCTGCGGTCTCATTTCACCACGAGTTAGCAGCTAAGGTCCCTCAACCCAAGCGTGGGCAGATTACCAGATGCCATACCTAGTATGAACCAATTGAGCTTTCTCAAACTTAATGGTACTTGTCAAAGTATATGGTCCCATACCCAAAATCATTGCTCCTAACAGGTCTTGTAGGTCCACCATAAAGTTTGCAATCTCAACCATAAATTATTACCTGAGTTCTCCAGTATGGGTTCGATGTCTAATGGCATTGTAAAATGAATAGCTGCTGCATCAAGGAGTATGCCGACTCTGCGGCAGACTTTGTTAAAACTGGTTGTCCCATCTGGTGATGCTTGTGGACGTTTAAAAACGTCGCCACCGCACCCGTTGAAAAGAGCAGGCCACTGTGTGCCATATCATCGCCAAATCTCTGCCTCTTGGTTTTCCTGCCACAGTCATCTGGGCAGTCACGTCGAACCAAAAAGGGCTACAGATAGCACCAACCTCCAGACTATGTAAAAAGAGCACTTTCGATTCAGGAATTGAAGCTAACCCTTTGGGAGGAAAATACACACACACACAGACACACACACACATACACACAGACACACACACACATACACACAGACACCACACACATACACACACACATCACACACACAACATACACACACACACACAGCACACACACACCATACACACAGACACACAACACAACACACACAGACAACACACACATACACACACACACACACACACACACACACACATACACACACACACACACAGACACACACACACAGACACACCACACACAGACACACACACCACACAGACACACACAGACACATACACATACACACAACACATACACACACACACAAACACAACACACACAACACACACACAACAGACACACACACACAGACACACAACACACATACAACACAAGACACACACACAGACACACACACAACACACAGACACACACACACACTACACACAAACACATACCACACACAACACAACAGACACATACACACACAGACACACAACACACCAGACACACACACACAGACACACACACACACACAATACACACAGACACACACACAGACACACACACATACACACATACACACACACATACACACACAGACACACACACACACAGACACACACACACACACATACACACACACAAACACAGACACACAACACATACACACAGACACACACATACCACACAGACACACATACACACACACACACACACACATACACACACACATACACACACAGACACACACACACAGACATACACACACACACACACAACCACCACAACACACACACAACACCACAACAACACACACACACACATACACACACAGACACACACCACACACACAGACACACACACACATACACACATACACATACACACAACAGACACAACACACACAGACACACATACACCACAGACACACACACACAGACACACACCAACCACACACATACACACAGACACCACACACAGACACCAACACACAACACACACAGACACACACAATACACACCACAGACACACACACACACACACACACACACATACACACAACACACACACAGACACACACAACAACACACACACACACATACACACGACACACATACACACACCACACACACACACACACACAGACAACAACAACATACAACACACACAAACACACACACACAGACATACACACACACACACACACATACACACACAACACACACAACACACAGACATACACACACAACACACAGACATACACACATACACACACACAGACACACACCACACAGACACAACACAACACACAACACACACACACACACCACACAACACCACACACACACAGACACACACACACATACACACACACACACACACAACACACAATTATACTTCCTGAAAATGATTTGCTGCAACACGACATGTCATACATGTGACACGTGTTTGCCATCTGTGGCTCCAGGAAAGCTCTGCATTAAAAATCAGTTTCATTTCCACTTCCCCTTCAATGCTCTACTTCTCATTACCCCCCTCATTACCCCCTCATTACCCCACCCTTGTACTCTCCACTTCTCTACCCTCGTTTCATGTATCCTCCTCATCCCTTACTTTGGATCCACCATAAAGTCGTGATTATAGCACCACTTCCCCCTCTCATCATCCATTTCTTTCTCACTCACCCTGCATCTCCCATCACATATATAATATATACATATCTTATCCCCCATCGCCCCCTTCTCGTCATCCATTTTCACCTTATTTCCCTTTCCTGAACCATCTGCTTCCACTTCATTACGTCCTTCACTCGCTTCTTGTCTCCGCCCATCAATCTTAGCCCCGCCCCCTAAGCCACGCCCCCTCCGAAGCCACGCCCCTCCATTCATTTACAGTTTCCTTATATTCACTGTACGTCAACCTCACGTAGCTCGTTTATCTTTTAACTTTTCTTTGTTTGTGACATAAATTATATAATATTTCGGGGTCGGTTTAAAAAAATCTCCTTTTATCATCGATTAATTTATTTATTTATTTATTTTAAATTGTGTTTACGTTTCTCCTCGATTTCCATTCGTACATTTGCTTGACCGTCGCTGGTTTATTTCACCATTTATTTCCTTCGTCGAATCATTGTCTAATTATCATTTAATTGCGACCATTGCTCACCTCACTGTCCCTCTCGCAATCCTCCTTTTCCTCTCCGCCCCCACAGCCCGCCACCCCCCTCTCCCCCTCTCCCGCCCCCCTCGATCCGTACTGGCTCTGGTCCACAAACCATGGGGAGTCGGTTTTATGTGAACCTTTGGTTTATACATCGTGTTATATCCGTAACTTGTACTCGGACGTGGTGTGTTCACCGCATTCCATCACATGGTGTGTTCGTTTACTCACTGATGACGCGTCGAGCATCATAACGGGTTATTGTACATATTATATTATATATTATTAAACATTGTGCACGTTCGAGGGAATGCGGAACGGTTCGTGTTTTAACGGAACCGAAAATAATGCAATTTGATTACTGCGAAGGACGTTGTCCGTAGTTACCGGCACGTCCTCAATGTTGACAGGTAGATGTAACCCCCCCACCTCGACCCCCTCCCCCCCACCTCGATCCCCTCCCACCTCGACCCCCTCCCCTCGACCCCCTCGCCTGGACCCCCCTTGTGTGGCCGAGGCTCTGGCCGTTTATTATCTTTGTAGCGAGGTTCTCCCTCCCTTCTGAGTGTCCGAAAGCTGTTGTTCTATTCGTCGATGTGCGACTTGCTCCCATACCCCCCCCCCCTTCATGACCAAGGTCCTTACCGTTCCTCCAATTTTTGGTCCAGGTTCTGACACTTCCTCCCTAATGGTTCCAAGATCCTATTTCCCTCTCCTGCCCCAAAGTTGGCTGATTCCAGGTCAGTACCACCCCTCACGTGTGGCAGATTTCTAGGTTACGGCCCCTCCACCCTTGAGCATGTGGCAAACATCTTGGCCGTACTCACCCCTTCCATCCCCCCCCTCCAACATGTTGCAAAGGTTCTGGTCAACACCCCCTCTAACCCCCCCACACACACACACACATCCCACATGTGTTTAGGTCCTGGTTTTTCCCACATTTAGGAGACAAGACCTCAACCAAATTGCCCAGCCTATGGCTAGGGTGCAGCTCATTCCCTCCCACACATGGTCTGGCTCCGGGTCATTCCTTCCCACACGTTGCCTGGGTCCGGGTCGTTCTTCCCGTGTGTGGCCTGGGTCTGGGTCGTTCCTTCCTGCACGTTGCCTGGGTCTGGGTCATTCCATCGCACGCGTTGCTGGGTCGGGTCGTTCCTTCCCGTGTGTGGCCTGGTCTGGGTCGTTCCTTCCTGCACGTTGCCTGGGTCTGGGTCATTCCATCCCACGCATTGCCTGGGTCCGGGTCGTTCCTTCCCGTGTGTGGCCTGGGTCTGGGTCGTTCCTTCCTGCACGTTGCCTGGGTCTGGGTCATTCCATCCCACGCGTTGCCTGGGTCCGGGTCGTTCCTTCCCGTGTGTGGCCTGGGTCTGGGTCGGTCCTTCCCTCGTGTGGCCTGGGTCTGGGTCATTCCATCCTACGCGTTGCCTGGTCGGGTCGTTCCTTCCGTGTGTGGCCTGGGTCTGGGTCGGTCCTTCCCTCGTGTGGCCTGGGTCTGGGTCGTTCATTCCTGCACGTTGCCTGGGTCTGGGTCATTCCATCCACGCGTTCCTGGGTCCGGGTCTCCTTCGCGTGTGTGGCCTGGGTCTGGGTCGTTCCTTCGCGTGTGTGCCTGGGTCTGGGTCATCCTTCCCACACGTTGCCTGGGTCTGGGTCATTCCTTCCCGTGTGTGGCCTGGGTCTGGGTCGTTCATTCCTGCACGTTGCCTGGGTCTGGGTCATTCCATCCCACGCGTTGCCTGGGTCCGGGTCGTTCCTTCGCTGTTGTGGCCTGGGTCTGGGTCGTTCCTTCGCGTGTGTGGCCTGGGTCTGGGTCGTTCCTTCCCACACGTTGCCTGGGTCTGGGTCTTCCTTCCCACACGTTGCCTGGGTCTGGGTCTTCCTTCCACGGTGCCTGGGTCGGGTTGTTCCTTCCCGTGTGTGGCCTGGGTCTGCGTCGGTCCTTCCGTGTGTGGCCTGGGCTGGTCGTTCCATTGTGGCTTGGGGCATTTCCTCACCGCCCCCCCACCCCCGTCCATCTCCCACTCCGGCACCCACCCTCGCCTGCACCTCCCTCATATTGCCAAAGTCCCTGCCTGATCAGTTGGCACGGTTTGAGTTATCGTTCCCTCTTACTCACAGGACTCCTCATTTTACCCTTGAAATACCTTGTCATGTGTGGATTTTGAAATGCATTGTTCATTTGGACTGTCAGATTTTGAGTGCATTCTGTTCTCAGACTTCACATCCCACAGACACACACACACACACACCGTGCAGTGTTTTGAAATCTTGAACAGGAAGCTTGTCGGCTGTGTGTTTGCTAACCAAGCATTGCTCACCATTTCGCTTGTTCACTTCTTGTTTCTCTCTTTCTCCTCTCTCTCTCTCTCTCTCTCTCTCTCTCTCTCTCTCTCTCTCTCTCTCTCTCTCTCTCTCTCTCTCGTTTTATCACCCCAATCAAGGTTTCGTTCCGAGATTTTAAAAGTGCCCTGAAAGCAAATCAAATTGTCCAAAGCATCCGGTATTTTTTGTGCTGATAAAGCTTTTGCAGGAAATGTTCTACAGAACCAAAGAGTAAATATGTTTGTAAAATGTGGCTCAACCATCAAAATAATTGTTGTTCTTGTGTGTGAGTTTATTCATGGTTCAGCAAGGTTTTTGTTTCCATGCATTACCCAAACAACGCAGTCTTATTTAAAAAAAAAAACGCATCAAAGGAAAACTATGGCGAAATGTCATCCCAAGTACTTATTCATTTTGATAAAAGTTACATTTTCTTTTACATTTTTTTCCACTAATAGGATTCATTGCCCTACGACAAATTGTTGTGGGATGGATGATGAGCGGAAATTGTGATAACGAGAATGATTTGATCAATTTATTTTATCAAGTTGGACGTGTTGCTTCCACTGTCGAGCATATCCATTCGCTTATACTATTTTACTGAACATTCGATTTGGCCAGTGTCGGCTTTGAGCTTCTAATTAACTCATGATGATGATGTTGATGATGGATGTGCAAGTTTGAAATTTATCACCCTTTTTGTGAACAAATCTTTATTTCATTTTGTTGAATGTCATGTTCCTATCTCTATGATGATGAAGACTTTTTGGATGCTCCCAGTTGGCGCGAGCCAATTCGGATGGCCGGTGTTGCGGCAGAAGTGAATGGACGTGGGGTTTAAATCTTCTATATTACTAGTAAAGAAGCGGTTCTCGCAGACGGGTTAATTCCACCAATTTTTAATGAGGTCGATGGCATATTTTATTTTGACTTGGTATTCCAGGTTCCACCAGGTGGTGCAATACGATACACATTTACATCGAGAGAAACGGGGTCCTCTCCCATCTTGAACCCCCAAATATATATTAAAAAAAAAAATTATTCCCTAAAATCCTCTCGTACATCCAGCGAGTGAAACCAACAGTTTTCAACTCATTCCATCCAGCAATTCAGTTCTCGTAATGTTCCCACTTCAGGGAATATTTATTTATTTATTTATTTATTAACACCTGAGCCCTAAAAGCTTCCCATGCCCACTTTGAGACCAACTACCAGTTTTGAACTCACACAAGCAATATGATAATTCCCCCATCGCTATGATGTTTATGGTTTTCATGCAGAGAAATTGATGGATATCATTATGACCTTATGCCTGGTGTTGGCTTCATGGTTACGGTGATGGGCTTGGGATCCTCGGATCCTGAGTTCAAATCCCACTCTGCTGTTGAATTAATACCAGGTGGGGTTGATTGACTCTGCCTGTCATCCTTCCAAGGTTGGCAAAATGAGTACCAGCATGCTGGTATACTGTGTCAGAGTGGTGACCCGTCCAGGATTGTGTCCAATAGCCAAGGAGACTGCTTAGACAGCACCAACGCTCTGCACAGAGTATGGTCCCAATGGATGGATGGATTATGACATCATAAACTCAAGGTAGCTTCTCCGGACCTCGGGAAGCTTACACCTGCTGCTGCGTTTGGGCCTTGGGAAGTAACTTCTCAAATCTGTCTCTCTGGGTTCTGCCTGATGTATTTGATGTTTGTTCCTTTCTCTTTCACATGTCTTTCAGTCTTTTACACTTCTTTCTACTATTTCATCTAATTCTTGCTTTTTCTTTTTCCTTTTGTTCGTTTACCTCTCTTCCATCTCTCTCCTGCACTCTAAATTTCTCTCTTTCTTCATCTATCTGTCCACAAAGAAGTGAATTCTTACAAATTTGTTTTTGTCAGGGTCACTTTGCTGCGCCTGGATGGAGTGGTGGCTATTCAGGTTCCTCCTGATGATTCCAATGTAGTATTTGACCTTTCACTTGATCATAATACTCCCTCACACCCGGAGCAGCCACTATACGATACATATTTGCATAGAGAGAAACGGGGTGCGCTCTGAGCCCACAGTGCTGTGAATTTGTTTTTTTTCACCTAAAACCCTCTCGTACAACCACCAGCTTTCAGCTCATTCCATCCAGCGGTTTAGCAGTGCCTACAAGTCAAACAAACACACAAACAAACAGACATTTCTCAAATGATAAAAACGGTAGTGGGATGGAGTAATAACAATAGCTCTAACTTTCAAAAAAAAAAAGAGAGGCCTATTCAAATTTGCGGTGATAGAGTTGGTGAGAGTGGGTTACGTAGCACCCTTTTTAGAATTGGAAGATACTGTATCAATTAGAATTGGTGAGAATGTACTTCACAGCTCCCTTAATATAACTATTGGTTTAGACTTTGTGAGAGTCGACTGTATTTGCAAGTGTAGTAAAGGTTGTTTGAAAGGCTACATGGTCACTCAGGGACTGCACAGTCACATGTAACCTGGCTTTTCAAAGGATCGTAACTTTTGTATATTTTTGGAGATTTTGCCAAAAAGTTTAAACATCGCCCCGAGGAGGACTGGCGGTTATTTCCCCACCAGGCGGGGTGAAAATGAGGGATTATGGGGAGGGAGGCTGTGGCACCCTGTTCCGGGTAGATATGGTCATGGGGAGCACAATTTGAGGTTAGGCATGGTCACCATGCCACATGGCCAGTTTGGTCTGGATCCGGTTGTCGATTTCTGAGAAGAAGAATTTTTTCATGAAAGACTAATATTTGGGGTGAAAGCCCCCTTTTCACCCCCAATAAATGGGTGGATCCAGATGGGGAGCACAACCCCATAACGTCTTGCTGTCCTGATGCATCATACCAAATTTGGTCCACATTGGTTGAGCAGTTTGTGAGGAGAAGATGTTTCAGTCAAATGTTAACGGACGGACGGCCGGACACCGGGACCCACTCTGTGAGCTTATTTCGGAGAAATAACCTAAAAGTCAAACAATTGTTTTCCTCTAAAGAATCAAGACACAGAATCCAGTTTCTTTGTTGAAACCACACCATCCACATTGTAAGAACAATTATTTCCAAAATCCAATAGTATTGTCCCTAAAGTTATCAATTATTGTAGGACGGAGTAGACAAGCCGGTAGGCGACGAGGGATCCGCGAGGATCGAAGCGCTGGATACGATGCTTTTCATTCGCTGACCGATCCACCGACGAAGATTCATTGCCAAGACGTATTGGTTCACATACAATTGTTCCTCTGCCTGGCAAGATGTTTCCTATTGCGTATTTGCCAACTGGCACTCCTCATAAAAAATGACGGTAAATAGACACCCTATTTTTGAAGGACTACCATTTGAAAAATAATCGGTTTGCTGGTTTGTGCTGTGGAGCCTCGCGTTGCAGACACACACACACACACACACACACACACACACACACACACACACACACACACACACACACACACACACACGCACACACACGAAAAACCCGATAAACTTCTCTCAATGCTCTTGTTTGACCACACCTCCTGAGCCACACAATATTTTTCATAAGCCACGCCCACTTTCCGCAAGCCACGCCCACTTTTCTGCGCCACTCCCACTTTTCATCAACCACGTCCACTTTCCCTAAGCTCCGCCCACTTTCCTAAGCCCCTCATAAAAAATGATGGTAAATAGACACCCGATTTTTGAAGACTACCATTTGAAAAAATAAACCTCAATCAAAAATCGGCTCGAGTAAAATTTTCTAAATATCTCGAAGTGTTTAATTCCGAAGTCTCGTTTCTCTACATTCAAAACTGAAGGACAAGTATTGAAAATACTGTGCGTGGTTTTTTGGCCGCTGCACAGAACGGGTGGTTGCTAGGCAACGAAATTCAAACGTGCACATTCCCAACACATATTGCACTCGCTGGTTTGTGCTGTGGAGCCTCGCGTTGCAGACACACACACACACACCCACACACCAACACACACACACACACACACACACACAGTCGGAAAACCCGACAATAAGGGATATCTAGCGAATCCAATAATTGGAGGTGGTGTGTGGGTCGTGGAACGTTTTCGGTAAATAAATAAAAATTGGAGGTGGTGTGTGGGTGGGAATCGTTTTCGTAAATAAATAAACAATTAAGTGGTGTGTCGGGAGGAGAATCCGAAATGTTAAATAAATAAATAATTGGAGAGGGTGTGGGGGTGGAATTGTTTACGAAAATAAATAAATAATTGGAGGTGGTGTGTGGCGTGGAATCGTTTTCGGGAAATAATAAATAATTGAAGGTCGTGTGGATCGTGGAATCGTTTACGGAAATAAATAAATAATTGGAGGTGTGTGTGGGTCGTGAATCGTTTTCGGGAAATAAATAAATAATTGAAGTCTTGTGGGATCGTGGAATCGTTTACGGAAATAAATAATAATTGGAGGTGGATGTGGTTCGTGGAATCGTTTTCGGTAAATAAATAATTAAGGTGGTGTGTGGGTCGTGGAATCGTTTTCGGTAAATAAATAAATAATTGGAGGTGTGTGTGGGTGCTGGAATAGTTTTAGGTAAATAATAAAAAATAAGGTGGTGGTGGTCGTGGAATCGTTTTCGGTAAATAAATAAATAATTGGGAACAGAGACATGAGGAGATCTGTGGAAGGGAGAGGGATGGGTGTCCACAGGTAAACAAGATGGACACTACAGGGACTTTCAGGAAGGAAAGCAGGAATTTGAAGGAGTGGGTTTGGAGTGGATTAATGGGGGAGAAAAGATCGTGGTTTTGGATGGGGGAGATAAGAGATGGTGGAACAGCTGTTTTGATGGCCTGGAGGGAGGTGGATTGAAGAGAGTGTGGGAGTTTGCTCCAGAGGCGGGGAAAAAAGAGAATGAAGGAATGAATGTGAGCAGTGATTTTTGATTTTGGCAGTTGCACTGTGGCAGATTTTGAAAGGTGGTTTTTGGGGAACTTGAGCACCATGTGGAAATATAGGGGGGACAGATCGCAGACAGAGCAGGGGGGTGAGGCTGGCGAGGAGAGTAGAAGACAGAAGGACCACCGACCTGCCTGCGGTGAGAGAGTGAGAGACCCAAACACTCAGCGTCATCGCGGGAGATACCAATGATCCTGAATGCTTTGGTTTCCAGAACGTGAAGCCGAGAAAGGTGTGAGGCAGGAGCACCAGCTCAGAGGAGAGAGCAGTACTCCATCAGACTGCGGATGAAAGAAAGATTTTGGTGAAGGTCTAGATCTGGATCTGGATCTGGATATGAGAATTTTTTTCATTTTTTTTTTTTCCCAGTAATTCTTCATCATTGAGATCGGGCCAAAAACAATACGTTGTACTGTATCGCACGATATCTCAAAAAGTTATAGACAGATTCAGATGAAACTTGGTGGGCAAGTTGGTTCTCTGCTAAGGACGAATTTATTTGATTTTGGTGAAGATCTGGATCTGAATATGAGAATTTATTTTGTATTTGTAAGTGATTCTTCACCATTGAGAGATTGGGCCAAAAAACGAATGAGAGATGGGGAGGGGGGGGGGGGGGGGGTCACGATATTTCAAAATGTTGTGGACAGATTATGACAAAATTGGTGGATAATTTGGGTAGGTGACAAGAACAAGCTGGTTACATTTTGGTTAAGGTCCGGATTCAGATCTGGCCTATCAGTGGGAAACAAAACGTAAATTGCTCAGCCTGGCGGAGGTTGTGCTCTTCCGAGTGCTGTTTTAGTATTCTTATTTTTCTACAAGGTCTAAGGCTTGTGGAACACTGTCAGTGCCACACACAAATTACATACACACAGGTAGACAGAGACACTAGACAACACAGGACTTTTTTTTCGTAACATCATACAAACAGCCATGGGCTTGGGGGAAGAGATAACAATACCGATCACTCTGGGTGCTGGTAATGCCACCCCCCCCCCCTTGCCTCCACAGGATGCCAACTTCCGGGATTTATCTGTGCCCTATCCCCTAAATACTGAACGTCAAACGAGGAAATAACATGTACCATTTAAAAAGCCTTCGGTATGACTCAGCCAGGGTTAGACTCGAACCGCAGACCTACCAGACTCAGAATGGATGACCTCACCACAAAGCCACTGAGCTCTGGTAATCTGGTAACTTGTCTGGTAATCTCAACCCTTCTGGGAGAGAGAGCCATGAAGATCATTGTGATACAGAAAGGGGGTGCTGTAAACGGGTTTCACCAAAAGCGCCCGGGTTTTCAAAGGTTGAGAGAGTCTGAAGAGTTCACTTATCGGAACTATGTTGAGATCTCCCATGTCTCAAGAACACACATTTTATTGTTCTCATCTTTTTAGGCTTTCAAACTATGTTTTATACCACCATTCGCCTTCAACATCACCATCAAGAGTTGTCCATGCTGAGAGCAATAAATGTTTAGATGCAATGGTGCATGACCAAAGACTACACGAATACTGTCAGATTCCATTGTCGAGCTCTGCTTGTTGAAGTTAGAAATGTTTCCATATTGATGAATATATTGTGGTCCAGTGATGCCACATGCACTTTAGGGAAAAGCAGGATATACCTTTGTTAACAGGAAAAGAGGTCCAGCAGAGCTTGTCTTATTTGGGAAAGTGTAAGGTGCGATATTTTTGGGTCGTCTGTCCAGCTGCCTCACTCACAGCCTTGAATGCAGAGCCACGAGTTCCAGTAATTCCTCCAGCCAAATGTGTGGTGTCACCACGATTTGGGAAGCTCAGAGATTTTGACAGGCTTCAAGGGTGGACCACGACCCAAAAGGGGCAGTGTGCATCGTTAAGTTGTGCAATCAAGAGTTTGTATCATCTTCGGGGTGGATGTTGTCTGCTTTGCTGTTTTCACATCTTCTTCTCATAGACATCCCCATTTTCCGCTACTCATGACTTTTCACGCAGGTCTAGGACACATTAGGCACAGTTTTGCTGGATTGTATTGTTCCAATTGGTTGTTTTCACATCTATTGATCGTTATCTTCTTCTGCTCCCACGATTTTCAGGTTATAAACGCAAAAGTGTTGAACCAAAGAAGCCCCAAAGTTTTGATAAGTGACACACTCATCTTCCTCTTCCTTCTTGTGGCTAAATTGGTTTTTCTCACAATATCTTTGTGAGGACTAGCAAAACCTTTCCCCCCCCCCAAGCATGAACTGTCCTTGTCCTAGCAGGGAATATCAAGATTCCCATTATAACTCCAGCTTCACATGACATGCACCTGTGCTCAAAACTTGCTTTGTTCTTAAATAGTCATAATATACTGTATCAAAGTGAGTGTAGGCCAGCGTCGGCAGACAGTTCGAACCATAGATGTTATCAACCGAAAGTTGAAGACTAAGGCATCTAACTGTCATGAGAAGCAAAGGGAAGCTGACGATTCACGTACTGTCTTAGCCCTCCATCTTTTACTCAAACAAAGGGTTAACACCCAAAATGTCAGCCTCACTTTGCTTCCCACGGGGCTGGCAGGATGGCCGACCGGTACGTACATATGCCTCTGACCTGTCTAGCCTGGATTATAATCCCGACCCAGCCATAAACTGCCATCTTGGTGTTTTGCAGGCAGGGCGAGGCATCAACGTGTATGCCGTCCCCTTAGACGGACGTTAAGCTGGGTGTCCCATCGGTCAGCATTAACAGATGGACATTAACTATGTTGACAAATTTTTAGATTGGAATTGAAAATTTGCTTTTCGTGTGGGTCTTTATTTATTTATTTAATTTCTTTACTGTTGACGAGCTAAGCTCTGCCTCGGATGAATCGAGGTTTTGAAGCGGTGCTCTGGTGCGCTCGGGCAGCACTACAACCGAGCTCTTGATGTATATACGTGGTGAGTCGAAGAACCAGAATGTTTTTTTGTTGTTGTTGTTCGTATCCGAGGGTCAGAAGAAAGGAGTAGTAAATGTTAGTCATTCCGAGGGAGGTGTGTAGGACAATACAATGTAGGATAGTTGTAGCTGACTTGAAAATTGACTTGAAGCCAGTCAAAGAAGAGTAAAAACAACCCAAAAAAATATAGGTTATGACACCGAAGGACCAAAAGATTATGGAGAAGTTTCAAGAACATTTGAAAAATAAAAGAGATATAATAAATAAAAATAGGATTGATATTTATTGGGGAGAAATGAGAGACGCTTGGAAAAGGGCCACGAGTGAAACATGTGGAATTGGTTTTGGGTAAACGGCAACATGAAAGAGAAACCTGGTGGTGGAATGCCCGGTACAAGAACCAATAGCAAAGAAGAAGCGTGCGTATAAAAAGTGGAAAAAAAGAGTCGGAGTCAAGAGGATGCCGCAGTATATAATTAATTGCACAAAGAAGAGGCCAAAAGAGACGCAACAAAAAGCCAGAAAGGAAGAGTTTGAAGAATGGGGAAAGCGTTTAGACACACCTGATGAAAGGAACAGTGTTTTCAAAATGATGAGGAACGTGAAGGATGTGGTAAGAGTTCAGTGTTTGAAAAGAGAGGACGGACAGTTTGTTGTTCGGACAGAGGAAATTGAAAAAGAGTGGCTATTTTCAGAAGTTTCTGAATAAACCAAATGAGTCAGGATGGAATTGCTGTGTCCAACAAAATAGAAGGTGTGGAAAAGGAGATAACAAACGAGGAAATTAGAGCCGCAACCAAAAGGATGCAGAAAGGCAATTCACCTGGTACGACTGGAATTGTTGTTGAAGTGATTGAATTAGATCAGATGATCTGGGAGTAAAATGGATGACGAATCTTCGTGGAATCGTATGGAATTGTATCTGTGTTCCTGATGGTTTCGATTGGTTTCGAAGCATTATTGTACCTTTCTGTAGGATGAAGGTGACCTGTCCAGGATTGTGCCCCCGAGCCAATGAAACTGCCTCAGCAGGCTTATGCGCCTAATGGCACAAGGAAGATCATCATTGTCATCGTCATCGTCATCGTCATCATCCGTCATATGAAGGGGGGGTCCATTTCCACCTTCATGTTATACATGCGTCGAATTGACGGAGCAAGCCTTGAAGATATTTGAAAAGGTGAAAAAGGAAATATTAAGGGAAGGCACAAGTATAGCTGGAAAGCAGTTTGGATTTATGAAAGGACGATCTACAATTGATGCAATCTTCATCGTTGGACAGATCCAAGAGAAATACCTGTCAAAAAAGAGGAGATTGCATCACGTGTTTGTAGATCTTGAAAAAGCGTTATGATAGAATCCGAAGAAAAGTTGTTCAATGGGCTCTTTTGGAATGGCAAGGAGTGACAGAAGAGCTTGTAAAAGTAGTGATGTCAATGTAGGAAAGTCCGAAAACATCAGTGAGAACAAAAGAAGGATGCACAGAATCCTTTGATGTGAGGGTTGGTTTACATCAGGGATCCATGCGAAGTCCGCCGTTGTTTATTCTCGTGTTGGAGGAACCCGCAGACGAAGTTGGAGTCGGATTTCCTTGGGAATTATGATATAATTTTAGCCTTGACAGCCGAGGCAGAGCAACGAGCGAAGACGATGTTTTCCGAGGTGGAAGGAGGCAATGGAGAACAAAGGACTTGAAGTAAATGTGGGCAAGACCAAGCTTGTAGTTAGCAGCGAAGGAAAGGAGTAGAAGGAAAGTGGGTGGCCTTGCGCTCCGTGTGGCGTAGGTGTTGTGGCGAATTGGATTCGGTGCCCTGGTAATGAAAGGTGGTGCCACAATAATGGAGCAGACAGAGTGAAGGGTAGTTTAAATCGGGTAGCCATTACTTTCAAATGTAAGGAATAATTAAAAGGAACTAAATAAGTCGATTAACGCTCCAATGCACAGAGATATGACATTTGGAGTGAAAATCAAAAGAGTGAAAAATAAATATTACTTGGGTCTTAGAGACTCATTGAACGTCACCGGGGGAGCAGAACTTGCTGTAAGGACTGGGATAAAAGCAGTGAGGGATAAATGGAAAGAGTTGGTAAGTACCCAAACAAACAAGCATATTCTCAGGGCAATCAAAGCGAAAGTGTATTGAGTGCGTGTAAGGCTAGTCGTATGGTATTCATATTCTGGTGTTCCACCCGCAAGGAAGGTCCGGTACTGCTGAAACTGTTTCTTGGCAAGGGTTATGCTGGGTGGTTTGCCATTGCCTTCCCAACAGTACCGTAGTTATGGCAGAGATTTGGAATTTGGCCATAGTGCCAGCGATAGCTCACCTACTCTTCACGGACACAGTGGGATATTTAACGTCCACCAACTACTGCCGGCAGCCGGGACGCCAGTTTAACGTCCATCCGAGGGACGGCACGCGCGTCGATGAATCGCCCTGCCTGTGAAACACCAAGATGGCAGTTGAAAGCCGGTCCGGGATTCAAACTCCTGATAGTACTTGCAGCATAGAAACCAATTGTTCGCTTTCATAAAAGCACCAAAATTGGTACATATGTTGACTAATGTATTCTGGATATGGAGCCACTCGAGATTTTGCCTTGGTCAGCTTGGCGCCATTTTAGAAAATGGCCGCCATTTACTTTAACAACATGGGATATCTGTCATTGTTATTCTCTTTGTAGGTTTCTCAGAGGTGATAAATACTCCATGTGATGTGCATTTACAAAGGAAAACAATACAAATGTCATTTGTGTTGATTTATTATATTTCCAACATTGTATTGGGAAAATCCATTTTCGCACACAGCATCAGTGACAGGTTCAGAAGTATTTTGTTGTGGTGGTGGTAGCGGTGGAAGTGGTGTTGTAATTGGTAATATTGGTGTAGTAGTAGTAGTAAGTAGTAGATTCAAGTTCAAACCGTAGACACCGACGTCGTCGTCTTGGCGTGATGGTAGCCCAGGCACGACCATGCGTGGATGAACTCTGGATTGCCTTTGGGACGGGCAAGAACTACCGCTACATCCCTGCCCATGAAATAGCTGCCTCCCTCGGTCCACAGAAGGCACGTGCCCTCCCTGTCTTCCACCATGCCGGATGTGACACGGTATCAGCATTCGTGGGGCATGGGAAGAAATCTGCCTGGCCGCATGGAACTCGTTTCCAGAACTGACAGATTCTCTTGTGACCCTGACCACCACGCCAGTCAACATCCAGGATGACACAATGCACTGCATTGAAAGGCTTGTTGTGCTCCTCATGACCGCACCAGTCCATATATGGACGTCAACGAGGCCAGAAAGAAACTCTTCGCCAAGAGGAACTCCGTCCAGCGCATCCCACCTACCTACGATGCTTTGGAACAGCATGTGAAGAGATCAGTCTTCCACGGTGGCTATGTCTGGGGGCAGGTCTTGGTCCCTCAACCCGTGCTTCATCACCACAAGCTGGGGCTGGCGGCAAACAGAGGATAGGTCCTACGAACGCTCTGGACCACACTCCCTGGGCTTCAAAAAGCTGCTTCGAGCTGGTGTCGTGCGGCTGTAGAAACCGCTGCAAATGCAAGAAGGCTAATCTGCAATGCACTGGACTGTGGTGCTTGTGAAGGAGAATGCCAGTAGACAGACGCAGTAGACACAGACTGAGATATGCCAAGCTTAGAATGTGCAAATGCAAAGTCGCATTGCTCGTAAAAGTGTTGACTTCTTGATCCAGAGCCAGTACACTTGAGCTCAGAAACTCATATTGTACTAGACTGATGTATGCGTGTACCATGTGTCCTGGTAGAATGGTAGTAGACATAAACCGTAGCCGCTTCAAAGTGAAGTGTGCAATAATATGACTACATTTCTGAGTTTGTCATTATCACGATTATCAGTTCCCTTTTCAAAATAGAGTAAAGTATGTAATCTATAATGCAATTTTTGTTGATTCCAAACCCATTGAATGTGATGAATATCATTTGACTCTTGTTCTCCAGGCCATAATGGGTACTTTTCAGCTAAAAGTTTCAGGAGAGCAGCAATTTACAAATCAAATAATGGCTTTTTTACCGAAAATACTGCTCATAATATTTGAATACGCCTTTTCATGGTCAATTTACTGAATTTTACACTTTCCTTATATCTACACCAATACAATAAGAAAATAAGAGCATATAGCCAATTTTGCTAAAGTAGAATGGCGGCCATTTTGGAAAATGTCGCAAAGCTGACCAAGGCACAATCTCGGGTGGCTCCATATCTAGAATTGTTCGGAATACATTATTCTACATGTGCTACCAATTTTGGTGCTTTTATGCAAATTTGAACAATTGATCTGAAATATCAGACTACGCTGCAGGACTATGAGGCTAGTCGGCTTCGAGACGGAGCTTGCTTCCCTCTTGGCCATGCTGTAAGCCCAGTCCTATTGGATGATTGTGAAATTTGGACGGTGAGGACAGAAGGTTAAAGAAGAATAGAACAGAGATGAGGATGTTAAGATGAATGCGTGGTATCTCATTGATGGGGAAGTGGCAGAGTGATGATCTTCAAAATACTCCAAAATGATCAGTAAAGAGAAGGCTTTGATGGTTTGGTCTTTGTAGTTAAAGGGGCATGGAGTGAACCCGTTCGGAATATCGCAAGTTTTGATGCACATGGAAGAAGAGCAAAAGGAATACCGAAGAAAACATGACAGGAATGTTTGAATGATGACCCCATTCCTGTGAATGGGGTCATTATTCCCCAAAATGACCCCATTCACAAGTACTCCCTTTTTCCAGGTTATTGTGACTTCCTCCCCTCCCCCCTCACCTCTTTGTTATGATGAAAATTGGAAATTTTCATCTTATGTCGGTTTGTCTCGTTTGTTTGCCTGTGAGTGCGATAACTCGCGAACTGTCAATAAGTGAGGCTGTCAATGTTTTTTGACTATATGTCAAAGGTCAAAGGCCGCTACGTGACATCAAGCTTGATCCAAATGAGTTGGAAGACGTGACCTACAAATTCCGAGCAGATTTGATAATCCGATCGTTATTAAAACGCAAGATTTCTGTCGGAGCTGGGGGGGGCAGATGACGCATTTTCAAAATGGCGGCAATCCGTTGACGTATAATGTTGTTTCCATGGCAAAGCAGTCGCCTATGTTAAAGTATTGGGTTTTTTTGTAGGAGCAAAAAAGACGATAACCCGGAAACGCTTCAAGATACAGGGATCAAGTTGCAACCATGTTCAAGGGTCAATGTGACAGTGACATCATTTGCATGATTTTCATCATACCTGTCAGGCCTGATCTTATATGATCATTTCATCATACTGCCTGACATCTTATTTTTTTGTTATCAGTTGATTTTTTTTTATCCTTTTCTGTTTCATCCCCACTTTCTCCTTCCTCTTCTTGCTGAGTTTCATTCAGCTAGTGTGCAGCTTGTTCATCCCCATGTGTCCTCATACCTCTCTCCTTGATCTCACTCTCACTTCTACTCTGCTGTTTGTGTTTCTCCCCCTTTGCCTTTTGGTCCCTTCCATTCTGCTCTAGCACTTCTACGACCCTCGATAATGTTGTGCACAACAAAAATGACATGAAAATAATTGGCTTGAAGAAAGATGACTAACTAAAGAACAAAATGGAGATGTGACATCAATTCGACCAACCCACTCAAATAGGGGAAACGGTCGTTAAACTAGAACGGCACTCGGCAGAGCGCATACCGCCACCAGGCTGAACAGCTTGTTTTGTATCCCTCTGGTAGGCCGGATCTGCATCCGGAGCTGAACCATAAATCGAATCAGTTCGTCCTTGTGACACACCCAACCTGTCCACAAAATTTCGCCCGAATCCGTCCATCATTTTCTGAGATATCCTGCACACAAACAAACAAGGATGTGAAAACATAACCTCCGTCCAACTTCGGTGGCGGAGGTAACGAATATGATGATGATGAGTTTTCTTTTTCTTTTATGTTTTTTTTTATTGATCTGAAGGTCATGGGTGAACTTGTAAATTAAAGTAGGCTACATGTGAATCATCTTGCGTGAATTGCAAGGACCAAGGACATTACTCGACAAATGATCAGAGTGTGGGATTTCAACCTGGGTTTTCCCAGCATCCTGAGACGAGTGCTCGGATAGGTAGGTCAAACAGGCAAACCCGAATTGTGCACTTGCACTTTCATTGTGTCCGCTCTGTGGACGCGTTCCGTTGGCTTCCACCAGCTGAATCATTCTGTAAACCTTGTTACTCACAACCTTCTCTGATTCATGTCTCAATGCCGTCAACATTTTGTTTTTGACATTTTTTTATCAGCTCTTAAAATGTAAAATTATCCGCATTATCCGCATTCATGCAAATGAGTCACTTGATTTGTCGAGTCCAACCTGCGATCTATCCACCCCCAACTCTTTTTCTTAACTGATTCGACTCCCATGGTATCCATGTTTACAGTTTCTGCCAATTTTTCATCTTTGTTTCTCTTCCCATCACTTGTATCTTTCTTTGTTCTCTCGGTTTCCACGAGCCTTAATTCCTAGATTGATCTTTAGTGCCTTGCATGGTCTTTGTCTTCTTGTGCTCTTGTTGACGCCGCTGGAGGGTGATGTTGCTGCCTTGGATTTTCACATGCTCGACCTGGTTTTCATTTCTTTTTTTCTTCATCTCTGTACAGTGGAGGTACTCGTGGAGTTTGAGTATGAAGCAAGGCAGGACGACGAGCTGACGATCCATCCCGGTGATCTCATCTGCAATGTACGAAAAGATATAGGAGGATGGTGGGAAGGGGAACTTCGAGGGAGAAGAGGAGTCTTTCCAGACAACTTTGTGAAGGTAGGGATCATTGGTGTAAAGCAATTCTCGCCTCCCCCCCACCTCGCCCCCCCACACTGAAATCACTGCGAGCCAAACTCATAATTGACTCCTGGCTCAATATGCATACCAAACGATACAATTCCCAATTTATTTTGAGATGTGTACCCATTTTTTTTTTTTCCAAGAGTAGCTTTCCTCCTCTTATTCAGTTATTTAATGTATTACGGACTCCATTTGTTGAAGAAGCAAGAACCCACATCCATTTATTTTATAACAGATCCCCCTGCCCCTCTTAATGGGAAACCGGCAGTATCATCTCACAGCACTGAGATGGAAAGCATTTCTGGTACATAGGTCGCCATAGAAACCTTCAAAGGATGGCTGTTAAACCCTCTCGGGTCTCATTTTCTCAGAGCTAGTTCTGTTATGTAGTTTTTTTATTATTTACTTTTTTTGTGTGCTCTTTTGTAATGTGTGCCAGCAGTGTGTTTTGGTGTATGCCCTGGCTGGAAAGCACTTAGCATCCAAGCTGTATGCCCTGGGTGGAAAGCTGAACATACATTTAGGCGTATCGACTCTGTTCCACTGACAGCTTCGGCGGCATCTTGTTAGGCTTTCAGGGGATCTCTGATAGCTTCTGGCAGTTTTATTTGGTGCAGAGAAATGAGAAAGAGTTATGAGTTGCCTTACAAGGAACGTAAATGTAAAAGGAGGCCATTCGGCCCATCAAGCCTGTGCAATGGTTGCCAACCTGTGGTTGTTTGTCCTGCTCTATCATTTTTAAATGCCGAGCGTCCAAGCAAGGAAGCAAGGAAGCCGTCCAAGCAAGGAAGCAGGACGTAACGGTTTTTTTGAAGTCTTTGGTATGACTCGGCTGAGGTTCGAACCGTCGACCTCCCAGACTCGTTGTGGAGGCTCTCGCCATTACGTCACTGAGTCTGGTAATCCGGTGAAGTCGTCTCTGTTTCTGATGTCCCATGCTCCGTTACAGAGCGTCGATGCTGCCGAAGCAGTTTCTTGGCAACGGTTATACTGGGTAGTTTGCCATTGCCTTCCCAGCAGTAGTTGGGGCAGGAATTTGTAATTTGGCCACGGTGCCAGTGATAGCTCGCCTACTCTTGGTTGAGGGCACCGTGGGATCTTTAACATACACCAATAAATGATAGCAGATGGGACACCCGGCTTAACGTCCATCCGAGGAACGGCACGCACATTGGTGAATCACCCTACCTGTGAAACACCAGGATGGCAGTTTATAGCTGGGCTGGGATTCAATCCCAGGCTAGATAGCTTAGAGGTGAGTATGCGCACCTCTAGACCAGGGGTTCCCAAACCCAGGGTCGCAACCAAAATTTGAAATACCCCTCTCAAAATCCTGGTTTTTGA
>CM068953.1:47041536-47057929 GCA_035128595.1 Eptatretus atami
AAGGGTTGGTTTCACGTCAAAAGAGTATTTTCCAACAATTTTTATCGTAGGTACCAAGTATGTACCGGCATCATTTGGGTCACGAAGCGAATGCGATTTCAAATTTTGGTTTGTGGACAAAAAAGTTTGGGAACCACTGCTCTGGACCATTGTGCCAGCCTCCTGGTAAGGTAAGCTGTCATAAATGAGAACAAATTAAAGAAAAACTTCAATTTTATCATGAAATGTGACACAAGTAACGTGTGGTCGAGAGTAAAGGAAATGAGCACAGCACAGCACAGCACAGCACAGATGCACATGATGGTCCTAACAGACAGCGAGCTTAGCGTGAATTTCATGAGTGGGATGTTGTGCTTCGTTATCACATCCAGCTCGATAATATTGCCATAAATCCGTGTAGTTTTGAATATCTGCACACAAAACACGAATACGCCGTATCATGGATTGCCACGAAAGCTCTTTTAAGCAGCCATGTTTACATTTCGATAAACCAAAGTACAACTACATCGGAAGGTATTGTAATATTTTATCTGGCTCTTTGTGTTCTGTTGGCAGCTTTGCACAATTTTTTTTATTATTATTATTATTATTATCTTATAATGGCTCTACTTTGCCCTTGACACGAAATTGTTTCTGGAAATTAATGTTTATACGGCTCAACCCACGAATGCAGAAAGGTTTGCGGCACTATTTTAACCAGATAAAAGCTCTGGCTGGTTTTGAACGATTCGTGCGGACAGACACGTACTCTGTAATTATAGGCGGCCGGCTGTGGACACCAAATATAACTTTTGGTGGCATTCTTTGTCACAAATGCGTGCCCAAGCTAAATGAGTTCTATGTAGGGTAAGGTTTTGGGCATGGATGGATGCCACGCAGGAATGTACCAAATAAGGTCAACATGGGGTCAAATGAGGTCAAAACCCAAACGTTTTAACGTAAATGCTTTTCACCAGGCCTTTCCATCAGATTACAGTTGTGATGGTTCAATAATTATTTTGGTTGATATGCGGAACCGTCTTCCGCTTTACTATAATCACTGAGAAAAAGAAGGAAGGTGACGGCAGAAGGCTCTGTTAATGTCAAAAGTGTTGTTATTGTGGTTTTTTTTTGGGGGGGGGGGGGGTTGCAGGTATGTTATCACATTTGTGAATCTAAAACCTTTGAGAACTTTTTTTTTTGCTACTTGAAAGGCCGAATTTTAATCAACAGTACCTCATTCCAATTCCCTTTTAAAATCCAGATGCTGCTGTAATCAAATTGGCAATACCCACGGCGGTGAAAGCTGTTTCCATTCTGAAACAAAAGAGGTATGCCGACCAAGAATCTGATTACTCACCTTGTGTGTTTTGCCAAACGACGCCGATGCCGAATAATCTTCGACCTTCAACAGACCAAAGTAGAAAACGAGTGAAGGAGGTTATAAATGAGAGAAGGAATTTACGAGACTCAGAACTGGCCGTTTTCTTAGAAAGCTTGAACAACCATTCCTGATTAGTGATAATGATGATGAGATCAAATATCATGAGAGTTGTTGGTCTAAATTTACTGCAGAAAGTAAGTTACAGTGTTTCCATTCCATCCATTGGGACCATACTCTGTGCAGAGCGTTGGTGCTGCCTAAGCAGTCTCCTAGGCTATTGACACAATCCTGGACTGGTCGCCACTCCGACACAGGATACCAGCAAGCTGGTACTCATTTTGCCGACCTCGGAGGATGACAGGCAGAGTCAACCCACCTGGTATTAATTCAACAGCCGAGTGGGATTTGAACTCAGAATCCTAGGATCCCAAGCCCACCACCCGAACCATTAAGCCAACACCAGGCATGGAGTGTTTGTGGAGGAAAAACGATCAACAAGCAAAAGAACCAAACACCGCAGAACACAAATTCACGAAGGGATCGACGGTATCGCAGCCAAGGCTCTCTCGACCATCACAGGGCCGTACGAGCGTGCATGTTGTGCCAAAAGGACGATGCGAAGAATATGTACGATGCTGCAACACAACGGAGTTGTCCGGGAAGATCATTTCCATTGCCAAATGCGAGTTGAAAATTCGAGTTTGTCTTGCCGATATGTTAGACCTGATTGCGGCTGAAGGGAAGTGTTCGGTGCAATTTTAAAGATTTCTGAATAGATCATAAGTGGGCACACATTCTGATGAAAGTGAGGGGGCATGCGCATGCATGGACAATCTTTGCTATAGCTTACAGAAAGCTTCAACTTCTGCCTGTTTATGACGTGGGCCATGCACATTAGGTATCAGCAGTTGTGCAGAAAAATTGAAGTCGACCCACCCATCAGATCCGTTTCACTCCGTAAAACATTCAGTGAACTTATAAAACGAGTCGGATTCTGAGCTAGATTTGTCGCACCTCTCGATCAAAAGGCGTCGTTTCTTTCATACCCCAATGACAAATCACGGTTTGTCATATCCAAGGCGTTGACAAAGGCAATTGGTGTGCGGAAGGATAGTGCCGGCGGTGGTTTGAACTCATCTCCCATTTGTATCGAATGCATGTGCAGAACTCTTAACATGCGGATGCAAATCTCAATGCAGGTCCGCTGGCTGAAAATGCAGCATATCCGGCTCAGATTTTGCATCCCATCATGTGCTCGCAATGCAGGAAACTGCTGCGACCCCACGGTGTTGTGTTTGCTTAAGGGAAGTACAGAATGGTGTCGATTACCTATCGGAGCAAGCGTCTTTTAATCAGAATGGAGTATGTGCATGCACAAGAATTGCTTTCAAAGTGGCCTATATATATATATATATATATATATATACTAAATGTGCAAATGTTGATGTAACACTTTTATGGCTGTTCACCGCGACTGGAGAAAGTGCGAGACTATATGATGGATTCCTCCTGGTTATCCTTTTAGAAAAACACGTGCTACGACTGATTATGTGTGTCGACTTCGGGTCCATTCTGCTCGCTATCAAATTTCCCTGGATACGTTTTCAATGCGGGGGATGAGGGTACATGGGGAACGAGACACATTGTTCAGAGGGATAAACTGAAAAGGGTTTGGGAGATGCATCCAGAAAATGACTTTATGACGATAGCTTTGCGGAACCGGTGATCGGTAGCATTTTCTGTTTGCATTTTTCTATGCTTTTCCAACGATACGTAAAATCTATCAAGCGAATTAAAGGCCATTAATAATTATTAAATAATTTGAAAAATCTGATGATGTACTGTATATTGAATTAAGGTTGAAAGGAAACGATACATTCTGCACGTTTTTGGTGTAAACAAAGTCGAGGCTCATGGAAGAGGTGGAATATTGAAACAGAACATAACAGAACAGCTTTAACACATGGGGAAAGCTGGGAAATGCACCGACAGCAGAGCAGAGGGACACGACAGAGAACGAATGAGAGGCGAAGGAGGAGGAGGAGGAGGTGAACAAGTTAGACATGAGCTCAATGATAGCAAGAAGGGGGCTGAAAGAACAGGAAGTGAAGGCTAATGATGGAACATAAAATGGAGAGGTTGTTGAAGAGAGAGGGAAGAAAAACAATAATCTGGAAAGGAGGGGTGAAATTTTGGGAGGGTTCATGAGGGTCGAAAATATCATGTATATGCAGAGGGAGGGGACCAGTTGGGGGGGTGAACAGCCATCTTGAAGGCCTGGAAGGAAGAATTAAATTGACCAGACGAAGGAGGTTGGTTGCACAGGTGAAAGATAAGTGGAGGAGGTGAGTGGAGGTGAGCAGTGAGCCCTGATTTGGGGAGTTCTGTCATTGATTGACCCCAAAATTACTTCGATTGGTCATTTCCAGCATGGACTCTTTCCCAGTGTATAACCTCCCCATTCATCAACCTTATTTATCATGGGTACCCATTTTACAACAAACAAGAAAAAGAGCAATCGGAGATTGCAGACCCTCACCAGAACTTGTTTTATGTGGTGTGTTGTGTGGTGTTTGAGTTGTTTTGTGTGGCATTTGTGTATGGGTGTGTTACATAATTAATAAGAGACATAATTAGAACAGCCACTTTCTAACTGCTGGCAGTGATGACCGGGTACCAAGATGTCCCACTTTGATGCAACCCCACTTTGATTGGACACCTGACCCTGACCCATGACGTTTTTAAATTATTATTATTATTCAATTGAATTTAGAATGGGATTAAAATAGATTCAATTCAAATCAAATGGAAGATCAAATAGGTGGGTACAGTCCTGCATTGGAGTCATCAGAAGGAACCCGAACAAGCAAAAAGCAAAGATGACGTCATCAGGAGGAACCTGAGTAGGATTCACATTTCAGCTGCTACTCCTCTACCCTCAAACCCATCCAGGCACAGCCAAGTGGACCTTATTCAAAAAAATACATCAAATCAAAAAAAATCAAAAAGAACGCAGATCAAAAAATTTAAATATTTCTAGCTGCCAGACCATGTGTCCGATCAAGTTCAAATTTAAAACATATATCCCCCATCACCACTAGATCGTAATTGTGAAGTTTCATGTCGACTGATTAAGCGGTTCCAGAGAAAACATTATTTAATATTTTTCTTCAAACTAATATGGCTGCCAAACCACGTGACCTGTCAATTATTCCTTAACAAACTTGTACACCCAAGGCCTGGGGAACATTTGTGTGAAGTTTCCCCTCGATGTGTCCAGAAGATATTTTATAGGTTTTAGGGTAATTCCAATATGGCTGCCAAACCATGTGACCTACGATGTCATATGTGTGAACCTTTTGTTCCTCATGGACAGGCGGTAATACGTGTAAAGTTTCGCCTGGATCTGTTCAGCTACTTTCAAGAAGAAGATTTTTGAAGGTTTTTCTTTTTACAACAACATGGCTGAATCATGTGACCGATAACGTCATCAAATTTTTGTCTGTGGACCATTTTATCCCTAGATGACCCTCAAAAATTTTCCTACTGATCAGATGTAATGTTCTACATTTGCAATTATGATGTCAAAACGAAGGCACCTCTGACATCAGAAAAAGATCACACTTATTCCCCACGAAGAGTACCTGCCGTGTGCCAAGTTTCAATTTTTTCCTTGGTGCGGTTTCAGAGATACAGAGGTCCAAAGTTTGTCCAACATGGCTGCCACACCACGTGACCTATGATGTCATAATTATGATTAAATCATTCTACATGAGTAGTCGCACCAATGGTGAAAATTTTGTCTCGATCCGCCAAGCGGGTGAGGAGAAAAACACAAAAGCTCTGTGCGGACAAACGAACAGACAAACAACAAGAACACGTCGCGCAGAGCACGATACTTGCAAAATCCATAAAACAAATTTGACCTCAAAAATAATTGCTGGTTGAATTCAATGACCAAATATGCAACTCCTCTTCAAATTTCAAGTGAATCAGATGAAAATTGACAATTTTTGAAATTCGGCCTATGTTGACCTTTTGGTCGATGTTGACCTCAAAAATAATTGGCTGGTTTAATCCAGTGACCTGAAGTATAAATCATTTTCAAATTTCAAGTTAAAGGTCCCATGACACTCAAAATTTTCTGGTTATTTATATATTAACTTGACCTTCCTAGTGAAGAAATCACCCGTTTCTTTTTAAAAATCAACGATGGGATAATTAGACCAATATTTCGAACATTTGTAGTGCTTTTCACAACTTGCTATGCCCCGCCCCTCAAAAAAGTTGAGTTTAGCGAACCGCAGGTCACGTGACCGTTGACATCATCTCCAGAACTCGACTCGCACAGAGTGGATTGACTCGATGTCGCGCGCCGTATAAAGTACGTACAAATGCATTGTGCACATTTGTTTGCTATCCCACTGATCGTCTTAATTCCTGTGATTCTTTCGCGGAAAAGAAATTCTGCTTCTGAGCCGTGTATGCACAACAATCACGAGGCAATTATTTATCCCCTTTACTACCTTGTCCAAGTCGTGTACAAATCCAATACATGTATGCACAATAAAGGGCTATACCATGTCCACAAAATATTAAATGTGACTGTTGAACCTTTCCATTAAAAATGAAACTTAAGAGACAGACAAGTAAAATACCAAAGATTAATATTGCATATTTCAAGGCGCCAGGAGATTATTTTAAAATCAAACAATGTGAAAACCTGCACCCACATTTTTCATCTTATTGAATTGTTCGTTGAAACCAGCCTGCTGGGATAGGTACGATTCCACATACATGCAAGCTAGGTATGGCTGCACTCGACATACATGGGTTTATTCTAAAGTGAAGGTCTGCTTCCTTGGTCTTGCTATTCGAGTTACATTCTATAATCCAATGCTAGCTAATAAATGGAACAGGAAATATGTTTCAACTATGAAAGACAAAATTTATCTGTCCTATTACACGGCCTCATAGCCTCGGTCTTACGCAATTGACTCTGTAACCACTATGTGAGCTGATGTCTAATGGCATGCTAATACAACGTTACTTCGAACTCTCGAGTCTAGACTAGTCCGATAAATCCGTCGTCCGTCCGACTAGCCGATAAATCTGACGTGCTGTAGCTTTCTTTTAGTGTTATTTGTGTCTATCATTGTTTGTCTCACTCGGCTAGCTCACATGACGACACTAGGAGTAAGAGAATAAAAATCAACATCTCAGAACGATATTTGACAATGCCAGGTACGATTATCACGATCACACAAGACCTTGGTCGAGAGCTTACTGCATATCACGCGAGATCTCTCAGACTGCGCAGACACGAGATAGCTTCGTCTTTATTGCGTGTAGGAGGAGTCCACGGCCGATGAACATGTCGCTGGACCTTGCTTCCGCTATATACATATTCGGTACCGCGGACGAAACACGCAGAGTTCCGCTGTGGCTCCTCGGTCACGTCCCTACTAAACTTTACTTGAGTATCGAAGCGAGCATGTCCGTACAGTTCACTTACTTGAATTACGATAGGATTTAGTGTCTAACCAGTTGTTATTGCCAAGTCTTCCTTGCGATGCTCCTCCCGATCATCATGAAACGCCGGGAATTTCATCGCCAGTTTCCTCTGCTTGTCTGGCGTGGTCAGTTGTGTGCTCGTAATAATGGATTAAGAGAGGCCGTGGACAAACAAACCAATTATTCCATTTCTCAGCTCTGTCGGCAACGACAACTTAGCGCATCCCCGGCTCTGACATATGTGATCCGACATTCTCATCTGATTCAGACAAATCCGTAATATATCGTGCGGTCCATTCACTTGTCTTTGTACCATACAGTTACAACAGTATCATATCGATTTGTAACAGCATACTCCATATTATCTCATACTCCCAATATGTCTTGACCTCCGCGCCGCTTAAAGCAGATAAAACTATGACGAGCGCTAGTCTGATTCACGCCTGGAAAAGGTCCATACACATCGGACATGTCGGAGAACCACAGGAAGCAATACAACTCACATAGGACCTACCAACGCCGATGTAAATATATCAGGCTCCGATCTTTCGTTCGCTTTCTGGAGAATGTATCGTCGTGTGAGTCTCTCCATTTCAGTGTTCCACCGCAATGGTCATTGAGTCAGTATAGAGTGTTTAATCCAGTGCTTTTCCATTCCACCGAGACGTATAGCTTATATATAATATCTATCTTCTTCATCTTAGGCACGCACAGATATGATGAAAAGAACAACCTCTCTACAGAATCAAAGATTAAAATAATAACAAAAAACACAATAAACCAGAACTAAGCCTCTTACTATCCGAGAAATGATTACCCTCAGATAACAGCCTATCCTGATAAGTTCATAATACTAGCGCCCTATGAACCAAATTAAGTCCTTATCAATACTATAATATATATATATTATTATATATACAATTCAGTACTTTGAGTGTTTATGGGACCTTTAACCAGATTGAAAATTCTGGATTTTAGAAACCTCACCTAAGTTGTTGACCTTTGGCCTATGTTGACCTTTTGACGTCAAAAACAATTGGCTTCTTCCTTATGACAAACTGTACCACGTGGTGAAGTTTCGTGAAGATCGGTTTAACATTGTGACCTGCAGACGATTTACACAGACAGACAGACAGAATAACAAAATCGACTGACCAATATACTTGAAAAATCTTCGATTTTACAAGTATCAGACAGACAAACAAACGGACCCAAACACAATACCCTCTCCTTCGGCGAGGGCAGCAATGACCTCGTAAGTGTTTTTTCTTTCTCTCTTTAAAGAACTGTGGTGTCCATGGCTGGCTGTATGTAAGATGCAGTCTATTCAAAGAGCTGGGAACAGTCATTTGCTAAGCAGATGGTTACCACGATAGCTTCTAAAGAGGTCTGCGCACTCAATTTTGGTTCAAATCTCTACGCAGACATAAACTGTTACCTTGGTGTTTCACGTGCAAGGCGATGAATCAGTGTGCTGTGCCCGATGTCAGTCAGAAAGATGCTAAGCCGTCGGACCCTTCTGCCAGCACTGCTCGCTGGTGGACATTAACGATCCCACGGCGTCCTTCGCGAAAAGCACGTGAGTTATCAGCGGCACTTTGAACAAATTGCAAAACCATGTGCTGACTGCTGGGAAGCGAACAGTAAACCACCCAACATAAACTTTGCCGAGAGACCGCACTGATGCTCCGTCAAGAGTACGGTACATTGTTTATGATGATTATTAGGATGGTGATGATCGACTGCAGTCGAAAATACCTGTAAAAATGACCCGTTATTGATGTATTCCCTGGGATTGCAGGATATGATGACAGCAGGGGATGCGAGTGGGAGAGATTATTATTTTGGGAGAGGATCGGGGGTGATGTATTAATACAATAACACGGTATCTCGGAGGTACAAAGGCACACCGTGTGCCACTTGAGTGTTGTCCTCTTCGCTTGAGCCTATTAACTCGAACTTCCCATTAATTTGTCCCCAAAATGACATGATTGCAATTATCCTTTGGTTTTGTCCGTCACCCTAAATATTTCACTTCTCTGTTTTCAGTTAGTTATTTCCATCCAGAAATGCTTGCAGTGCCTTTTATAATGATCTCTTAGCATGCTATCTCGGTGCTGGGTGTCCCTTCCTCTATTCTGCAGAAGTTATTATTCCTCCTTTGGCCTCGAGTGAACGTGTGCCATGAACCTTAGCCATTGTTTAAGCATTTCAAGTTATCGAAGGAAAAGACAAAGGGGGGTAAGGGTTTGTTTTAACTAAACACCATGTTAACTAGTATTAACTTCTCCGTGCGCAGCCATCCAACTTACCATCTGGATGTTCAAGTGAATCTAATATAAAGATTGTGAAGTTAAGGGAAGAGCGAAATATGAAAAATGCAAAGCTTGCATCAATGCTCACTGGAGTTATGGAGAGCAGGCACAGACAAACAAACATGGAAATTGAGAATCATACAAAGGATCTTTGTCTGGATTGGAGAACTGGATGATTGGAGAAGGCATCTGGATTGGATTGGAGAGCTTGATAAACTTGATCAAGTTCCTGGGCTGGAAGGATGCAGGTTGAAAAAATAATGGGCAGGAGTAAAGGAGGTGAATAGAAAAGCTTGCACGTCAAGAGAAGGACACCATGTCTTATGACGAGGCAAAGGAGCTCCAAAGGTGTGACTTCCTCCTGAGGGCTGAGGTTGGTCACACAAGAATTGAGGCTTCTTGGAAGACGCATCACGGCTGTGCGACACGATGGATGGAATGCCGCGTTCCGGGCGTTGTGAAAATTTCCTGATCTTAAAACCGGCAACTGCAGCCTGCTCGTGTCACCAAAGCGAACAAAAAGAGAAAGAATCATCTGTAAAGTGCTACAAAGGATCATTTATGTATTACGCTGAAACGTAATTGATCCAAAAACACCGGCCTCGGGGATGCTTGCCTCCACGGGGGAAACCTAAGTGAAGATGCCATCGAGAGTGGTGTGTGCTGCTCATGTGAATCGACTGGATCTTGGATTGTATTTTAAGCAAGGATTGCTTTCAGCAAGGACATCATTGTCAAAATCTGAGAAGTCTGAAGAGGCTACCCTTGTGTGATAACATCATACCAGTCTGCAGACTCAAAAGTCCATTGCTTCGGCAGAAACAAGTATAGTCTGCACCAAAATCAGAAAGTTTTCAATTGATGCGGTTCCTCATGAAGACCTTATGCCTGGTGTTGGCTTCATGGTTAGGGTGGTGGGCTTGGGATCCGAGGATCCTGAGTTCAAATCCCGCTCAGCTGTTGAATTAATATCAGGTGGGGTTCACTCTGCCTGTCATCCTTCTGAGGTCAGCAAAATGAGTGCCAGCTTGCTGGTATCCTGCGTCGGAGTGGCGACCCATCCAGGATTGTGCCCAATTGCCAAGGAGACTGACTAAGGCAGCACCAACGCTCTGCTCGGAGTATGGTCCCGATGGATGGATGGATGAAAACCTTTCGGCCTGGCGAGGTGCCGGCAGAGGGCCATTCTTTGAATGCCTTATTTATTTTTAATTTTCACATAAATACAATACTTAAATGAGCTTGGTGTTGGCTTCGACTCCTTAGAGGTTAAGGTAGCTGACTTGGGCCCTAAGGGTCCTGAGTTTGAGTACCTGTTGGCTGTTGTACTTATACCAGGTGGGGTTGACTCTGCCTGTCATCCTCTGTGGTTGGCAAAATGAGTACCAGTGTACTGGGGGGATACTGTAACCATTCGGGGTAACCTGTGTCGGAGTGACGACCCATCCAGGACCGTACTCCTTACCAATGAAACTGCCTCGGCAGCCCTATGCGCCTTTACGGTGTGAAAGGAATCATATGATTATAATACTTCAAAAATATATTATATATGATAACGCTCTAATTGGCCTTGCCTATTTTTAGGCTGCCTCATAAAACAGTCTGTTCTCATCATTATTATCTGTACATACAAGATAGGGATGACTCATTGTATGTGGGAACATTCCTTGAATTCTTCCAAGATGTGTCCACAACACATTGTGCTGAGAGTTTCACTTTGGAAAAGGCGGAGGGGGGTTTTTTTTGCTTTGAGATTTTAATTGTTATTCGAATTAGCTCGTTCTGACACTCAAGGTCGAATATGATCTCATTTGAAACTTTTGGGAGCAAACTAAAGCGAGACGCGGTGAGTAAGAACTTGCTTTCCTCGAGATGGGTGTTAATTTTTGCTTTTATACGAGCCAATCTGATCCGTGTTTCACTGACATGGCCGTTATGAACTCCACCTCGTGACATTGAGTGTGTGTTGGAAGAACTTTGCTCCTTCTTGGATACATTCTGTGGTTGCTGGTTGCATCGTTGCTGGGAGCGCCGCTGTGCTGCTGATGCAGTTCCCTTGTTACCAATAAGCTGGTACTCATTTTGCGGACCTCGGAAGGATGACAGGCCGAGTCAACCCACCTGGTGTCATTTAACGGAACGATAGGGGCTTGCACTCAAGACCCTGAGATCTTAAGCCAGTCACCTTAGTCGTTGAGCCAGTACCAGGCTCTTGGATACAGTAGACCCACAAGTGTCTCTTCCACCGGTATTGGAATGGGTAATTAAACGTACTTTTTTTCTTCTTCCGGATGTGTAATCTCTGTAATTAATGTAATTCTCCCCTTGGGGAGTTCCTTGGTGGTACGCTGCACAGGAAACGTGCTCCCAATTCTTCTTTCGATGAACGACCAGATACGATGGTGGAGTTTTACATGGAAACGGATAATCATCAGCAACGATCATGTGATGTTTTTTCAAAAGGACACTGCTCCAAAGTTGGAACCGTTTTAACCAAAAACTGCGTCCGATTTTGATATCAAAACATTTTGCTTTTCATTCACATCTCCCTTCATTCATTGGTTCACGAGTCAGTAAGTGACCACTATTTCGTTATTGTTGTGTGTCTGTCTGTCTGTCTGTCTGTCTGTCCCGAGCATAGCTCCGTGGGTTTTGATCCGATCCTGATAACATTTTGGTGGGAGGTTTATATCATGATCTAGTTGTGTTTTCCTGGAATGGGCATGGTGCCGCCCATTATGGGCAGAGCCACGCCCAAAACATGTGTTTTTAGGGGGTAGCCGATTTCAATTTGCATCTTCTCCGAGGGGGTTTGTCGAATCTGGCAGGGGTTTCGGTATTTGGTTCGCCCAATGGCACCTGCATAGCCCACGGAGCTCGATTTTTCATTTTCGTCACAAGGTCACGAACTTAGAAAATTGTGAATTTTGACATAAAAATCATACGACCGCCCAAACTTTGAGAGCTAGGATGACAATATTTTTATACATAATCTTGAGGTCATTCCCACATAAAGTCTTGAAACCATTTTGCTCTATCTCGAACACCTTGCCCGTGGCACCCCTTCAAGTTTCTTTTTACGCTGATTTCATCAAAGTATGGATAATCCGAGGAGTGCGAAATGCCATATAGTCTATATGACGTTGTATTGTTCCTGGAATGTTCCAGAGGAAGTTTTGCACCAAAGGTCATAATCCTTGACTTTTGACCTTTAAAGTTCACAAAGGTCAAATTTTCAAAGTTGTGGGAATCGAACCTGTTTTCGACCTTCTTCGACGAACTAACTCCATTAAGCTATAGCACGTATCCTGTTTCCTTATTTTAATGTCACAAACATTGTTTTGTGACCTTTAAAGGTTATGCAAAGGTCAAATTTTGAAAGTTGTTGAACGAAACCGGGTTTTCGACATTTGCAGCTAATAACCTGTCACCCGTACACATCATGTTGATCATTTTATAACTTGGTCAAACATTATCATATTGTCTCATCCTTGACTTCTGAAACAATCTACATCGTCAAATACCGCTTGTGAACAATTGCCGTCTCCAGACTTGTTCTTCAATTTAAAATTGTTTTCTGCAGTTAATTTTTATAAACTCATCAATTTGTCCTGTCGAAGTTGCAAGGCATGTTGGGCGACGTGTTCTGTTGTCGCGTGATCGTCCTTTGTCAGGAGCCCCCTGGAAGCCACGTAACGCAGGCCGTAATCGTAACGGACTTCTATTCCGATTAGGTCGACTTGCTTCTTAAAATATGGCTGGGCCAGCTCTCTAATGCTTTACAAATCACCTGACCCGAACCATGCCTCTCGCACATCGCCACCAGACTCCATTTGTCTCACCAACAGGTGACACCTTGTCTACGGCGCTTCGAAATCCGATCTCTGGGATAGGGAGCCGTTGTTGGTTTTTGGTTTATTATCATGAGCACACACGGACAACGTGCGATTGATGTGCCTCGGCCGATGTGGAGGCTTAATTTTACGCTCCGCAAATCGCGTCTCGCATTGTGACATTGCCTGCCTTCGCAAATCAGTGTTCCGTTTGCTGCTTGGGCAACAGGGAGTGTGGGGGAGAAGAGTTTGGAGATGACATTGCACGCGCTGTGCAAACAACAATCAGTTTGGAGTGGTTTTTTTTTAATAACGATTGAATGTAATTTTTATTATTTAGTGACATTGCTTCTCAAAAAAATAAAATTTGACTTTTCTGTTTCAGTTGAGAAATGAAATTGACGACTTGACCCCCAGCAATCATCGGCCGAACTGTGCCGCTCTTCGTTTGTGACGGTCTGCAGCGAAATGAATTTGTAATATTCTCCCTCAAATAAAGTCTTATAAATGTTTTGTTATTTTTTTTTTCAACGTCTTTTAATGACACTTTTAAACTTTTCCGGTGCTGGTCGTGTCGAAACCCACTTCGGTCGGTACTTCCTGCCTGTTTCATCAGCTCGTCTACTGGTTGCTCGAGTTCTGCATCATGTACGATTTGTGCTCAGGAATATATTCTGTTTCCTTTCTCATGCCACACTTTATTCATTGACATTTAAGTGTGACTCGAAATTTAGCGACGATGTAACGCTGTGGTGTGACGTTGCTGGTAGTGGTGGAGGCTCATACTCTTGACGACGCTGACGAGTCTTGAACATTTCAGTTACCAAGAATCAATCCTGCTCAGGGCAGGTGTGGACATTTTCCGAATCAAACCCACGCCAGTGACGGCAATGCAACAAGTACGTACTCATTTGTGTGATTATATACATCGATTTCTTTTTCAATTATGCCAAAGTAATTTAATTTCATCTTATTCGTACAATAACATAAACTAATTCCTAATGTGCACCTTTTGAGTTTTTTTTGTTTTTTTTTTGCTGTTGTTTCATTGTATACAGATCTTAAGGCCAAAGTAAGAATGCAAAGAGAACTAGAAGGGTACTCGGTAGAGCGCGTACCTCCGCCATGCTGATTAGTTTACGTTCCGTATCCCACCGATAGGCCAGATCTGGATTCGGACCTGAACTAATATCTAATCGGCTTGTTCTTGTCACCTAATCATCTCATCCATCCACAACTTTTTGAGATATTTTGTTCACAAACAAACAGACAGAGGTGAAAACATAACCTCTGTCCGCCTTGGTGGGTGGAGGTCATGAAAGGTTTATACGTTGACTCGAGGTTGTTGTAAAACAGTTGGACGCGTGATGGAGAGATGCGCAGTGGTTTAGAAAGTAGAATGATCACAGATTGGAATGGGGATTAACGCAACATTGTATGTGACTTTGACCTTTATGGATTGCAGTACATTTAATGCACGCAGAGAAACAATTGCACAGATGGTGATCGAAGAGAGCAGTGAAGTGGAATAAAGCAAAGATATTGGAACTTGGGGGGTGGACAGGTAGTGGGTTGGTCGACGATCGCACGTGAGAACGTGCAAGCTGAAGATGGGCAGACAGAAGCGAGAACAGGAAACATGAGAGCTGAGAATAAATGGAGAAAACGGAGGTCACATACTTTCCTGGAGTGACAAAGCCACAAGCCTCGAACTTTAGCCTCTTGGCAGGAGAGACCGGTTATCCAGAAATTTAGCGTCCAGCACCTCCAGTCTGTCTAATACTGCGCAACGTCTAACGCATGAGATTTGCATACTCATGGCACTGCAACAGGGCAGATTAACCTTAATGTGGCCGGTGCAAAACAAACTTGTCACCCATATTAACCCCCCCCCCTCCCACGACCCCACTCTTACAAATATAACATATACATATACATACCAGCAGATGACTTCCAATAGAGTATGAAATTTGGGAGAGTTTGCTAAGAATGTCATGACAGCATAATAGGTGGATCTGTGAAAATTCCGGGTAACGTAAAACGTGACTTCAAGTCCCAACCCCCACCCCCCCTCAAACCAGTCTCAAGCCCAAGTTTTCAAGCACTTCTCACCCACCCAAGTCTCAAACCTCCTCCAGCTGTCTGGTCCCCTCCTCTGCCCCCACCCACACCTCCGCCTCTCTCCTCCCCTTATCTCAAGTTCCAAACCACCATCCCCACCACCCACCAACCCCAAGCCTCTCCAAACTTATTCCTCGTGCCCCCCCACCCACCTCCACTCTTCTGTCCTCCACTCCCCCTTTCTTCTTCAAGTCCTCGACACCTCCTCCCCACCCCAAGCTCTGCATCATTGTCACAAACTGTAAAGACTGCTGAGCTTTCTCGGTGAAGTAAGTTGACAAAAAGGAAATGATTTGTTGGATGGAATTGACTGAATAGTAATTTGTGGTTACATATATTTTATTACTTCTCGTAGGTGTGTGATCCAGTGACCCTGAGATTATACTCTGCCCGTGGAACTTTGTGCTTCCGCTCACACAAGGAACTGTCGGAGCACGTTATTTTGTATTCCTCAAATGTACTGCACATGAAAATGGAAGCATTACGTAAGCAGTTCCAGGTTCCATTTGTAAGGGAATTTGTTCCCAATGATGGAGTGTGGCATATGTTTGGACTTTTCCAGGAAGTAGGAATGCCCTTTGACGGCATAATTGTCACTAACTGTTAAGACTGTTAAGGTTTATCAGTGAAGTAAATCGACGGAAAGGGAATTATACACGAACAGAATTGACTGAATAGTTTGTGGTTACATATATATATATATTGTTGCGGTGCTCGGAACTGCATGCACCCAACAGATAGTGGTCCCAAGACAGTTATTCCATTAATATACTTGTAGATAGTCCCTTCCTTTTTGTCTAGCGGGACAACAAGGGAGTGCGTTGCGAGGGTCTCATCGCTAGGTTTGCTTACATCATTTCTTCTTCATTTCATTCCTACTCTTCTTTTCTGATTATTCCTGAGGTAAATCTGAGCCACGTGCGCCCTGCGCTGTGAGATGGGTCCTCAGCAAAAGCCAAGCAGGCATTACACTCACAACCCTCCGTGCAAAACACAGCCTGCCAAACGCACTCGCAGCGGTAATTTCCACGCAATGGTGTTTTCCACAACACAGGAAACACACCCAGCACGACGCCCACGTGGCACGAAACACGTACCGAGGCCGATAATAGAAGGCAACCCCACGCCACGTTGCGCGGGATGTGAGTGTGCAAGGCACAAGCGGTGCGTTCCTTTCAACCCATTTCTAGACTAATTATATCGATCGGGTTTCGTCCCACACACATGATAGCAGAATCGGGCAAACA
>CM068953.1:47065868-47085515 GCA_035128595.1 Eptatretus atami
GCTGCCCGGGCGTCAAATTTATAGCTGTGAGTGCGAATTAACTCATAAACGTTCGCCATATCGATTTTAAATTGGGTCAACACTTACACCAAAGGAACCCTATTGATATCTTGGCTTGCGATCCAGATGGCGACTGGGCGCATCTTGAAAAAATGTTTTTGATAAATGGAAAACCGCTATTGATTTCAATATTTTTGTACTACGTTCTCACCCTGGAATTTTTAAGTGAGACCAAATTGGTGTCTTGTTTCCATACCTCCCTCATTATCTGGAATATGTGATGACCTTTTCATCAATGGCGGGGATTCCCAGCTTATGTTATTATATGATTTTTTCACATGAGAATTGGGCCAAAAATCATATCGTACTGTATGGATGTATTCAAAATTTGGGCCCGTATTTTTCGTATCAGGCTTGCGTGTGAGTATTACTCTACGAGTCTGCATGTGAGTATTACTCTCGAGTGATTGCATGTGATTATGTACTCTACGGTGATTGCATGTGGAGTATGTCACTCTACGAGTGCATTGCGGTGGAAGCTATTACTTACCGAGTGCATTGCTGTGAGCTATGTACTTACAGTGCATTCATTGGTGAGTTTACTTCGAGTGCATTTTGCTGGTGAGTATTACTCTCAGAGTGCATTTCAGGTTGGGTATGACTCTACCGATGCTTGCTGGTGGAGTATTTCTCTAAGTGCTGCATGGTGAAGGTATGTACTCTACCGAGGCATTGCTTGTGTAGTATGTACTCTACCGAGTGCCATTGCGTGGTGAGGTATTACTCTCCCGAGTGCATTGATGGTGAGGAGGTATACTCTACCGAGGCATTGCTGTGAGCTATTACTCTTACCGAGTGCATTGCATGGTGGAGGTATACTCTACGATGCATTGCTGTGGACTATGTACTCTACCGAGTGCTTGCGTGTGGAGCTATGTATACTCTACCGAGTGATTGCTGGTGGAGTATTACTCTACCGAGGACATTGCGTGTGAGCTATGTACTCTACCGAGTGCAATTGCATTGGAGTATTACTCTACCGAGTGCATTGCAATGTGGAGGTATTGTACTCTACCGAGTGCATTGCATGGGATGTATTACTCTACGAGTGCATTGGCATTGGAGTATTACTCTACCGAGTGCATTGTTATTTTGGGGATGTACTCTACGATGCATTGCATGGTGAGGTATCTCTACGAATGCATTGCGTGGTGTGGTATGTACTCTACCAATGCATGCATGGTGGAGTATTACTCTCAATGCATTGCGTGGTGGGAGGAGGTATGTACTCTACCGAGTGCATTGCGTGGTGAGTATTACTCTACCGATCATTGCGTGGAGTATGTACTCTACGAGTGCATTGCGTGTGGAGGTTGTTACTCTACCGGTGCATTGCGTGGTTTGAGGTATTGTACTCTACGATGCATTGCATGTGGAGTATACTCTACCGAGTGCATTGCGTGTGGAGGTATGTGCCTACGATGTGCATGCTGGTGGAGGAGTTTACTTACCGAGGCATGCTGTGAGGTGTACTACCGGTGCATTGCATGTGGAGTATGTACTCACCGAGTGCATTGCGTGGTGGATGTATGTACCTCTACAGTGCATGCTGGGAGTATGTACTTCTACGGTGCTTTGATGGGGAGTATTACTCTGTTTTTTAATTGTTCTTATTTTGTATGTGCTCTATTTGTTTCCTTGTTAGACAGGATACATTCTCTTTTGTTCCTAATTTTATCCCCCATTCCCTTTACCGTTGCCTGTTACAGCACCTTCTGGCAGCTGTTTCCAAGTTGGAGAAAATTTTTGCTGGTACAATTCTCCGGGTGCTGCGGTGTGTTTGTGTTTCGTGCATTGTATGCTTGTACACAGTTTATGATCCGATAGGCATTTCTGGATTTCGTGGAATATAGAGCCTCTCGTACTTGGTAGTTCTCGGGAGGTTTTGGGAGGTTTTGTGGAGACTGGGGAGAGCGGCACAGAAGAGCATGACACTTCTTGCCGTGCCAGTGTGTTTGTATTTTTTCAAATAACTCAGTTTGTACAACCAGATTTGCCAGTAAGACACATTCATCATGACTGGGTTTTGTGACATGCTGTAACTATCAGAGTTACCCACATTGTAAGAGTCTGTACTCGTCCTTCTCACTCAGAGAACTGAGGATTTTTCGAGCGATGGGGGGTTGTGGGGATTTCGTATAGCTTGCTCGAGTAAACCCCCTCATCTTCGCTTTTCATTGTTACAGTAATGCAAGTGTTTGATTAAAGGTGATTGAAGTAAAACGAATGGAAAATATTTTGTCTTTGAAAGAAGAAAGTTGTTCATGTGATGTGAAGCTTGTACCTTTTTTTGTGGAGGAGGCGATGACCTACTTGTGCAAGGCATTGTGATGTTAACCGTCTCTTGGCTATTGGGCACAATATGGACGAGCACCACCGACACAGTCCGAAGCTTCCCTTTTGCTGACCTCGAGATACAGGCGAGTTAACCCCACCTGGTATTAATTCAACAGTGAGTGGAATTTGTAATTCACCCTGGATCCAAGCCCACCCGACATTAAGCCAAAACCAGCTCACACAGAGGCAAACAATGGAAATCCATTCCTCCATCTATTATTATTATTATTTTATTAATATATTTCCTGAGGTCTGATCAAATGTATAAGTGGCTTAAAATTGTTCAGTCTGGATTTTGAATATGTCTGAACCTTGAACCAGGTCATGCTCCAATTTATGTTCATTCTGCACGGCTGTTCACATTTCACTGTGTGGTGAATGTAAAGCAGAATGAGAATATTCTTGATTATTAATTTGTAATTGGAACTTTTTGGCATTCTACGTTTTGCTACATTCCCACATTCAGGACCACCTTCACTTTCCTGTCGGATATTTTTTTGCAAAAGCGAGTTCCATACATGCATGTGTTTGATCTTTTTGTTTTGGCGCCTGTGATCGAAATGTTTACCATTGTCAAAGACAGAATTTTTATTATATATCTGGAAAACAATTTGTTTAATACGTACTGTATCTTAATTAACAGGTCAAGTTGTATTGTGACGTAACCGGCTAGTGGGGCGCTCTGACCAGGTCGAAGGCTCACAATGACGAAACAATATTTCCGAATTTTACTGCTCTTTATGTATACTTCCCAGATCTTTCGGAATTAAGCCACACCGGCGGTTCATGCGTGGAAGACAAGCGGAGACGTTTCTTGTATTAAAATCTTATTACATATTTCTATAATCCAGCGTGTGTGTGTGTGGTGGTGTGTGGTGTGTGTGTGTGTGTGTGTGTGTGTGTGTCTTGACCGCTGTTTCTCGACAACCCTTCCATGTAATGAACTTGCAGCTTATTGCTGGGTTACCTGATTCTGTTGTGCTTTTCAAGTTTGATATTAATTCGACAAGTGGTTCCTTAGGCCTTTATTTACACCATGACAGACACGTTGCTGCGTGCGTGGCCGATGGGAAAGTGCCTTTACGTGGCGTTAGGGTGGCATTGTCAATGGCAGATATCATGTTCAAGCAATAGACAGGGAGTAAACTTGATTTTTAGTCGCCTGTCAAACAAGCTATAGCGCCCGGCGTGCGTCAGTCACTCGGTGAGCGTGCGTGAAAGTTAAAATTTTGTGCAATTATTTTTTCCTTTCTAAGTTTATTACCCAATTTTTTATCGCCCGAAATTTATATATTTTATATATATATTGGGCGTATTATGTGTCTCCGTCGTCCGTCCGTTCTGTCTTCTGTGTCTGTCGTCCGTCCGTCCGTTCTGTCCACATTTACTCCAAGTTTTAACTTTCACGTTTCATATCTGGTACATGGTACAGACTTTGAGACGGGTCATGAATTGTCGTATTATTGTTGCCATGGCAACAGGGTGCTTTTTCGTGTTAGCACATTCTGTTTTATACCTCTTGTGGGTTTTGTTATGTGCTTCGCTCTGTTACTGATGACATACATATATATTGCTTTAATTTTTGGATCAGACTTCACAATGCTTTATAAAAATATTATTATTAGATAGTCTTTAAAAACGTAATGATAAACGCGGCATTGGGTGCTTTGACAACCAACTTGTATTTGATTTTATTAACTCTGTGTGTGTAGTCCAGCAGTTGTTTCATGCAAGCGATAGTTCGTGATGCATGTATTCGTACGGACCCACTTCGAAGTGATGACTTACTGTATTATTAATTTCTCGTTTCTTATGGCTATGATGAACACTGCCCCATCCAGTCTCGTTAGAGAGCGAAGGAACGCCTGTTGGTTTTTTTTTGACGCGTTGAATTTATTTTTATTTTTATTTTTATGACGTACGGCCCATTAGTCACCGAGACAGAACGGCCTGTCGTTTGTTTCTGCACGCGTTTGAGTTTTTTTTTTTTATAGTCGCCGCGTAGGGCCCGGATGAGCGAAGAACGCCGTGCGGTTGTGTTTCTGCACCGTTGAAGTTTTTATTTTTTTTTTTTTATGCCGTCGCGGCATTACGGCACCCGAGTGGAGCGAGGAACGGCTGTGCGGTTGTTGTTTCTGGCACCGCGTTTAAATTTTTATGTTTATTTTATGAGTACGGCACTTACGCACGCAGAGAGAACGGCTGTGCGGTTGTTGTTTCTGGCACGCGTTTTGAAGTTTTTATTTTTATTTTTATCATACGCACCGGGCGAGGAACGCTGGGTTGTTGTTTCTGCACCGGTTTGAAGTTTTTTTTTTTGCCGTACGGGCAGTTAGTAACAATACGGGGAATAAGAAGACAGATGTCAATAATAACAGAACACCGTGTACAGAAAAGGATTAAGGGGAAACCAGATCTTATTACATGCAATATGCCACTATGGTGCCAATACCGGCTTAAACAACATGGAACACAGCGAGGACTTCGGCAGCACAAGGTTTGGCTGCAGATGACGTAGGCAAGCCGAGGTGATGGTAGGGCCAGGAGACGGGATGTGGCAAGCGAAGAGGATGGTTTCCTCGTGTATTAACTCCACGAGATGTATGGACTATGGGAATCATCACCTCCAGACGCCCTCTAACATGGCTCTTTTTTGGCGCCGCTGGTTGGTACCATCTTTTGCATCCCGACTGTGGGGCGCCCTATTAAAATTGTTCTACTCTCTTCTATCATTGCCCGCACAACCTGCACCCTTTCTGGCCAATGGCCCATATACCAAAGTATTTGTTGTTCTCAGTTTCATTACAGTATGCATTAATAAATAAAGATTTTAAGTTTGGATTTTTGGGAATTTCTGCTGGCTGCAGCTCTTTAAACCCTTTATCTTACACGTTCTTAGTTCTCCTGCCATTTGTTATGTCCTTTTTATGTCTAACGTAGTTTCTTTTGATTTTTCCATTTTTGTTTGATCCGACAGCGAGTAAAATTTCTCCTCCTTCTGTGCACGTATGATGGACATTTAGACAACATATGCTATACAAGATGTTTTCGATTCATACTGATTTCAGGACCAATGAGGGAAGGGAGTTGGGAGGAGTGCAAGCTGTTGGCCCGGGAGCGGATGTAGATTATGATGGGATAAATTGTTCAGGAATCGCAAGAAGGTGGTCGAGTGGACTATCAGTGGATGTTATGCGGTGGTGATACAGAAGCAAGTGTGTGTTATGTTCGTTATGGCACACGGAGGATTGAGTGAGAAGCAGGGTTAGAGCACTGTGAGGGTTATGAATGTTGAGTGGTGATGACATGCATTGTGGACTTCACGCTTAGATAGAAACCAGTTGGAACCAGGGAAGGATTGTGTAATTTTGACGTGAATGAAAGGTCGAAGCTGGTGATTGTTGGCAAGATGGGATGGCATATTGTTCATTCTTTCGATGGGCAACCACATTATTTACGAGTGGCCAATGGAGAGATAACGGACTAATTTGTTGGTTAGAGCGCAGATGTGAGATCGGGTTGTAAGCAGTGCAGCAACAGATGTCACACCCACACGTGTGATGTTTGTTTGCATGAAGATAAGAAGGAAGTTAGGCAGGGTTGAAGTGAGTGGGAAGTGGGTATTCTTCGGTACAGGAGAGATTTTTAATGGTTGTGACCAATCTTGTATCAGGGTATGAGTTGTGTCAGTTTCATCCATTGTGTGTGGTTTCGGGAAGAAAGCATACCTTTTTTGGGAACCCTCGTACATCTGACCCCCATTTGTTTTTTAGATGAACTTTGGTCTCTGTTGACGAAGGTCGTCGTCAAGTTTCATCATAGTATGTGTGTTTCAGAAGAAGTTGATTGCGTTTAAAAGTTATTTTGCGAAAGTCACCCCCAGGAAAACTTTTTTTTGGTGAAAAGAAGACCCTTCAGGGCTTTCAGACGCAGTCTTTGTTTGTACACGCCAATACTTTTTGTTTTTTTTATGTGGACTTTTATGTGGGTTACAAGACTGTTCCATTTTTCGACTATTTTTCTTGAACAACTCCCAGGCCACAAAACCCAGTATTATAAAGTTTGTTTTTTAATTCTGGAAATCAGCATTGTGAAGAAACATTCGTCTTATTTATTTTAACGATGTGTGGTATTTCCTAGGAGAATAATTGTTTTTCTGTTATGTCACTGGCTTTTCATGTGGTTTTGCATACTCTCACGGTTATGAACATTGACAGTGTGCAGGGCCGATCGTACGTCCATTTTGATCGTGGTTTGCTCGGTCGGTCATGGCATCGATATGGAGGACCATTCGGCTATTCCCTTTTGATATGAATGCCATTGCTTGTATGATGGGGGAGGTGGGAGCGATGACAGAGTTGTGTTGGGATGGCGGAGAGCATGTGGGCAGATGGGTTGAGGACTTTCCGATTAGGGTGCTTGGAATTTGGCAGGGCGGTATGGAGAGTAGGTCGCGGCGGGTTTGAGGCCTTGAATTGGGAGGGATCGACGTTTTTGGGTTGGGAGGGTGGTGAGAACTCGTTGGAAAGGTGACGATGGACGACAGGTTGAGGTGTTGGAAGGTAGACCTGTGTATATAAGGGTCGAGCCATTTAATTTTCCTATGAGCGCTTATGACGAACTCAGTCAGTCGTTTCAGTGCCATGATCTCTCCCCCCCCATTGAAACAGTCTGCTTGCATCAAGGAATACAAGAGGCTGTCGCCACCATTCTGCATAGAAACTCGCTCAATCGCTGAAGAGCGCTTTCGAGAGTCGTAACCGCTAAAGTATATACTAATAGTGAACTGTGACAATCATACCTCACTACAATGTCTTATATCTTTCTGATCTGGAATATGTATGACCTTTTTCATTCAATGGCGGGGGATTCCCCATCTCTGATGGTATATTTATAGTGATTTTTCACCATTGAGAGATTGGGCCAAAAACGATATCGTACTGTATGGCATGATATTTCAAAAATGTATTGGGCCCGATATGTTTTCGTGGATCAGGCTTGCGTGGTGGAGGTATGTACTCTACCGAGTGCATTGCATGGTGGAGGTATGTACTCTACCGAGTGCATTGCTGTGGAGCTTATGTACTCTACCCGAGTGCATTGCGTGGTGGAGCTATGTACTCTACCGAGTGCATTGCATGGTGGAGGTATGTACTCTCCGAGTGCATTGCATGGTGGAGGTATGTACTCTACAGAGTGCATTTCATGGTGGAGGTATGTACTCTACCGAGTGCATTGCATGGGGGAGTATGTACTCTACCGAGTGCATTGCAGGTGAAGGTATGTACTCTACCGAGTGCATTGCGTGGTGAGGTATGTACTCTACCGAGTGCATTGCGGGTGTAGGTTTACTCTACCGAGTGCATTGCAGTGGGGGGTATGTACTCTACCGAGTGCATTGCGTGGTGAGAGCTATGTACTCTACCGAGTGCATTGCATGGTGGAGGTATGTACTCTACGAGTGCATTGCGTGGTGGAGCTATGTTACTCTACCGAGTGCATTGCGTGGTGGAGTATGTACTCTACGATGCATTGCATGGTGGAGGTATGTACTCTACGAGTGCATTGCGTGGAGTATGTACTCTACCGAGTGATTGCATGGTGGAGGTATGTACTCTACCGAGTGCATTGCATGGTGGAGGAATGTACTCTACCGAGTGCATTGCATGGTGGAGGTATGTACTCTACCGAGTGCATTGCAGGTGGAGGTATGTACTCTACCGAGTGCATTGTATGGTGGAGGTATGTACTCTACCGAATGCATTGCATGGTGGAGGTATGTACTCTACCGAATGCATTGCGTGGTGAGGTATGTACTCTACCGAATGCATTGCATGGTGAGAGGTATGTACTCTACCGAATGCATTGCGTGGTGGAGGAGGTATGTACTCTACCGATGCATTGCGTGGTGGAGGTATGTACTCTACCGAGTGCATGCGTGGTGGAGGTATGTACTCTACCGAGTGCATTGCGTGGTGGAGGTATGTACCTACCGAGTGCATTGCGTGGTGGAGGTATGTACTCTACCGAGTGCATTGCATGGTGGAGGTATGTACTCTACGAGTGCATTGCGTGTGGAGGTATGTCTCTACGAGTGCATTGCTGGTGAGGGAGGTATGTACTCTACCGAGTCATTGCGTGGTGGAGGTATGTCTCTACCGAGTGCATTGCATGGTGGAGGTATGTACTCTACCGAGTGCATTGCGTGGTGGAGGTATGTACTCTTACCGAGTGCATTGCATGGTGGAGGTATGTACTCTACCGAGTGCATTGCATGGTGGAGTAGTACTCTAGTTTTTTAATGTGTTCTTATTTTGTATGTGCTCTATTTGTTTCCTTGTTAGACATTGATACAATTCTCCTTTTGTTCCTAAATTTTATCCCCAGTTCCCATCTGTATCCGTTGCTGTTACCAGCACCTTCCTGGCAGCTGTTTCAAAACGTTTGGAGAGAAATGTTTGTGCTGTGTTACAATTCTCCGTGAGTGACTGCCCGGTGGTGTATTGTGTTTCGTGCATTGCTCATGCTTGTACACAGTTTATGATCCGATAGAGCATTTTCTGGATTCTCGTGGATATAGAGCCATCTCGTACTTATGAGTAGTTTCCTCGAGGGAGGGGTTTTTGGGAGTGTTTGTGGCAGAGCCTGGGGAGAGCGAGCAAGCAGAGAGAAGAGCCAGTGACCACTTGCTTTGCCGTGCCAGTGTGTTTGTATTTTTTCAAATAAACTCAGGTTTGTACGACACCAGATTTGCCAGTAAGACAACATTCAATCAATGGACCTTGGGTTTTGTGACATGCTGTAAATATACAGAGATATACCAACTTGTAATGAGCATCTGTACTCGATCTCTTCTCACTCGAGAGAACTGAGGGATTTGTTCGAGCGATCGGGGGGATTTGTGGTGGATCTTCCAGTACTAGCTTGCTCGAGTAAAACCCCCATCAATCTCTCGCATTTTCATTGTACAGTAATGCCAAGTTGTTTGATTAAAGGTGAATCTGAAGTTAAAAACGGAATGGAAAAATATTTTGTCTTTGAAAAAGAAGAAAAGTAATGTCTCATGCTGATGTGAAAGCTTGTACACTTATGTACAGTATGCTGGAGGAGGAGGCGATTGGGACCATACTCTGTGCAGAGCGTTAGTGCTGCTTAAGCAGTCTCCTTGGCTATTGGGCACAATCATGGACGGGTCACCACTCCGACACAGGATACCAGCAAGCTCCCATTTTGCTGACCTCAGAAGGATGACAGGCCGAGTTAACCCCACCTGTTATTAATTCAACAGCTGAGTGGGATTTGAACTCAGGACCCTAGGATCCAAAGCCCACCACCCGAACCATTAAGCCAACACCAGGCATACACACAGAAGGCAACAATGGAAATCCATATCCTCCATCTATTATTATTATTATTATTATTAATATTATTGTCCTGGCAGGTCTGATCAAAAATGTATAAGTGGCTTAAAATTGTTCAGGTCATGGATTTGAATATGTTCTGAACCTTGAACCAGGTCATGCTCCAATTTATGATTCATTCTGCACGGCCTGTTCACATTATCACCTGTGGTGTGTGAATGTAAAGCAGAAATGAGAAATATTTCTTGATTAATTTGTAATTGGAACTTTTTGCATTCTACGTTTAATAAGACATACAATTCCCACAATTCAGGACTCCACACCCTCTCACTTTCCTGTCCGGGATATTTTCTTGCAAAAGCGAGTGTCACATGACATGGCATGTGATCTTGCATACTTATATTCGTTTTTGGAGCCTGTGATCAGAAATGTTACATTTGTTCAAAAGAGACAGAATTTTATTATATAATCTGGAAAACAATTGTTCATAATACGTACTGTAATCTTACATAAACAGGCTTCAAGTTGATATTGTGACGTCAGGCACCCGGCTAGTGTGGGCGCTCTGAGCCAGGTCGAAGAGCTGCACAAATGAACGAAACAATATTTTCCGAATTTACTGCATTCTTTTAGTTGTAATACTTTCCCCAAGGATCGTTCGAATTAAGCCAACACCGGCGGTTCTTCATGCGTGGGAAGACAAAAGGCGGGAAGACGTTTCTTGTAATTAAATAAATGCTTATTACCATATCTATCTATAATTCCAGCAGTGTGTGTGTGTGTGTGTGTGTGTGTGTGTGTGTGTGTGTGTGTGTGTGTGTGTCTGTGACCGCTGTTTCTCGACAACCACTGGTCCAATCTAATTGAAACTTACCAGGTATATTGTTGGGGACCCGAGAATGTGCTTTTTCAAGGTTTGATATTAATCGGACAAGTGGTCCCAAGTTATGGCCATTTATTTACCAACCAATGACAACATGTTGCTGCGTAGGCGTGGCCGATGGGGAAGGGTGCCTTAGTTACCGTGGCGTAGGAGTGGCAATGGTCAATGGCAGCGAATATCATGGCAAGCAAAGACAGGGGAGTAAACTTGATTTTTAGCTCGCCTGTTTGAAGAACAGAGAGCTATAGCGATACCCGCGCGTGAGCGTCAGCGTGAGCGTGAAAATGTTAAAATTTTGGTGCAAGTTATTTTTTCCTTTCTAATGTTTTTATCTACCACACTATTTTTATACGCCCGATATATATATATATATCTATATTATCTATATATATATGTCGGGGCGTATTATGTGTCCTCCGTCGTCCGTCCGTCTGTCTGTCTGTGTCTGTCCGTCCGTCCGTTCCTGTCCGCACTCTAACTCCCAAAGTTTTAAACTTTCACGTTTCATATTGGTACATAGGTACAGACTGTGGAGACGGTGTGTCGCAACATACGTTCGTCATCTAAAGTGGTTGCCATGGCAACCAGGATGCTGTTTTCCATCCGTTTCTGTCCGCACTCTAACTCCAAAGTTTTCAACTTTCACGTTTCATATTTGGTACATAGGTACAGACTGTGGAGACGGTGTGTCGTGACATACGTTCGTCATCTAAAGTGGTTGCCATGGCAACCAGGATGCTGTTTTCCATCCGTTCCTGTCCGCACTCTAACTCCCAAAGTTTTCAACTTTCACGTTTCATATTTGGTACATAGGTACAGACTGTGGAGACAGTGTGTCGTGACATACGTTCGTCATCTAAAGTGGTTGCCATGGCAACCAGGATGCTGTTTTCCATCTGTTTCTGTCCGCACTCTAACTCCCAAAGTTTCAACTTTCACGTTTCATATTTGGTACATAGGTACAGATTGTGGAGACGGTGTGTCGCAACTACGTTCGTCATCTAAATGGTTGACATGGCAACCAGGATGCTGTTTTCCATCCGTTTCTGTCCGCACTCTAACTCCAAAGTTTTCAACTTTCACGTTTCATATTTGGTACATAGGTACAGACTGTGGAGACAGTGTGTCGTGACATACGTTCGTCATCTAAAGTGGTTGCCATGGCAACCAGGATGCTGTTTTCCATCCGTTCCTGTCCGCACTCTAACTCCCAAAGTTTTCAACTTTCACGTTTCATATTTGGTACATAGGTACAGACTGTGGAGACGGTGTGTTGCGACATACGTTCGTCATCTAAAGTGGTTGCCATGGCAACCAGGATGCTGTTTTCCGTGTAGTAGCACAATTCTGTATATACCTTCTTGTTCGGGCGTATATTGTGCTCGCTTGCGCTCTTGTTACTGATTGCAATATACAAATATAATATTGCTTTAAATTATTGGATCAGACTTCACTGCAATGCTTTATAAAAAATATTAATTATTAGACTAGTCTTTTAAAAACGATAAATGTATAAACAGGCGAGCATTGGGTGGCTTTGACACCAACTCTGGTAATTTAGATTTTAATTAACTCTGTGTGGGTAAGTATCACAGCAGTTGTTACTTCAATGCAAGCGATAGTTCGTGGAATGCATGTGAACATTCCGTACGGGCACGCACCACTTCCGGATGGTGATGACTTACTGTATTATAATAATTCTCGATTTCTTATGCGCATTCTTGAATGACACAATGCCCCAATCCAGTCGTCGTTTACGAGAGCGAAGGAACGGCCTGTGTGGTTTTTGTTTCTGGCACGCGGTTTGAAAGTTTTTATTTTTATTTTTATTTTTATGCACGTACGGCCACGCATGTCGGGCACCGCGTGAGAAGCGAAGGAACGGCCTGTGCGGTTGTTGTTTCTGGCACGCGGTTTGAAAGTTTTTATTTTTATTTTATGCACGTACGGCCACGCATGTACGGGCACGCGGAAGAGCGAAGGAACGGCCTGTGCGTGTTTTGTTTCTGACGCGGTTGAAAGTTTATTTTTATTTTTATATGCACAGTACGGGCACGCGAGAGCGAAGGAACGGCCTGTGCGGTTGTTGTTTCTGGCACGCGGTTTGAAAGTTTTTTTTTTCTTTGCAACGTACGGGCACGTACTAGTAAAACAAATACGGGGAATAAGGAAGGACAGGATGATCAATAAATAACAGAACAAACCAGATGGTCGACAGACAGATAGGGATGTAAGGGAGGAAAACCAGATCTTATATACAAATGCAAAGTAATGGCCCACTATGGTGCCAAAATACCGGACTCAAACCACACATGGGAACACAGGCGAGGACTTGCGGCAGGCACAAACGGGTTGTGGCTGCAGAATGACGTGACACAGGACAAAGGCGCGAGGAGTGATGGTGATGAAGAGGCCAGGAGACGGGGGATGTGGCGAAGCAGAAAGAGGGATGTCTTCTCCTCCGATGTCAAATGTAATCTGCCACGAGCATGTATGGACATGGACATCATCACCTCCAGGACCGCCCTCATACATGGCGGGCCCTTCTCTTTGGCCGCCCGCTGGTTTGGGTGGCACCATCTTTTGGGCCATCCCGCACTGTGGGGCGACCCCTATTAAAATTGTTCTACTCCTCTCTAGCTCATTGCTCCATCACAACCTGCACCCCTCTGGCCAAATGGCCCAGATTAATACCCAAAAGGTGATTTGTGTTCTCCAGTGTTCAAATACGTAATGCAATTGAAATAAAATAAAGATTTTAAAGGTTGAAGAAATTTTTGGGAAATTTACTGCTGTTGCTGCAGCGTCTTTTACACCACTTTATCTTACACGTTCCATTAGTTCTTCCTGCCATTTGTTTATGTCCTTTTTGATGTTGCTAAAAACAGTAAGTTTCCTGTTTGGAATGATTTTCATTTTTGTTTGACTGCCAGACAGGCAGAGTAAAAAAAATTATCTCCCTCCTCTCTGTGCACGTATGATCGGGACAATTTCAGAGCCAACATACTGCTAAACTACAAGATTGTTTTCCGATTCATGGACTGATTTTCAGGGGACCAAATTGAAAGGGGACAAGGCGAGGAGGTTGGGAGGAGGTGCAAGCTGTTGCACGCGGGAGCGGATGGAAGGATTAATGGCATGGGAATAATAGTATCAGAAGAGATCAGCAAGAAGGTGGTCAGAGTGGACTGATGTCAGGGATGGATTGTTATGGCATGGTTGGTGATACAGAAGCAAATGGTGTGTTATGTTCGTATATGGGCCACAAACGGGAAGGATTGAGGTTGAGAAGCAGGAGTTCAGGGACGCACTGGAGAGGATGATGGAAATGGTTGAGCTGGAGGTGATGACATGCATTGTGGGGGACTTCAACGCATGTAAGAGTAGAGGAACCAGGTATGGAACCAGGTGAAGAGGAATGTGTTGGTAAGATTTGTGTGGGAACGTGGAATAGAAAGGGTCGAGAGCTGGTGGAGCTGTTGGCAAGGAATGGGATGGCCATAGCTGGTTCATTCTTTCAGAAGTGGGACAACCACAAAATTACTTATACGAGTGGACAATGGACAGCATAGAACGGAACTAGATTTGTTGGTCGTGAGAAAGCGACAGATGTGGAGGATCGAGGATTGTAAGGCAGTGGCAGGACAGACAGCATGTCACCACCCAGCACAGGCTGGTGATGTTTGTTATGCACATGAAGAAAAGAAGGGAAGTTAAGAGCAGGGGTTGGAAGATGAGGTGGGGGAAGTGCAGGGATGATGTCACTTTCGAGTACAAGGAGAGGATTTTTAATGGTGTGAACAATCTTTGGTACATCACGGGTGATGAAGGTTGTGGTCAAGTTTCATCCAAATTGTGTGTGTGGTTTCGGAGAAGAAAGCAACTACCTATTTTTGGGGGAAACCCCCTCGTACATCCCCTAGACCCCAATTTTGTTTTTATAATGCCATGAACAAACTTTGGTACATACTGGTTGACGAAGGTCGTCGTCAAGTTTCATCAAAATCGTATGTGTGGTTTCAGAGAAGAAGTTGCATTGACGGTTAAAAGGATTTTTAGCCGAAAGGCGTCACAGACTTTGTGAAGATAGACCTCAGCTATCAAGACAGCAGTCTGTTGTTTGTACACCGCCCAAATAATGTTTTGTTTTTTTATGTTGGAGCTTTTACTGTGGAGGGTATACAAGACGTTGCCATTATTTCCGACTATTTTTTCTTGAACAACTCTCCCAGGGCCCACAAAACCCATGTCATTATAAAGGTTTTTGTTTTAAGACTTCTGGAAATCCCAGGACATTGTGAAAGAAAACATTCGTCATTATTTACTTTTAACGATGTGTGGGCTATGTGTCCATCAGGAAGAAGATAATTGGTTTTGGTCTCATGGTCACTTGGCAGTTTCAATTCCATGTGGTTTCTGCATATCTCACGGGATTATGAATTGGACAGGTGACCAAGACGGGCCATGACATGTACGAGCCATTTTGATCGTGGTTTCTGCGGTCGGTGATGGCATGATAATGGAGGGGGAAGCATTCGGTATTCCGCTGTTTTGATATGGGAATGCCCATTTGCTTGTATGAGTCGGGGGAGGGTGAGGAGGCGATGACAGAGTTGTGGTTGGGATGGTGGGAGAGCATAGATGGGCAGAGTTGGGAGGTTGAGGACTTTCGATTGAGGGGGATTGAGAAGTTTGGGCAGGGGGGTTGAGAGGAGTTAGGGATGGGAGCGGGTTTGAAGGCTTGAAATTGGGAGGGGATCGACGTCTTTGGGTTGGGAGGGGTAGGGTGAGGAACTGCGGTTGGGAAAGGAGTGGGGAAACGATGGAACAGGTTGAGGTGTTGGGGGAAGGGGTGAGGACCTGTGCTGTATATAAAGAGAGTCGAGCCATTTAATGTTCTCTCTATGAAGCGCTGTGATTGGACGATCTCAGTCACATGGTTTCAAGGTGCCATGATGCTCTCCCCACCCTCATTTGAACAGCTCTGACTGCACTCAAGGAATACAAGGAAGGCTGTCGCACCCATTGCTCGGACATAGAAATGAAACTCTTCATCGCTGGAGAGCGCTACTTTCGAGAGGTCGAAGGCCAGCTAAAAGGGATGAACTAACTAATTAGTGAAACTAGTTGAGCAATCCGATAACCTCACTCACAATGGTCTTATTCTATTCCACCCTGCCATGATATGAAGGATAAACTGCTCCGAAAGTTCTACACCGTGAGGCTATACATCTTTGCGCGGAAGCAACTAGACATTGGAAAGCGGAGAATACAGGACTCCAAATCTGGAGGCGAACTCTGCAGTAAGAGTGTTGCCATGCAGGTCATCGGGAAAAAAACACTCAAATGATCTGTTCTAATGCTGACTTTTTGACTGTGTTCATGTTGAGCGCTAGGATTCCGATTCACCACCCAATGACTCTTGTCAGCGCTCGAATGCTAGATATCCATCCATAGCTTCATTAACCCTATCTGACCGGTCGTCATCGCATGACGCCGTTCAGCCCGTCTGCGATGCCCCGCAAACGTGTACTACTCATGACGATGTAGGTTTGGAAATTCCGGTTTTTATTCTCCGTGTTTTGGAACAAGTATCATGTATCTTGTCGTTTGTTCATACTCTTGATTTAAATTGTGGTGTCCTGATTTGGTCCAATAAAATTCTGTCATTTTCTTCATTCTGTCTCGTACAAATTCTCTACTGCACTTAACCCAAAGATATTGTTCCCTCTTTTCTGATCCCAGCTTCCAAGCGAACATAACTTGATTGCCATTGGAAACGCAGATCTCTCTCTCTCTCTCTGTCTCTCTCTCTCTCTCTCTCTCTCTCTCTCTCTCTCTCTCTCTCTCTCTCTCTCTCTCTCTCTCTCTGTCTCTGTCTCTGTCTCTGTCTCTGTCTGTCCAAGCTGGCCCTTAGATCTGCTGAATTACAGCCGTAGTACTCTGAATTTAGCCAGAGCTGAAAGCCAGCTGATGTGCTGGATTTAATCGGTGAATACAGAAAAAGTAGGCCTACTGAAAACATCTTTGGATGGAATTCAAAGGGTAGAAAATGTCTCTACTCATGATATCACCAAGTTTCACACGCGTAAATTGCATGGATGTGCAGCGATAAACATATGAGTACGAGTATGCGCATTGGCTCCCATCTAGCTCTGCGTACATGCAATGCCAAAGAGGTCCCACGGCTCCCTGGGGAGCAACATGGCGGCCTATTGTTCAGTTGGCCAGACTCTCTTATGTACTGCACTAGTGAGGAGTTGTGGTGGGGGGAGGGGTTCGGGAGGCATTGACGCTTGAGAGTGGTTAGGGGATGACGCCTTAGGGTGGGAGGGGAGGGGAGAAATTGGGGTTAGGAGAGGGAGGCTGAGAGTTGGGGTGGAGGTTTAGTGGGAGGGGGGGTGAAGCCTTGGGGTTTGGGAGGGGGTAGAGTTGAGGACTTGAAATCACATTTACATTGCATGAATTTTCTGTGAGTCTCTGCTAGTGATCTATAAATTGGCTCGTGACAGGGATGAGAGTAGTAAGGACATGAATGGGGAGCAGTGATTAAGGATGGTGGCGGAAGACTAGTGATAGAGGGGGCAGTGTTCCCATCGTTGTCTGCCTTTTTTTTGGCTGCTGGTTGCATCATTGGTTAGGGGCACGGCTATTGCCGCTGATGCAGGCCCTGATTACCAGTATACTGGTGCTCATTTCGCCAACCTCGGAAGGATGACAGGCTGAGTCAACCACCTGGTGTTAATTCAGTGGCCAACGGGGCTCGAATTCAGGACCCCAGGATCCCAAGCCACCACCCTAACCGCTAAGCCAACACCACGCTGGGAGCAGTGTTGAAGGATATTTCAAGGAGTTGTTGAGCCGGGGAGGACACAACGGCGAGCTGGAACTTCCATGTTATGTAGAGGGGAAAGTGGAGTTCTTGGAGATTCCGGAGGAGTAGGTGTGGACAGAATGAAAGAGGATGAAGAAGGGAAAAGTGCCAGGCATTAATGAGGTGTGTCCAGAGATGCTCGTTGCTGTGGGAGAAGTCAGAGTCAGTTGGATAAAGAGGCTGTTGAATATACTCGTATGAGAGAGGGTTCAATTCCAGACGATTGGAGGACATGGCTATTTGTGCCGATATGGAAGGGGAAGGGTGACGTTCTAGATCTGGGGAAGTACAGGGGCATTATACTCTAGTCATATCATGAAGGTACTGGAGGGGATTCTGGATGAGAGGATAAGTTAGAGTGTGGAGATGCAGATCTAAGAAAAGCAGCAAGGGTTTAGAAAGGGTAGGGGGACAACGGATGGGATGTTCATGCTGAGACAGCTGATGGAGAAGAGGATGGAGGCGCAAGGTTAGACAGCATTGGGATTTGTGGACCTGGAGAAGGCCGACGACACTGTCGCAAGAGAGAGAGAGAGAGAGAGAGAGAGAGAGAGAGAGAGAGAGAGAGAGAGAGAGAGAGAGAGAGAGAGAGAGATGGTGACGGCGACACTGAGATGGATGAGAGTACTGGAAGAAGAAGTAAGTTTATGCTCAAAATATAACATGAGATTAAAATTAAGTTGTTCCTCGATCATAAACTGACATCTAAAGATAGACAGACAGACAAAGTGAACCAATTGCAGAACCCCGCTTTTCGCTTCGTGCATGTGCTCGTACGGGGAACTTATGAATTGTTGAGTTGTTGAGGGACTATTTGGACCATTCCTCCTTCGAAGCACCTTCTATTTTATCACCATGCTGCAGATGCCATGTTCCCAAGATTATTCTGCATCCAGAACAGCTCCACAAGCCTTTCGACCAATCCGCCGGTTCTTGACTTGGTTGTAAAATGAGCTGTTTTGTTGTTTTCCTTTCTTTGGAAGGGCAGAGAGTGGGAACTGTGTGGGTGAGGGGTGGAGAGGGATGTGGAAGGGGGAAGTGGAGCAATGGAGTCTTTGCCATTATTAAATTGCTTTGATTTTGTCACCTTCAACACATGGAATAACGATTATATCCTTTAATGGTTTTGTGCAATGTAGACCATTGAAAATGCCTTTATATTTTATGTACAGAAGAATGTAAAGATCCGTTGCTTACAGAAAAATAAATAAACATGGGGGCAATACCCCTGGGACGTCACCTGGTAGCGGCTGGATAAGATAACCAGGGAACCACCGGTAGGCATCGATTGGCCACAAAATATGTCACGGAGAAGAAAGTAAATACCTGTGGACTTTTTTAGATCCTCGTGGAGGATCTCTCAGTCTGACTCACGTTGTTGTTCTTCATCATTCCGTGGGATCTCTTTTGTTTCACAACACAGACCATACAGTTATGCGCATGAAACCTCTCCTGAAACTTGGCATAAAGTAAAAATCCCTCGCAGTATCGTACTCTCTCCGATTGAGAAAATCCCTCGGAAAATAAATAATGAACGTCAAAATACTGCCGCTAAGAATCGCCAAAAAATTCTCAAACTTGCAATGCTTTCGAATGTCGTTGCGGAAGCGAACGGGGGCATTAGCATAGATTACTGCAACATATGAGACATAAGAGGACGTCATAATAATGTTATGAACTCATTCCTATTTTGACATTTCGTTTCAACAAATCCAGCAGTTTTCATCGGTATCTTCGGAAACTGCCATTATTGAAAGCACCTACGCCGCAGTGCTAGTAACCACTCCGATTGAAATGCTCCGAGAAAAAAAGTAACTCATAACTGCTCAGAGGAATCGCCTATACCAGTACTCCGAAACTAGGCAAGCGTGACATTTGTTTTGCGGGAACAAGGCCGGGCATTAGCACAGATAATATTATCGCAACCACTACAATCACAAGACGTCAATATTCGTTTTTAGACGTCATCACCAAAGACGAGGATCTTAGCTCATTTGAGCTTGTTTTTTTTCAGACCCTGACTTTTTTTAATGCTGTGAACAATCCTTGGTACATCATGGTTGATGATGGCTGTGGTCAAGTTTCATCGAAATTGTGTGTGTAGTTTTGGAGAAGAAAGCAAAAATAAAAAA
>CM068953.1:47096861-47113608 GCA_035128595.1 Eptatretus atami
AATATTTCCCAATGAGGCTAAACATGTTTTGGTATAGTAGGGCGGCTTAGCCCAAATATTCAAAAGCATTGTGCATTTTGTGATACAAGCACCAAATTTGGCACAAATGTACATTAATATGTTGCGAACATTTTCAGGAGGGTTTCCGGATTTTCCGCACAGCTCGATCCAAATGGCCCAGAGGTGTCAATGGGATTCATCTCAAGAGAGTGACCAGGCCATGGAAGTCGCTTGATCTCATTTCTGTCTGCATTCTTTGGTCTTTTTGCAGTGTGGCATGGAGCTATAGGCCAGAGGACAGTCCACTGTCATCTTCTTCCATAAACTGCCAGCATCGAGTGGTTTTTGACCAACTGACCAGTGGAGAAGATGGGGAGACTTCCATCTTCAAGATAGAATGTGTCGTGGTATTGATGTTGCCACAACTCACAAGCTCTGACGACCAGTCTCCAGATTGCTCCCACACCATCACTGAAAAACCACTGTGTTTGACAGTTTGCTGCAATCGGTTCAAAGAGAATCTTGACGGGAAGTCTCAGACCCATGTACAATCACCGTCAGAAAATTGGAGTAATTGAGATTCATCTGAAAATGAACAGTTTTCCAAAACTTCAAGGGTCTGTTGCCATCTCGTCAACCACTTCTTCTCCTTTGAATGTTGGCTGGTCTAAGAAAAGGTTTTCTCCTAGCTGCTCTCCCATAGTAGCCAGTGATGAAGGTAGCCATGTGAACATGCAGTTCTTGAGCTAACTTGGACCTCCTTTGCAACATCTGCTGCTTGCAACAGGAAATTTTTCTCAATGGACCGCTTGCAGCTCGAAGACACCTTTCTGAGAGCCAGATCGACTAGAACGGGAAGTTGTTGGATTCCTTGCCTTAATGGTGAATTGCACGATTACCCGATTGACCGTAGAAAGCGGAATGCCAAGGTTCTGAGCTTTCTGATGCTGGCTCACTCCACTTTGAATTCCTCCTCTGTGAGAAGGTGGCTCTTTGTCCTTTGTCCAATTCGTCCTCCTTGAAAATCACAAAGGTCGTTGCTCCCTGGGTTTGAGGCATAGTTAGTCAACAATACCCAGGAATCATTTCTGCAAATAAATAGTTGAATATCAGTTTACAAATCACCGAGTACAACTGCGTTATACAGATGAAATGAATAATTTAAGGTGTCGATTTACTTCTATGCTCTGTACATACGTTTTTTTTTTGCACATTTCAAAAAAATACTTTAAAGAGCAGATTTTGGGTCGCTGATGACTTCACGTGATTCGAAGGTTTCATCACCATTAATAATCGTTGGGCATTATTTCTTACATTGAAACTCAAAATATTGCTAAAATTAACTTTTAAGTCAAAACTTTTGTCAGCGATCGAAAACGACCGCGAATGTACGAAGATGCTATGACGTCACGTCTCTGAAAACTTCGTGAACATCGGAAACAGGTGTGACAATGGCGAGATGCGAATCAGAGAGTGATTTCAGCGGCGATGAAATTGAGTGTTTTCATTCCGATATTGCGAGGACGAGTCGGAGGATGATGGGAATTTATATACTATGGAGTTTCTGGCCCTGAGCCATATAAATTTGAGCACTTGCAAGTGCATAAAACGGCCTATTTCGTGTACAAGTGACAGGACTGACTACCCGGCAGTTCACACTGACAGACTCCACCAGCCAGATTGGTTTGTAGATTTTCTATTTTCTTGTTCGATGCATAAAATAATGTAAAGTTTGATTCGTCTGTGACTTGATATAATAATTTTTAACCCTCTAATCACTCAAGAGTCAGAAATAGAATGAATCAATAATGGACCCAAATATATTGTTACGGCTGTGGAATTCGCATTACCCATTTAGGTCCGTAGGTGAGAATATTTCTGAAGTACATGTGTGTTAGCCCAAACCATTGTTTAGAGGGAATAATGTGATTCATTCGGGCTGCGAACTTTGAGTTAGGCGTTTTTCTGTTCTTGCTATATTTTCGAACCAACCCACTTCAACTCAACCACGCCACCACTCCAACAACGCCAACACCGCATTCACAACAACACCACCATCTTCGCCACTACCACACCAACGAACGCCATCCTCCGCGGTCCACGTACGACGGTTTCCGCGCTGGAAACCGTCGAACGCGAGAAGGGAAGGAAGAAATCCCCACAGCGAGGGCGTGCGGTTTTCCCGCTTGTTTTCTTCCTGGCCCGGCGCCAGGACGGATTCTCCTCCCCCCGGATGGCGCGGGGAGGGGGGAACGAGAGGGAACGCCCCCTCTCGAAGCGCCTCGAAGGAGGGTGGAGCCAAGAACGGGGCGGGGCGCCGGGGTATAAGAGTCGGAGGCGCAGGAGGTTCTCTCTCTGGTCTTGTGTCTTCTTGTTCGTCTCTCTTGGTTCGGCGCTCTTTTGGGTGCTCTCTTGGTTCGGCGCTCTTGGGTGCTCTCTTGGTTCGGCGCTCTTGTCGGTGTGCTCTCTTGGTTCGGTGCTCGCAGTTCGGTGTGCTCTCTTGTTCGGCGTGTTCTCTCTCTCTTGCGTTTTGGTCTCTCTCTGTTCGTGTCGGTGCTCGGTCCGTGGCGTCGAGGGGCCAGCACGGGCAGGCACGAGGCACGCCGGAGAGACCTCGCGACCACGCTCGAGCACGGAGTCATGGCCAGACGGGACCACGGCAGAGGACGTCGCCAAGGACTTGAGAGCAGGGAAGTCGCGACTTCTCATTTCTTTTGGGTTCTGTGTGAACGTGTGTGTGTGGCGCGTGTCCATTAAGTAAAATTGTGTAAGTGTTGCCGAGTGTTCGCGTTAGCGGTAGTATTTCTGCGTCATTGTGTTCTTTTGTTCTATTTGATATATGTGCATTCTGGCTGTAAATACGTGCTATATGTGTGCTTTTTGTGTGTTGTCGTGTAAATAAATGCGTACTTGTTGAATTCTTCCCCGTTTCGCTGCGTCTTTCCTTTGTTGGGTCTTCATCTTGCTTCACGTAAAGGGTTTGAGTGGGCGCGGGGACGCCCGATAATTATCAGGAACCGTCGAGGCCGACGATAACACCGTCGGTTATCCGATAGCACGGAACGGATCGCTTAAGCGCCCGTGTCCGAAGTCGACCTGCGGCGAGGTGCGGTCGCCGGTTTACCATCCGCGTGGGTACTTAGGTAGGTCGAGTTTGGCGAACAACCCTATCCCACGCGGTGGCCGATTGGCACGATCGTGGTGAGGCCGAAAGGCCCACCCGTGACTGGATCCCGGCGTTAGTCCGGGAGGGTCACGACGGAATTGTCCGTCCGGTGGGCGAGTGTACCGCGATTCGAGTCACGTGGTCGTTCGCACGCCGGCGGGCGCGAATTCGCAACAATATTATACACCGTAGCCTTGGCGTTGAAGTCTTTGACAGCTGAGCTTGACCCAGCGAAAATGAACAGTTAAACAAACCTAACTTTCAAGAGACTGTTGTGGCATATACAGTATCTCACAAAAGTGAGTACACCCTCACAAATATGTAAATAATTCAGTGTCACTCTTTAAGCAGCTGTGCTAGAAGCAAAACCTTCGAGTTGAATGACAGAGTAGACATTCTGCAATATGTATGCAGGCACAAAACTGCCATTCCATAAAACAATGTGGCATATTACGAATATTTCTGAAAGAGGAGGCAACAAAAGTGAGTACACCCTGCTATAATTGTCTGCACAGAATGAGGTCCAGCATGGTAAAACAGCTTCCATTTTCATTATTTTCTGCATATTAAGTCAAGAGTGTTAAAGGTACAAATATGCACCAAACAATACACACAATGTCCATAGAGCTGCAACTCCTTGGTATGTTAAAAGTGAAGAAGTGTACTCAATGCAGTAATTGTCTATCCGCTTGCTGAAGAAATAATTGCATAGGAAATACTGTACAATCACCATTGAGAAAGCAGCATGGCTCCTCGTGGTAAAGAGCTCTCGAAAGATGTCAAAGATCGAATCGTTGCCCTACATAAAGATGGCCAAGGATACAAGAAGATCACTGCTTCTTTGAAAGTAAGCCCAACACCATGGCCAGGTCATCCAGAGGTTCTCCAAGAAGCGTACAACAATGAGTTGCACTCGCCAGGGCAGACAGCAAAGATGACTGCACGTACTGTTCGCCAAGTTCAGAATCTAGTCCTCCAAGACAGCGACAAAGTGCGCCAAGATTGCTGAAGAGATTTCTGCAGCTTCTGGCCAGTCTGTTAGTGCGCAAACCATGCGTCGCACACTCCATCGTATCGGGTTGCATGGGCGCCGTCCAAGGCGTAAGCCTCTCCTGAAGCAGAGCCAGAAGAAAGCTCGCAAATAGTTTGCTGAAGCACATCAATCCAAGCCCTGGACGACTGGCAACATGTCTTCTGGTCTGATGAAACGAAGATCAATTTGTTTGGATCTGATGGAGTGCAGCGTGTCTGGCGGCGACAGGGAACAGTACCAAGACAAGTACGTTATCCTTACTGTCAAGCATGGTGGTGGTAGTGTCATGGTTTGGGGATGCACGAGTGTGCGGTACTGGAGAGCTCAAGTTCATCGAGGGAAACATGGATTCCACGATGTACTGTGACATCCTGAAGGAGAAGATGTTACCCTCCCTACGAAAACTTGGTTGAGGAGCTGTATTTCAGCTCGATAACGATCCGAAGCATCGTTCCAAGCAGACAACTGCCTTTCTGAAAAAGTCGAAGGTCAATGTGTTGGAGTGGCCAAGCATGTCACCTGATGTAAACCCAATAGAACACCTGTGGGGCATCCTGAAATGTAAGGTTGAGGGACGAAAGGTGTCAACATCACGCAACTTCGAGAAGTCATTGCAGAGGAGTGGAACAGGATCCCAGCAAAGACATGTGGAACACTGGTCAACTCCATACCGAGTAGAATAGCTGCTGTGCTCAAAAACATGGTGGACATACAAAATACTGAAAACAATAACGCTTCAATGTGAGAAAGTACATAGGGTGTACTCACTTTTGTTGCTCCCTCCCCCCCTTTTCACAGATATGCCCAGTATGCCACATAGTTTCACAGAATAAATGTTTTGGGCCTGTACATGTATGACAGAATGTCTACTCTATCATTTCTTTGAGTCTTGTGTTTACAATACATCGAAGTAAAAGTTACAACAAAATATGTACATATTTGTAAAGGTGTACTCACTTTTGTGAAATACTTTGAATACTAGTGTAGCAGCATAGCAAACCTGTTGTGCATTTTTGATACAAGCACCAAATTTGGCACAAATGTACATATATATTGTTAGGTTCTGGAAATTCGCAAACACCATAAAGGTCCCGTAGGTGAGATATATTTCTTAAGTACATGTGTAGTTAGCCCAAACCCATTGTATAGAGGGAATTAATGTGATTCATTCGGGCTGCGGATCCTTTGAGTTAGGCGTTTTTCTGTTCTACCTTTGTTTTGAGCCACCCACGCCAACAACAACACAACGCCAGCAGCAAAAACCTACCTTCACCACTCGCTACCGCAACCTCACATCACGCCATTCCACAGCGCCATGGCATCGGACACCGCCGAAAACCTCCACCACCTTCTCCTACCGCCGAGCTGTGAGCTGTCAGCTAGACACGCGAGACGCGAGTGCAGATGGCGGGGTTTTCTGAGGAGAATTCGGATCAGGAATGATGCACCCCACATCTGATCCACCAATCAGGAAGCGCGGGGCGGCTTGGCCCCGCCTCCAGACGCGCCTGACGAAAATCGGCATATGCAAATTTGAGGATCGAGGAATGATACATCGTTCTCCGTCCATGGGACGTGGCTCCGCCTGAGGTGTCTGATCCGATAATGCAATATGGTGGTTCGAAGCGATAAAGCGAGCGCGTGAGAGTGAGAGTATCTGAGAGAGTGTCGGTGGAGCAGCCAGTTGAGCAGTATCGTGGGGCGAAGTCAGTATGAGCAGGCGGTCGTTGGAGACGAGCTCGAGGGAGATCGGTCGAGGCGAGATCGGTGGGGCAGACGGCTGCGGAGGCGAACGGCTGAGGTGGACCTGGAGGCTCGCGTCGCGGGATCAAGCAAGCCAGCCATACTCCTCCCCAGAGCATCAACAATTCCCCCTTTTCCCCCCGCTGAGAGAGTGCGACAAGGGCCCCGTTCCCACCACACCAGCAGGTGCCCACGGAACGCCGTGCAGCGACATTCTCGCGGCTCGCCACGAGGGCGCGGGTAGGACCCTTCGGTCTCGTGGGCCTGGCCGCTCATCCAGGTCCACGCGCATTAGGCCCACGGCCCAGTTCGACTCCCTTGCCTTGAGGGGGTCTTTTCTTTGCTTCGGTGTGAATGCGTGTTGTGCGCCGTGTCTTGTAAGGTAGTAACTGTATAAGTGGTCCGTGTGTCGTGTAGTCGGTTTTAACTCTTCTTATATGTGCATTTCTTTTGTTCAATGTGATATATGTGCGATCGCTTATTGTGATGTAAATACATGCTGTTTGCTTTACGTGTGCTATAGGTGTGCTCCGTGTGCCGGAAATAAATGTGCATTGTGTGAACTGTTTTTCCCGTTTCGCTTCGTCTTTTCTTAATTGAACTCCATCCTGCTTCACGTAAAGGGTTCGTAGTGGGTGCAAAACGCCGGTAAATAATCTGAACCGTCGAGGTCGACGATAACACCGCTCGGTTATCCGATAGACGGAACGGCCCGCCCCAGCGGCCGTGTCCGGAGTCGACCTGCGGCGAGGTACGATCGCCCGGTTTACCATCCGCGTGGGTACTTAGGTAGGTCGAATTTGGCGAACAACCCTATCCTACGCGGGGTGGCCGATTGGCACGATTGTGGTGAGGTCGAAAGGCCCACCCGTGACTGGATCCCGCGTTAGCCGGGAGGGTCACGACTGAATTGTCCGTCCGGTGGGCGAGGCGGTCGCGGTTCGAGTCGCGTGGCCGATCGCACGCCGACGGGCGCGAATTCGCAACACTGGTGTACAGGAGTGGGATTCAAATCCTCCCGTCTCCAAGCTAAATTCATAGGGAATCGGTTCAGGAGGAGCGACCCCCGATTCCCTCTAAATACGAGCGATTAAATTAACCCCTTACGTGGATAAGATGGCGTCTCAAGGCGAGCGGGAGCCGGGGTAAGTAGATATGATGTAGTATGTGTTTAGAATCCATGGCCAGGATGTGACCCCGAGCAGGAATGGTGTGCAGGAACAGAATCCCCCAACTGAATCAGGGCCCGAAATGGGTGCGGCGGCGGCCGCGGTGTATAACACCTCCCCTCCCCTCTCCACCAAACCCCCCGAGCCTTGTCGACCGAATCACTCGACAGGATCTGCAGGCAATACAGAGATGCAAAGAACGCAAATGAAATGAACCGCAAAATGGAGGAATGAACGAAAAAATGGATGACAGCACTCAAAATGGAAGGAATGAATAACGAATTGAACGAAAAAATGGATGGAATGAATAACGAATTGAACGAAAAAATGGATGGAAACGCACTCAAATGGAAACAAACAAAAACGAAATGAAGGAGAAATGAGAAGTGCGGGGTGAACGCAGCAAATGGGCCGGAGCCTGCAGGGGGCATGAAGGCAACAACAGCGAAGTGCGTAATGGCGACGCCACGTGTGGAGCGAACGAGCTGGGAGGGGTGCAACGGTTGTCAGGCCCGGGTGAAGGCGGGTGAGAAAAAAATAATTCGGGAGACGTGTTGGGCGAGAAGTGTGGAGGTGACGGAAAAAGTGACGGTAACCGAGAGGGAAAAATTAATTGGGGTGACGGAGACGTGCACGAAGGAAATAAAAATAGTGGAGTGTGAGAAAAGACTTCAAGACATGACTAAGAGAGTTGATAAGCTGGGACGTGAGGTGAAAAACGGAGACAGAGGAACTGGGAAGACGGATAGACAAACACAAGGAAGGAAGCGGAAGACAGTTAGAAGCCAAAGAAGGTCGGAGTGTACGGGAGATGAGAAAAGAATTGGAGAAGAAAACTGAGTTACAGAAACACCAAAACAAAGAGAAGGAATTACAAGATGAGCTGGACGTTGAAAAGGAATTAGAAAGAAAGTTTCGAGTTACAGAAAACGAAACAAAGAAAAGAGATTACAAACGAACTGAAGATGTTAAAAGGAAAAGAAGAGAACAGAGAATGAAACGTTAAGGAGCCACACTGAGCAGATTGAACAATTAGAAGCCAAAGCAAAGTTGGAGTGTGCGGAGATGAGAAAGGAATTGGAAAAGAAAGTTTCTGAGTTACAAACGAGCTGAGGATGTTGAGAGAGGAAAGAACGAGAACGGAGAATGAGACGTTAAGGAACCACGCTGTACAGATCGAACAGCTGGAAGCAAGGCCAGATTGGGGAATGAGATGCAAGAAAGAGTAATGATGGAAGAACGAATGAGACAGAAGAAGGAAATCGATCAATGAAGGAAACCACGAGATTGCAGAATGAGGAACAAGAAAGAGTCCTGAAAGAACAAGGATTACGACAGGAGAACGAATCAGTCAGTTGAAAGAAATAACGAGATTGCAAACGAGGACAAGAAAGACAGTGGAATAAAAAACTGAAAGAGTATGAATTTGAAATTGAACGACAAAACGAAAAAAATAAGTTGGAATACGCAGAGAGAAATGAAGGAGCAAGAATGAAGCAGGAAGGAGAAATAGGAGATGAAGGACACAACGAGATTGGAGAGGGAAGAACGAGAGGAACAATGGGATAGAAAACAAAAAGAACATGAAGCCGAGGTTGACCAATTGAAAGAAAAGGCAAGGCTGGAGTGCGAGGAGGTAGACAAAAGAACAGCGAATGAAACACAAAAGGAAATAACCACATGAAGAAAACCATGAAACTGAGAAGGAAAGACAGGAGAAGAAACAAGGAAGAGTAATGAGACAGCAGCAACTGAAACACAAGAAAGAGATTAACCAAATGAAGCAAACAACGAAACTGGAGAAGGAAGGGCAGGAGAAGAAACAAGGAAGAGTAATAGACAAGCAAATAAACACAAGAAAGAGATTACCAATGAAGCAACCATGAAACTGAGAAGGAAGGACAGGAGAGAAGCAAGGAAGGGTAATGAAGAGGCAGCGAATGAAACACAGGAAGGAAATGAGCCATTGAGAGAACGATGAGATTGGAAAAAGAGGAGCATGAGGAAGAGTGGGAGAGAAAACAAAAACTATATACGAGTTTGAAATTAATGAACTGAAGGAGAGATAAAATTGAAATCCAGAGAGATGGAAAAACTCCAGAAAGAAACAGAAACTAATAAATGTATAGAGACCAGGAGATAGAGAAAATAGAGGAGAGACTGCATGATAATGACGGGGTTGAAGGAACAGAACACACACACACAGAGAGTAGTGGAGATAATGGGGGTGAGCTCGCGGAGCTGTGGGAGACCCGGTGTGAGCAGCTGGATGGTGCCTCCAGGATCGAGGGAGGGAAGTTTGCCCCTTGAGGCGAATCACGACCAGGTGGTTCGGTCGTGCCAAGCGGAGTTGAAGGACGAGTGCTGTGGATAGGTGCACGTGTAGCTTGGGGGGTATAGAGGCCGGGAACCCTTGTGGGGACACGAATCCCAGTGTGGTTGTGCAGGGGTGGTGTGTTTGCGAGTGTGCGGAGATGCGTGCTTTCCAGCACGCATGGTGTGAGTGAGACCCCCTGTGCAAGTGGTAAGGTTGGGTGTGTAGTGAGAGGTCAGTGTGAGGAGACGTGTGCGTAGGTCTCTGTATGTGAGGGAGATGTCGGTCGGCATGCGGAGCATGCAGCCGCGTCTCCGGTGTGAAGTGTGTTTGGAATGGAGTATGTGCGTCGTAACACGCAGGTGTGCGTGGGTGGAACGGAGCGACGGCGGACAGAGGGACAAGCCGGGTAGCGGCCGTAGTTGCAATGGGAACCGTGCCGGGTTCACCCAGCAGCGAGCGCGAGGTCCGTGCTGTGCAGCGCACGAGACCCCACGTGCTCGCTTGCGGGAGTGAAGCCCGGTCCGAAACGCCACGGTGGATTTGCCGATCCGCGGACGGACAAAGTTAGGCAGGATACGGATTTGGACCGGATGGTTCTCCACGCGAGCGTGTGTTAGCTCCAACGGGCAGAGCACATGTGTTCGCGTGGGGCCCCTCGGAGTGCGAGGGTTTGCTTTTGGGGGTGCGCAGGTGACGTCATGGCTGCACGTAGGGGTTGGAATCCGGCAGGAGGGTGAATCCTGCCGGATAGTACCGTCCAAGAGGGACGAGGTACGCGTGCAGCTGCATGACGTCACTGGCAAGGTGCAAGAGCGCAGGCTGTGAGGTTGCCGCGCTGGTGCTGCGCATAATTGGAAATACAAAATTAACGAAAGCAAGCCTCGCTTTCGGGTGAACAGGATTCCCTGGGCAAGGGGTGAAAGACCCCCTTACCCTGGGCACAGGATGAACTAGCTAGGGGGAAGGGTTAGTGTTAGCTAGACCGGCTTCATGGGGGCAGGGGTAAGTCCTCATGGAGGCCCGTGGAATGGATTAGGTAGAGGTGTTAGTGAGATTTAGGAGTGGTATGGAAATGATTTTTAGAGATTGGAGGACAGTGACAGACTGTGGATGTGTAGAGGGACGTAGTTTAGCTACGTAGTGTTAGGAGGACGTGCTGTAGTGTGGGGGATGACGTGGGAGCACGAGGTAGTTAGGGGAGGTGGATGTAGGGATGGCAGGATTCAGCGATGTGTGTGTTGGGAGTTGTGTGGAGAGACATGTAGAGTGGGTGAGGCCAGCGGGTCTGTGTGATGTGAGCGGTGTGGAGTGCATGGTGCGATGAGTGATTGGGGGGAGGAGGCTCCCGCCCGGGCCCCGGGGTCAGTGGAGTGAGTTAGGTGGGTTAGTTAAATTGACAAAATGGAGGTCGTTTTGCTGTTGGTGGGAGTGTAGGCTCGAGCCTGTTTGGAGGGGTGCTGAGAGCCCTGTTGACGGGCTGGGAGCGTGCTGCGAAAGGTGAGTATCGCTGAGTGGGTACCCGGGCACCGGGCTAGTCGGCCGTGGTAGGCCAAGGGCCATGGGGGCCGGGTTATAGCGTAGTGGGGCACGGGTGCGCCGCTTGGTGCGGGGGCCGGAGCGCCGTTGCCGCTGTGGGCAGTGTCGTGGCACGGGTGACCTCGGAAAGGGCCCGGGGGCGCCAGCCTGCCACGTGTGCGTTTCAGGGGAGTGCCATGGGGGCACTCCCCGGTGTTTAGGGAGCTGGTAGGCTCGAGGCAGTGTAGTGCCGGGGTGCCATTGTTGGAGATTCGCAGAGGGTCGTGCCTGCCAAAGGGAGCACGCGTCCAGCCATGAGACCGTGCAAGGGCACGAGGGAAAATTCGAGGGCGAGGCCCGAAACTGTAAGGACACACACAAAGGCGACGGGAATCTGGGTTGTTAGAACCAATAGATTAAGCGAGAGCGCTTGTTGAAAGCCCCGGGGTAGTTTAAAGGTTAATAGTTGGTAGATAGGAAGTGTACCCTCCGCGCACCATCCATCCCTTCGCTCTCGTTGTGGGCCGCTGGACCACTTTGGTTAGATCGCTGAGATCTGGGAGGCCATCCTGAGCTTTCATTGGGCCTCTGCACAGGACGCTAGCTCTCCCTTATTCCCCTCCGGGAAGGGAACGTAGGGGTTGGGAGTAGGCTAGGAGACGAGATAGGTTGCCGAACAAGGACGTAAAAGGGGGTTAGGGACGATTTATAGGGAAGAGGGTGAAAATAAAAAAACAAAAAAATAAGTTGGGGCTAAATTGGTTTTGCAAATAAGGGGTGGTAGGACAGTGACAGGCAAAGGATAAGTGGGAGGGAGAAGGTAGGGTAGTCCGAGTCCACTTCTGTGTGGCCAACAACGCACTCCCTCCACCAACCTCCACTGCAAGGCAAAGGCTGGCCAACTCATCGTCTGCGGCTGTGTGCTGCGGGGCCTGTGCCGGCCAACTTCATCGGCTGGTTGTTTTCTGCAAGGCCTGTGCCGGCCGGATCGTCTGCAGCTGTTTGTTTTCTACAAGCCTGTGCCGGCCGGATCGTCTGCTTTGTTTGCTGCAAGCCTGTGCGGCCGGATCGTCGACGGCTGTTTACTGCAAGGCCTGTGCCGGCCAGTTCGTCTGCCGGCTGTGTTTGCCTGCAACGGCCTTTTTCTGCAGGCTATGTTGCCTTACCTTTGCCATGTCATGCCCACTGGCCTGTTCACCAGCCCCGTTCAATTTTGCTTTGCACCCCCCTGTTCATTTCCATGCGCGCCAGGATCCGCAAGCAACAGTTTGCAAGCTGCAGGAACTGTCCTGTTGGCAGCTGCAACACGGGCCTGCAGTGGCGGCCGTGTCACGGTTTTCCTTTGACTCTTACCTTTTTCCTGCAGAGTCCATTGATCCTGGGCCATGGAGTAGTGTAAATTATAAGGTTAAGGTGTTAAGTTGTATTGTAAAATATGAGTGCGCCCCCGGCATGTATGTGTTAGCGCCGGCAATTTTATTTAAGTCGTCGTGTGAGTGAGTTTGTTTAGTTAGTTACTCAGCCTCAGGTTATTTATTTTGGGGACACGAATACCATGAATGTCGCACTCAGGGATCCGTAGGTAAAACGTACTGGGGAGAACTACACATGTGGCACACGATAATTTGACGACTCGGGACGAGTCTGTAAAAAGGAGGGGGTAGTGTTACGGTTCTGGAAATTCGCAAACACCATAAAGGTCCCGTAGGTGAGATATATTTCTTAAGTACATGTGTAGTTAGCCCAAACCCATTGTATAGAGGGAATTAATGTGATTCATTCGGGCTGCGATCCTTTGAGTTAGGCGTTTTCTGTTCTACCTTTGTTTTGAGCCACCCACGCAACAACAACAACAACGCCAGCAGCAAAAACCTACCTTCACCACTCGCTACCGCAAACCTCACATCACGCCATTCCAAACAGCGCCATGGCCATCGGGACACCGCCGAAACCCTCCACCAACCTTCTCCTACCGCCGAGCGTCGAGCTGTCTTCAGCGAGACACGCGAGACGCGAGTGGCAGATGGCGGGGTTTTCTGAGGAGAATTCGGATCAGGAATGATGCACGCCCACATCTGATCCACCCAATCAGGAAGCGCGGGCGGCTGGCCCCGCCTCCAGACGCGCCTGACGAAAATCGGCATATGCAATTTGAGGATCAGGAATGATACACGGCCCCCCTTTTTCTCCGTCCAATCGGCGAGCGTGGCTCCGCCCTGAGGTCGTTTGGATCCATAATTTGCATATGGTGGGTTCCGAGCCGATAAAAGGCGAGCGCAGTGAGGAGCTCGAGCAGTATCGTGAGGAGAGTGTCGGTGGAGCAGCCAGTTGAGCAGTATCGTGGGGCGAAGTCAGTATCGAGCAGGGTCGTTGGAGACGGAGCTCGAGGAGATCGGTGAGGCGAGATCGGTGGGGCAGACGGCTGCGGAGGCGAACGGCTGAGGTGGACCTGGAGGCTCGCGTCGCGGGATCCAAGCAAGCCAGCCATACTCCCTCCCCAGAGCATCAACAATTCCCCCTTTTCCCCCGCGTGAGAGAGTGCGACAAGGCCCCCGTTCCCACCCACACCAGCAGGTGCCCACGGAACCGCCGTGCAGCGACATTCTGCGGCTCGCCACGAGGGCGCGGGTAGGACCCTTCGGTCTCGTGGGCCTGGCCGCTCATCCAGGTCCCACGCGCATTAGGCCCACGGGCCCAGTCTGATCCCTTGCCTTTGAGGGGGTCTTTTCTTTGCTTCGGTGTGAATGCGTGTTGTGGCGCGTGTCTTGTAAGGTAGTAACTGTATAAGTGGTCCGTGTGTGCGTGTAGTCGGTTTTAACTCTTTTATATGTGGCATTCTTTTTGTTCAATGTGATATATGTGCGATCGCTATTTGTGATGTAAATACATGCTGTTTGCTTTACGTGTGCTATAGGTGTGCTCCGTGTGCCGGAATAAATGTGCATTGTGTGAACTGTTTTCCCGTTTCGCTTCGTCTTTTCTTAATTGAATCTCCATCCTGCTTCACGTAAAGGGTTCGTAGTGGGTGCAAAACGCCCGGTAAAATAATCTGAACCGTCGAGGTCGACGATAACACCGCTCGGTTATCCCGATAGTACGGAACGGCCCGCCCCAGCGGCCGTGTCCGGAGTCGACCTGCGGCGAGGTACGATCGCCCGGTTTACCATCCGCGTGGGTACTTAGGTAGGTCGAATTTGGCGAACAACCCTATCCTACGCGGGTGGCCGATTGGCACGATTGTGGTGAGGTCGAAAGCCCACCCGTGACTGGATCCCGCGTTAGCCGGAGGGTCACGACTGAATTGTCCGTCCGGTGGGCGAGGCGGTCGCGGTTCGAGTCGCGTGGCCGATCGCACGCCGACGGGCGCGAATTCGCAACAATATGTTGCGAACATTTTCAGATATTGGGCCACTTGAAATTCTCTCTTTATGTCCGCCATATTGGATTTCAAAATGGCCGCCACTTGAAATCTACATTTGCTATTATCTCTGGACGTAATGCAGCTATTGACTTGATTCTGGTATCTAAATGTATGTTTTTGGGGCAAGGAATCCAATGGTACAATTTTCAACTTAATATTATCTATCACAGTCTGTTATATAATTTTATTTGGAAATTATCTAGGCAAATATTGGATTCAACACAATACTTTGAAAAGAATGTCTTAGTTCTGTAAATGTCTTAGGTATAATACTGACATGCTACATGGTTCTAGCATTTGAGGCTAGGTGTACTGGTATCTGAGGCTAGGTATATACCGGTACTGAAGATACGTGTACATAAACAGTGTCATGTTAACAAGTTCAGCATTGCCACAAGTACATGTATGTTGTTGACTCATCGTCATGTGCAGTCCCCTTCACACACACAGAGGGCGTGCACTGAAGGGCAGCCTTTTTGCACTTGCAGCGCCTCACACACCCTTTCTTGCACTTGCAAGAAACCAGCTCAATGCAGCTGTGAGCTGCCTCAGTTAGCCTGGTCCAGTAAGGTGTGTACTGTCCTTCTCCAGTCCTTGACCAACCCCAGTTGGTTGGTGAGGGAGCTCTTATCTGGTGCTGGCAGCAGTATCTAACCCCACACATGTCCACCTTGATACACTGCCCTCTTGACATGTTCCTCCAGAGCTGCCTTCGTTGGAGGGATGAGCTGCACATTGTTCTTCCTTGCGAAGAGTTTCCTCCTGGCCTTGTCAATGTCTGGGCATTTGCTGGTTCGATCATACAACAGGATCACGAACCTCTCGATGATGCGCATTGCATTCTGGTATGTCACGAGGTGCAGAGGACAGCAGCAGCAGCGCCTCACTGAGTTTCGGCAGTACCGTCCAGACTGCCCACGCAGTCTTCTTGCCATGTCTATGAAAACTAGACACAGTGTCGCATCCAGTTAGAGCGTGGAACATTGGCAGTGCACGAGCCTTCTCTCGTCCCAATCCAGCTGCTATTTCGTGTGCTGCTCGGTATCGGAAACTCTGGCCTGTTCCGAATGCCAGCCACAGTTTGTCTTCTGGTTGCAACTCCTGTGCCAGGGACACTGCCAGCACCACAACATCGGTGTCTACAGTCCGGATGAGTATTGCATGGTGTCCATGCTGGACTGCGTGAGATGCATGCAGCAACATCCGACTGTCAGCTTCTTCATGGTTACATGGGCGAGTGAGGTCAGATCTGGCAGTAGTGGTTGCTGAGCACTGCCTCTCCATCAGTAATGACGAGTTGCTTGTCCTCCTGGTCAAACCATTCCATGAGAGCTGCTGAGAGGAACCTGAACAGCTCGGTCTTGTTGCTGTCCACTCGTAGGAAGTTCTGCCAGTTTCCTGTATGGCTGCGGCAGCCACCACACGTCTCCGCACACCTTGTCCCCGCTTTGCACGTGTACTACCTTTCAGTGAATCAGCAAGGTAAGTATCCCAGACCAGATCCAGGCGTGACACTGTTTGCAGCTTCGTGGACATATATGGGATGAAGATCTGTTGTGCATACTCTTCAAAGGTCTTTGATGCAGCCGGCTTCAGCATCTGGACGATGGCTGCTCCATCAAGCACAATACAGGTCGTGACAGGAGTCTCTGTCTTTGCGTCGGAGACTTCTTCCAAGCATGTGAGGAATCACTCTTGGTACCAGTGCAGAGGCTTCCACCATCAGACAATGCAGGAGGACATGCCTGATTCTCGTGACAAAAGAACTCCTCAAGGTTTCCATCCCTCGTCTGGCAGCCAATGTACAGGCGTGCGAAGAGTTCACGGTCATTCTTGATGGAGGCAAGCTGTTGCTGACCTATGCTCTGGCTTCTTGGAGTGGAAGTGCTGAACACCTTCAGCTTGTTACGAGGAATGGGTGCGTCCACTGCCTTTGTTCTGTCCAACAGACACTCTCTGGTGAAAGCCTCGAACTGCTCTTGGCCAATCCTCTTGGCATTCATCACGGTCTCCACAGCAGCAGATCTGCGATCTCCTTTGTGTCCAGTTTGACTACATCCTGACTCTCCTCCTCGAATGGGTTGCCCATCTCCTCTATGACACCGACGAGAGAGCGAACATCTTTCACAAATGAGGCCTGTACACCTGGCGTCTGATATGATGACGTGTGTCTGCTGTTTGCCGTCTCCAGTGTTGGTTCCCATCCCAGTGTTGGTTGAAAATGGTACCATTGGATTCCTTGCCCCCCAAAACATACATTTAGATACCAGAATTAAGTCAATAGCTGCATTACGTCCAGAGATAATAGCAAATGTATATTTCAAGTGGCGGCCATTGAAATCCAATATGGCGGACATAAAGAGAATTCAAGTGGCCCAATATC
>CM068953.1:47114706-47129576 GCA_035128595.1 Eptatretus atami
TCATCCTGATCGAATTCTCCTCAGAAACCCGCCAATCTGTCACTCGCGTTTCCAGTGTCTCCTTGTTCTGAAGACAGCTCGACGGCTCGCGCACAGAGTTTGTGCGGACATGGCGTAGGAGAAGGTGGTGGAGGGTTTCGGCGGTTGTCGATGGCCATGGAGCTGCTGGGAATTGCGGGTGATGTGCAGGGTTATTGCGGGTAGTATAGCGAGTGGTTGAAGGTTTAGGTTTTTGCTAGCTGGCGTTGTTGTTTGTGGTTGGCGTGGGTGAGCTCAAAACAAAGTTGTAGAACAGAAAAACGCCTAACTCAAAGGATGCAGCCGATGAATCAACTTATTCCCTTTATACACTGGCGTTTGCGGCTACACTTACAATGGACTTTAAGAACTACTATCTCACCTACGGAGCCTTTATGGTGTTTGCGAATTTCCAGACCGCTACACTACCCTCCCCTTTTTACAGACTTCGTCCCGATTCGTCCAAAATTATCGTGTGCCATCATATGTAGTTCTCCCCTAGTACGTTTAACCTCGTTATCCTGAGCGAGAAGTGCGACATTCATGGTATTACGTTGTCCCAAATAAAACCTGAGCTGAGTAACTCAACTAACAAACTCCTCATCACGGCGACTTTAATAAAATTGCCGGCGCTAACCAATTACATGCGGGGCGCACTCTATTAACAATACAAATTAAACACCTTAACTTACAATTTTCACGCTAAACATGGCCCGGGAATCAATGGACTCTGCAGGGAAGAAAAAGAGTCAACAGAGAACGGTGCCGGGCGCCACTGACAGGCCCGTGTTGCAGGCTGCCAAAGGAAGTTCCTGCAGGTCTGCAAACGTTGTTGCGGATCTGGCGCACATGGATTTGAACGGGGGTGCAAAGCAAAATTGAACGGTGGCTGGTGAACAGCGGCAGGGGCATGACATGGCAAAAGGTAAAGCACATAGCCGTGCGAAAAGCCGTGCAGGCAAACCAGCCGCAGCGAACTGGCCGCACAGCCTGGGGGCTGCAGTAAACAGCCGTCGGACGATCCGGCCGGCCACAGGCCTTGCAGCAAACACGCAGACGAACGGCCGCACAGCCTTGCAAAACACCAGCCGATGAAGTTGGCCGGCACAGGCCCGCGGCACCACAGCGCAGACGCAGCCAACATACACTATTTTTTTCTTTGTTGTTTTTTTTTCAACCTCTTTATCACTATAATATCGTCCCTTAACCCCTTATGGTCCTTTCGGACTAACTATCGTCCCTAGCTAACTCCCAACCCCTACGTTCCTTCCGGAGGGATATGAGGGAGAGCTAGCTCCTATGCCGGCCGAACAAGCTCAAGAGGCCTCCAGTCTCAGCGATCTAACCCAAAGTTGGTACCAGCGGCCCCACAACGAAGACGAAGGGAGGGATTGGTGCGGAGGGTACCTTCCTTATCTACTCCAACCATTTAACTGTTAAACTACCCCGGGGCTTTCAACAAAGCGCCTCTCGCTAATCTTTGTTCTAAAAACCCAGATTCCCGTCCCTGTGTTGTGTCCACTCAAATTTCGGGCCTCGCCTCTAATTTTTCCTCGTGCCCTTTTGCACGGTTTCGTGGCTTGGACGCGTGGCTCCATTTGGCAGCACGACACTCTGCCGATTCCCAACGATGGCCCCGGGCACTACACTGCCTTCCGAGAACAGCTCCCTAAACACCGGGGAGTGCCATGCAACTCCCTGATAAGCGCAACACGTGGCAGGTGAGCGCCCCTGGGCCCTTTCAGGGTCACCCGTTGCCACGACTCGCCACGTAACGCGCTCCGGGCCCCCGCACAAGCAGGGCGCACGTTGCCCACTACGCTAACCCGGCCCCCTTGGGCCCTGGCTTACCACGATGCCGACGTAGCCCGGTGCCGGGGACCACTCACGATACCCCGTTTCGCGAGCCACGATCCCAGCGGTTCAACAGGCTCCTGCCTCCAAACGGGTTCGAGCCTACTTCCCCAACAACAACGACTCATTTTCAATTTAACTACCCACAAACTCACTCTACACTGACCCGGGGTCCTGGGCGGGAGTCACTCCTCCTCATCACTCATCGCACCATTGATCCCCATGTCACTCATCACAAGACCGCTGGCCTCACTCACGCACCATTGTATTCCTCAACATTTCCAACACCCACACATCGTGAATCTCATGCATCCTTTAACTACCTCCTAACTAACTCGTGCTCCACGTCACCCTTAACTACAGCACGTTCCTTTTTACACTAACGTAGCTGAAGCACGCCCCGCTACAATCCAAGTTCTCTGTCACCGGTTCCTCAAATCTCCAAAATCCCAATCCCTCCTAATCTCATCTTAATCCTCTACCTTAACGCATTTCCACGGGGCCCCTATTGAAGGACTTACGCCTGCCCATGGGGCTTGTCAGACTAACCACTTCCCCTAGCTATTCCATCTGTGCCCTGGTAAGGGGGTCTTTCAACCCTTGCCCAGGGAATCCGTTCACCCGAAAGCGAGGCTGCTTTCCGTAATTTTGTTCAAATTATGGCAGCACGTCAGCGCAGGCAATCCAGCCTGCGCTCTTGCACTTATCATGAGTCATGCAGCTGCACGTTGTACCTCGTTCCTCTTGGGACCGGTACCATCCGGCAGGGACATTCACCCTCCTGCCGGATTCCACCACGTGCGCCATGACGTCAGCCCTCGCGCACCCCCAAAAAACAACCTCGGCACTCCGAGGGTCCCCACGCGAACCTGTGCTCTGGCCAGTGGAGCTTAACACACGTCGCTGGAAACCATCGGTCCAAATCCGATTTACCTGCCTTAGACTTTGTCGTCCGCGGGCATCGGCAAATCACCGCTGGCGTTTCGGACGGCGCTTCCACTTCCGCAAGCGAGCACTGTGGGGGCTCGTGCGCTTGCACAGCACGGACCTACCGCCGCTGCGGGTGAACCCAGGCCACTGTCCCACAACAGCTCGGCGCTACCGGCCTTTGCCCTCTGTCGCCCGTCGTCTCCGTCACCCACGCACACGAGCTGCTTGTTACGACGCACAGATCCACTTCCAACACACTCACATTCACACCGGGGAACGCGGTGGCATGCCACGCATTGCCGACGACATCCCCTCACATTACAGAGACCTCACACAACGGTCTCCCATCACCGGACCCTCTCACTTCGACACCATCCTTTTCACTGCCCAGGGGTCTCACTCACCATGCTGCCGGAAAAGCACGCATCTCGCAACACTCGCAAACACACATCCCCTGCCCAACCCACTGGGGATTACGTGTCCCAGGGATCCAGGGCTCTATACCCCCAAGCTACACGTTGCACCTATCCACAGCATCGTCCCTCAACTTCGCTTTGGCACACGAACCACCCTGTCGTGATTCGCTCAGGGGGATACTTCCTCCTCGTTCCATGAAGGCGGCATCCAGCTGCTCACACGGTTCCCTTTTTAAAAAAAAACCCAGTCCGCAGATCTCACCCCCATATCCTCTAATACTTCTGTTGGTGTTGTTCTTTAACCCCGTATTCATGCAGTCTTCCTCTATTTTCATCTACCTCCCTGGTTCTTATCTCTATAGTTTCTGTTTCTTTTCTGAGAGTTTTTCATCTCTCTGATTTCAATCTTTATTTCTCTTCCGTTCATTAATTTCAAATCGATTTATAGGTTTTTGTTTTCTCTCACTCTCCTCTGCTCCTCTCTTCCAATTCTCGTTTTCTCAATGGCTCTTTCCTTCCTGTGTTTCATCGCTGCTCTCTCATTACCCTCCTTGCTTCCTCTCCTGTCTTCCTTCTCGTTCATGGTTTTGCTTCATTTGGTTTTCTTCTGTGTTCAGTTGCTGCTGTCTCCTTTTACTCTTGTTTTTTCCTGTCTTTCCTTCTCGTCATGGTTTTCTTCTATGTGGTTATCCCTTTTGTGTCATTACGCTGTTCTTTGTCCCCTCTTCGCAACTCCAGCTCGCCTTTTCTTTTAAATTGGATCAACTCGCTGCATGTTTTTGTTTTCTATCCATTGTTCTCTCGTTCTTCCCGCTCAATTCGTTGGTTGTCCTTCCATTCCTCATTTCTCCGCCTGCTTCATTCGTTGCTCTTTCAACTTTTCCTGATATTCCAACTTATTTTTCCTTTTGTTCGGTTCAGTTTCAAATTCATACTCTTTCGTTTCTATCCACTGTCTCCCCCCCTCCTCCTCCCCCCCTCCCTCCCTCCCTCCCCCCCCTCCCCTCCCTCTTTCTTCTCCCCCTCCCTTCTCTTTCTGTTCCTCGTTCTGCATTTCGTTATTTCTTTAACTGACAGACTTCTTTTCCTGTCGTAATCCTTGTCTTTCAGGACTCTTTCTGTTCCTATTCTGCATCTCGTTGGTTTCCTTCCATTGACGATTTCTTCTTCGTCTCATTCGTTCTTCCTCATTACTCTTTCTTTGCAATCTCATTCCCCAATCTGGCCTTTGCTTCAGCCTGTTCGATCTGTACAGCGTCGTTCCTTACGTTTCATTCTCCGTTCTCGTTCCTTTCTCTCTAAACATCCTCAGCTCGTTTGTTAACTCAGAGCTTTTCTTTTCAATTCCTTTCTCATCTCGACACACTCCAACTTTGCTTTGGCTTCTAATTGTCAATTTCTGCTCAGTGTGTTCCATTAACGTATTATCTCTGTTTCTCGTTCTTTCCTCTCTACATCTCAGTCGTCTTGTTAATTCCGTATCTTTGTTCTGGTGTATCTGTTAACTCAGTTTTTCTTCTCAAATTTCTTTTTATCATCTTCGCACACTCCGACCTTGCTTTGGTTCTAACTGTTCTTCCATCTTGCCTTGATGTTTGCTATCAGTCATTCCAGTTCCTCTGTCCGTTTTTACTCCGTCCCAGTCTTATCAACTCTCTTCGTCATGTCTGAGTCTTTTTCTCACCTCATATTTTATTTCCTTCGTGCACGTCGCGTCACCAATTAATTTTCCCTCGCTCGTTCGTCATTTTCCGTCCCTTCACGTCTCGCCCAACAGTCTCCGAATTAATTTTTTCTCACCGCCTTCACGCGGGCCTGACAACCGTTGACCTCCACTCGTTCGCCCCACACGTGCGTCAGCCATTACGCACTCGCTTGTTGCCTTCATGCCGCTGCAGGCTCGCCATTTGCTGCGTTTCACCGCATTTTCTTTTTATTCTTTCTTCTTTCGTTTTTTGTTTGTTTCCATTTTGGAGTGCGTTCATCCATTTTTCTCAATTCGTGATTCATTCTTCTTTGATGCGTTCCATCATTTTTTGTTCATCGTTTTCATCTCCATTTTGCTTTGGTTTGTTCCATTCTGCTTATGTTTCACTCTTATTTCGTTTTCATTTCGTTTTTCATGTTGTTCGACCATGGCGATAGCCGGGGCCACGTCGGGCTCACTCATGCTGACGTGCGGCAGTCGGGGTGGTCTTTGGTGGTGAGAGGGGAGGGTGTTATACACCGCGGCCTCTTGCCGCCGCGCACCATTTCGGGGGGCCCTGGATCGTTTGGGGGAAACTGTTTCTGCACACCAATTGTCCTGTCGGCGTCACATCCTGGTGACATTGGATTCACATCACTCACATATAAATCTCTCTACCCCCGGCTCCGTCGCTGAGACGCCATCTATTCCACGTAAGGGTAGTTAATTTAATCGCTCGTAATTTAGAGGATCGGTGTGTCGCTCCTCCTAACCGATTCCCTATGAATTAGTTGGAAGTGGGATTGAATCACACTCCCTGTACACCCAGTGTTGCGAATTCGCGCCTCGCGGCGATCGCCGCGACTCGAACCGGCGAACCGCCGCGCCCACGGACGACATCAGTCGGGACCCTCCGGCTACGCCGGGATCCACACGGGTGGGCTATTCGACCTCACCCAATCGGGCAATCGGCCACCCGCGTACGGATTAGGGTTGTCGCCAAATTTCGAATCCTACCTAATACCCACGAGCGGATGGTAAATCCGGAGCGATCGTTACCTCGCCGCAGGTCGATCCAGACACGGCCGCTGGCGGAGCACCGTTTCGTCTTATCGGAAACCGAGCCGGTGTTATGTCGACTCGAACGGTTTAGATTATTACGGGGTTTTGACCTACGAACCCTTTACGTGAAGCAGGTGGAAGGGTTCAATAAGAAAAGACGAAGCAACGGTGAAAACAGTTCACACATGCATTATTTCCGGGCAACACGGAGCACAACCTATAGCACACGTAAGCAAACAGCATGATTTACATCACAATAAGCGATCGCACATATATCACATTGACAAAAAGAATGCACATATAGAGAGTTAACACCGACTAACCGACACACGACCCTTATACATTCTACTTACCAAGACATCGCGCCCACAACACGCATCACCCGAAGCAAAGATAAAGACCCCTCACAGGCAAGGGAGTCAGCTGGGCCGTGGGCTAATGCGCGTGGAACTGGTTGAGCTGCCAGGCCGAGACGAAGGTTCCTACCCGCGCCTCGTGGCGAGCCGCAGCAATGTCGCTGCACGGCTGTGGCCGTGGGCACCTGCATTGGTGTGGGTGCAACGGGCCCCTTGTCGCACTCTTCGCGCGGGGAAAAGGGGAATTCGTTGTCTCTGGGGAGGGAGTATGGCTGGCTCGCTTTCGGAATCCGCGACGCGACCTCCAGTTCCACCTCAGCCGTTCCCTCCCAGCCGTCGTGCCCCACGATCTCGCCTCGACAATCTCCTGTTCACACCGAATACTGTCAACGATCCTGCTCTTACTGCTTGCCCACGATTACTGCTACTGCTGCTTCCCCGCACACTCCTCGATTCTATGGCTTCGCCCAGGATACTGCTCTACTGCTGCTCCACCGACACTCCTCGATACCTCTGATATGGCGTTCGCCCACGAACGCTCAATGGTGCTCCACCGACCACTTCTCGATCCTCCATGGCTTCGCCCCACGATACTCTCAACTGGCGCCGCACCGACACTCCTCGATCCTCAAATTTGTCGATATTGCGATTTTGTCAGGCGGTTATGGAGGCGGGGCCTGCGCCAGCGCTTACTGTTGGGTGATTCAGGTTGTGGCGTGATCATTCCTGATCGGACTTCTCCTCAGAAACCCCTCATCTGGACTCTGCGTTCGCGTTGTCTCGCTGAAAGCAGCTCGCGCTCGCATGGCCCACAGTGGTGCGGAATGGCCGTAGGAGAAAGGGTGGAGGGTTTCGGCGGGTCGCATGGCCATGGAGCTGCCTGGAATGGCGTATTAGGTTTGCTGGATATTTTTTAGACGATGGTGAAGGTAGGTTTTTGCTCTGGCGTTGTTGTTGTGTGGCGTGGGTGGCTTCCAACACCCCCAAAAGGTTAAGTTAGAACAGAAAAAGCTACCTCAAAGGATCGCAGCCCGAATAATCATTATTTCTCTTACAATGGTTTGGGCTAACTTACAATGATGTATTAAGACATATACTCACCTCGGACCTTTATGGTGTTTGCGAATTCCTCAGAGTCCTAACAATATATATAATTTTATTTTTTTCCTTTTTACAATCCCTGTTCTCAGCTGTGCAAATAAGACAGGTCAATACACATTCATAACATAATGTTTTACTCTGTGTATCTGATAAATCTCCTTTGTTAGCAAAGAAGTGTTTTTTTTTTCTTTTTCTATGGCCTGATGGAATCGGGTTATCCTTGGCTCTACTCACTTTGGGACCGCAGAATGTCCGTTGCCTAGGAATGGTTTAAAAATTTTTTTCCCAGTGCAACCTCCAAAGTCCATTCCACATGTCTCGTTGCTTCTGTCTTTATCTCCACTGGGTCAGGGCCGCTCTGGTCTCGGAGAAAGCTGGTAAGGTTGCACCGCTTTTCTTCATCCCTACCCTGTTGCATCCTCAACCCTCTAATTTTCCTTGCTGTTTCACTGGCTGTGTACACTTGTGTGGCAGGTAAAGTTTAAACATAATTGGTTGCAGGTTACGTGCTGCCTCAACTTGATCTTCTGTGTGCCTTATCCAAGAAGCTCCTCTAAATTGCTGAATGTTTTTCTTGCGGAACACCCAAAATTGCAATCGGTTAGTCTGATTGTATATAATCGTTGTTTGAACAAGGCTGCATGATCGTATGTCCACAATCCCACGCACCCACACTAGTACAGGCCAGTGTTTCGCAATGCCTGTAGTTTTTCCATTCATTCTTTCATTCATCCTCATGAATGAAAATTGCCTGCACTCAGCCAATTGTCAGTCGTTCATGTGATGAGATGCCATCTGGTGGATTGTCATGTTCAGCCACGTAACATTTGCTTTCCTTGTTTGAATGTTGCCAGCAGTGTCACCGAATGAACGTTGCATCGCAATGATTGCCCACTTTGGTTCTCTCGTGAAATTTTGCACGCATTTTGTCCCGCAGTTTATCTATGCAGCCATTTTTCGGTGCCTGCTTCCTGAAAAGTGATGGCCAGTGCAGATAATTATATGCCAATGTCGGTCATTTTTTTTTTCGCGTGTTTGCATTCATTTATGTACGCATCTTCGCTTCTTGCCTCTCTTGCTACTGTTTCTTACGCAGCACCTTTCCAATCGCCGGCATGTCATTCTTCTCGCGTCAGGTGCCGTGATCACGTGTCGTTTTAGTCAACTTTGCTCTTACCTCATATTTCCTTTTCACACTTGTACTATTTTGTTCAATTGCTTTGTTTCACTTATAACTCTGCTGAAAACAATCTTTTTGTTTTAATTGACTTACAAGTTCAGACACTGATTTCTGGTGTGCAGCCTGAGTTTAACTGCAGGATATGAGTTTGATGTTTTCTTAAGTTTCTCCTGATACAATCGTCTGTGCACAAAAGCTACGCAATACGCTGTTCACGCCGCCCTGACACAGAGTGTAAGGCCAACGGGATACCTGAATGGTTAATTGGCCAAGTATTTATCCCATTTGGTGGTTGGAGGGTGTTCCCCTTGCTATATAGCTTCTACAATTGTTTAGGACTAATGGTTCAACAAACTCGATGACCCATGAAATTAATGGAAAACAACAATAATAATACTTATAATCGGTTTTATTTAATGGGTATTTCCTTGAGTATAAATGACTACAGAGCAAAACCGAATGGAGCCCCAACGGAGACATTTAACAACGCGTACTGTACTTGTACAAGCAGATACTCGCCCCATGGCAATGTTGTTCCAAATAGCGTGGACACTTTCTTCTGACACGTCCCTTTATTTGGGCGCTGTATAGCAAGATCAAACTGCTGTCTTGGTTGCTCCCAAAAATTAAAATATTACCCAGGTGGTGCGTACATAAAGACCACAACAGCCATGGACTGGTCAGTGATGACAACGCGAACAACAACAACAGGGACTTTCAAGTCATGGTTTATAAGAATGACTGGTTAAGGTGGGGGTGGAGAGGGGGATAGATGGCATGCATTTGTGGCTTGGCTTAGTTTTGCTGATGGCAGTAAATGGGTAAGCTCTGTGATGTGTAGTCTGTGTACGCATAGCAAGGTCGCGCACATTGCAGAGAAGGTTGTCTCCTTTCATAGCAGCGTCTGCGTCCTGCCTGTACCCTGTGCATACCATTAACTTGCTAATTTCACCGAAACAGATGTCTGCCAAAATGTGACTTGACCATTGGCACACCCACTCGCAGATGCGTTTTACCCTCGACCGGGGTATTTTCATCACGTGCTCACAGATAATCCCACCTTCAAATTGGGTCGATTGTCCAGTAAAGAATGATGTGCGTTGGAGTATTAAATGTAGGGTAATCATAATAGAAAGGTGGTTAGCAGAAGGAACAGGCTCATGAGATGTCTGCTGGTATTGAATCCATGTCTGACCCTCTCGCATGTATTTCATGGTGTTTGCCATCGTAAACCCAACGCACAATGAAGGACGGTCGGTGGGCGGAGCCACCTGTCTTTGCTCTTTAACACATATTATGAATTTTAACCGTTCTCTTATTGTCTAGATTGTGAGGTTTACATTTAATTCGATTGTCATTCTTTAAAAAGCAGGTTGTGGGTCACCAAAACATGTTTCTGAAATTTATTCGATTGATTAATGATGTGCCATGGAAAACAGTTCGATGCAAACTTGTGGGTTGCCTAACTATGGGAAAAATTAATGAAATTTAACTCCAAAGTTAATTTCTCAAGGCTGTTGAAAAAAACGCGCAGTGCCATATACATGGATGTGACGTCAGTTCTCCAAAAAAAGCGGAGACGCTCACTCGCTCCTTGAAGAAGGTCCAGTTCAGCGGCCGTTCTTTTTCGCTTTTTTGACTTTGCACTGTCTGATATTATCCTTTTTTTATTTGAATTATTGCAGAACAAAGTTATTTGGATAATTTGACATCATGCTGGTCTAGCTGTGTCGTATGTTAATATTGCGGAAAATGGCTGGAAAGCGGGTAATCGCTGCTCCCACGATTCCGAATGGAATCAATACATTCGCCGGCAGTGGAAAGATTTGTACAAAACAAACGGATTGCGACTTTCCCCAAAGAAAACGGGTAATGAGGACCTTTGATAGGACTTTCATTTGTGTGCCATTCACCAGGATTACGAAGAATTTAAACAATCGATTCACGCTCTTGAATATGAGTGTGTGATTGACAAGTCCAGTGTACTGCTCTGTTCACAGAATCAGTTGTTTGAATTTAAGTGAGAAAAACCTTGAAATGTATTCTAAAGATAATTGGAAAACACGATAAATAACTTTCTTGAAAAACACAGCATCGAAAAAATTTCTCAACAAATCAACTGTCTGTTTGATTATACTTTTTACAAGCTTCAGCAATTGGATATTCATTTCAAATGTAAAATATTGATTCATTTTCCACATTGTTTTTTTTCTAAATTTGAGGTTTAGAATATTTCCCAATGAGGGCTAAAAATGTTTTGATAGTACGGCGCTAGCCCAAGTATTCAAAAGCATTTGTGCATTTGGTGATACAAGCAACCAAATTTGCACAAATGACTTAATATGTTGCGAACATTTTACAGATATTGGGGCACTTGAAATTCTCTTTTGATGTCAATATGGTGATTATCCACAAATGGCCGCCATTGAAGATATACATTTGCTATTATCTCTGGACGGACTGCAGTTATTGACTTAATTCTGTTGGTATACTAAAATGATGGTTGGGGCAAAGGAACCAATGGTACCATTTTTTCAACCAACACTGAGGATGGGATGGAACCACACGGAGACGGCAAACAGCAGACCCACACGTCATCTTCATGATCAGACGCCAGGTGTACAGGCTCATTGTGAAGATGGTTCGCTCTCTTGCGGTGTCTAGAAGGCAGCATGGGCAACCCATTCGAGGAGGAGAGTCAGGGATGTAGGTCAAAACTGGCACAAGACGATCGCAATCCTTGCCTGCTGGTAGGAGACCTGATGAGCAAGAGGATGGCAAGAGCAGTCGAGGCTTTCACCAAGAGAGTGTCTGTTGGACGAACAAGTCAGTGGACGACACCTTCTCGTCAAGCTGAGGTGCTTCAGCCCACTTCCACTCCAGAACCAGAGCATAGTCCGCAACAGCTGCCTCCATCAAGAAGAGACGTGAACTCTTCCCGCTGTTACATATGGCTGCCAGACGAAGTATGGAAACCTTGAGGATTCTTCTTGATCCGAGAATCAGGCATGTCCTCTGCAATGTCAATGGTGGAAGCTCTGCACTGGATAGCCAAGGTGATCTCCTCACTGCTGGACAGAGTCTCCGACGCAAAGACAGAGATCCTGTCACCGACCTGTATTGGTTGATGGAGCAAGCATCGTCCAGATGCATGAAAGCCGGCTGCATCAAGACCTTTGAAGAGTATGCACAACATCTTCATCCCATATAGTGTCACGAAGCTCAAACGAGTTCACGCCCTGGATTCTGGTCTGGGATACTTACCTTGCATGATTCACTGAAGGTATACACGTGCAAGCGGGAAGGTTGCGGGACGTGTGACGGTGGCTGCGCAGCCTATACCAGAAACTTGGCAGAACTTCTACGAGGTGGACAGCAACAAGACCGAGCTGTTAGTTCCTTCTCAGCACTTCATGGAATGGTTTGCCAGGAGGACAAGCAACTGTCTTACTGATGAGAGAGGCGTGCTCAAGCAAGCCATACTGCCATGATCGAACCTCACTTCGCCCCATGTACCATTGAAGAAAGCTGTGGACAGTCGATTGTTGGCTGCATGCAGTCTCACGCAGTCAGATGGGCACCATACATACTCACCGCGACTAGACACGATGTTCTGTGGTGCTGGCAGTGCCCTGACAGGAGTTGCAACCAGAAGACAAACGTGGTCTGGCATTTCGGCACAGGCCAGAGTTTTCCGATACGAGCACACACGAAATAGCAGCTGGATTAGGGACGAGAGAGGCTCGTGCACTGCCAATGTTCCACGCTCTAACTGGAAATGCGACACTGTGTTCAGTTTTCATAGACATGGCAAGAAGACTGCGTGGGCAGTCTGGACGGACTGCCAGGAACTCAAGTGAGCGCTGCTGCTGCTCGTCCTCTGCACCTCGTACATTACATCCAATGCGCATCATCGAGAGTTCCGTGATCTGGTTGTATTGATCGAACCGCAAATGCACCAAGACTTGACAATGCTAAGGGATAGGGAAACTCTGCGCAGGAAAGAACATATGTGGCATCCCTCAACGAAGGAGACTCCTGGAGGAAATGGTCATAGCAGTGTATCACAGGTGAATGTGTTGGGGTTAGTACTGCTGCCATGACCCAGATAAGGCTCCTCCACCAAATCCAACTGGGTTGGTCAAGGAACTGGAGAAAGACATACACACCTTTACTGGAACCAGGGTAACTAAGGCAGCTCACAGCTGCATGAGCTGGTTTCTTGCAAGTCAAGAAAGGGTGTTGAGGCGCTGAGTGCAAAAAGGCTGCCCTTCAGTTGCAAGCCCTCTGTGTGTTGTGAAGGGACGCACATGACGATGATTCAAACACACTACATGTACTACTGTGGCAATGCCTGACTTGTTACCATGGACACTTGATTTACTGTACACGTATCTTCATACCGGTATATATCCTGCCTCGATACCATTACACCTAGCCCAAAGTTCATAGACCATGTAGCATGCCAGTATTGTACCTAAGACATTTACAGAACTTAGACATTCTTTTTCAAAGTATTGTGGTTGAATCCAATATTTGCCTAGATAATTTCCAAATAAAATTATATAACGAGACTGTGATAGATTAATATTAAGTTGGAAAATTGTACCATTGGATTCTTGCCCAAAAAATACCTTTAGAACCAGAATCAAGTCATAGTTGCATTACGTCCGGAGATTAATAGCAAATGTAGATTTCAAGTTGCGGCATTTTGAAATCCAATATGGCGGACTAAAGAGAGAGATTTCAAGTGGCCCAATATCTGACAATTTTCGCAACATGATAAGTACATTTGTGCCAAATGGTGCTTAGTATCACAATAAATGCACAAGACAGGTTTGCTATGCTGTACATAGTATCAAGTATTTCACAAATGAGTACAACCCTTACACATATGTATCATTACTTTTGTTGTAACTTTTTACTGTCGATTATTGTAACACAAGACTCAAAGAAGATGATAGGTTAGACATTCTGTCATCCATGTACAGGCCCAAAATTTATTTGTGGAAACATGTGCAGTACTGGCAATCTGTGAAAGGGGGGGAGGGAGCAGACAAAATGTGAGTACACTATGTACTTCTCACATTGAAGCGTATTGTTTCATATTTGTATATGTCCACCATGTGTTTTTGAGCACAGCACTATTTCTACTCTGATATGAGTTGACCTAGGTTCCACATGTCTTTGCTGGGATACCTGTTCCAACTCCTCTCCGCAACTGACTTCTCGAAGTTGCTGATGTTGGACACCTTTCGTCCCTCACCTTACATTTCAGGCAGCCCCACAGGTTTTATTGGTTTACATTCATGACATGCTTGGCCATCCAACACATGACTTCAGTATTTTCAGAAAGCATGTTTTCTGCTTGACGATGCTTCGGATCGTTATCGAAGCTGAAATACAGCTCCCAACCAAGTTTTCGAGGAGGGAACATGTTCTCCTGTCAGGATGTCCACATTACTCGTGAATCCATGTTCGCCTCCGATTGAACTTGAGCTTCAGTAACGCAGCCACTCTGTTGCATTCCCCCAAACCATGACACGTACACCACATGCTTCGACATAGGATAAGCGACTTGTCTTGGGTACGTTCCCTGTTCGCGCCAGACACGCTGCACTCCATCAATCCAAACACAATTGGATTCGTTTCATCCAGACCAAGACCATGTTGCCGTCGTCCAGGCTTGGATTTGATTGTGCTTCAGCAAATCATTTGCGAGCTTTTTCTGGCTCGCCTCAGGAGGAGGCTTACTGCCTTGGACCGCCCATGCAACCCGATACAATGAGTGTCGACGCATGGATTTGCTCAACTAACAGAATTGGCCAGAAGCTGCGAAATCTTATTTCAGCATCTTGGCTGGCACTTTGTGCTCTGTCTTGGAGGGATGATTGTGAACTTGGCGAACGAGTACGTGCATGTCAGTCTTGCTGTGTCTGCCTGGCGAGTGCAACTCATTGTTTACGCTTCTTGGAGAACCTCTTGGGATGACCTTGGCCATGGTGTTGGGGCTTAACTTTCATCAAAGAAGCAGTGAGTCTTTTGTATCCTTCGCATCTTTATGTGGCAACGATTCGATCTTTGACATCTTTCGAGAGCTCTTTACCACGAGGAGCCATGCTGCTTTCTCAATGGTGATTGGTACAGTATTTCCTATGCAATTATTTCTTCAGCAAGCGGATAGACAATTACTGCATTGAGTACACTTCTTCACTTTTAACATACCAAGGAGGTTGCAGCTCTATGGACATTGTGTGTATTGTTTG
>CM068953.1:47133584-47148614 GCA_035128595.1 Eptatretus atami
TTACTGAAATTTAAGCAGTTCAAGTCCAGTGAAAAACTTGAAATGGTACAAAGCTAAAGGCCCTGTCACACCTTGACGTTTTAGCCAGCGTATGGCAAGGTATCAAAATGTATGCAAAACACTGGTGTACGCTGAACTATTGATGTTTTTTCCCAGTTTTGGACATATTCATAACGAGTTGGACGTATGCATAACATATTAGTAATGTACACAGAACGTTTCAATCACATATAGATAACTATATTACCACACGAATGTGAGCGTCACCTCCGTCAGTTGTTGCAGGCGTTCAACTTATACCCATATGCCTCAACGAGTAGTTGTCTGACTTATGCCCACGATGGTAGCGCACCGCGGCAGCGTATCGCCGATGATCACGTGGCGTAGGCTATTCATAGGCTGGCTCGACGATTCAAATCATAACCGCACTAGACATCGAAGTGTGAAGCCGCTGTCACACCTTGACGTTTTAGCCAGCTATGCCGACGTATGAAAAATTTGCCGAACCAAGCTGGCACACGTCGAATACGTTATGGGTAAGTTTTGTATACGTTAAGAGCACGCTGGCGTACGTCGAGAAATTTTCAGCATGTTGAAAATTTCTCGACTTACTCGGCGTATGACACACGTTCCGCATACGCTGGCCATAAGTTGAAGCACGTTACGCGATCGTTGACACACGTCGACACACGTTACTTGTACTTACTCATAAGTCGAAACACGTCCAGGTAATGGTTAGCGTCAGTGTTCCAGACTCCCTGTTTTTTTTTTTGTTTTTTTTTTCGGTATGACGGTGACGTTGACACCATTTCTAGTGCTGTTATATGATTTAAATCGTTGAGCGCAGCCTATTAATTATATTATATTATAACCGCACTAGTAGAATCGAAGCAGTGTCAACATACACCATCATACCGAAGGAAAAACAAACAAAAAAAAATCCAGGGCGAGTCTGGCAACACTGACGACTAACCACTTACCATTGACGTGTTTCGACTTATGAGTAACTTACAAGATAACGTGTGTCACGCGATCGCGTAACGTGCCTACAACACGTTACTCATAGGTTAGAAATAATCGGTACGCTAAACATTACCCTGACGTGTTGCGACTATGAGTAACTTACAAGTAACGTGTGTCAACGATCGCGTAACGTGCCTACAACTTATGGCCAGCGTTATGCGGAACGTTGTGAGTCATACGCTGGCATACGTCGAAAAATTTCAAGCATGGAAAATTTGTCTAACAGCTCGGCGTACTACGACGTATGCCAGCGTGCTCTTAACGTATACAAACTTACCCAACGTATTTGACGTTGTGCAGCTTGGTTCGGCAAATTTTTCATACGTCGGCATACGCTGGCAAATACGTCAAGGTGTGACAGGGCCTTAAGCGGTAAACTGCCAGAGGTAAAAAAAAAACAATTTAGTTACCAAAAAAATGAAAAATAATGTAAATTTCAGAGTTGTTAAAAAAGGCCCTTTTCAGGGAACAATAATGGTTAGCAACTGAGCTTTCTGCAGCAATGGAAGTAAAAATAAGCCTTGAAAGTTGATGCAAACAATCCTGCAGTGTGTCCAACTTTTGTTGATTAGTTACAAAATCCTCTGTCTGTATAAAAGCAGTCTTAACAGACTGTGTTGCTGCACCTCTGAAGCATTATTTGGCAATATGCACTGCAGGAAGTAGTATATTGCTATCATATGGTGAGAGAAAAGACATTAACAAGGAAGACAGACAGACCATTACTACTATAATTACTAAAACTCTCATCTTGTGTGTATATATTATATATATGTTATGTTTCCTGAAATACAGCCAAAACGGTTAGATGAATAGCGCAAAAAACTTTCGGACCCCCGACCTATTACTCACCATTCGCCTGTGGTGTGCAGTATCAAGTTTCATTAAAATCGGGCAACGAAAAAATTATCAAAAAATCAATTCCCGATTCAGTCAAGTACTCTTCAGGAGAATTTGATCAATGCAATCAACCTCAGTGGTATCGTTCGCTAGAGCTATCTTTTTTTTTTCTTGAAATGATTTTTTTCATCAACCGCTATTATCTTGCAAACACCAGGCAACTGGGAACATCATGCCACATGAGTCGATTCAGTAAAGTGAATTGAAAATAAGCCAAATTGCTGCAGACTTGATCTCCGCACAACTTCGATCCTTGATGTCAATGGCCATGTCGCGGCAATTCTCCTTGAAAGTATTGTTTATAGTGAAACTGCTGCAAGTTTTTCTCCAATCCCATTTTCCAACACAATTTCCACCATGGTTGAGAGCGCCAAGGTTTGATCAAAGTTTCCCCAAGTTGTATTGCTTTTTTCTGCCCTTGCTGTCTCCAGTGCTACGACATAAGAACTTCAGATAAACCCTTTGGTTCATTTGGTTGGAGATGCCCCTGTTGAATCCAGCTTCATCTTGTTTGAGAGCATTCCATGACGTTCAAAAAAGCTTTTGTCCCTTGTCCTTGTGGTTAGGATGAACTTCTGCAAATGTTGTTTTTTTTTTTTTTTTCTTCAACTTTGTTGGTTTCATCTATCATTTGACAAGCTTTGCTACAAAATAACACATTGAGCCTTTCTTCTCCATTGATGATGATGGATGTGAATCACATATTGAATATGATTGAAATCATCGTACCCCTTTTTTGAACCATGATGGCTCAACTTCTGTGAATAAAAAAACAAGAATAAGTCAAAGATAAAACTATTAAATGAATATTCGGACAGATAAAAAAGTGAAATGATTTATCTTTATTTTAATTTAATCTGTGACATTCAAAAACTTATTGAATGTAACCAGAATTTTTAAATGAAAATAACTACATTCTACAATTGTACATAAACTACAGGACATCACCCTTAGTCAATAAAGTGTGAATTTGTCCTGTAGATTATGTACAATCTGTAGAATTGGTTAGTTTGTAGAAAGATTAATATTCAACAGTTTAGTCTTGCCAATCTGTGGTCCAAATTCCCCTGAAACCCTAAATTCCCCCCTGGGGGGGGGTTCCCCCTGGTTTGGAGAACCCTGTGCTACGCCATAAACTATCCAAGTTAATTACGAAGCAAGGAGCTCTTGATGTTAAAGATGAAACATTAGCTGTTCATATGGATTGAGGAACCTCAATAGGAATTGAGGACACTGTGAGTCAAGTCATCTAAAAGCAGAAAAGCTAAAGTCTGTATGATGCTTGAAAAAGGAGAGCGAGAGTTCAGTTCACTGCACGGTAAAGAGACCTTCACAGCAAAGCCGGCGGCTGGTTCGATAGGTTTAAACAAACTCACAATCTCCACAGGCTCAAGCTGAGAAAACAAACTGCCAATGCAGCATGAAAATCGGCAGACAGATGTCACCACAGGTTTTGAAGATAAACAAACTGAGGAAGTTGGAACGTCCCAAGCAGGCTTTAATGTGGACGAGACTGGCCTTTCCTGGAGAAGGTGCCAGTCCAGACTTTTATCTCCCTGAGGAGAAAACAGCACCAGATTCAAGCCTCAAAGAAGACTGGTGTGACCCTTTTGCTAGCTCGCAATGCAAAACAGTGTTGCAAGCTGAAGCTTGTTGCTCGTTTTCATAAGCGTGAATCCAAGGGGCAATGAAGGCGTTATGTAAAGTCCAGACTCCCCCTCACTTGGACAAGTAACAGAAAGGCCTGGATGACAAGACAAATCTTCAAAGATGGTTTGTTGCATATTTAGTGCCAACATTGAGGAATACTGCTTAAAGGAAAACATGGACATTTAAAATTCTCCTCATTTTGGACCAATGATACACCCATGGATTAGATCGAGGACCCTCTGCCCAAGCCATGAAGGTTCTTTTGGTTTCTGGTTCTTCTTGATGTTCCACTTTTCAGATCTGGCAACACTGTACGAAGAATTCTGGCCCACACCAGCAAGCAGCACGTTTTGCCGTGCGTCCATTTGAAGGTTTTCTGCCCCAAACAAGCCACCAAACACGTCATTTGCTCCAGCCCAATGGCCCCAGGGGTATTGCATGCATCAAAGCATTATTAGGCTGTGAGACATTTGCCAAGATGAATTGAGGATGCGGCAAGTAGGGAAAAGCCAACCCTCAAATAATTTGGAAGAGGCTTCAACATATGCAGTGCATCGACAACCATCAGCAAGTCGGTGGGATGACGTACGGGAACTCACTGTTATGAATGCCATGCACAAAGCCTGGCCGGACGTCGGTTCACGACTTTTTGTGGATTGACGCCGTTCCTGGTCTACAGCAGGATGAGTGTCAGACTTGCCCACGATGTGGCTTTGGGTGAGGTGGATGAGGGACAATGTTGTGAGTTGTTAGGAGTTTCACAATGAGAAACCAACAATGGAAAGATTTAATGGAGCTCGATGAGCAGTGGGTTTTAGAGAAAATCGGCCGATGAGGCAAACGATGGAGAGCAGCTTAAAAACAAAATTTTTTCATTTTTAATTTTTTACTGTCAAAATACATGTTAGATCGGTGTTTAAATTGATCTCTGTTCAAGCCAAAAGTTAATATCGTAGGTGAGATTATGACGTCGTCCTCCCACCTTCCGCACAGGCCTGAGTCCCATTTACAGTAGTTGTATGGGGGGAAAAAAAATAAAGAAAAAAAAAGATTTGATTAAAAGCGCAGTTTTCAAAAAAAACTGGCAAGAGCATAAACTGAGGGATACCTGTCATTTTAAAACGACTTCAGAACTGGTCTCCTATGTCCACCTGGGAAATTGGAAATCAGCCAACATCACCAGCAGTACTAAAAGTGTAAAGACAGATCACCTTAATACAGCCCATATTAGCTACGTACTTCCAATCATCAACAAGGTCACGGACAATCATCACAGTTGACATAAAATTCATTCCTTTTCTCCAACAGCCTCATTTCAATCATCAATGAGGATTCAGACCTGGTCACCCCACCTTGTACATTGTGCTCTGCTCTCCGAACAATGGTGAAGCCCATCAATATTCAGACACTAGCCCAGGGCATCTCTCTGTACATATCTTGAGCTTTTGATTACAAGTTTGAATTTCCTGCTTGCTCACCAAAACTGTTTGCCTCTGGAATCCCAAGGCCAACTCCACTCTTGATTACTGACTTCCTACCACTCGTCGACAATGTGTTGGCTCTCAACGGAACCCTTTCATCTCCTCTCACTGTCAAGGCTGGAGTACCCCAGGGAAGTGTTCTCGGCCCATCCTATTTCTAATCTAATAATGATCTCACCGAACGTCTTCTGGAAATATCCGCTATATTCTCTTGCTTGGCGACTCCACTCACTCTCTGCAGTGATATCTCTCATCCTGGACAGACAAACTGCGTCAAACAACAATTTTGTTTATGTACCATATTGTCCACCCTTTTGCATTGTCCCTTACCCCTCATATTCATGCATTCCCTTGTTGTCCATCTCAACTACTTTCTCCCTTGCCCTGCTGCTGTTGTTTCCCCTTAGTTGTCTCCACTCTTCCACAAGCCAAGACCATGTTAAAATTCATATTATCATTATATATATAATACTAGTATAATAATTACTATAATATACAATGCCCCAAAGCATACATTCATGACAATTTTTCAGAGGAACATATCCCCCCTGACGCGGATCCAACAGTACTTGTTCCCTTCTCCTGTCATGCATTGTTTCACCCATTAAACACAAAGGGGGCACATCAGTGTCTTTACTTATTTATGTTGACACCCTCCGGGTTTACTGTGGGGTGGCACTCGCTGCCCCTGAGGTCGACTCATAACACTTGTGAAAAAATTACTGGGTAGACCGAGTCCATATTATCCACACTTTGGCATTCTCCCTTACTTCATCGTTACCTGCATTCCTTTCTCCCTCGGGGAAAACACCGAACAGCAGTGCTCTTCCCTGCTGTTCCCTTTGTTATGTTGTGCTCATCCTCTTCCACGAGCCGACCATATTAAAAAAAAATAACAATTTTTTAAAAATATTAAAAATAAGACATTGCTCCGATATCGCAGGAAATTTAGAGGAACGTACCCCCGGAATGCGGGGTTCGACGAGTACAAAAGTCACAGACAACCAATGGAGCTCAAGTTAATAATCATACCATTACCTTTTTCCCTTATCCAAGTCAGGCTGGGAACTCGGTATCCCCAAAGGATTGATGTTTTTTTTCCGCCGAATAGTGCTGTCTGCGTTGATGATCGGCATGTGGAACCAACAGCTTAGCTTAAGCAATGCAAACACAGCCATTGGGGGGAAAAAATAATAAATTTAAAAAAGTAATTTCATACATATCTATATTATCTAAGAAATAATGTCTTGTTGATGTGTGTGTGTTTGTGTGTGTGTGTGTGTGACACCAAAACTACTGGGGCCAATTCTACCAACCTTGGACATATGGGACCAGGACTCGCGGTGAACATGGGCTACTTTTTTATATGTCGCGCGGGGGTTCGGGAGGGAAGGTCAAGAAAAAATGTTCATGTTAAATGTCATCATGTTAGCACCACCTAGTGGTGTGGCAAAGGGTATTACAGGTCGCTGTGGAGAGTAACTTGCATTTTTGCACTACACATGTCCAGCGTGGGAAACCCCAAAGCAAACCTGCCAGTATCAGAGGAGGCAGGGAAGGAGGGGGGGGGAGGCTGAGGAGGGGGATAAGGAGGGTAATTGATGGGAGGGAGGGACGAGGAAGGGGTGGGAGGGGGACCGAGTGCTCGGCAGTGTGGGCCCGCCTGCTAGTCTAATAAATTAAAATGAAAAACACGGTCAGGTCTGGTCCGTGCCGACTATATGTCTATAATTTGTGTACTGTTTGAACATCAGTTTGCCCCTGACTTCCACACGTACGTCTATCAAATATGCACATGGGACTGTCCCTTTTACCCTTTGCTGCTTGGACCTTTTGACCGTTGAGGACCCCTTAAGACCCCAAAAGACCCCGAGGACCCATACGACTCCAAGGAACCAGTGGGACCCCAAACCCCTTAAACACCCCTTCAACACTTGGAGACCCTTCACCCTTTTATACCCCTTTTTGACCAGAGAACCTTTAGACCTTAACAAACCCTTCAGTCCTTTAGAGCTTTAGACCCACTTGGATCTCTATATTATACAAATACATTTGTACAAAAGAAATGTGTGGATTAGGATTGGTATATAAATCATGACAACACAGGCAAATCTGTGACGTCATCTCGAACGATTGCTCAAGGGACTTCATTTGTCTTACCTTCCCCAGCAGTTTGCATTGTCTTCCGTCCTATCCCTCTCACTTCTTTGCACTCTCACCTTGTCATTCTTGCCTCCTTCTCACAGAGCCCCTGTCTGAGAGACTGATGTCGAAGCGTCACCGTCCCTCTTTGAAAATATCCCGCAAAGCCAAACCACGGGATTACTCCTTTGGGTGAGTTTCCACGACCACCGCCACCACCACCCCACCACACCACCGGGTTCCACGGCACTCGATCCTTTAGCTTCCATTGACAATCGACACACATTGAACCAAGCCAAAGCCATTCAAATGAGTGGTTACCAGAGGTGCGAAGAAAATGCACTTATAAACCGAGCCAGATTAAATATTTTCGCCATTATCATTTCTAAATGGGCACAGATTTAAATTCATCCCATATGAATTCACCATGAGCAACCAAACAAATGGTCAAATTAAAATCTGTTTATAAAGGCTCTAGGAAAGGCAGTACCGTTCTTGTGTTGAGAGCAGGATGCTTAGCAATTTCTCAATATAATTGGCGTATTGCGATCAAGGATGGCCAGAGGACTATCGTTTGCTTTGAGACATTCAGTTGAGCCTACCGGACGTGCAGAGGGGGGCTCAATGTAAGTGGAGGCGGTTTGCGTCTCCCATTCTCCTGTTCTCCTAATCATTAGTTGGTGCTGTAACTCGCTTGACGAAAGTTAGTGGAAACACACAGTCTGGCCGTTCAAAATGCGCCTCCCACCAACCTTCTTCACCTTGTGCACAACAGCATTGACTGCTGATGGAAAAGTCAAAAAGGAAAGAAAAATCTGTATGCAAAATAATTAAGGGAAGGGGGGAGGGAGGGGTCTGCTGTCTTCAACTTGTGCAAGAAGGCAAACTTGACTTCCTTGCGTGATGTCGGATAATGTCTCCCACAAATCAGTGAAGTTCATCCTCGTTTTGTGGTGGCATAAGAACACCACCTCACACCGCCTTCGGCGAGATTTTGTCTAGTAAACCGACCAACACGCAGAATGAGAAACAAGGTAACGGTTGGTTTGTGGGATGAGAGCTTGACAAGACAGTTTGAGCGACAATTTCAACAACGCTGCTTAATGTGGGTGACGCGGGCTAGGAGCACGACGAATGTCGAGCAGCTCGCTTGAATCGAACGCTGCTCCTGAATCCCCGTCCGAAGTCAACGAACCTTCCAATGTGTGATTGTTTTGTTTCGCAAAGTGTGTTCAACAGATTTTTTTTTTTTTAAGGAGTAAACCCCAATTTTCTGGCATTGACTTCCGTATAGACCAAGTGCTGTAACATCATTGAAATCACCCATGGCATTTCTTTACGGGCACGCATTGTTTGCCTGTTCATCAGTTTTTTTGGGGCATTGATCGCCTCATTCCCAGCACTTGGAAGGCACATAAGCCTCATGTTTGAAAACTCCAAACTAAAGCAAAGACACAGAAACACTTAAGGAGGGTTGGATTCAAAAGCCCTTTTCTCTGTTTAGAGAATTGCAGTTCTTCTGAAAACATGCACGAGTTTACGCCACGGCGTACGATGCTACGGGCCCTTTTTCTCAATCTGTCTGCAAATGCTATTGCTGGAAGGCTGCGATACAAATCAATTAAATGGAATAGAATAGGAATGCTCACTTCCAAGGTTATTAAAGAAAACAAACTTGAAGATTCATCTTCAGTCATTTCCATGCTACCCATTCGTACATTTTAAAAATAAAGAAAGAAAAGGAAGTAAGTTCGCAAAAAGCAATCCTGGAACTTGATCTGTGTCACTCGAAGCAGTCAGGAAAACAGACATGATTGGCTTCAATGTGATATTTAGCGGTGAGACGGTAATTCATGGATTTCAAGATGACAGGTCATTTCTCTGGAAATAGAATGCTTTGAAACATCCTCTTTCGATCCGTGTCATCAAGCAAGCCGCGGACCCACGATGTCGGCAAAAGCATGGACGCAGTGAACTCACGCGGGGCCTGACTTCTAGGAACACGCATTTTCACAGTGACGTATTCACGGCAGTAAGAATGGACTGGGATAGCAAACACGCCACGGTTGAGTCAAAAGTATTCTTCGATATTACACAGTCGGCTGAACAAGTCATCTTTCACACGTTTGATTACACTTGTTTAGTAGCTAAATTATAGCATATACAATACATAGGGCATTGATTGTCATGTATGATACACTGAATAACGGGGTTTAGAAACAAATAATAACGAATAAATAATGATTTAAAGATAAATAAACATTGCTCACCTTTTATGAAGTGGTGTTCAGAGCAAGTTCAGTTTATTTACACCAATAAGGTTCAAGTAAATAAATTAATTATTATAGCTGAGACAAGACAGTTGAAGTTGAGAAAATGTGAAAATTAACTTTTTTGGTTTTGTATCATGTGTCGAGGACTGCAGAGAATTAGAATACAGAACAGAATCATGAGAAACAGAACAAAAAGTAGAAAAGGGGGAGGGGGGGAAGAACAAATAGAGGATTTACTTGGAGAAAATAAGTGACACGGGGAAGAATGAGAGCAAGCGGAAGAACATAGGGGCAGTTGAAAAAGATGGCTTTACAGTTTACCACTCTCAATCACAGAAGTGGAAGGAAAAACTGTAAACTTCAAAATCAGTGGGCTTGGCAGGGTTAATGGGGGTATAGGTAGAACAGATCGATGGTGAAGATGCGAGATAGCCCAAGATGGTGTGTGAACCAGCCGTCTTGAAGCCCTAGAGAGAACAATGAGATCAAAGAGACGAGGAAGTGTTGGACGTGCGGTAGAAAGGGCGAGCGAAACAAGTGGTGGCAGATGAGTCTGATTTTGGAGTTCCTCCAGAAGGAGGAGTTATTGGCAGACGGCGTGCAAGCCTGCAGAGACCTGTGAGGTGGGGAAGGGGTCAGAGCATGCAAGACCAGAAGGATGAGTAGAAGATAGAGACCACAGACAAGTCTCCAATATTAAGTAAAAGCCCACCACACACCCGCCGATGCAACGCAGCAAGACCGTCTGCAACAGTTTATCAGTGAAAGTCCGGATAATCGATGTAATTTGCGGTTTATGAACAGTCGTCAATAAGTCTTTTCAGGTGTGTCGGCAGATCTTTTGTACAAGTTGAACATGTTCAACATTTATGACGAGTTAGTGGCAACAGTCGAAACATCGATCATGTAAGCGTGCGCGGTGCTTGATTATCGCAACATGGTGCAATATTTTGACCAATTAGATTTCAGCCTCAGAGACTTCGAGCCATTGCGTCAATGTGGCAACCAAGCCAGAAGGAACGAGGCGAGCTCGTATATTTGTGGCGGCATTTCATGCCTACCTGTGTATTTGCAGGTAATCACATTTTCAAGCGGAATGCCAAAAAAACAAACCACCCAAGGTTCGATTGCCACTCGCTCTGCAGCTGAGATAGTACCCCAGAACGCGTGTTTCTCCTTGCTGTCTATGGCTGACCATACTCCACTAGCTCATCAACATGTTGATGCCGACGAACAAGCACTCTCGTAGTGCATATTGTAGGCTGGGGGTACCAGATCCTGCATGACGAGTATTTCTCGTCGAAAAGATTGCGCCATTGCTTTGGTAACCAGACATATGGCTGGCGTGCCGGATAACACGAACAAAAACCACCTGCTGGCAGTTCGGTGAGCATAAATCTTTAATAATCATGATAAATTATTATCAGACTCCATTGAGAAGTTTTGCCCGTTTCTGCATCCATACGCCATTTGAGGGTAATGACAGTTGCAAAAAGCGAAAAGGTAGAAAAGAAAGAAAAATAAATAGATAATAATTAAAAAAAACTTAACGTCAGTGCACAGATGAATATACCATTGCCAAGGGCGTTACAATCAATTTAGTGCTAAAAAGAGTCCGACAGACCAAAACTCGTAGCCTGGATACAGCATTGAAAAATCTTGTCCCACTGCTAGCTACGAGTTTTCTCGTAATGTTGTGGTTTCTCCACCAATGGGTAAGAAATAATTAGAGTTGCCCAAAGAAGGGTAAAAATTTGAAAAGTTACAGTATATGCACATGCGACAGTTGGCTTTAACAAAATATGCAGGGGCATAATGTACCCCATGACTCAAACAAATGCCAACAAAAGTCTCTCATTTTGCATCATTACCGAGGAAGGTGGCCTCGATGACATAAAAAGTCTTAGGTCACCAAACATTGTTGCTCGTCGTCCTGCCATGCAAGCTTAGAGTCTCAACTGTTCTTCCACCAGAGCCTAAGAAGAACACAAAGAACACTCACATCTGGCATCATGGTGTCAAGAAACAGCTTGGTGCCAGACATATGCAACACATCTCTTCCTCAATACTGTTCTGGGATGGGAAACATCTTGGCCTTCAATGTGGATCAGCAAAGAGGCTTCCCTCAATAAATAAACATGGCAGTCACGTTCCGTGAGAAGCAAGGTGTGTTTGATGCACAGTCAGCCTCGTAGTGATGTTGTAGCTGCAGGAGAGGAAAGCTTGGTGATTCCTCACAAATGGGAAACCCAGTGGAAAAGCTAGACTCTCTGCGACACAGTTTCTGTGAGAGGTGGCTTCAGCACAATCTCACGTTCACCACAGAGCTTACCACCTACATCAGCACAGAAAAATTACCACAGCCTCAGTGTTGAACTTTCAGGTTCAAGAGTGGAAGGGATCTAGAGATGGACTCCTTCAGAAGTGGGGATGGCAGGAGAGCGGCAGAGGTTGGCCCTCTCCAGACAGACCTATCTCCTGCCTCCTTGAGGAGCTGCTGCGGGGTCATTCAGGTCAACTTGCAAGACCGACGCGCAGCGCAGCTTGGTCACATGCAAAGCAGAGAGTTGAGTGTACTCCTGCTTGTGGAACCGGGAGAGGTGCTGTTGGGTACAAACACAACACGCTGGCATTGGTGAAGGATGAAGACATTATTGGTTCTGAATGCATTCTTGTACATTGACACAGTTTACCTGGTGGGAAGATGCTGGCATATATGGCAGCTATCATCTTCTATCAGATCTACTGCTTCTTCTTGCATCAATATAATACGCACATGTTCGACTGTCAAGTCTTCGCGGTTTTATTTCATCATTTTAAAATAGATGCAAGCATCATTCCCTAATTTGTTGCTTTTGTGCATCATTGTGTCAAAAATAGCAGTTGTACTCGGTATCGCTTTGTATTCTTAGTTTTTGTGAGCTATAAATTTTTTAGCTATTAGCTGGGACTCATTCTTGAACCTAACGATTGCCGAACAGTTCAATTTAAATCAGTATTTAACAGTCTCACTGAACTTCAGATAGGCTTTAAAAATGTTCAAGGAAGGCCCACATGTGTAAAAATGACATTTTTGGGTGTTAGCGTTCACATTCCAGTAATTTTTCAATGGTTTCCCTTCTGGGATCCCTTTCGCTTTTTTTACAAGTGCAAGAGAACATTATTCAGGAGTATAAAGAGCAGAAGATACATTTTGTGTGCAATTTGTCAGAGTTGACCAAAGATTTTCAGTAAAACGCCTGTACTAAATGGAGCGGTGTTTATTACAACAATTGGCAGTCAATGTGTTAAAGAGCGTTCGGATGCATCCTCTGGAAATTTACATAAGAGGCACTATCTGCTGAAGCAAGTTGTGAATGCTCCCTCAACTGCCTTCTCTCCAACATGGCGTTATTCAACAGACGCATTTTCTCCTGGGCACGGTGCGCAACGCACCAGCAGCACTGTGCTGTAAAGCAGCGGTGTTCAGAGCTTTCACCATTTTCATCCTCTCCTTGCACACTTCTTCATCACATTTTTGTTTTTTGACAATAGTGTATTCTACAGTGAGCGTGCGTGTGGCAGTCTACAGACAAAATGATGATGATGACGAATTTTCATCGCTGGTGGTATGTGTGTCACGTTGGCCAGTTGCGATAGCTAATAGGCCAGAGGACAGGTTCATCACAGGAGATTCAATGGATATTTAAGGCATTGGTTCCATAGTCCCAAACTGAGCAAGGTGTGAGGCAGGGGCTCCCTACAGAAGGGGAAGCAGTCTCCATGTCAAGCTGTGGATGAGGCTTTGTAGGTAGGATAAAAGTTTAGTTTAGATGTCCAAGGAAAGACTGCGACGGATGGAGTGGCTAATCGGCCAACTCGCTTTTGTGCTTTTGACCCCAACGGCTTGCAAGTATTTAATTGCACTCGCAGTTTGTGTCAACTCTTTCAAGAACAAGAAAAGTATTTGTATTACAGATTTATTTATCTAAATTAAACATCACATTGTGAAATATCCTACTTGACAACTTTGTTTGCATAAAAATGAATTAGATAGATCGCAGAGATCTGCAGTATGGTGTTATTGGAGGAGTAAATGTTCCATGTGCACTGGATTTTGAATGGTGATGCAATCGGAAATTTAATAATAACGAGGGTGTCAGCACATACTCCAGCATCGTGATAGTCTGTCATAATGGAAGTGCAAGCAAAGGTAAGTGAGAAACTGTAAGCATCAATAAACTCAAATTTCAACTGGGGCGAGCATCCAGTCTCATTCAAAACGCCACATGACGATGCCGCAGCTCTTTACAGGCCGTACTGGCCCAAAGCCCAATTAAGTCGATTTTACATTGGCATTTCCGTTTATTTGTTTTGCCCACACTTTCCACATATACTCTAGCGGTCTGAATTTTTAGAACATTCCCATTTTTCCCAGTTTTACTGAAATTTAAGCAGTTTCTGTTTCAATGTACTCTGAAATTGAAGCAGAGAAAAAATAAACAATTCAGATAAAGAAATCATTGGATTGTTGTTGAACAAAAATTTAATCTAATTTTTGACTCATCAAGTAGCCACCTTTTGCAAGAGATAACAGCCGAACAATTACTCGGGCATTCTTTTTACATGAAAATCAAAATTGTTCTGAAAGTTCGTCCAACACTGTTGACAGAAGTTCCCACAAACTGTGTTGCACATGGTCGGTTGCTGCTTCCTTTCTGTCCAGGTCATCCCAACTCAGCTCGATGGGTTTTAGTCTGGAGGACCTTGTGCTGGGCCATTCGCATGATTTGAGCGACGTGCTTGTTCTTTTTCTTCAGGTAGTTCTGACATCGCGATGGAGGTATGTTTTGGGTCGTTATCTTGCTGAGGATGATCCCCTGACAACTAGGCTAGACCAGAGGGTATGCATGGCGCTGCAAAATGCTGTGGTAGCCCTTTTGGTTCAGGGTGCCAGTCACTTCTGTGCAAGTGCCTACTCTGGATCCCGCAAAGAGCCCCAGATCATCACGCTTCTCCTCCATGTTTGACAGTAGGTGGTCACACACTGAGGAACCATTCCTTTCGCCTACCGACGGCATACAAACCCTTGTGTGATGAACCGAGATTTAAAATTGTTGACTCATCAGTCCATAAGACCTTCTTCAGTTTCAGTAGTCCACTGGAGTGTTTCATGTCCCAGGCAAGCCTCTTTTTCTATTTTGCCATCTTAGCAATGCTTTCTTACTGCCCCGACCTGTCAACCTGCAGCTCGAAGTCTCTCTTCACAGTTGAAACTGAGACTTCCTACTGTCGACCAGTGTTAAGCGTGCATGAAGCTGCTGTCCCGTGAGTTCGCCTTCATGCAAAGCTGTTGACTCTCAGAAAACTTGTCTTCTGATTGTGTTGTGGCTTTGGGTCTGCCAGACCTGCTTCCTGTCAGAGTTTCCTCAGGTTCCAAGTGCCTTTGATGGTGTAGTGAAACTGTACTTCACTGACCAGCCTTGGCTTCTTTTGCAATTTCTCAAAGGAAAGACCTCCACTTTTATGGTCCTAGATGACTGTGAACCGTTTGGGTTCCGTTGTGACAACAGCGCTGGATT